>OU343225.1:236016379-236541688 GCA_910596185.1 Chrysanthemum makinoi | reverse complement strand
AATCAGATACAAAACGACAAAACTAATAAAACGTGATAAAACGTAAGAAAACGGTAAAAGTCAAAAAACGGGGAAAACGATAAAACGACAAAAGCGTAAAATCCTTAGGAAAACGCTTAAAACTGGACAAAACGAAGAAAAAATATGGAAAAGTAGACGAAACGAGTATAAACGGACAAAAAACGCATTTAAAGGTAAGAAACGGGCTTAAACGATTAAAACCGCAAAGAAAAGATTTTTTAATAAAATTTGGAGTTATTAACGGTCGGTATAAAGGACTAACTCAAGTGATCGGCTTAATAGACTAATCCGGCCATTGAGATAATAAAGATAACGCAAAGCATGATAAGGACCAATCAGTACAGTAAACCACGTAAAGCAAAAAAGAACAGTGCGACTACCTCACTGATTCGTGAAAGAAACCATGTGGACTAACTGTAATCAATTTAATAATAATAATAACAGAAAGTTATATACACAATAATACACAATAATAATAATAATAATAATAATAATACATAATAATAATAATAAAGTTGCAAAAGTGCCATTGTTCGATTTAATCTCTCTCACACCAAACACACCACACCATACTTTACCATCTCAGCCTCATTGGTCTTTCTAACAAAGCACATGCACCTTTAATTTTTAACATCTTCTATTTTAAACTTATAACTGTTAGCTTATTCATAGCTTTTTCACAAGTCGATTTCTTTGCAAAGTTCATATTTTCCTAGGATCTAATCCTCAAAAGTATTTTCTACTAAAATTTCATAATTTTCCAAAGTTTTAGTATTTTAATAATTAATTTTCTTAATTTTAGTTTTTTAAATCATAATAATTAAATAAAAAACTCAAAAATATTCCGCTTTTTCCGTATTTATTTGTTGTTTTTCATGGGGAAAATGAATTTACATTTCTAGAGTTAATTTTACAAAATTTAGTTTTAAATCGTTGCTTTTAATTCCCAGAGTTACGCTTTTAAAATAAACATGCTTAGGGTCAATTTAGGTAATTCCCTAGTTTATTTGCTCTAGTTTGATTAATTGTTAATTACTTGCTTTATTTTCCTTTATGTTTCTTTAATTGAATTTAGAACGTAATCAAACACAAAACCCAAATCGAAAGCATTTTAATAACAAAACCTAAAATCGACGCCGCTCATTCACACCTCGTTGAAATGACCGATAACCACTTATCCGCTCTCAATATCTTATTCACAGGATTTGATTGATTAACCTTTTTCCCTAAGAGGTTTTCTATTTGATTCTAAAGGCTATTTTGATAGTGATATTATTATACTTACCCCACACACCAACCCTTAAGCCTTATCATATACTCAAATGAAGAATCTTCAAAGTTATTTGTGACTCAAGATTTCTGTTTGGATAAGCTTTTGAAATACTTCAACTTGTGGATATCTTTCTTACTTGGACAAGTTTGAAAGAGTTTTGGTTTTTAACCTATTCTTACGAATAAGGTCAAAACTTACGTAAACCTTTACTTAATAAGAAATATATTATTTGTAAGGATTTTACAAATAAGTCTGGGTTTATGAATAAGATTACGCTTTACCAAATGTACTATTAGAAAGAAGATATCTACGTGTTAGGATTTGGAAAATCCAAGAGTTAAAGTGTCGGGTCACCTCAAGTATATGTAATCGTAGAAAGCTCGTAGTCAGTTATTTGATGTTAAGTAGTATTTAGTTTATGTAACACCGGAGGACTGATGTGGTCTTTACCCATCGTGATGCCCGATCCATGTTCGCAGCGTGTGCTATTGTAAGACTATAAATACTCTACCTCCCAGTTGGAGCTCATAATAAGATTTTTTTCTCATTAAAGTTCCCAAACCTCTAACCTTTCTCTAAACCCTTTGTACCACCTTTGTTTAGTGGTTTGATGTGTATGTGAAATCCAATATGTTACAATTGGTATCAAGAGCCATGGTTAGATTCTCTTCATATGCTTGGATTTCTAGTGGTTTTTAGGTGGTTTTTGATTTTGATAAAGTTTAGTGGTTTTTGCATCATTTGGTGGATTTCTAGTGTTAAAGTTTGGATTTTGATTGTAATTTTGTGTTTAGGATCATCATAAGTGTTTAGGTTTGATTTAAGGCTTGAATCATCGTGGTTAGTTGTTTTTGATTGAAAAGTGTGTGTTTTAAAGTTTTTCTAGCTAGCTAATTGAGCTACGGACTTCTTTCTTGGTAGTAACTTGGTTTGTAAACGGTAGCGGCTTAGTAGTGTGTTTTGGTAGCTACTTGGTGCTTAGCTTAATTTGTCTATTGAGACAAGCCAGACAAACAAGACACTTAGTGGATTCTCCACCACGGTAGCAACTTGGTAACGGTAGCTTACTTGCTTTCAATTTTGTTAGCGATTTGTTCTTAAGTTTTTAGCTGAATTGGTGCTAGCGAGTTGGACCTTAGCGAAGTTGTTATTTAGCTTAATTTTGACATTTCAAACACTTGGTGCATAGCTAATTGTCACAAAATTTGTATTTAATTTGGTACTTAGCTTACTTGTTTTGTTATTACTTAGCAACTTAGTACTTAGCTTAATTTGGTTCAAGGATTATTAGCTACTGGTTGATTCTCATGTAATACTTCTCTTGATTTAGTAAAATCAGGAAAGAATCTATTTCCCGTTTAATCATTGAGTTATAAAATCCCCGTTAACATGTTAACATGTTAACGACCTACAATCATCTCCATGCTGTCGGAGGATGTTCTGCATCGGCTCGGATACTCGCCCACCCATGCTTGACGTAACTCCATCACTCTGGGCTCAAAGAATCGATTGTACCGCCTTGGAAAGGAAAATGGGTCAACATTCTCAAATCAATTATGAAGGACCTTATCGATTGAGACTACAAGAGACTTAATTGATACAGCCAAGATGGAACAATGATCTATGGGATGGATGGACCAAAGACATATGATGAGCTTATGATAATGAGAAAAGAGATTCGAAGTCGATATCGTGGCTTCTAACATCATACTTCAAGGTCTTCCAAAAGATATCTACAAGCTTATCAATCACAAACACCGGCCAAGGCGTTGTGGGATAATGTCAAGATGCTTCTTTTCTCGGTTCTGAATTAACTATGGAAGACAAAGAATCACAACTCTATGATGAATTTGAGCACTTCAAGATGAAACCATATGAGAGTGTCTATGAGTATTACGTGAGATTCCACAAGCTTGTTAATGACATGAGGAACATCGGAATGACTATGCCAAACATTCATTTCAACTCAAAGTTTGTGAACAACATGAACCCTAATGGCACAAGTTTGTCACCTCTCAGGAAGCTAACCAAAGGATTGAAGAATACAAACTATGAGCAACTCTATGCCTTCCTTCTTCTGAATGAGAGACATGCTATGTTTGAAAAAGGATTCTTGATCGTTCAAAACCAACCGGAGAGACAAGCTCATCTAATGATTCAACTACCTTCTACTCAAACATTGGAATTACCACCAAAGCATCTCAAGTTATACCCATGGGTAATGGTAATCACAAACTCATTCCCGATCCTATGTTCAAACAAGCCGATGTCGATGCACACGCTGGAAACTTCATTAATCAATTGGTCTAATGATTAGTCAAAACATGAACTCTCCCACACACCAACAACAACCCTAACATCATCTAATCCAACAATCAAGCCACCGAGATGGGAAGGTTATAGTACAACCGCTCAAGAAAGGCAGATGAACAAGGAAGAGTGGAGTTGGTAGAGGATATGTGATCAATCGTGGTTTAGAGAAGGAAATGGAAACCGGTGGACACAGCTAGAAGCCAATCAAATAATCCATGTTACCTCGTTGCTTCCTTTTTCCTCTCTTTCTCTCTCTCCTGCTCCTCTCTCTCTCTCTCCTAATCATCTCTTTCCTCCATGTTGATGATGAACTCACTGATGATGCATTAAAACCATTTTTCATGGCTAGCATTTTCTCCAATGGTCCTCCTAAAGCTCTTTCATCACCACAAGCTGGTCCATCCAAAGATAAATCATTTTCGAGGTATTAAAACTATAACGATGATGCCGATGTACAAAAGATGTGACAAAGTACAATCAACTGAAACTATTAAGTCAAATATTGATAATATGGGTAATATCAATGTTGTCCCATATGATCAATATGTGAAACAAAGTGAAAGTGAGGTCGTACTCAAGTGATGCATCTCAAATGAATATGTTTTATGAATAACGATGCTGCCTCGATGATTCTCATATCTCCGAACTTAATGCCTATAAAGAACGAGTTGCTATTTATGAACAAAACGCAAGTTTGAGCTAACTACTCGTGAGCGGAGTGGATAACCAAATGCGGAAAATTATTAGAAAAAGTAATTTTAGAGAAGAAGTGTTAAAACAAGAGTTAAACTCCTTACAGAAAAAGCTAAAACTCGCAAGCAAAAAACAAGAACTTCAAGAAAATGTTAAAAGCTTAAGTAATTTCATGCCAGGAATCAAAACTTTTGAATGATTTTTCTAATATGAAAACTTTGAAAAACAAGCTTGAAAATAAGTTGTAATGCATAAGGAATACCATTCAAACTACTCATGGTCACAAGCATAGAGTTTTAAGCGATAAGCATAGTGTTCCCATTTATAGATAAACCCAACCCCGAAAGTACTTAAGATAGCAAAAGCGCTCAAAAATGTAATCTATGATGGCAATGAGATTCTTAAACTACAGAGTAAAACCTAGTTGCGCGAGTGCACCGAGGAAGATAGAAAATTAGATGATGCATCTAGGTAGAAAATGAATAAGAAGCTAGAAGATCCGAATGTAAAAAAGAATAACATCACAATCAAACCCCATGATTACAAGAAGGAAAACTAGATCTCCTTAAACAAATTTAAGCCTCAAACGTTGTTAACACCTAAACAAGTTTTCCGAAAAGGGACTTAGATAAGCAAAAGTCAAAATTCGTTGAAACAAACCTCCCTTAGGAAAATGCTCCGCAATGATCAGATATCCTCCAAATACACCGATGCATTTAGTTCCTAGAACTATTGCCACTAAGAGCAAGACCTTAATCAACCAATATGTTATTCTTCAACTATTTGTCAATTTTGAGAAAACTTGTAAGAAAAGGATCACACCCACTCGATAACTCCAGGGAAAGGGGGTTTTGAGCAAACAAAAGAATGCTATCTAACCTGCGGGTCATGCCTTTCTTTAAACAACTAAAAGATCAATTTGAGAGTCTTAAAAGGGGATGGATTCAGATATTAAAGGAATGGAAAAGGAATTTGATGCAATGATAGTTGAGGTTAGTGACTATGAACGAACATTAAAATATAATGAGATTGAGAGGAAAAACTTGCATACATCGAATGAGTCTCTTATTTCGAATGTATTGCTCAAGATGTGTTTTATTAATCGCTATTTAATTGTTCCATTAATTCTTCTCAATTTCATGAATTATCTGTTCAAAGTCTCCCATGATCGCGGTCATTGAGCTTGAAAAGATTAATTCAAATTTAATGAGAAAAGTGATCGATGATCACGCATTATTTGGTAAAGCATCTTTCTAAACTAGAAGTTGAACATTTTGATTTACAACTAAAATATCAACATTTTAAAGAAAATGTCAAAACCTCAAATATCAAGACATCCTCGATGTTCTGAGTTTGATGCAGCTTTTCGATAAACAAACGTGACGAAATGATTCGAAGCTCATTGAATACTCCATCGAAGTTGAAAGCCCAAATCTCTCAATTAAAGGTGAAATAAACAATGGATCGATCCCAAATGCTCCTCCTTTAGATTCTCAGACTCCAAACTTTTCATCTTCAAAACTTAGTTAATGCTCACAAAAAGGAAAACGAAGAAGAAATTGAAAAGTTAAACAACACTTTAAAGAGTTATATGATTCAATGAAAATCACTCTTCAAAACAACTAAAAAATAACGCCTTTACAAAAAGAAACCAGAGAATCCGGAAGTCGAAAATGGAAACCGCCACTTGTTTTAATAAGAATGTTGCTTCAAAGTCACCCTGACCGCGAAATACATCGTGGACGGTTAAATACATTTCTCCTCATCTTAGGAATAATGAACCCGCAAGCTTCATGACTATTGTGCTCACCTTAAGGATAGTCTAGAATGTCTCGCGGAGATTGTTGAAGAGGATTTCATTAATAAACCTCTTGATAGAGAAATTAGGTTTGCTTGCCTACAGGCCAAACGATCTCAAGAGTTGCTAGAATGTGTAATTGCAACATGTCCTAAATCCTTAGGTGCAAAATGCAAAGTCGTGATGCCTTGTTCGATGTCTGCCGCATACAAACCATTCTAGGCCCAGTTTAAGAAAGTAAACACCAATGTGCCTTCTAGTAAATGCACTTGCACATCTAGTTCAGAATGCAAAAGTAGATCAACCAACTAATGTTCCCATGTCACACCCCAAATTACCTCGCTTTAAATGGAATGGAATTCTCGGGATCATCATAGATCACAATCACAAGTATATTGAACCATTCCAAAGTGTCGCTTTGGAAAATACACGCTTGATTTAATAAAACATTCAGAGTTACAAAGATAGGTCCCAAATGAAAGTTACTATGCACGAAAATAAGTTTAGCAATAAGTCAAACGATGTTTTTAAATTTCATAAAACCTAAGTGAGACGCTGGGCCACCAAGCGACCATGTCCAAATGCATGCCATGAAGTGAATGCCTTAGATACCCGAGATAAAACATGCTAAAAGTGTCAACACAAAGGTTGAGTGAGTTCATAGAGTTTGTTTTGAAATGTAAAGCCTTTCAAATCGCTTATGCAAGAAAGGCATTGTAAATCGTAGAAATGTAAAGACTATCAAAATCGATTATGTAGCAAAGGCATTGTAAATCCACTCGCCCAAGTCTACATACAAAACTTGCAACCTGTGGTGTTCACAACCCATGTCAAATAATGTATATATAGTTTATATTCAACCACACATCGTCAAATGAATTCACAATAGTACCTAACTCGACGTGAAACCATAGGTTTAATTAATTCGTTTGAACACAATCATCGTAGTGTGAGTTAAATTGTTTCACACTCATCGCTAAAAACAACATCGATTTATTTCAACTAAGTTCATGACACCAAAGCGTGAAACATCGTCACCAATAAAATTGTAATCATCGCCATCGTCGCCTAATGTAAACTTGCCAATTTACCTTAATGATTCAAATAGTGCGCCATTTTCTAACCTGTCAATAGGAGCTGAGTGTTAATTCTAGGCCTATTCACTATACTCGCCACCCGCAAGTGACTAATGGTTCATGATGTACCCACGGCAACATTAATAGACAATAAAACATCGATATAGCATACGCCAAAGCATTTGTGTTCAATTAAAATGTAGCATGTATCTCCCCAAACAGCTTATGAAACAATTAAAAGTAGGGGCCATGAAACTCACGGTTATTCATATAAGTTAAAGTACTTGTGAAAGTAAATGAAAATCAGCTTATAATGTATCTCCCAAAACAAGTTATGAAAACAAGTAAAAGTAGGGCCATGAAACTCACCAAGGTAATGATTAATATGACAAAAGGAGACCGAAATATAAGTGAATCTCAAAATGACCTATTATGGATGAGATGATATGTAATGAGTTGCAATGTAATGTTATGCATGCATTTCAGAGTTATTTATACCATTTACGAAGTTTTGAAAATATTACTGTCGTCGAAAATTCTCGCTTGACGCCTTGACCTTCAAAATGACTTTACAAGTTTTTACGCCAAAATGTCATCCTACAATGGTTTTATAATGATTTATGGTGAAATTATCACTTTTCGCCGCGAAACAATGTCGCCGGAAATATCATGAAATTAACAAAAATGGCTTTGGAAAACTAGTCGTAAAAAGTTGTAACGCCGATCGTTAGAGAACTAACTCGACTGCTTTGGAAAGTTTGTATCGATATCTAAAAGTTTCAGTCAGAGTTTTCATTCAAAAAGGTCTCAACATAAAGATAATAAGGGTTAAAGATGGTGGTTTTGGCTAATTGTGTGTGTAAAATTAGTTACGGCAAGTTTATGAAAAGTGCATATCTTTGTCGCTTCAAACTGCTTTCACGCTTTATACGCCCTTAGCTTCGTATCAAAGTATACAATATATTTTGACAAGTCAAATAATTTGTGAAGCTTTAAGGCTTTTTGACCCAACAATGTAAAACAAAGATGTCGAAATTTCGTGAAACTATAATTTTCGCCGCCAAACTTGTAAAATCCATAACTTTCTCGTTATAACTCCGTTATTCCGCTCAGCTGCCACGGATTCGCTTTAAAGTATATTTTCTAAATATCAAGGCCAAAATTTCGTGCCTACTGTCGGATTTTCCAGAAAACAAAACAAGGACAGACCACTTTTAATACTTGTCGAAAAATAGTTTTTTCAGTATCAAACCTATTCTAATCCCTTCAAATCAACTCCAAAGCTAATCTAATCCTACCATACACCTTCTTAGGGTGTCATGGGTTCCGAGACATCATCAAGACCAAAGTATACCAAGGGGATAATTATAGGATGACCATAGTATATAGATAACTCTAAAATCATGAAATAAAATGGTATAAATCACATATCATGCATACTTGCTCCAAAAATGAAAAGAAACATATGAAATGATAAGGAAACATGAAAATGAAAGAAATATGCTTACTAATGAAAATGATGAGGTGTAAGTAACAAGGATTAACCTAAACACCCTAGGTTTTTATTTCAAAACCTAAACAAGAGTGTTATCTAGATTTCAAAATAAACTTGAACTTGCAAAATTTTGATGATCCTTTGTACTCTCAGAAGGGTCGGTTATAGGATGAAGAACAAGGAGAGAAGAAATTTTTGACTAACTTTGAAATATTAGATTGTATGAAGTGAAATGAAAGTATTTGAGTATATATCTAGACAATCAAAGATTTCTTTTACCAACTCATAAATGCAATCAACTCCCCTTATCGGTTTTAGAACTTGTTTCTCAAATATATATTTTTTTTTTTTTTTTACTTGTGTATATTTTGTTAAAAATGTGTAAGTAAATTGTATAGTTAAATGTAACTTGTAAGGTAAATGGTAGTTTTTAGGTAAAAGAGATTTTTAATAGACCAAAGTAGAATGTAATGAGATTATAAAAATTGTAAAATACATTCTTGTGAAATTTGAGGATAAAATAATTATCGAAAGTAATTTTTAAGAAAACGTCAGAATAATATAAATTTAACGATTTATGTACCAAATAAATTTAAAACATTAGGAAAACTCAAAATATAGTTTATATAACTAAATGTAAGTAAAAAATGTGCCGGATCATTTTGAAAGTAACGGATTAAATATTTAAATAACTCACGCTGATAACGCTTATTAAATATAAAAGTTACGCTATAAATGTGAAATGAAATGTTATGAATGAACTATCGATGCAAATGATAACTAAATGTAGACTAAACTTAGTCCATATGAAATGCGATGTTATGATCATGAATTACGCAAAACCATAAAGGTTACGCGAATTTGGAACACGTAAACCAAGTTTACGATAAATGTTGAAATAGTGAAGCATAAATCGCTTCGGAAAATGACCCGAAAGTACGGGTTGTCACATTCGCCATATCCAAAAAGGAATTCCAATTCAATCGTTGTTAGGTCTAACGGGTTTAGGGTTTGATGAGGCAAGTCTTCCCATTCTCGAGCAAAACCCTCAAAAGACTTTTTGGTAACCGATTTTTACTTAATCCCACAACTCATCAAACAAGAACTACACATTAGGCTAAATCGGATTACGTAACAACTTGTTTCTAGCTCGATCTTTGCAACTCATCAAACAAGAACTGCCACGCCGGATCAAACCGAAACAAGTGGTTTGAAGAAAATTGAAAATTTGGTTCGACACGGAATACATACACATATAAGCTATTATTCCCTTCATTGCATGATAATAGATTATAAGATCGTGCTATGTATAATTTAGAGTAATTATGCAATGCTTGGACTAATCGTTCATATGTTGTTTGGTGTTGAGTCAATCGATGTTAAAATTGTGATGAACATCGAGAGAATGGAGAAGTGTCGTTAAAATGATAGTTAAAGTAAAAAGAATTGAAATCCTCAAATGATTAACAAATCGGAAAGAAAATAAAGTACGATAGATGAGAATATTTTTACAACAAGTGGTTTATCAAACGTAAATACATCTTAGGTTATAAAGATTCTGATATGATGGAAAACATAAACTTAGTAACGACATAGTAATAATAAGGAGAATAAGACTAGTTTCCAACTTCTTCAAAATTCCTGCCGCTGATACCTTGACGAGCTCCTCCTCCTTCCAACATATATACATTCCATGAGCACCTTCAACCGTTGACCTTGGTTTTGAGGACATTGATTTATAGTGTCCTTGTTCCCCACATCCAAGCATGTGACTACGGTTTATCTTTACAATCCTCGCTAGATGTCCCGTGTTTTGCATTTGGGTACGTGACTTGCTGGCAAGGACCCGAAAGATGAAAATTACATCGATTACATAGCGGTGTGTTCCAAAGATACCTCTACCTCTCATTAGCAATATTAAACCATTCCCGCTTCTTGCCTTCTATTTTGTTGTTGATGACGGTTAGTGTTGCGGCTTTGGTTGTTGTTGTTATCATCTCCTGGTCGCTTTTCCCATTTCCTTTTGTTGTTGTTGATTGTTATCGTTTGTTGTTGTTTTGCTATTGTAGTTTTAAAGTTGTTGGGGTTGTTGTTGTTTTGCTGGTGTTGTGTACTTACCTCTCTTCACTACACGGGCCATGAGCTTTGAGTCACCCTAATAGCTTCCTCGATTGTTGTGGATCAAACGAAGTCACATTTCTTGAATAACTTCGAAGTCCCCATAAAAGCCTCTAGCAACTTCTCGTTATCCGTACCATCGACGGGCATAACGCCAATTCCCCGAAATCTCCTAATGTATGTGTCAATATCGCATCACCCATCGTATTAGTTCAGAGAACTCCGCCTAACTTTTCACTTCCTCAGACGAGGACAAAACTTCTTAGTCACCAAACCCTTAAATTGTTCCCAAGTAGTTTGAAAGCATTCTCCATTCCAATTCGGTTGAGCATATGAATTCCACCACGACAACGCTTCCATCGAGAGTAATGTACTTGTAGCAAATTTGACCTTACTATCATCCCGCAATTACAAAGCAAAACACGGATTCAACTTTTCAAACCATCATCATGGCCGGGCTCCTTCAAATCTCTAAACTGTGGCTCACCACTTTTGAAATCCTTGTACTAACATCTCTTAACTCCTGATCCTCCGGCATTTCCATAGAATTTTAGCCTAGCTGCCAAGAAGAAATTGCCTCAAGATAAAGAAGAAGTTCCATCTGTTTCCTTTTCGACTTTAAAGCATCACATATACTATTCACTAACTTTTGATTTACCGCCAGTCATTTAACCAGAGTTTTCGGTGCCATATCTTCTTCAAAACAAGAGGAAATGTGAGACGTGAAGCAAAAAACCGATGTTAATAATAAACACCTGCGAGATGATAAGAAATGGTAAGTTGGAGGTTATTTTTCAAAATAATCGACGGTTCAAAAGATGGGTTATGTGGTGTCGTAAGTGCTTCAAGTGTATAATGGTTTAGTGACTTAATGTGTTAGTAACGTATAACTCGACATGTTAGTGATGAAACAAAGGAGTGAGAGTGACTTTGCCCTACTTAAGGGTTTATCTCTCAAGATTCAACATCTGGGTGATGAGTCAATTGATGTAAAGATTGTGATAGAGAATAACAAGGAATTCTCCACATTAGAGTATGAGGAAAGGATAATGGGATGGGTATTTAAAGGTCCATGTGACAATGATATGAAATGAAAGTAAATAACTCGAAAAATGTAACGATAAATCGCGACGCAAAGTGAACACACGCAATTTATGATGAAATGATGAGATGCTATGATGATGTAGTTATAGTCTGTGGTCATGATGCAACCTGTTCTCTATAATCCAGCTCGATGCCAATCACACCCTTACCACTTTGGTAAATGAATGGAATTTCTGGGATTGATCGGCATAGCATCACAATCATAAGTATATTGAACGCACCTAAAGTGTCGCTTGGAAAATACATCGCTGATTTAATAAAAACATTCGAGTTACAAAGATAGGTCCCAAAATGAAAGTTACTACGCACGGAAAATAAGTTTAGTACAAGTCAAACGATGTTTTAAATTTATAAAACCAGTGAGACGCAAAGTCACACCGCGACTCCATGATGTGTCCAAATGCATGCCATGGTGAATGCCTTAGATAACCGAGATAAAACATGCTAAAGTGTCAAACACAAAGGTTGAGTGAGTTCATGAGTTTGTTTTGAAATGTAAAGCCTTCAAATCGCTTTATGCAAAGAAAGGCATTGTAAATCGTTGAAATGTAAAGACTATCAAAATCGACATGTAGCAAAGGCATTAAATCCACCGCCCAAGTCCCTTCCATAAAACTTTGCAACCCTGTGTTCACAACCCATTGCCGAAATGTATATATAGTTTATATTCAACCACACATCGCCAAATGAATTCACAATAGTACCTAACTCGACGTAAAACCATAGGTTTAATTAATCGCTTGGAACACAATCATCGTCGTGTGAGTTAAATTGTTTCACACTCATCGTTAAAAACAACATCGTATTTATTTCACTAAGTCCATGACACCAAAGCGTAAACACATCGCATCAATAAAAATTGGTAATCATCGCTTTCGTCAGCCTTCCAATAGGTAAATCCTGCCAATTTACCTTAATGATTCAATATAGTGCGCCGATTTCCAACCGGGTCAATAGGAGTGAGTGAATTCCAATAGGCCTCATTCTTCATACCGCAGTTGACCATGTGTAGACTTCAACATGGCAAATACTTAGTGACAATAAAACATCTGATATAGCATACAAATCAAAGCATTTGTGTTCAATTAAAATGTAGCATGTATCTCCAAAACAGCTATGAAAACAATTAAAAGTAGGCTATGAAACTCACTGTTATTCATATAAGTTAAAGTACTTGTGAAAGTAAATGAAAACAGTTTGAGCATGTATCTCCCCAAAACAGCTATGAAAACAAGTAAAAGTAGGGGCCATGAAACTCACCCTTGTAATGATTACGATGACAAAAGTGGATACAAACCAAATATAGCTGAATCTTAAAATGACCTATTATGAATGATATGATATGTAACGAGTTGCAATGTAATGTTATGCATGCATTTCGTATGTTATTTATACCATTTACGAAGTTTTGAAAAATATTACTTGTCGTCGAAATACTGCTTGACGCCTTGACCTTCAAAATGACTTTACAAGTTTTAACAAAATGTCATCCTACAATGGTTTTATAATGATTTATGAAATTATCACTTTTCGTCGCGAAAACAATGTCGCCTGAAATATCATGAAATTAACAAAATGGCTTTGGAAAACTAGTCGTAAACAAAGGTACGATCGATCGAGAACTAACTCGACCGTTTTGGAAAGTTTGTATCATATCTAAAAGTTTCAGCTCGTGAGTTTTCACCCAAAAGGTCCTCGAACATAAAGATAATAAGGGTTAAAGATGGTGGTTTTGGCTAATTGTGTAAAATTAGTTACGCAAGTTTATGAAAAGTGCATATCTTTGTCGCTTCAAACCGTTTTCACGCTTTATACGCCCTTAGCTTCAGATCAAAATTAATATATTTTGACAAGTCGAATAATTTGGAAGCTTAAAATTGACCAACAATAAAAAACAGCATGCTGAAATTTCAGAAACTATAATTTTCGGCCTGCCAAACTTGTAAAATCCATAACTTTCGTTATAACTCCGCTTTTATCTGCTTCAAGCGCCACGGATTCGCTTTTAAGTATATTTTCTAAATATTAAGGCCAAAATTTCGGTGCCTACTGTCGGATTTTCCAGAAACAAAACAAGGACAGACCACTTTTAATACTCTTTAAAAATAGTTTTCCTCGTCACTAAACCTATTCCAATCCCTTCAAATCAACTCCAAAGCTAATCTAATCCCACCATACACCTTCTTAGGGTGTCATGGGTTCCTAGACATCATCAAGACCAAAGTATACCAAGGGATAATTATAGGATGACCATAGTATATAGATAACTCTAAAATCATGAAATAAAATGGTATAAATCACATATCATGCATACTTGCTCCAAAAATGAAAAGAAACATATGAAATGATAAGGAAACATGAAATGAAAGAAATATACTTACTAATGAAAATGATGAGGTGTAAGTAACAAGGATTAACCTAAACACCCTAGGTTTTATTTTCAAAAACCTAAACAAGAGTGTTATCTAGATTGCAATAAACTTGAACTTGCAAAATTTTGATGATCCTTTGTACTTTCTGGAAGGCCTGTTATAGGATGAAGAACAAGGAGAGAAGAAATTTTTGACTAACTTTGAAATATTAGATTGTATGAAGTGAAATGAAAGTATTTGAGTATATATCTAGACAATCAAAGATTTCTTTTACCAACTCATAAATGCAATCAACTCCCTTGGCCGGTTTTAGGAACTGTTTCTCAAATATTTTTTCTTATTTTGTGTATATTTTGTTAAAAATGTGTAAGTAAATTGTATAGTTAAATGTAACTTGTAAGGTAAATGGTAGTTTTTAGGTAAAAGAGATTTTTAATAGACCAAAGTAGAATGTAATGAGATTATAAAAATTGTAAAAACATTCCTCAGAAATTTGAGTGATAAAATAATTATCAGTAATTTTTAAGAAAACGTCAGAATAATATAAATTTAACGATTTATGTACCAAATAAATTTAAAACATTAGGAAAACTCAAAATATAGTTTATATAACTAAATGTAAGTAAAATGTGATTTTTGAAAGTAACGGATTAAATATTTAAAATATTAACTCACGCCGATAACGCTTATTAAATATAAAAGTTACGCAAGAAAATGTGAAATGAAATATTATGAATGAACTATCGTGATGCAAATGATGCGAACGAAATGTAGACTAAACTTAGTCCATATGAAATGTACGCAGGATGTTATGATCATGACTGGCCGCTAAAATAAAGGTTACGGACTGGGAATGAAACCAAATATAAATGTTGAAATAGTGAAGCATAAATCGCTTCAGAAAATGACACCAGTACGGGTTGTCACATCCCATAATTCTCACATAGAGTAACGACATTAAAGCAAGCTGTCAAAGCCTCCGTGTAATACCAAGCAAGATAGGACCCTCGCAAGCTAAGAATGCATTGAAGAGAGAGAAGACCAACCTAGGAACTTTATGTTTGAGCCGAATAAAATGAATCGTGTTGATTCTAGTATTAGCCATATGCACTGTAATTAATTCAATTTCGATACTATTTGCAAACCATGTAATGATGTCTCAGTGAATTTCGCTGCTAATCATGATTATTGTGAATGCTTTGTCTAATGTCGTCAAATGCCAAGTTAAAATTGTTAATGCTAAAAATCATGCAAAGAAGGCTAAAAGGCAAAAACGAAAGAAAGTTAGAAAATAGTGGAAACCCACAGGAAGAACATTTAGAAGGATAGGTTATCAATGGATACCTTTGGGCCAAGAATCATTTTTGCCCTCAATCTGGCTAAGACTATGCCCACTAGAAAATGGATGCCTACCGTAGAACTATTCCCTAAGCTGAACATACTTTGAATAAAATCAACATACACCAAGATCGATCATCTATTCCTAATGATTCCATTGCTTCTACTCGATATGGATGTTTCTATTTCATGGGTGTTCCAATCATCAAGCATAACTAAGTGGAACCCATTCTGCATGGGGATCCCAATTATCTAGTTATCCATTCTTGTCTCGGTTCAACTACGATCGCTCAAATTGTTCTCGGGTACTTGGACTCACTGCTCCAAGCATATGATGGAGACCGGCCGTGCTCATGAACTTCGTGAGCAAATTCATCGGGATCGTTAGATTCGGAACGATCATTTCGGTGCAATTATGGGTTATGGAGATTATGTTGTCGGTGATAGTGTTATCTCTGTGGTATATTAATGAGAAGGTCTTGGTCATAACTTATTCTTTGTCGTCAATTTCGGATTCTCGATCTAGAAGTGGTCTTCGTAAAACATACTTGTTTCGTTAGAGAACTTGATGGTAAGGAACTTTTAAGAGGAACACGCGGTTCAAATCTATACACCATCTCTATCGAAGATATGATGAAGTCTTCTCCAATTTGTTTGTTGTCAAAGGCTTCAAAACCCAAGTCATGGTTATGGCATCGTCGTCTCAATCACTTGAACTTCGGCACCATCAATGATCTCCGTAAAGGACTTAGTTGTAGGGTTACCTAGACTAAAGTATGAAAAGGATCATCATAATTCACACAAGATGCCAATTGGGAAAAGCAAGAAGTATGCCCACAAACCTAAACCTACAAACTCGCTACGTAGTTCTTCATACAATTCACATGGACTTATGGACGATGAGAGTGCGAATATTTTGGGAAGAAATACGTTAGTTGTGGTTGATGATTACTCGATTCACTCCGGTTAAGTTCCTAAGGACAAAGGATGAAACCTGATATCATCATCAAACTTATCAAACAAATTTGTGTTCGACTTAACAAAACCGTCGTAATCATCCAATGCATGAATGGAACTGAACCGTTTGTTAATAAACAACTTAGTAAGTTTTATGAAAGTGTTGGAATCGCCTTCAAAGAAGTGTTCCACGAACTCCTCAACAGAACGGTGTAGTTGAAAGACTAAATCGAACTCTGTGAAGCCGCAAGAACAATGCCGATTTACCAAAGGTTCAAATGCTATGGGTCAGCCACTGCGCAGATGCTACACTCAAAATCGGTCCCTCCCCACATCGCCATGGAAAACTCCATATGAACTTGTCCACAACAAAAAACCTAATCTCTCATTCCTTCGTGTGTTTGGTATTGGTTATCCAACTAATGATGGTCAAGACTTAGGTAAACTAAGAGCAAGGCGATATTGGAGTTTTTGTTGGTTATGCACCAAACAAGAAGGGTTACCGAATCTACAACAAGAGAACCCGAAATATCATGGAAACAATTCACGCTATGTTCGATGAGTCGACCGTCAAATGGCTCTCGACACTCCAGCTCTAGACCAAGACTTCAAAAAAATCCATTGGTTCATCCCTTGTACCAAACTCATTTCAAAGAACTCCATATGTACCTCCATCTGAGGTGATTTAAAGAAATTGTTTGATCCAATGTTTGATGAACACTATGAACCAAATGTTGATGAAATGTCAATTCCATCAACGAGGTCGCTTATCCCTCGAATGAAGTGAACCCTTCAGCCTCAATATCATTAAGTCAGAAGCCATCACCGCCTCATCAACAAATTATCAATCATCAAATGTACATCATGGAATTGTTTCTGGCATCAATGATGAAGTTAATCCTTTGCTACCCCGAAGATGCTCCATTTGAAATATATTGTTCTCATCATCATCCAACCATCATCTTCATCGAGACATCGACTCGCATTTCCACAACAACAACAACCACATGAACACCTTAGAAAATGGACACATGATCACCCATTAGATAACATCATTGGAAACCCTCGCCCAAAGATCCACATGGAAACAACTGCAACCGATGCCTTATGGTGCTTCTTCAACTCCGATTTCTAAGGTCCAACCAAAAGACATTAAAACCGCCATGAATGAAGATCACGGTTCAATGCCATGCAAGAAGAAATTCATGAGTTTGATCGACTTGATGTATGGGAATTAGTACCGCCCAGATTGTGCAGTATGATCATTGCTCTATAATGGATCTTCAAAGTGAAACTTGATGAGCATGGTGATGTCTTAAAGAACAAGGCTCGATTGGTCTAAAAGGATACCGCCAGAGGAGGGTATTGACTTTGAAGAATCATTTGTTCCGCCATCAGTATTGAGGCAATCGTAATCTTCTTGGCTAATGCTAGCAAGAATATGGTTGTGTATCGGGATGTTAAAACCGCCTTCAATAGAGATTTAAAAGAGGTGGCCACGCCACCAGAGGGTTTTGTGAATCCGAAAGCATCCTAATCATGTCTATCTTGAAAAGGCCCTTTACGGTTTGAAGCAAGCTCCAGAGCATGGTACATATCATATCTTCAGGTTTCTTCTATCTTGATTCAAAGAAAGGAGCGCTTGATCCACATTGTTCACAAGAAGTCGTGCAAACATTTAATTCACGCTCAAATTTATGTTGATGATATTATCTTTGCCTCGACCGATCTCTAATAAATGATCGTTTTTCAAATGTAATGGGTTCCAAATTTCAAATGTCAATGATGGGACAAATGTCATTTTTCTTGGGATTACAAATTTCACAAAGTCCCTAAGGCATTTTTATAAATCAATCTAAATATGCAAATGAGATTTTAAAGA
This sequence comes from Chrysanthemum makinoi, assembly GCA_910596185.1. Taxonomy (NCBI): domain Eukaryota; kingdom Viridiplantae; phylum Streptophyta; class Magnoliopsida; order Asterales; family Asteraceae; genus Chrysanthemum; species Chrysanthemum makinoi. The sequence continues at coordinate 236,523,248 of OU343225.1, read as the reverse complement.
AATTTGGATTTGTATCATGTGACACCGCTGACACTCCCATGATTGAATCATTGCCGATGAGGACAACTCGTGGATCATGGTAGATCAAACTAAATATCTAAGTATGATTGATCCCCGATGTACCCTCACGTACAGCTGCATACATCTTGTTCTGTGTGCATGTGTGCTAGATATCGTGCTGCTACTAAAAAGCACCTCGAAGCAGTTAAACGGGTCTTTCGGTATCTCCAAGGAACCATCAATATGGGACTAAAACCAAGGACACCGGTATGTCACCATGTCGATCATGTAGGATGTCAAGATACACGCCGGTACATCGAGGTGCTCATTTTTTGGGTGATAAGCTTGTGAGCTGGTCTTCAAAGAAGCAAATGAGTACTCTATTTCCTCATAGGTCGAATAATATACATGTCATCTTGTTGTTCAAATCCGATGAGATCCCAATTATCCGACTATGGTTTGAATTCAACAAAATCCTCTCAGATCGGATAATAAAGTGCTATTGCTTTCATCGCAACAACGCATAACACTCAAAGAGCACATTGACATCCACATCATTTCATCGTGAGCAAGTGGAAAACGGTGGTGGAACTCTATTTGTGAAGTCGAATACCGCTTAGCGATACATCTTCACCAAAGCTCTTCCAGAGAACATTTTGAGTTTATTCTTCTCGACTTGGCTTGAAAAGCCTTCAACCAACACTCAAACGTCAGAGGAAGACGAGGAGTAAAGGTCTTTTCTTCATCTATATTTTGTATATATTTATTCAAAAAGCAAAATACAAAATTACAAAACCTTCAAAAAGAAAATAGAAAAACATAAAACTTTCAAAAATCCATAAAAATCTGAAAAACTCGAAAATCTCAAAATATTGTTTTCTTGATTCATATCTACTGTCTTTGTGTCAGTCAACAAAGAGTGACACTGTCTTTAGATGTTGTTCTAACATTTAACATAAAAAAATCAAAAATATTTTGGGAGAAAGTAAAACTATGGTTTATTGTCATTTCAAGCAGAACTCCGCTTTTAAATAAAGAACAGAGCCATGTTTTATCTCATGTTTCAAACCTAATGCTCGATTCTATAAAACAAATGTTTGTCATCAACAAGACAAATGTTTAATTTCAAATATTTTCCTTCTAAAGATTCCTCTGAAAAATATTTGCAATCTTATGAAAACTCAATTGTTTTGAAAACACTTCTGACTCTATTTTTGAAAATCAAAAGAACTTATCAAGTGTCAAAATATCATTCATCAATCAACTACTTCTCACATTGAGGGGAGAATGATTTTTCAATTAAATCAAAAGTGTTCTTTTCAAACAATTTGCACTTAAATGAGTAAGGTCTACTCTAAATGTTTTACAAAATGTTACACAATTGGTTCCGGATCTTGGTTATTATGTTTTCAAAAGATAATCATGCATGTTTAATCAATGGAGTTTAAAGTCTCAAAATCCAATCCTTATCGGTTAAAACGTTTTCATAATCAAGTCACAATTCTCCTTAAAAGCTTTCAAAATCAATTTAATCTACAGAGATCACAAATCTCAAATGATTTGAAAATTGTGATCGGGGAAGAATTTGTGATTTAAATTGGATTTAAACTGATAATTGATAAATGGTTTCATAAGTGTTTAGCATGTTTTCCTCCCCTAAGTGACAAATGATTTCAAATTTTCCATGCACATGTTGAGGGGGAGCATCTATTTTAAACCTCAAATTATTGAAATGTGACTCAAATGTTCTAGGTAACTCTTAATAAATGTAAAACTCTTCAAAATTAGAGGCACATATTGAGGGGGAGCAAACTTGTGAAAACCCCATCCTTCCTCAAAATGTTTTATCTACTCAAATTGATTGGGAAGTGATGATGATCATTTTAGAAAATGTTAATCAATAGATTGGACCTTTCATTCTTAATCTAACGATTTCAAAGATCTCTTGCCTCCATGTGCTAAACAAATTCAATTTTTTGCATATGTTGAGGGGGAGCATTTCTAAAATATCAAAACAATTAAGATACAAAATTCTTTGATTCTATATCAAAAGTATCTTGATTGATTTTCAAATGGTTTTCAATTGGTTCCAATGGCAGATGAACAATACCAAAAAGACCTTCAACTTAACTTTATGTATGGTGATATAAGGATGATAAGGTTAGGTTGAGTTCCCATGATCCGTAATCGGAGGGATCTACCCAAGGACAATCCACTAGATAGTGTAGAAGTCCTTAGGTATGATGAAAAAGGAGAAAAGAGATATGGGTAGAGTGGATCGAGATCGAGCTAGTAATCGAATAAACCCAACAAGGTTCTAGTTATGAAGTCTCTGTAAGAACCGAAGGGGTTGAAGAATGAAAAGAATTGAATTTGAAAATGGTGAAAAGAAATAAAGCTCCATTAATTCAACCTTAGGGCGTAAACCTGGTTCAATTCATATACTACCTGTTGTTACCAAGGTAACATCGGTATTGAAGACAAGACGCCATGGACCAAGGACGACCGTGACTTCAACTTTCCAAACCACTCAAGTTCCTCTTAAAAGGGCTTGTTTCATTCTCACGGAAACATATAATCTATCGACTTTCTCTTAGAGTTTGTTGATATTGAAGAAGGAGACCCTCTCCTAGTCTCCGATAGGAACCAAATATGCACAATTGAGTCTAGAAGGCGAGATCATCAATAAATATCATTAGACACTTTCAATGAAGACTTTATGTTTCACACAATGTGGAAAGAGAGATTATATCTTATGAGTCCTACGCATTATCCTTGTGGTATTGCTAGAACATCCGAGTGATATGCATACATATTCTCAATGAAGATGGAAAGCCTTCTCGAGCCAACATCAAACAAGCTCCTGGTAGGTGGCATGTGAGATCTATCCAATAGATCAACCATGTGACAACGTGAATAAACAATGGGCGATTCAAAATTATGAATCAATCCTGGTTCAGGTTATGGATTGACGGATACCTTTGAAAAACCGTCGTTGAGTTTAAAAAACTATTTTCGCTCATCGACCGTGTACTTATTTCTCAAAATAAAAGGTGTTTATGATTGATAATTGATTTTCATTAAAACCTTCGCTGTATTGCAAAACAATTTCTATTGAGCAATACACCATTGTTTTTCAAATCTTTTCATCAATCGCGAACCTCATTTCATTATTCACCAATTGTTGTTCTTTGAGACGCTCCGCTGAGAACAGCTAGAGTACCGGCGTAAACCCGCTAGGAAATTCTTCGAATTATGACCGATCACAGCAATACTTGTACTGAGCAACGGGAACCGTGGCCGCTGTACTCAATTCTCACTAAAATGATCAAAGACACTTTCGTATGTTTTATTGCTAATCTGCTTTATGCAGTACACCCCGACGCTTGAAACGATCGAATAGATGGTCAATCCATAGCCGCATGCTCACACAACACATTCATATCTAAAGAAATCATGAATAGTGCATCAATGACTATGATATTTTCACCATGCTTCTCACGGTGCCGCCAATATCATGAATCAACGAAAGCTTCCACTTGATAAGAAGATATCATGATCCATAATGTGAGCATGTCGGTCCAAAAGTCACAACATCACATAATACCAACACCACAATGGATGAGTCGAGAATTAATGTGACCATGATCTCAAAGTCGGCTATAATTCATTATCACGCGGATCGCTAAAGACCTCCACTCCGATTATCCAAACATGCGAAAATGAAGAATCAAAGACTACGAAGCGTAACAAGAATCCAAGAACAATCTCAATGTAATATCTGGTTGTTTTCTATGTAATTTAATGTGTGTTTAAGGTGACCTCCTTGAGATTGTTAGGATTTGGAAAATCCAAGAGTTAAAGTATCCACACCTCAAGTATATGTAAACGTTAGAAAGCTCGTAGTCGTAGTTATTTGATGTTAAGTAGTATTTAGTTTATGTAACACCGTGGAGGACCACGGTCTTTACCCACTGTATGCCCGATCCACAACCCATCGTGGCGCTTATTGTAAGATTATAAATACTCTCTACCTCCCAAGGTAGAGAGTTGGAGCTCATAATAAGATTTTTCTTTCTCTCACTAAAGTTCCCAAACCCTAACTTTCTCTCTCTAAAACCTTTGTGTACCACCTTTGTTTAGTGGTTGATGTGTATGTGAAATCCAATATGTTACATTACTAGTAAGAGGAAGTTTATTTACTAAGCAAGCCATTTGGTAAGCACCATCATCTTTATGACTAAGGAGATTACTAATAAGACCAAGTTTTAACAACAAATCACGCTTCAATCATCTACAAAGATCCATCATCAATGTAGTTTCAAGATGTCTCAACCACCATATTTTAACTACTTTCCCCACCAATATCCTTAGCAACAACAACAATTCCCGCAACTACCACAACAACAAGTTTATTAACAACAAAAATCATTTGCACAACCTCAACTACAACAATTCCCTCAACGTACCCTCAAAACAACAATGGTTTCCACCTCAATATGCTATGCAATCTACTACCTTATACATAAGGAACCTCATTGGTTTGCAAAGATGTGTGAGGATATGGTCAACAATCAATTCATGAAGTCGGGATCTCTTGATAGACCAACAATGCTCACTCCAAAACTATGTTCAATGGGTCATTGGTTCTTTAGGTTCTCAGACCTTAAGAAACCTCATGGAAAATATTTGATGAAGGTCATCCTTGAAGGTCCTTTTCAAATGCCAATCGACGCATTCCCTCGAGATCCAACCGCTAATCCACCAAGACTTGACACTACTTCCATTTTCCTTGAAACTCAACTGATCAACAACAACAACTTCACCTTGAAGCAGATGAGCTCAAAATGGAATACATTATTCTCTCGATTACTTAATCCAATTCTTCAAGATGCTCGTGAACAAGAAAAGACATGTGGGAACATGTTCACCTCTTAATGGAAGGCACTGAACTCAATCAGGAGGACATGGAATCAAAACTTTACCTACCTTATGAAATGATAATGATTGATCCAGGGGAGTCATTAGACTCATACTATCATCGATTCACAAACATCATCAATGATTTGGACAGACACAACATAATTTTGCCCAAAATTGCTATCAACATAATGTTTCTAAGTTGCCTAAGTCCTGACTGGGAGAAGTATGTCACATTCATCCGTCAAACTAAGAACCTTCACAATGACAAGTATGGGTTGTTGTATGATTATCTGAAGCACTATCAGAAGGAAGTGGACAAAGATCGAGCTCTCCGTGGAATCTATGCACCTTTACCAAATGCTAATTAACTTGATTAGATTTCTCAATCTTTTGCCTCATAATTTCCTCAATTTCCACAACAGCAACAAGGCTTTACTTACCCTCAACAACCACCATCCGCCACACTCCATATGATCCTCACAAAGAATCAAATGATACTCAAATGATTCCTTACAACAACAACTCAGATTCAAAGAAACCTAGAATGACGATGAAGAAGCATTCAACACGTTGAATCAAGGATTTAGACTAATTGCTCGTGCCTTCTGAGATTTTGCAAACAAATTCAACAATCATCCTCGCATCTCATCCCAATACAAGGAATCAAGATGTTGTTCGAATGGAAGGTTTGAGTTCGTAATCATAACAATGGACGCCCGATGGGAAATAGTAGCTATACGGGTAGTGGAAAGGAATGCTTCTGTAGTAGGAACAATATGGTCGCCTCCGAAGTTCATATTGTTGATCAAGGGAATACTTAGAATGGGAACACGGTCCTTCGATGTTACAACTACAATAAGGGTCATCCGGCTAATGCATGTCCAAAATCAAGAACCGAGGAAGTGCTTATCACAAGGAAGCTCTAATCCGGCTCTTAAAGATGAAGTCGGTGGAACTCTTACAAACAAGGAACAAAGCTTCATGGCAAATGCGTAATCGATGATGATATAGAAGACTTGCAAGCTAATGCACCGGATGTTAATGGCAAACATGCAAGAACTCCACATGAGTGATACGCGTCTAGCCTATGATATCATGGCTTGTCTCAAGTACCGATCCTAATATGTGTCTCATACATGAATAGATATCTCCGCTCGCATCTCAGATCCAACAAGGAGCAAAGTGTTCAAAATGAGCCATCAACATCTCATCAAGATGATGATCAAGTTGACCCCGTTGTTACATTTGATGATCCCATTGATGCTTATGTTGATACTCACGTTGAACAAATTGAACCTTCGCTTAATCCGCATCCATAGCTCATGACCTTATTTATGACCACTAAATCTCAAGTTGAAAAATGCAATGAAATAAATGTTAATCTAAAAGAAAAGGTTGCATTATTGATCATGGATCTTGAATGCTATAAGACACAACTTGCAAACATTGAAACAAAAGAAAACGCTAACAAAGTTTTGAAGTCGCATTTCAAAAGTCTTATTTAAAAGAACAAGAATTAGAACAACATATCGAGATCTAGTCTTCAAAAACAATTTGATTTCTCAAATGGAACAAGAAAATTTGAAAACAAACAATAAGTTGACACTCTACTTGGAATTCAAAACCAAGCTTGATTTGTCTTCGTGTCAAAATAGTTTTTCTGAGTTTAAACAAACCTCAAGGAAGCGAAGATTGATCTTGATGAAATCACGACTGGAAAACAAAATCAAAGAATTTCAAAATATTGTGTGTAAACATGGTGAGTCAATCACAACAATCGAAAAGTTCACTTTTAAGCCAAATCCGTGATGGATATGGGCCGATCTTGCCGATACTAAACCACGCTACATAGAGCATTCAACGCAAATCCAAAGTTATATAGTGTAAAATATCTTCTTGATGAATCTATTGTAACGGTTGTTGAATATAACTTGAAGAGGAACAAGATGGAAGAAGAGGAACAAGATGCGAAGAAGAGAGTTGATCAAAAGTGCCTCACATTTCGAAATCGTTTGTTCCTCAAAAGGATAAAACTAATACACCTTGGGTTATCACACATATTAATGAGTCGTCTTCTGACGTTATCCCGTAAACCGCTGCAATAATTAGTGGTCCTTCACCTTCTTTTAAGTGAAATCACACCATTACCGAAGATATCTCATTCTCAAATATTTTGATACATTCATGTCAAACATTAAAATTTTGGAAGAGGCAATTGAACGAATTACGAAATAAAAGTCTGCGACTTTTCAATTCCTTATGCCAAAGAACAAAGAAAATATTTCAAACTCAGCTTTACCTCATGTTCATAATTTTATGTATGTGTGCAACACATGGGAACGGAACTTCGAATGAAGTTGGACAAATGAAAACAATTTTCAATGAAATAGAAACGTCGATTTTGAAAACAAAAAAGAAAAATAAATTTTTCGAATCATGTTGGTCGAATCTTGGAAGATGTTATATGTCTTTGATACTATATCAATTGTGTTGTATTATATCGCTACATCGCTTGTGATAATGTTATTGCTGTTAATTCATGTGATGGGGAAAATGATAATGTGTCAAAAATGGAAAATTTAAAAGTGAAAAAGAGTATGTTAAAGGAACTTTCAGAAGTAAAACTTCGTCTTCACTGGTGTCAAAATGATAGTATCGATCGTGAAATTGCTTTACAAGCAAAAGTCAAACAGCTTGGGTGAAAATATTTTGAACCAAAACTTGAACAACGGATGATGAGAACGCGTGCCTTTGAAATGTCAACTTTTCAAATAACAAAGATTGAAAAAGTTAAAAGGAATCTGAGAACCATATTTGATTTTCTCAAAAAGACACGTGCTAAAGCGTCAAAAGATCTTGATCCTCACCTTGCTTACACCCGTGAAATACTAAGTAGAAATGGACACTTACGTTCAGAAAATCAAGAACTAGAACACACTATCATTGAGTTGAAACAGAAATTGGTGAAACTTGAGAAAGAAAAATCTAGTATAACAAATGTAATTGCACCTGTAATGTTTAGAGTTGATACTAGGAAGCCCACTGACAAACCACAAGATACTAATGTGATTCCTTCCATTTCTACAAGAGTAGTTGCCTCCACTTCTAGCGTTAGCAATTCACAACTTACGAGCACTCAAAGAAGAATAGGAATTTGCAACATAAAAGTAGAACACTAAAAGCCCACGAAGTAGAAGATCATGCTAGGACTTTGAATAAAACACCCTGTTGTACCTGCTTTAAATATTGCGTTAGACAAATGTAATAGTAAAGGCGATGTAACAAATGTTAAATCTTTAAGTACTTTGGATGTTATATTTGAAGCTTCTTGTGTATTGTTTCGCAAAAGTATGTTTTCTATTTGTCATAATAATTGTGTTGCTAAATCTATTTTGTCTCGTAATCGGGACCTATAAATGACATTACCTCTAGGCCCACTATTGCTTCTAAGTCTGTGCTAGGAAAACCGCCTATTGTAGTTTCTGAGAATATCATTGATGCACCCATAGCTCCATCATCACCTCCTAGGAAGATACCATCACCTAGTGAATTCACTAAGACAAAAGCACGAACTAGTTAGACTTGGCAGAGATGGTTACAAAGTACACCTGGTTTTTAAATGGATACCTAACATTATTAACATGTGTGCTACAACTGTAACGGAACCCACTAACTCTACGGGTTCCACCTCTACCTCTATTCCACCTTCATCTTTTGTGTGTATTGCAGGTGATACAAATCATTCTCTGGATATTTGATAGCGGTTGTTCCCAGCACATGACAGGAAACATCAAACTTTTACCAAACTTTGTTGCAAAGTTCATTGGCACTGTCAGGTTCGGGAATGATCACTTCACTGATATAATGGGCTACGGGGACTACATCAATGGGAACATCGACATTAGCAGAGTTTACTATGTTGAAGACACAATCTTTTCTCAGTCGGTCAATTTTGTGATGGTGATTTGGAAGTTGCTTTTCAAGAGAAAACTTGTTTCATTCGTGATCTACAAGGAAATTATCTCATGTCAGGAACCCATTCATCAAGCCTTTACACAATTTCAATGCAAGACATGGTCACCTCATCTCCTATTTGTCTACTCTCTAAGGCAACATCAACAAAATCATGGATGTGGCATAAGAGACCTTCACATTTGAACTTCAAAACCATAACTGATCTTGCACAACACAAACTTGTTGAAGGTCTTCCAAGATTTCGGAATTCAAAAGACCACTTATGCTTAGCTGGTGAACAAGGAAAAATCACTCATGCACATTTTCCTTCGAAGGTTGAAAACAATACTCAACATGTTCTTCACCTTCTTCACATGGATTTGTATGGCCCAATGTGTGTACAGATGATTAATGGAAAACGCTACATTCCTATAATCATTGATGACTACTCAAGATGGACTTGGATTTATTTTCTTCGAAGTAAAGATCAAGCTCCGCCAATGATCATCACCTTTCTCATGAAAATTCAAGTTCAGCTTCGTAACATGGTCAGACAAGTCAAAACAGACAGAGGAACTGAATTCTTGAATCAAACTCTTCGGGAATATTATGAGAAAGTGGGAATGGAGCATCAAACATCCATTGCAAGAACACCAGAACAGAATGGAGTTGTCGAAAGACGAAACCGAACGTTAGTGGAAGCTGCAAGAATGATGTTGATAAATGCTAAACTTCCAGATTACTTGTGGGCAGAAGCTGTATCAACTACATGCTATACTCAGAACCATTCAATGATCACAAAACGCCACAACAAAACATCATACGATCTTATCCATAACCGAAAACCCAACCTCAAACACTTTCATGTATTTGGTGCTCTTTGTTATCCAAATAATGATCGTGATGATTTTGGAAAACTCAAGGTTAAATCAGATATCGGAGTCTTTGTCAGATATTGTGAACACTCTAAAGGATACCAAATCTGGAATCATCGTACAAAGGAAATTATGGATGCAATTCATGCTAATTTTGATGAGCTTACAGAAATGGCTACTGAGCAAAACAACTTAGAACCCGGACATAATCGTCTTAACTTCCCAAAATTATCAGCTGACCAACAATTCCAACTCACTCGTCCTCAAATGGAAAAGTTGTTTGCTCCTCTATTTAATGAAGACTTTGATCAACGTGCTCCAGATGTATCAAATGTTTCCACTGCTCAACCTGATCAAATTCCAATCCCTGATACACCTAAACAACAACAAAGTTCATGCACTCGGTCGAATATTAAAACAACAAATGAACAAACCACTTCCAATGAAATGACCTAGCTCGATGATCCTTTAAACCTAAATGTAACTGCACTTGCGGATTATGATAGAAATGCGTTCTTCAACCCTTTGCATCGAAACAACCAATCCGGATGTTCTTGAATCTTCAACCACCATTTGGATCCACCTAATCTGCACAATGTATATCAACACCAACCTTCAACACATAGAATGACCAAAAATCATTCTCTTGTTAATATTATTGGCAACCCTAACCAACCAGTCATAATAAGATAATGCCTTCACACAGACGGTGAAAAATGCATTTATGCACTCCTCGTCAAGTAATACCGAACCAAAAACATTAAGGAATCAATGACTCATGACAACCGGATTGAATCTATTCAGAAGAGTCTGAACCAGTTCAAAGTTTAGAAGTATGGGAATGGTTGAAAGACCAACATCGCTCTACGTCATTGGTCTAAAATGGATTTGGATGAATTAGGTAGATGCTGAAGGAACGGTCATTGAAAAACAAGCCACGTCTGGTGGCTAAGGGTTATCGTCAGGAAGAAGGTGCGACTTTGAAGAATCATTCGCACCGGTTGCTAGACTTAAGGCTGTTCGGATTTTTTTGGCATTCGCGGATCACATGAACATCATCGTCTACCAAATGGATGTCAAAACTGCATTTCTAAATGGGAAACTTTGGGAGATGGTGTATGTTAGCCAACCATAGGGATTCTTTGATCCAGAGTTCCCTAATCATGTCTGAACAAGACTCTCTATGGTCTCAAACAAGCCCCTCGGGCGTGGTATGATAAGTTGTCATCCTTCCTGCTTGCTCATAATTTTATCAAAGGATCGGTTGACCCCATACTGTTTATTCAATATCACGGGGAACACATTTTAATTGTTCGAACTTATGTGGATGACATCATTTTTGGTTCAACCCACAAAAAGTACTCAAATGCTTTTTCAAAACTAATGAAAACAAATTTTGAAATGTCAATGATGGGTGAACTAACGTTCTTCTTAGGACTTCAAGTTCATCATCACCCCGTGGTATTTTCCTAAGTCAGTCCAAATATGCTCTTGATATTTTGAAAAAGAAAATGGTATGCAAACTTGTGACACCTTTAATACACCAATGGCTTCAACCAGTAAACTGGATGCTGATTTACATGGGATAATTGTTGACCCTAGAATATACTGTAGTATTATTGGGTCTCTCATGTATCTAACAGCAAGTAGACCCGACATTGTATTTCTTTGTATATCTGTGCTCCTGTTATCAGTCAAGACCCACTGAAAAGCACCTCTTAGAGGCTAAAAGAATCCTCCGATACATCAAGGGAACCATTAACTTGGGGATCTGGTATCCGAAGGATTATGGTTTTGAACTAATCGCATTTTTAGATGTTGATCATACAGGGTGTATAGATACATGTAAAAGTACTTCTGGCGGTTTACAATTCCTCTAACTCACCTCTTGTAATCCATCACATGTGGTTATTTAAATTTGAATTTTTATTTGAAATATGAGGCTCCCCATCACATCACCATCACACTATTCCAACTTATACCCATCTCACCCTTTCTCTCAAAGAAAATAATATTCTTGGCATATCTTCTTCTTTCTATCCATGCTAACTCACCTAACCCAACCATGGTTAACTTCTATCCTATCTCACATAATTTGAATCCGAAGCTCAAATCTTTCCCTTCACTCTATCTCTCAACATCCACATTTCCTTTTCAAAAAAGAATATTCTTTTTGCATATTCTTCTTTTCTATCTATGCCATGTGAGAAATACCCAACTTACCCTTATCCAATCATGCTTTCTCTTTTTCTCTCTTTGATAATTGGATAAACAACCCAAACACTCATTTAAACACTTCACAAATGATTTTATCAAATGGTTATTTTAGTGTGAAGTACAATTGGAGGTTTAGCAAGTTCAGGTAGTTAAAGGCCAAAATTCTGAAAAATCGAATCGGGATCTGGCGGCAAGATCGCTGGTGCTCCAGACATCTGGCAAAGATTGTTAATCCCAGTTGGGCAAACGATCTTATATAAAAGCTGACTTAAACTAATATAAAGTGTTAAACACTACGTGGAATTTAATGTTTAACCTTAAGAAGAATACCGATGATTATCACCAAACACCTCAATATATTATTATACGAATACTCTGAATAATATTAGAGTTTTACAACCTTGAAGTGTATCGACTCTTAGATATAACCAATATGTATATCTAACTCTAACCTAGGACCTCCTTTTATAGGCTAAGGAGTCCTTTACAATATACATTACGTATTCTACAAGATAAATATACTTACCATACTTATCTAAATACAATTTGACCTACTCAATACTTTCTAGAATATTACAAGTTAAACCGACCTAACAAGCTAGCAGTGCTTCGTTACATTAGCAGTGGTTCCATACTTCTACTAGCAGTGTATGCATAACATTCCACAGCTGTTCTAAACCAAGCTTAGTTAGAGAGAACAACATACACCCAAAATTAAAGTATTGAATCTTTCATCCATCTCCTCTAGCAAATACCAAGTGTAGAGATATTTGATAAGGATTTAAAAGGTACACTTTTGAGGGGTCATTTAAGCCCTTAATCGACCACTTTTATATCCGTTACTGCTAATTTCGTTCCTTTTCACTTTTTAGGTCTCTTGAAGGCAAAATGCTAGAATGACACTTATTTGGACGAAAAGGCATGAATATGTGAAGAAAATGGCCAAAGTCAAGATCAAGACACTCAAGCTGCTGGAAATGCACCTGACGGCGTCACAGATAAAGGGCGACGCCGTCCCTATAATTGCGATGGCTCAGAAGTGAAATTGCTATTTTGTACAGGACGGCGTCAGGCTTTAAAGAGTATGGCGTCACAACTCAGACGACGTAGATTGAGATTTCGACGGCGTCAGAAGATGAAGCCGACGGCGTCACAACCACAAGGTGACGCCGTTACAAAGTTGACTTGGTCAAGACGAAACCTTAATGGCGGCGATCCGACAGCGTCACAATTAAAGAGTGACGCCGTCGTAGTTGTAACTCTATATATAGAATTCAAATTTTCAGACTTTTAAAGAGGTAGTTTTGTGGAGTAAAACCTAATAACGATTTTTGGCTGTCTTGGGCAGTATCTTAGGGTTCTCATACCCTATTTTACAACAAGATAGGTAATTTACTTCATTGATTTAATTATGTCTTCAATTGTATGTGTGTATGCTTGCATGTTCACAATGTCCGGCTAATTTACTTGTGTGTTTGCTTAGATCTATGAAACCTAGGTATTGAATATTGATTGGTTGTCTATTATCTTAATTGTAATTGGCCTAGGATTGCAATAGGTCATCATTTTGTTTTTAACGCTTGAGTAATCTTTGTGAACATTAGTTTATAATCGCCTAGAGTTGTTGTAGACTAAAAATCCAAAGATAACCTTAGAGTTAGTTTATGAATCCTAGAGATTTTGTAGGCAATAACTGAAGGTAGTCTCAAAGAGTTAGGGAAAAAGCATACCCTCTGACTAATCTTAGAAGACACAACTCGTTAAGAATAAGTACGTGACAATTCAACCATCAATAGGAGATAACTAGGGAGTAATAGCATCTAGGTAAACACATCTTTAATTATCATACGAGCACACATCAATTAGACATAGACTACCCCTTAGCTTAGTTAATTAGATAATTATAATAGTAGAGTAATCTGTAGAAATACCACCCCCCAAATCCAATACCCCGAGATTCGTAATTTCAATTTTCTAAAAAAAATATAAAAAGATAAAAAAATAATCTTCCTCAACCCCAACCTTAGCGTAGTAATTTCTCACTAGCATTCCTATTCCCCTAGAGAACGATATCAATCCCGAGGCTTACCCTAATACTACACTACAACGATTAGGTTCCTTTGCCTAAGTGGTTGAAAAACTTGCTCGAAGAAAAGGAAGTTTCCTTTGACCCCGAACGCGCGTTGTACGCGTATCAGCTTCTCCTTCAGAATCCATGGGAATGAACTCAAACCTTCTTTTGCAAATGTTTTAAAGCTCCTCAATCTTCTCATAGGAGTAGTTCCTTAGGTTTATAGTTTTCATCTCCATGTGCTTGATAAATCTCATCATCTGATTCCTTCTTTCTTGCTTGGTTGGTGGTTTGTTCTTCTTTGCTTGATAATCTTTAAATTCTCTGTCATGTTTCATCTTTTTCATCATCTCAACCACCATCTTAGATCTTGTGTCAATATCTAATTGACCCCATTCAAACTCAGTCCACACTTTCTGCATCCTCTCAGAAGCTTGAAAATAGGTTTGTTCATTGTTCCATTGTTCTATAAGTTTCAGAGAAGCTTCTTCTTGCTCTTGCTTTTCCTTCTCTTTGGCAAGATCTTCAGCATTTAACTTCTCTTGTAGCCTTTTAGAAACTTCTTCATCATATGCAATCTGTCCTTCCCTACTTTCAAACTCTATCTCTTCTTCTTCTGGTTCTGCAAAACCCTTTACCTTTTCCAATGTCAGGTTGAGTAGCCACTGTTCTTTACACAGGCTCACCAATCTTCAAACTTTTAGTAATAGGTTTAGGTGCAGTGGGGATAGGTACAGGGATAGGTTGGGATTGTTTTAGATTCAATAGTTGAATAGCAATCTCCTTTTCAGCTTCTTTAGGTTTTGGTGTTGGTGTTATAGTGGTGATTGTTGTTGTAGCAGTGGTTGCCTCAAAGAAGGGAAATCTCTCGAAATAGCGATGGCTAGAACTAAACCCGGCGAAGGGTTGCGGCGGTGGAATCTGCAACACTAGCAGTGGATGCAACAACATTAGCAGTGGTTTCCTGCACCACTTCCTCCTCCTTTTCTTCAATTTCAAATTTCAAACAATCATTAATCACTACAGATTTTCCTTCCATGATAGTCACCATATAACCATCACCATTGTCTCCACTATCCAAATCCAAATCCAAATCCTCCCCTAAATATGTGCCTTTACTCTTCCCCTGTTTGGATGCATCCTCCAAACTCTGATTTTTTAAGGAGCTTGCCTTCTTTCCCATCTTTCTCACTCTCCTGAATGCAGTAATCCCTAGTCTCCTGAGTCTTTCCAGAACACTCACCCTTTGCTTCAACCTTCTAATTGTTCCAGCCTGAGAGGTTGCCAAATTTTGAAGACCAGAGATTTTAGACTCCATGTTAGTGCATCTATCCGTCACTTCAAGAATTAGTTTCATTGTATCCTCACCACTTCGACCTGTGTCAACTGGTCCGAGAGGTAGATCCTGGGAAATGTCATTATGTAGAAAATCAGTACCCGTCAATCCATTTTGTGGTTCCAAACTACCCTCATCACTTCGAGCTGTGTTAACTGCTCCAAGAGGTGAATCACGGGATATGTGAAACATGGCATCAGACCTAGCCTGAACATCCATGCACCCCAAGTTAGCCAGTTGGCTGGGGATTCCTCCACCTGTATTGAATTCCAAGGAACTCTCCACATTAGGAGTTGCCATTGGTTGGGTCTTACTTATGATTCCATTGCCCTGCTCAGCTTCTAAGCCTGAGGCAGTAGTGGAAGCCCTTCCAATCATGTCACCTCCCGCACCTGTGACAGCCTCATGTTCTTCACCACTAATACCAGCCTGAGGTAGCTTGGTGCCCTTCTTCCTCCTTCTGGTAACCAAAATCCTTTCAGGTTGATTAGTTGAGGGTAAGGGATCAGCAGTGGTTGTGGTTTGTGATGTGGTAGCAATGGGATTAGCAGTGGGTAGGATGGGTTGTGAACTTTCCTCTTCTGCAAGTTCTGGTAAGTTAAGCATGTGAGGAAACAGTGGAGTGATAGTCCCAGAAAAATTATGGTACTTCTTTTTCATATGAGCAAACACCTTAGGGACCATATGTAATACAACATACTTTCTTTGATTAGGAATGGGTTCTACTATCTGACTCTCTACCAACAGTTGAATAAACCTAGGATACAAGAAGTATTTACCTTTTTCCTTAACATTCTTCTATAATCCCTCAAAAATCATTCTAGACCAATTAAAAACACCTTGTTGAGAGAGACAAATGATAGCAATGGCAATCTTAGATGGAAACTCATCAAATCCAGTTGTTTTGTTGCTTAGACACATAAGGATGGTATGAATTAAGAACTTACATTAGGTAGAAAACATACCTTTGTGAAACTTAAGTCTATCCCCTCTTCTCTTATACCCCATTTGCTCCAAACCATCAAAAATCTCCTCATTCAATATATTATCTACACCTCTAGCATCCTGAAACTTTAACACACTTCTAATCACCTCCTCTGTAATCAGAACCTCTTTCTCATCAATAACTGCCCTAATAACTTCTACGTCATCCCTCAGTTGAAGCTCAGCCATTCACCAAAACTGATGAATGTAGGATTTAAGGATGCTTGGTTCAATATTAATGCATAATGAATAGACGTGTTTGATGAATTCGATCATGTCATGAAAACCTTCTGAATGGTCATTCTTAACCAGGTATGCAACTAAGTTATGGGTTGTAGAAAATTCGTCAGTTGTTAGATGATAGTTTGTGAGATGTGGGATTGTTGAAAATAAGAGTTGGGAGTGGTTAGGGTTTGTGTAGAGCGCCAATTGAGAGTGTTTAAAAGACCAATTTAATGATCGGCTGTGATTTGAGGAATAAATACGTTATCACCAGAACGTTTCAAAACAGCCCCTGTATTTTCCACATTCATCAAAAACAACTAGCGTGATTGCACACCATTAGCAGTGTTTCCAATAAGCCACAAGTGGAAACAACCTGTGCACTCCAATCTTTAAACTAAGACTTCCACTGCAAAATCTTTGGCAAATTCAGTGTGATCATGCATTTGTTTGAAGAATACAACAAAATTTACACTACTATTTTTTTTTTTTTTTTTTTAATCAGCAATTCCTAAAGCTCCAAACGATCGAAATGTACAAAGCTTCTTCAAACCTTCATGACACAAACACAAACCAAACATTACAAACTTTTTTAAGGTTAGCAGGACATCCAGATAACTAGCAGTGGATACAAAATGAGTACTAGCAGTGCTTTCACAAGTTGCTAAGCACCTAGTCAAACAGTCAACCCTATTTATTCACCCATTTACCAAAATAGCTTATAGTCAAACACTTTATTAACTCCTCAACAACTCACACCTTCCAAACATTAAACAAACTAATTTCTCTTTTATTTCTATTTAAGAACAATTCACCCATACACCATACACACCACATATCTTCCAAAAATCTCTCTCAGAAACCATTCACCCAAAGCATCAAAATGAGCAATACCCATCACATACCCATTGAGATCTCCTCTGATTCATCTGATGGTGGTTGGGATTCCTATTTACCACCCAAAAACACTACACTAGCAGTGAGAAACACCAACTCTGCTCTGCCTCGGTTGGACCTTCATCCTTGCAACTACCACAAGAAGCTATTGTTGAAGGCTCCAGTTCTGAGCTTAGTTCCATGCCCAGCTATGTGTCAGCATATGAAGACACAGATGAAAAAACAGGTGTCACCTCCAGAGTGTTGATAGTGGCTCCCCTTGCAGAAATTCCACCTCCAGTACAACTTTCAGCTCCACCTACTCCAGCACCACTTGCAGCTCCTTCCTCATCAGCTCCACCAAAGAGATCTCAGGTGTTAGCACTCCCCAACTCATGAGTTTGGTCAATGGTTGGGGGAAGAGGAAGACAGAGCATGCCAGACTTCGGAAGGGGAAAGAGGCCAAGGGAGTTGATGTTGTTGGATGTTGTCTTTTCATGTTGTAGTCTTTTGATGGTTGTCTTTTGTAAGGATGATGTAATGGAAGCTTGTTGTAATACTGCATCTGTTGATGCAGTTTCTTTAATGAATAAACACTCATGTTTTCTTTTCTTTCAATTTCTACTTACTGTGTGTGGTTTGAATTTTTGATCTGCAAAATTGTTAGTGGGAACAAAAATAACAAGCAGTGGTAATAATTAAACTAGCAGTACTAAGATTTACCGATATCAGTACATTCTATTTACAAAATTTTACAAAACAATTTTGAGACTTAGAGATTGATCATACCTATACTAACTACTAGGTACTGGAACCTCCCCACATCAAAAGCTTTAGTGAGTAGATCAACAATATTATAATCAGTATGTATTTTAACCATTTGGATTAACCTTTTCTCATTACAATCTCTAATAAAGTGATGTATTATCTCAATATGTTTAGTTCTAGAATGCAAAACTGGATTTTTAATGATGCATATTGTACTGTTATTGTCAATGTAAATCTTAGTATGAATGAAATTGTACCCAAAGTCCAACAATTGATTCTGAATCCAAAGCACTTGACCATAGCAACTAGCAGCAGCCACATACTCAGCTTCAATGGTGGAATTGGCCATAATAGTCTGCTTCTTACACTGCCATGAGATAAGCATGCTTCCCAAAAACTGACATCCTCCAGTAGTAGATTTTCTATCCAAACTAGCCCCAACATAATCACTGTCAGTATAGGCCACCAAATCAAAAGGTGAATCCTTAGAGTACCAAAGGCCCAATTTAGGATGAACCTTAAGGTATCTAAAAATCCTCTTCATAGCATTCATGTGTGATGTGTTAGGTGTAACTTGGAATCTTGCACACACACAAATGGAGAACATTATATCTGGCCTAGAAGCAGTGAGATACATTAAGGATCCAATCATGGATCTATACAGCTTCACATCAACTCTGGGACTTCCATCATCAGGTAGCAGTGGTTTCTGAGTTTCCGTAGGTGTACTTGCACTCTTGACATCCTGAAATCCAAACTTCTTCAAGATATCTGCTACATATTTATCTTGGATGATGAAGATACCATCAGTCCTTTGTTGAACCACACTGAGCCCCAAAAGAAAGGAGTTCACCCATAGCACTCATCCTAAACTTATCATGCATAAGTTTCTCAAACTCCTTGCACAGCTCCCTATTTGTTGAGCCAAAGATGATGTCATCAACATACACTTGAACCAACAATATATCATCCTTGAGCTTCCCTTATGAACAATGTCTTGTCAATCAATCCTCTCTTGAAACCATTGTCCAACAAATAAGTAGAAAGGCAATCATACCATGCCCTTAGAAAACCAGGAGGTTGACAAACATAAACCTCCTCATCAATAGTACCATACAAAAAGGCACTTTTCACATCCATTTGATATACCACAAAGTTTTTTAATGAAGCATATGCCAAAAACAATCTAATAGCCTCAATTCGGCAACCGGGAAAACACCTCATCATAATCTAAACCTTCTATGTATCCTTGAGCAACCAACCTTGATTTATTCCTAACCACAATCCTCCTTTCATCCTTTTGTTTTATGAATACCCATTTAGTTCCAATAGCCCTCTTGCCATTAGGTCGATCAACCAATGTCCACACCTCTTAAAGTTTGAATTGTAACAGCTCCTCTTGCATTGATTCAATCCAACCTTCTTCTCCTAATGGTTCTTCAACTCTTTTGGGCTCCTTCTGTGACAAAAATCAAGCAAACAAACAATTTTGCAAGTCTTGATGACTGTTCCTTTTGTGAAGTGGCTTGGCAAAGAAACCTTGTTCAGTGAAGGTTTTATGAGTCTTGCTTCTTGTTTGCATTGGGGTATTCAAGTTTCCAAGTATCTGCTCTTTGGGATGATTTTTGTGTATCCTTGTGGTAGGAACTGGACTTTGTATGATGACTGTCTCCAAATTTGTAACATCTGCATCCTTGAAAAAGTCATCCATGTTCTCATCATCTGAAGGAGTATCCATCTCTTCCAAATCAGGCATGTTAGGATCATCTGGATACTCATCAGAACCAACTAGTGGCTTAGCAGTGTTGCCAAAGAAAGTACTACTAGTTGAACTTGTGCCAGCCGGGGTTTCAAATGAACTAGCAGTAGTTGCAATTGGTTTAGCAGTGTTTTTAGCAACTCCCTTATGCTTGTTAATTTCTTCTACCAACACTGAGTTATCTCTAGATAACACTTACTTATCTTGATGATGATATCCCTTTAACCCTGAATCCAAATCATCATCTTCTGAGGGACCCTTCTTTTCAATGATGGGTGAGACAGAACCTACTTTCCAATTCTAAATCAGATAGAATTCTTTTGGAGATTCAGCTTCCTTAGAATTTGTTCTTGCATCAGAATTTTTTTGTGTACCTGCATCAACATTAGTGGATGTACCTGCACTGATTGGCTCATAATTCATAGATTTTGTCAGCATATCAATATTAAACAACCAATCTGGTCCTTTGGTCTCAACACTAGGAGTCTCTTCACTAAACCTAACATGTAGGTTCTCTTCAACTATTCTAGTCCTCCTATTGTATACTCTAAAATCCTTACTATTGAAAGAGTAGCCAATAAAGTATCCATCATCTGCCTTTTCCTCAAACTTGCCTAGGTGGTCTATGGTATTCAAGATAGTAACAGGACACCCAAAAGGTTTTATGAAATCTATCATAGGCTTCCTACCATGTAACAGCTCATAGGGGGTCTTGTTATGAGGCTTCACTACCTTACTTCTATTCTGCACATAACATGCAATACCTACAGCTTCAACCCACAAGGTAGTTGGTAACTTAGATTCAGATAACATTGTTCTTGCAGCCTTAATTAGTGTCCTATTTTTCCTCTCATCTACACCATTTTGCTGAGGTGTCCTAGCAACACTAAACTGTTTTGCCACACAAAACTGATTCATTACATCATTTTTAAACTCAGTTCCATTATCACATCTGATTAGTTTGACTTTATGGTTTAACTAATTTTCTATCTTAGTTATGAAACTCTTAAGGATCTCACTAGTTTCACTCTTAGATGCCAAAAAGTAAACCCAAGAAAATCTGCTATAATCATCTGTAATAACTAGCCAATACTGCTTATGATTCAAACTTCTTACAAAGGTAGGGCCAAATAATTCCATATGCAACATAAACAGTGGTTGAGTAATGGTGTTCACAGTCTTGGTCTTACAAGAGGCTCTATGTTGTTTACCTTTTTGATAAGCCACACAAAGTTCTTTACTTTCAAAAACCTTAGAAGGTAACCCTCTCACTAAGTTTCCCTTCACCAATTCATTGATTGTTTTGAAATTTAGGTGACCTAGCCTTCTATGCCATAATTTTGACTCATCAACTGATGCCTTTGCAAACAAACAGGTTAAGGTTCTATTAGGAATTACATCTTTCATGTTAAAGCAATATATGTTCTCTTTCCTAGGAACCCTAAGCTGCACATACTTATCATCAGGCATTTTAAAATTAGGTGACAACACCACACATTCAGTTCCCCAAAAGTACCCAATTCTTTTTATCACATATTTGGGAAACACTTAACAAATTATACTTCAGTCCCTTTACCAAATATACCTTCTCAAAGTCCAACTTCCTGTCTCCGATTGTTCCTCTGCCAACAATCTTGCCTCCCTTTGGCTCATTGCCAAAAGCCACATAGCCTCCATCATAAGCTTCAAAATCCTCAAGGTTGCACCCATCCCATGTCATGTGTCCAGAGCAACCACTGTCAAAAATTCCTTTATCCTTTAGCGCATCCTATAGATTGCCCTGCACATGAAAGTAAAAGTTCTTTTTTGGACCCAAGCCAATACTGACTTGGGTCTGCCCTGTGCATCAACATAGTCAAATTTCTTTAAGTCCATTAATGCACTACTGGCATTGTGTAAAACCTGTGTTGTTGGTTTCCATTGCCAGCTAGCTAAGGCCTTTACAACATAAAAATGGCTTCCAACCACTGTATCAGTTATTACCTTAGGCACTTTCAATAAATCATCTTTTGCCTTAGCAGTGGTAACACTTTTCTTAGTAGTGGAATCGTTTTGCTTAGCACTGAAAACATTTTTTGATCTAGTGGTTGGAACTCCTTTTGGTGCAGCAGTGATTATAGATTTAGTTTCGCTTTCTCATTAGCACGCTCTTGGAACCATATTTCAAGTTAGGAAGAGGGATTGTTTTCTTTGAAATTTTTTGATGATTTACCCTTCTCCATTGGTTCCAAACTGGTGGTTGGTTTTTGTTACAGTTTCTCTGTAGATGCTCAAAACTACCACATTTAAAACAAGCCTTTTTAACACTCTTAAACTCTTCCCCTAATATGTTTGAGATTAAGCCATTAAAGTTTCTTTGATTTCCCCTAGATTTGTATCTTTTCATTTGTTCTCTAGGAATCTCATTGTACTCAACAACTTTCTTAGAGATCTGTGCTCCAAATCTAGGCATACCAAAGTTAGCTTGTTTTGAATCAACAGTTTTAATGTTTTCTAACTTTTTAGACTGTGTTGACTCAGACCTCTCTTCCTCAGTATCTAACTCCCAATCTTCAATGATTGGTCCATCAGATGACCTATCAGACACTACCTTAGGTGACTCAGATTTACTATTCTCACCTACAGGTTTGTTAAAACTAAAATCACTGCCGAATGACAACTCACCTGTTCCAGTGGTGCATGTTTCATAAGCATGGGTGGCTGACATCATTGTACCCTATCCCATAACCCTTTTTCATTAATTGACATCCTAATGATTTATTCACTATATCAAAAGCAAAAGTAAGTTTCTCAACCCTAACTACATGTTTTTCTTTGTCATCTAGGACCTCTTGTTTTATACTTTCAGCTTCTTCAAGTTTCTGTTTAAGCACCTTAATTTCTCTATCTCTAATGTCAATCTCACCACCTAGTATGTTTATTTTATCAACATACTCAAACTCACACATGTTACAAAACCTAAGTTTTTTTCTATATTTTGAAGACCAACTCTGTAACCTAAGTTATCTAATTCAAGTCTTTCAACTTCTTTCCTAAGACTTTCTACCACAGCTTTTAGACCTTCTAAGGTATCCTGACATGACTTATAAGAACACAGAGAACTATTTGAATTGTTAGATACCTCGAATCCGAACCGAGATGATGATGAAGCATAGGCCATGAGTGCAAAGTTATGCACTTTGGAAGCTTCACTTGCAAGAAAAGCAGCATTGGGTCCTTTTTCAATCTGGTCACTCTAGTCATAGTCACCAAGTCGATCCTGAGCCACCAATGCTGAAGAAGGCTTTGGTTCTTCAGATGCCTTCTTGAAGTTTTCAACATTCCTCTTTGGAGCCATACACTCCCTTGCAAAGTGCCCATTCTTTTTACAATTGTAGCACTCCATCTTGCTTTTGTCAAACCCAGCTTTTCTTTGACCATTATACTTGATCTCTCTTCCAGTCCTCCTCAAAAATCTCCTAGCTTGCAAGGTGAGCATAGCCATCTGCCACTGAAGATTGATTTCATCAAGATCATCAGGATCAATTTGATCCAAATCTTGATTTAACACTGTACCACTGGTTGTGAGATCAGATAGAAAAGCACAGATAGCACCATCACTAATGTTTTCATAAGCAGTGGAAACTTCATAGGTAGCAGTGGTAGTTTCCTGAGTGCTTCTGTTGTTGGTAGACACAAAAGCAATGTTCTGTGGAGATGAGGATGAGCCAGCAATGTTCTTTTTAGACTCATATACCTTTAAGTTTTTGTAGAGATTATCCAAGGTCATCTTTTCAAAGTCATCTTTGTTTCTCCAAACAACTGTATGGATTGCCCATTCAGGTGAAAAGCTTCTGATGAACTTGAGATTGATGTCTTCTTGAGCAACTTTATAGTCCACCAATTTCAAGTGACTGATGAGCTTCTGGAGTCTGTTGTAAGTTCCATCAAGACTTTCTCCACTGAGCAAGTGAAGTTTTCAAGCTGATGCTTGGGCATGTTCTTCCTTGATTTTCTGGTAGCATCATTATCAGCAAATCTTTGTTCAATAGCATCCATCAACTCCTTAGCAGTCTCATACTCTTGGAAGTCCAATGCATTCCCATACTGAGAATTCTATGAGCCTTGATCTCCAACTTCCTTTGAGCCTTATTAATCTCACTAACAATTCCAAGCTCTTTTCCATCAGCACCCTTCTTCGGTAATTGATCACCATTCTCAATCACCTCCCAGATGTTGTAGTCAATCATGCGACTATATTGCCTCATTCACATCTTCCAAACTTCATACTCTCCCTGCTTAAGCATGGGCACCTTGGAGGCAGTAACCGTGTGAGTTTCGTCAGACATCTTGAACTTGTTAAATTAGAACAAATTTGAGTAACACAACTTCTTCCTTATCACAGCTTCTAGATCACAAGCTCTGATACCACTTGTTGATCCCAGTTGAGCAAACGATCTTATATAGAAGCTGACTTAAACTAATATAAACGGTTAAACACTACGCGGAATTTAATGTTTAACCTTAAGAAGAATAACGATGATTATCACTAAACACCTCAATATATTATTATACGAATACTCTGAATAGTATTAGGGTTTTACAGCCTTGAAGTGTATCGACTCTTAGATATAACCAATATGTATATCTAACTCTAACCTATGACCTCCTTTTATAGGCTAAGGAGTCCTTTACAATATACATTACGTATTCTACAAGATAAATATACTTACCATACTTATCCAAATACAATTCGACCTACTCAAGACTTTCTAGAATATTACAAGTTAAACCAACCTAACAAGCTAGCAGTGCTTCGTTACATTAGTAGTGGTTCCATACTTCTACTAACAGTTGTTCATCTTGAGCAGTGGTTCTAATCCTTCTAGCCGTGGTATCTTTTGTGCTGGCAGTGGTTCCATACTTACAATCATTCCTGTTAAGAGAACCTAAAACCCAACAAGTATCCCAACCTCGAATTGGTTTTTCAGCATTTGGGAGTTTTGGCCTATAAATACCCCACCTTTCCTATTGTATTCCTCACCGCTTACATTCATTCTTTCTCTCTAATTTCTCTTCTCTCTACCCTCTATGTCTATCTTGTGTTCTTAATCTTTCTCTCTTATCATCTTTGAAAGAACACATTCTCCACAATAGATGATTTACAAGAGCCTTATCATCTCTATACCCTTTCTACTAGAATCAAGTGTCTAGGTTAGGTTAGGACTTGATTTGAACAATCAAACTCTATTCATTTAATTTGGTTGTAAGGGAAGCCTTGTATCTTTGGGACCGAGCCTAGATCAGTGGTGATCTAGTTGGGGGTTGATACTTCTAGGGGAAGTGCTGTGGGTTTTAGTGGTCTTTGTGGTCGTAGTGGTAAGTCGAATCGTGAGATTCTTTTAGGTGGTTTCCGAAGGTGGAATACCTTTGGGAGTAACTCTTCTTAGTGAGCTTCGATCTTTGTGCATACCGGTGGAGTGAAGTTGTAACAGTTTGTAGTCCACCAAAAGGATTATACTAGTGTAATAGTATCGTATCGTGTCTTAGCAACTGGACCTACGGATGGTATAAACCCCCCCATCCGGAACCAATATATATCGTGGTCTCTTTACTTGCTTTATATACTCTGGTTGTGATTGTGGTTGTTGTATTGTTGTATAACCACTTGTTGATCTTTGAGGCTTGAAATCAATAAACTTCGAAAAAGCCAAAAAGACCGTATTCACCACCCTCTACGATTCGATATGCTTGTTCTTTACTTTTCTTGTCGATATAACAATGTGTTGGTGTGTGTTTATTTCTTTGTTTGATTGTGATATATTCCGCGCTAGTACCTAGGTGGTTAGTCGATCATATATATATATATATATATTAGTTGTCGAAGCCCTCCCAATGGGCGGGCATGACTTATAATTGTTGTTGACATATTTTACTATAGCGTTTCAAAGCTTTTTTCAATGATTAGAACTATCCAACATATATACTTCCTTAATTAGTTCAATGATTCATGAGGCATATATAAGAGATGCCTACCTTAAATCAATGCACACATTGTGGAGCTCGAAGTTATACAACATGGACAACATAATCGTGGAAACATACAAAAACAAAAAGCCGTAATGCTCAAACGCAAATAAAAACCTTTCAAATTGCATCGTAAAATAAGATATAAACATACCAATTTTATATTAAATGCATAAATAGAACAATTAAAATATACAAAGTTTTTTGTAACAGCATAGTATATGAAATAAAGCTATTACCATCGATATCACAACAAAAAAAGTTCAATCCCTTTATGCTCTTCACTTTAGCGACATTAATATTATAACTGTCACGAGTTATAATATCTGTGCATGCACGGGGTTTTTTCTAAAATTTTAGTTATATATTATTATCGATTAAACTTAACGTGCCCTAAATTGTTTTTTTTTTCTGGGTTAAAAATAGAAACCTTATGTATATATGTTAAAATCTTTGAATTGTTTTTTTTTTATTTATTATTATTCATTATTTTTCATTATATATTTATTATCTATAATGCAAGTTTGGTTATATTAGTTTTAATGTGCCTTCAATAGTTTTATTTTCTGGGTTAAAAATAAAAACCCTATGTATATATGTTAAAATATTTGAATTGTTGTTTTTTTTAATTATTTATTATTTTTGGTTATATATTTATTATCTATAATGAAAGTTTGGTTATATTAGTTAGTATTTTTTGTTACACATTTAGTTACTTGAATTAAAAGTGTTTATAGTACCGTTTACTATTATTAATAGTTTGTACCAATTAAAAGCTATTCCATATCATTCTCTTTATTTCTTTATAAGAAATCTATCGTTGTTATATTTGCATTTTCAACAAACATTAGTGATATCACGCATGGATTTTTGAAAAGTATAGATGCTTGAGGTTATATATCTCCGTTATAATTGATGGTGGCATTATATGAAGTACAAATCAAAGTCAAATCTTGAACGAATTTTGACCTTTTACTCTTTTGTTGTTTGTATTTAATTTTACTTTGTTTTGCCCATTTGACCATTAAAGCTAGAACATAACCCAAATTTGGTCGACATTGACACCTTCTTCAAATTCTCATCATAGAGGAAGTACGTTGTTGACCATACCTAATTTGTTTGCTTATCTATTATGCACAAGCGCATAATATATTCGGAATCAGACATTATCTGCTGTATATTTAATGAAACATGTGTATACTTCACTGGAATCTCAGAGTTTTTCGGTGATACTTTAACTGAACTTCTATGTAATATAAGTAAAAAGATAAAAATACATTAAAATGCATAAAAGTTCCTCGAGGAGGCTACCTCCTCTTTTCTTTTAACTATTAACAATATCAAACTATTACTTGTTTGATGATGTGTGTTTTTAATCATATCACACAAAATAATGATACAATTTTTTTTGACAAAAGGTAACTACATGTAATCTAAATCGACCTTACTCATTTCAACACATACCACAATCCTTAACCGTTGTGACCCGTTACTCAAACCCTTTCAACCCATCCATTTTGCCACATATATACATTTTGGTTTCTTTTAAGTTTTAAACAAAACTTCTTTACTGCACTCTAAAGCAAAAGGTAACATAAGTTGGTACTTGCTAATAATAACATATTCAACATGGACGACCCATTCCCTTTTAGCTATTTACTTTGTAAAAAGACAATTATGGTTTTTGACAATTATTTGAAAACAATATAACTAAGTGAAGAGTTACGATCAAATGAGAAGTAATTTAAAAATAAGAAGGATGTGAAATAACTATAACCACATATCCGAGATGCACCAACTTGAATTATATGCATTTATATTATCTTAGATGCATTATAATGTGTTTTCTAGCTTTTAATTAGATGCATATATGTATATTAGATGTATTTCATGATTTCTCTTTTATTTTGTTCGTCTACGTGTGCCGTAATCATAAAAATCAATTTGCACAATTTTCACTTCAAAATGAGAAAATGACCTTCAAAACTCAATTGGTGCATCTAAATGAATAGATCATTTAATGAAAGTCGTTGCATATCAAATGTGTCGTTAAAAAAGTTCAGTGACTAAATGTGACTTGATCTGTAACGATTTGAAACCTTAATTACTGAACTTGTGCATAATAGATAAGTACACAAATTAGGTATGCAGCAATAATGTGTGCTTTGAGTTTACGTGACTTTGTTCTTAGTGTATCCTTTCCCACTAAGTGAATTTGTTATGTTTTTAATAAAGATCTGATACTAAGTTTAAGATTATAACAAACATTCAATGGTCAATACAGTTTGACTTTAGGAGTCAGATAGAGTTGTTTAAAGCTTTGAGTTTACATGACTTCATTATGTTTTTGACAAAATACTGATAACTAAGTTAAGATTATAGCAAGCACCAGAACCGAAATTATATTGATCCTATATGAGGAGGGATATGTGCATCAATTTGAATTCACAAATAAACTTATATTGTCTATTAAAAGTGAGATGAATGAAATACCCACCACGACTATAACATAAGGCACCAAAAAGAAACTGCTTTCGAGCTTAGTAGAAATATCTAAGTTGGATCTCTTGTGATCAAGGTAACAACATATCAGCACGATAATTTCAGTTGACCAATGAGCTATAAGCTGCAATGTATGTTGACTAATGGTAAAAATGACTGAAACAGTCAACACCATGATAAAGTGGAGACTTTTTTCTACCAGGAGAAGAGCAAATATCATAAGAGTAAAGAACTATTCTTTTTTCGTACACATGTATTGAAACACTGCAAAGACGGTAATAATAATTATGTGTCAAATGTAGTCTAGAAGCACGGAAGTGTTCAATAAATATAATCATTGGGTACTACTATCGTACATGTCCACAGCCTGCACCCGGTGAATTTATACAGTAAGCAATAGACACCTAGAATGTTGTAAAACTCGAGCTAGCAAAATGGGAGAGCCAAGCTGGTTGGCTAATATATCAAAATGGGTCGGGTTGACAGAAAAAATTTTATTAATCCAAATTCTAAACTTTTTCTTGTCTATAATTTGTGTTAAATGATGACAAATAAGATACTAATTTTTTTTTCTATTTTTTTTGTGACAAACCAATTTAGTACTCCCTCCGTCCTAAAATAATTGGCCTCATTTGACTTTTAGAAGTCTTAATTTCTCAACTTTGATCCTTAATATTTTTGTATGTGTTATGTAATACTTAATAAAAATTACACCAGTGAAAAAACATTTAAAATACAATTCATTCATATATTTTGCATCAATTATTATATAACATAAATAAAAATATTTAAGATCAAAGTTGAGAAATTAAGACTTTAAAAAGTCAAATGAGGACAATTAATTTGGGACGGAGGGAGTAGGTTGTAATGTTGTATGCACATGTATCAACAACAAACTTTGTACGACTTTCCCAATAACTTATCCTTTTGGCCCCTTTAACCCATTTTAACCGATTCTCTTTTTAGTCCCTTTGTACCCCTTATGTGTAACATAACTTAATTTCCCCGTACATATTTTTTAACGGGTCAAAAACGTTTCAAAGAAGACAACCATTCAACAAAGGACGACTGTTGTTGAAAAGTTTTTTTGAGAGGCTGGGAAGAAGTAAGTATTTATGGTATAAAGAGTACCTTTGAAACAATGAATATTTCATGAGAATTATTGGCAATAAACTTGTTTAGAATCCTTTTCGTTTGTTGCTTCTCTAATGAACCCATTCCAAATCCTTCCACCGCTGGCAAAAACTGAATAAAAAAAAATAAACAACAAAATTTGATGATAAAGATTTATGTTTGATTTTGGACGGAACACCCACAATGACCAACTTTTGTATTTTATGTACAAACCTTTTTTACCTTCAATTTGATTGACCGTCATCTATGTCTTGAGACTAACACCGTGTTTCTATCTTCTTCGACCAACACAATCTACAAAATATAAAACAAACAATTGTGATAAGCACAAAATGGATAATGTTTTTAAGGTTAATAAATGAAATTACCAGTCCAATACCATAATATATGAACCCATCAAATGCAGAAAGAGAAAGCCAAAAGTTTGTCTTGTGTTTTCATAATACAAAAAGGCCACAATGGTAAGTTAAAAATTAGATTACCTCTTGAGTATCATGCGATTGTTCCAGCCATAAAATGGAAATACGGATCTTCACAACCAAAACTTGAGGTGATACTATGCCTGACACCATAACCATTGCCCTCTTGTCCATGAAGACAATATATTTCAAAACTGAAAAAAATACCACTTACAAAGATTATAGGATCCAATTACGAAAGATAATATAATCAATTTTCTGTAAAAGTAACTCGGTAACAATTACAGCACGTTCCATGGTTTAAAAAAAAACACTTTTGTAGCCTAAAATTTCTTCTTTCTAAACCATCAGAACTTCTTCGACATGAAAAAGTGCATTTATCATGTCTACGTATATGAGTCAATCCATGATATTGTAACGGTAGCCGCAAATACACACTAATAGTCCAATACACATAAAGTACTAATGCCAATATGGTGTTCAAATTAACAAACGTTCATAAGCGAATTGTTTACTTTTGGAAAAATGCTTTCAATAAGTTAATTTGAACACCATATTGGCATTAGTACTACACAGAGATATATACCTTGTACTTTGTGTCTATTCGACCTTTATGTTACCTTTAACTCTGATCACAAATTAAGCCTAGAAAAAAAATACAAAAATCAGTTTATCAGTAACATATGTACGATTCTTAGTAACCGTTATGACATGTATTGCATATATGGTGACACACGTACCTTTCTAGCCCATTAAATTTATTTTCATTCATGAGCCTATTGCGCTTAACGAAGCAAGATTAGATAAGCACATAATTGATAATTTGTTGGTAAAGCTTAATATAAAAAATAGTATTATATTTATCCACACCCATAAAATTATTTATACCCACACCTGCAACAACATATAAAATTAACATGTAATTGAAAATCACTCATCTTTTCAAATGGTAAATTCCTAATTAACTGTTCCACTGCCTGTATTAACACCTAAAACCCTGTGCATACATGATACGTAAGTGATACTAATTACAAATATACGTTTTTCAGTTCAAAATCAAAATGAATCACGAACATACCAAGCGTGGCCATACGACAAATATGATAATTCCAACAGGTATCACTCGTAGTTTTCCAATAGGGTATTTATAAATATTAATGGTTATCATTGAGCGATGTGTAAACCATATAATACTGCCTGCCATGAGATCAAGCAATGAGTCGAGTGTTGATGTTGCAATCGCCAAAGATCTACTTGGTACTATAGCATAAATGTGCGTTGCAAAGATCAAACTAATGACCAAAAATATTATAAGAAAATAATACTGTTTTTTGATTAATGTGTACTGAAAATCAGTTTACCTAAAATGAAAATAAAAATATGTTAGTCTAATTTGAAACGTTGGTTTATCTTTCATGTTGAGCTTGTTCTTCATCATCATTGAATTTTGTTTCACATAAAGAGTCAACTTCCTTCAACAATTTCGACGCTGCAAATTGCTTTTCGTAGTAATCTTTCTTGCCTGATCACAATCACCAGTTAACGAACTAAGAATGCTATCAAGGATTCCAAAAATATGCATTGTTTCATATATGAGCATAACTTCAGAAATAGATGTATGGGTTTACTTTTGTTACTGAAGTAGTGTGATGGTGCATTTTATGATTTACAGATACTTGATCTTCTTTGTAATCAGTAATAGAACGAAACAAAGATGTCAAACATACACAATGCTGGTGGTTAGGCTAAGTGCAGGCGGCCCATGAAAGCTAGCTTGTTTTTCGAGGTGATGACGCCGAATAGACCGATAACATAATGCATAAATCATTGTTTTGAGCTTGATCTCATCATGATCTGCCAAGAAATAGACCGATAACATTGACCCGATGGAGAAGGAAAATACATGTTGAACTGCACCACATAGAACTACCCCCACACTCCCAAATAGTGCTTGCTTCCATTCAGGAATGTTCATTGCTAAAAGCCTCTTATTGGATGGCACTGCAAGTTTTTGATCATCCAGTGTGCTAACATTAACCTCTCTAATGCAGTTTACAGAGTTTGCATAGCTTGACCGACTCATTATAGATTGCTGGTGGCTGCTTGTGTTGTGGACATCAAATGTTGAGGAGATTAAGGAAGGTTCTGGTGGGTAAGGCCGGTTGAGTTCATCATTTTTATTTGTTTCTTGAAGGCGAATGAGTGACGCATAGACACCGTTTTCAAGCTAAATAAGGCATTCATTTGAGCCAAACTCGACCACCTCACCATTCTGGACTACTAATATAACATAAACTAAATAAAGCAGATGTCATGCAACCTTAGTTTGGAAAGATTAATACATATGTATAGATTTCTGTCAACAAATAAGATATTAGTGATCGTCAAATCGGTCTTGCTAAAGGTGGCAAAATGAGCGCCAATATAATGGGTCAATACTGGTAATTCAGCGTGCCCGATTTGACCCAATATACTTTTTCCTAACAGTATAAGTAATCTAGGAGGTTTTAATGCATTTACACAATTTTCAACCCGTTTACCCTTATTTCTAACAGTACGTGGTGCGTCTAAGCTGACTAATTCGTAAGATCAAACTTGTGTGTGGTGTGTGTGTCTTAAAAGTAACATGAATTAACACAATTGGTCATGGAATGTTGAGACCTTTTAATCAACTGTCAAAGGAATAGTTTCAGGTTCTTCTGTAAAATACATACCAACTGGTGGATAAAGAACCCGAGCCCAGACCTTTGGAGACTAATACTGAAGTACCTTTGGAGACTAATACTGAAGTTGAGGTGAAAATAGTTTACATAGTGCTTTAACCTGACAAAACAATATGTTATAATTTTTTACACACGGGTTAGAGTTAACATCAAAAATAGAATCATTCTTAATGTAAAGGAAAGGGGAAAAAATATAGGGCAGCCATTTTATCAATCTTACATGGAAAAGCCGCCTCAGTCTGAGCGAAGTCATTCCTTTTGAGGAAGTCAAGTATTACATCGACCCTTGAGTATTCCATATCCAAATTGCAATAAAAGGTCACAGAGTGCACACATTTAGTATCTTCTTGGCAACTGCAGACGCTTTCCCATTGGTTTGCCTTAATACCTATTATCGAAAGACAAATGTGAATTGTAAACATTTAGTATGGTTCAAAACAGCTAATGTACACGCTGTCTTTCACGGTTTAGCTAATTCATAGTTAAGCAAACATTCGCAAGTTGGACACTTGTGACGCTTATTCGTGAGCTAATTCATAGTTAAGCAAACATTCAATAGTTTTATTTACATCCACTTATTATTATCCATATTATTATGAAAGGCATTTATTGGGTGTAATCTAGTTGTGTATGCAGTAGAATAATGTTACGAATGTTTTGCTAATGGCATGTCTTTAGCTTAACTTTTGTTGACACAAATACAATAAAAACATACCTCATCATTTACAATGGAACACGGTGATTAGGTAAATTTCCATGTAGCCTACAAAAAATTAAAACCAACCGGACGTACTGTACCTAAAACATAAACCATTACGAAGATTCTAAATAAAATCAAAATAACAATATTACGGTTGACTAAACAATAAAAAGGTACCTTTTGTGAAGCTTGATCCAAATCTTCCAGTGAACCAAATTCTTCCATTGATGAGTGGATCGTATAAGAGGTCCGTTTATCAGGTTTCGATTCCAAGCGGTGCATCTGCAGCCCGTTATAAGCATTTTCCATTTCTTTTCTAACCTGGTACAAATAGTCCCTATTTATGTAGTATCCTAATCCAAACACACCTTATTGCTGCAATTTCCTAATTCGAAACCAATTATAGTAACTTAAAGACTTAAGTGTATCATATAAGAGGTACATTTATTAGGTTTCGGGTCTAAACGGTCCATCTGCAGCCCGTTATAAGCATTTTCCATTCCTTTCTCACCTGATCCAAACAGTTCCTATTTATGCAGTGGAAGAAACTCTAATGATCCAAGAACCGGTCATGAAGAACTATCTAAATATCTTTCATTCACTATATCCAGCAACTGGTTGCATTTTATAAGCAGACAGAACCTTAGATTCTCCATATGCGCAAGCCCAAAGGTAAACAAAGACTGGAGATCCCAATTGCGGTCCATGTAAAGTGCTTAAGCATGCTCGAGCACTCTCGAAATCACTTCCATGTCCCCCTCCTCGCCCTTTGTATACCTGAGGACCCTTTGCAGTTTGAAAAAAGATTTATCAAGTTCTTTTGAAATATTAGGTATCAGTCTTTGTTCGATGTCAGCAACAATGAGATGAAAATTGTTCAACTGTTGATAGATGGGGACTCCTTTCGAGTTACATTTTGCCGAAAATACATCCAAGAGATGTAAGGTCGGAAGAAAGAGTCTTAATAATTCAAGGTTTGGAAGTAAAGGCCATAATTCAATGACAGATTCTACCTCCTCTTCCCACCACTTACAAGTATGATCAATGACTATGTTGATTTCCTTCAATGATATCATTTTCGATAACTCTTTACTGGAACTATCAGCTTGCTTCTTTTGTGCCTATCAGCAGTCACACTCAAAAAGGTTAAGGAAACCAACCTGGTAAGACCTCCAAACTGGCTAGGTAATCGAACAAGCTAAGTTCCTTCTGAATAAAAAACCTTGAGATTCTCAAGATCTCCAATTTCAGGTGGTAACTCCTTCAATAGGTCACAGTCACGTAGAACAAACTTTTCAAGACTTTTCAGCTTCGAGATGGAATAGGGCAAGCGTTTCAAACTTGTTCCAGAGAGATTCAGAGTTTGGAGCCTCAACATACTATCAAAAAAGACTAAGGGAATCTCACAAATATTTCCATTGCATTGCAAGTCCAAGCTCTCTAGAGTTGTGCACAAGGGGTTATTTGGAAGCTTGGATAGTTTGTTATGAGTTAAGCATATATCCTTGGTATCCCACACTTCATCGTTTCGTGCTTGGTTTGATTCTGTTTCAATCTTAGCTTGCAACTCAACATTCTTGATTTCAAGCTTTTGCACATTGTCTTCTATCGGTTTATGCCCACCTTTTATCTAGGGGTTGGCCAAAGAGAAAATTAACACTTAACTAACAATATAAAGCTCAAATCACAGAATCATAATTAGTCTAGCTTTAAACTGACAAAGTCACAACCAACTTGATAAGATATTGTGGGAATAAATTCAACACACAATCAATTTTTTTGAACAAACAGATAATCAAATTAACATGAGACAGCTACTACAAAAAGGACCGGTACATTTAAAATACTTAGTCAATTTCGATTACGATACAATTATCAACATGCGTACAACCCTTCATCATTTTATAGCATAGCCACACAAAAATATGTACAAACTTAAAAAACCTTAAATGAAATTCTGATAAAAAGGCACATACTTGCGAAGAGGGATTAGGCTATAGCATCTCTGAATCTGAAGTTGACTGTGGCTACTGAGGTGGTTGTGGCCACATTGCTAGACCCATATATGGTGGAGGCTGTTGTGCATAAACACCAAGATTCATCATAGGCTTGTTTGAGATCATCCCTGGTAATCTGGACTGTGGTGAATGCTGAGGTGCCATGTAATAATAAGGGTACGTATCAGAAGGTCCCCTAACTGGCACATTCACCATTGGCATAGATGTCATAACTTATTCTTTTATATCCTCCCTCGGGACTATATCAGCCAAAAAGTCAAATATTTCAGTCCTCGTAATTGCAGCAGCGATGTCGTTTTTTTTGCAATGTCCTCCTTTTGTTTTATTCAGTATGATTACATGACCGTGTGCTTCGGATGATATCATTCTTGTTAATACAAATAAGCCGTAAAAACGTTTATTTATACTTTACGATCTTCTAATGTTTTGTCGATAACAAACGTAAAATCATTTTAACGAAACAAATAAAATACGTAATTATTTTGAACTACTAGTTTCTAACACACTTATATTTTCACATAAAACACTAAAACAAGTATATGTGATTTTATGATTTAGTATTACATATGTACAACAACTAGTGTTTACATATTTGGGTAAAATATACACATAACTAGTATGTAGTATACTGGGTAATATAAATGGGTAGAAACTTAAGTATCATAACCCATTTACCAAATACATTAAATGTAGTTGGGTACAACCCAAAGTCCATGACCCATAACCCATTGCATGACATATTGCTTATATCATATATGGATAATATCCATAACCCATGGTATTGACCCATACCTATGTGACTAGGTGCATTGACTCATAAGATACATTGTATCTAGTAAAAGACCCATGGATCAACCCACGACCCATAACCAAAATACCCATGGGTAAAGAGGAGCATCCCACGGATCCCTAGCTTTACGCTAGATGGATCCCTTGCGGGAGGGATCCGTGGAATCCGGGGAACAGTAGACATTTTCCTCTATAAATAGTAAGCTATTTCTTCATTGTTTCTTACCCCTTTCTCACATACTTTCTCCCTGAGTTTAAAACTCTCTAACCCCAGATCCAAGTGATCTATGTTTGTAGTTTTGTTTTTGTGTGATCCTCTAGGTTCCTCTTAAAGGCGAGATCACCACCCTTGAAGTCGAGCAAGCTCAAGTCCATGAGTTGCTATGCTTCCTCATCATCAAGACTACTGAAGTCCTCTTGTTGATGATTCTTTTATTTCTTCTAAGAAGTGTAGTGTTGAAGACATTAGTGAAAGATGTCTCAAGTGTCAAGACGAAGACATTAGTGAAAGGTGTCGATCGTCCGTATTGTAGGCATTAGTGAAGGGTGACTAGAAGTCAAGTCACAAGACATTAGTGAAGGGTGTCTTGAAGATCTAGTTAAAGGCATTAGTGAAAGGTGCCTTAGATGTACATTCGATATGGTGTGTTTCAATGTACAAGATAGATTAGTACTAGATCCAAGGATATTGATATCCTTGATGATGTTGTAATAAGGAGTTGGTCTCCTTTGGGATTAGTCGTTGGTGTAGTGTTGGGTAGTAGTTCCTCCATTGTAATGGAACTCGGTACTTAGCCTAGTACTAGATAAAGGGTAGGCGACGTTGTGGTAGGTGTGGTTCACCTTGGTGTGAAAGAACCCGGTGGTTAGCCTAGTACCGGAAAAAGAGTAGGCAACGTTGTGAAGGTTTCTCCACCATAAGGAGTTGGTGTCGTGTAGTGATTACGAACTCTCGAGTAGGTGACTCGGGGAGTGAAGTAGGGCAAGGAAGGTGTCCTTGTAGCCGAACCACTATAAATACTTGCGTTGTGGTTTTGTGCTTCTTACTCTTATCTTTTCATTACATACTTCTATATGTTTGTTTATCAACATCCAACACACATCCAAATAGATTGACATAAGTCGATCTAAATAGTTTAAAAGGAAGTTTTAATTGGCAAAACTATTCAACCCCCCTTCTAGTTTTCCACAATTGGCATCAGAGCTTCGTTACCAAGTTTCTTGAAGTATATTGTACTTTAAAAACTTGATACGATCCATGGTTAATTGAAAACTACAAAGAAGATTTTTCATAAAAACAAACACCATGTCTTTTAAAACTCTTTGTTTGGATGTTGATTAGATGACAACAATTTTCTTATTATTTATTTCTATTTAAATGCACTAATCTTCTTTGTCATGTTGATTAGTCAAAGCTCATACCTACCAAGCAATAGGAATCGCTTGGTAATAAGAATACCTTCCCTAAGAAGGTATCTTAAACACAAAGGAGCCGGAATTGTCTACTGACATTTGTTGTGTCATTTGTAAAGACATTCCTAAGTGTGTTAGAGGTATGATTTTCTACTTATCTCTAAAATGACATTAGCTTGATAATTAAGTATGCCTACACAGGTATTAATATGATTATCTTTTGTGCATATACATGTATTACATGAAGCTTCATTAGGAAGTCTTTTCTCACATACGTGTTATTTTTTCCGTCTAAAGTCATGATATATAAAACTTGTGTTTTATTTCATTTAATCCAAAAATCATATCTTTCTAATAATAAAACAAAACACAAATTTCAAAAATTCATCCTTCCCCATAAATAAACCATCCGTCGCCCACTTTATCAAATCCCCACTTTTTCAAATCTTTCATTTTCAAAAAATTACCTCTCATTCAAAACTTCAACTTCCTCTCATCTCATCTCATCTTAAATCAAAACCAAGAAGATTCATCATCAACATGGTTTACATCGCCCTCGTGCTCATCGTCTTAACACTCATCGCACGTGTGTTCCCTATGATGAAGTTCACATACGGAGACATATACTTTGTGTTGTTAATCTACATTGGGGTTATATACCCAATTCTTTGTATCATTCTTAGCATTGAAATGAAATATTACTAATAGTTTAGTTATCTAAGTTATTATGTTTTTATCATTTCTTTTTTATTTATTTCATTCTATCGTGATACATTAGAAAGCCATGTATGCATGCTAAAAGAAAATGTAGGCTAAAACACATATCTTGGTATAAAACTATAAGATCTAAAAACCTATGTTTTTAGCAAGAAATTTGCTTCTGTTACTACAGATCCACGGATCCCAAAAGTTAGACTAGCCGGATCTCTTATGAAAGGGAACCGTACACCTGGACAACAGTTTTTCATGCATAATAAAAACCACTTTTTTTTCTAAAAGTAATATTCCACTAGAATGTCAAAACCATAAGTGAGTTAAGTGTCATTGTTGTTAAAAACCATTGTTTAAAAAAAATAATAAAATAATAATAATAATAATAATAATTTAGTAAAAACGTTAGATAATCATTGGGTGACCACAAAACATCACTTTCTATTAACTCATCGAATCTATAGGTTCAACTATGACGCATGAATATGAGTTTGATTTTTCACTCACTAGCGTCTACACTCCGAACATCTCCCTTGAGCCCAACACACCTGGAAATCATATACATGGGTTCAATAATCTCGAAAACCGTCCCTTCCACATAGGACGTATTGTAGACACCTCTCTACTATTCGAAGAAGGTATCAATACCTCCTTCCGAGCCATAGGACTAGAATGTCTTCTTGAAATCAATGAGAAGATATGTCCAAGGTTCATAATGGAATTCTTCCGTCAAGTTGAACGCGTTCGTAACGAGGATCGCTCTCTATCTCTTTGGTTTTGGATCAAAAACCAAAAGTTTGTTTTAACCCTTGGGCAATTTTCTCACATCCTCCGGATTCCAAATCATGGACAATGTGCCTTAACTGAAAATTGGTCTCTTGATTCTCTCTTCAACTTTCGTGAATAAAATAGTCCATATTGTTCACACATACCCTCCCCGGAGGATTTGAATCGCATAATATGCAAACCTCAACCATATTACTCCGATCCAAACATTATCTTTACACGGGACATTCGAGAAGAGTACAAACCTCTTGCACTCATTCTACGTGAAAATGTTTGAAGTCTTAGGGGAAATCGAGAAATCCTTCCCGCTTATTGTGCTCACATAATGTATTGTTTGCTAACACAACAACCATACAATCTCGCCTACTTCTTCGCAAGGCGAATTCTAAATCTTCAAGGCTCAAAGAATAAACTCATCCCTTATGGAATGTTCTTGACGCGCCTCTATCATAACGTCATGCATTTTCATCCTCAATTTCAAAGTCCGTTGTACGTACTTGTAAACAAGATGATGGAACCGCTAAACATATCTCTCATGAAGAATTTCTTCATTCTTGATTCCACCAACACTCATCAACCATTTGATGACCCTTCTAGCGAAAATGCTCAAGGAACTTAGTAGTCTTTCAAATAGGATCAATCCTTTTGTACTCATGCTTTATCAATGTAATCCGATTTCCTTCATGAAATAAAACATCTTACATTTGATATCTTAGTATTAGAACCTCTTAAATTAACCTTGGAATATAATGCATTGTCAAAATCATTGCATACCTTTAGTAAAGGTCCTGCTTAGCAGATAGACGGATCCCAAAAGTTGTGCTAGACGGATCCCTACTCTTAGGGAACCGTTGGATCCGGCAAACAGAAAATGCAATTACAAACATTGTATTTCAAACATGTCCTTAGAACACCTCACACTAAGCTAGACATAGTATCTTAAGGCAAATTAAGTCCTTATCAAGTTAAGTAGATCCTTCCTACTCACACATAACTCACCTAGATCACAATCAAGACGCTTGTAGATCTACCGTTTCACTTAAACCTATTACTCTTCCGCTCTCAAGCTCACTCATCATTCCTCGCATGATCCCTCACATCTAGCCTTGGAAATCTTTCAATTATGGCAAAATTGATCATAATCATCTTTACCTCAAAATTGGTTGAAATTGATCAAATTCTAGTTTTTCCATCTTTAGCCTTTAGGATATTCTCCAAAACATTATCCTAAGTCACTATCTGATCTCTAGGATCATTTAGCTCCACTTGACACTCTAAAAAATCTTTAGTGTCATCTTTGTTCATTCATTGGTACTCATGAAAGTTCTAATTTCTTCCATAAAAGGCAATCATTAGCTAGATCACTCATTACCCTCAAGTACTTAAGCACCCCTTCATTTAAGACACTTAGATAAACTGAAACACTCAAGAAGAAATAGGCATTAGACCTTACAAACATCATTGCTACCTTTTCTTAGCTGTTGACAGACGGATCCCTAGGATTAGCCTAGGCGGATCCCTAACTGGAGGGAACCATGGGATCCGTATGACAAATTATGTCAACTCTAGCTAAAACAATCATTTCAAGCTCATCTTTCCAACTTAAACACTCCATCTCATCTTAAATGAGTTCCTAGATCAGTACAAACTCTGAATTTGACTCTTGTGCATGTTAATCATCATATTCCAATGAAGTTTAGTGGCTTAAGTCTTGAATGCACTTACCAAATCTCTTGCTTTATAAACCACATTGTTAGGACTTCTAAAGTCATCATCTTCATCCTCATTTTCAGCACTTAAGAAACCTCTACAAACCTCTTGAAATCATCTCATCATGAGGAAAACTCCAAGTAGCAACTTATCCACCAAAGAACCAACCAAGAAAATTGCTCGTGTTGTACACGAAATCTCTTCAACCGAATCATCTCCGGTCAAGCCAACAAATGCAACGATTTCTTCTCAACCAATCAAACCAATTCCTAAAAGGATAGTACCCACAAAACTACGTATGTCAAACACCACCATACCTCCTAGGCTAAACAATATCATCTCCACTAAACCATCACCATTGGTTCCTAGAGCTATCTCGTTTACAACTCCACTATCATCACCACACCTCTACAATTTAGAGGATTTGCCTCCTAGGCCGTCTCATCCTCCTCCGCCGGCAACATTCTCCTCATTAGGAGGAATAATGATACAAAATCAAGGTGTTGAGTCAACATTAGCTCCGGCTTCCTTTTCGCCGTTACCATCATATAATCCCATTTGGATTATGAGAAATCATAAAAGTCAACCACGTGACCATATGAAAGTTGACACTTCTCTACCACCACCATCATTCTTGGTCGAGCCATCTTCAAATGCGCCTCCACCAATCCCTCCTTCGTTTGAGGCTCCACAAGCCGCTTCACTTGATCCTTCGCATCAAGCAATTTCATTTCTTCCACCACCACTACCTAGCCATGACAAAGATTGTTATCATTGTCAACATGTTGAAAGTTTGATACATGAAGTACGAGAAGACCAACGTTTCATGTTCTATCACCTCCTCGAATGTTTCGACGAGATTAAACCTAAACAAACTTGAGCTAGAGGATTTTAGTGGTATCCTAGTTTCAAGCGTTACTTAGATAAGTCTAGTAATTCCAAGTCATGTATCGATCATTTTCTTAGTTTTTAGAGTCATGTATATCATATCTCTAGTTTTATTAAATGAAAAATACATGCTACTTGCTATATTTCTGAGTATGTGATTATGTTGTATAATACATATCTCACTTTGATATTAACATAATGTGTTATATCACCATTGCTGATATTAATCATCAGCCAGACGGATCCTTTAAATTTTCCTAGACGGATCCCTAGAAGGAGGGAACCGTGGGATCCGTGATACATAAAACTATTTTTCTACTAACTTGGATCATATTTGCAGGAAATTGTGCATTATACTTATTTTCTAACCTTTGTTTTGTAGTTATTCAATTTACACATGAAGACTTTAACAACCC
The DNA here is from genome assembly GCA_910596185.1 of Chrysanthemum makinoi. NCBI lineage: Eukaryota > Viridiplantae > Streptophyta > Magnoliopsida > Asterales > Asteraceae > Chrysanthemum > Chrysanthemum makinoi. The sequence continues at coordinate 236,481,048 of OU343225.1, read as the reverse complement.
TAAAGCTAGGGGGAGCTTTGTGTCAAAGAAATACAATTCAAATTACTTGCAATATTAGGATTACATTTCATGACATCCCTTTGCAAAATTGCAATCATCAAGGGGGAGCACATTCGTCACATACACGAAATCTTTTGCAAACTTAGTTGCAAATGAACTAGCTTAGTATTATTTTCTTGACACCCTTACATAGGGATGGACTCGTCAAGGGGGAGTTAAGACGAGATCCTTTCCCGTTACTTGCTCTCTATTTTTTTTCTTTTTCTTTTTCACATGCTTTTACTAAAAACAATGTGTTAGTTTCCTTTCAAAGCTCTTTTTGTTTCGACAAAAAGGGGGAGAAGAAAGTAAAAACTACAAATTCAATCATTTGCGAATTTTAGCTTTTTCTTAAAATAATTTTATGTTTTGTCATCAACAAAAAGGGGGAGATTAAGAAAGTAAAAACTACAAATTCAATCATTTGCGAATTTTAGCTTTCCCTTAAAATAATTTTATGTTTTGTCATCAACAAAAAGGGGGAGATTGTTAATACAAATAAGCCGTAAAAACGTTTATTTATACTTTACGATCTTCTAATGTTTTGTCGATAAAAAACGTAAAATCATTTTAACGAAACAAATAAAATACGTAATTAATTTGAACTAATAGTTTCTAACACAGTTACATTTTCACATAAAACACTAAAACAAGTATAAGTGATTTTATGATTTAGTATTACATATGTACAACAACTAGTGTTTACATATTTGGGTAAAATATACACATAACTAGTATGTAGTATATTGGGTAATATAAATGGGTAGAAACTTAAGTATCATAACCCATTGACCAAATACATTAAATGTAGTTGTGTACAACCCAAAGTCCATGACCCATAACCCATTGCATGACATCATGCTTATATCATATATGGATAATATCCGTAACCCATGGTGTTGACCCATACCCATGTGACTAGGTGCATTGCACTCATAAGATACATTGTATCTAGTAAAAGACCCATGGATCAACCCATAACCCATGACCCATAACCAAAATACCCATGGGTAAAGAGGAGCGTCCCACGGATCCCTAGCTTTACGCTAGATGGATCCCTTGCGGGAGGGATCCGTGGAATCCGGGGAACAGTAGACATTTTCCTCTATAAATAGTAAGCCATTTCTTCATTGTTTCTTACCCCTTTCTCACATACTTTCTCCCTGAGTTTAAAACTCTCTAACCCAGATCCAAGTGATCTATGTTTGTAGTTTTGTTTTTGTGTGATCCTCTAGGTTCCTCTTAAAGGCGAGATCACCACCTTTGAAGTCGAGCAAGCTCAAGTCCATGAGTTGCTATGCTTCCTCATCATCAAGACTACTGAAGTCCTCTTGTTGATGATTCTTTTATTTCTTCTAGGAAGTGTAGTGTTGAAGACATTAGTGAAAGATGTCTCAAGTGTCAAGACGAAGACATTGGTGAAAGGTGTCGATGGTCCGTATTGTAGGCATTAGTGAAGGGTGCCTAGAAGTCAAGTCACAAGACATTAGTGAAGGGTGTCTTGAAGATCTAGTTAAAGGCATTAGTGAAAGGTGCCTTAGATGTACATTCGATATGGTGTGTTTCGATGTACAAGATAAATTAATACTAGATCCAAGGATATTGATATCCTTGATGATGTTGTAATAAGGAGTTGGTCTCCTTTGGGATTAGTCGTTGGTGTAGTGTTGGGTAGTAGTTCCTCCATTGTAATGGAACTCGGTACTTAGCCTAGTATCGGATAAAGGGTAGGCGACGTTGTGGTAGGTGTGGTTGGTTAGCCTAGTACCGGAAAAAGAGTAGGCAACGTTGTGAAGGTTTCTCCACCATAAGGAGTTGGTGTCGTGTAGTGATTACGAACTCTCGAGTAGGTGACTCGGGGAGTGAAGTAGGGCAAGGAAGGTGTCCTTGTAGCCGAACCACTATAAATACTTGCGTTGTGGTTTTGTGCTTCTTACTCTTATCTTTTCATTACATACTTCTATATGTTTGTTTATCAACATCCAACACACATCCAAATAGATTGACATAAGTCGATCTAAATAGTTTAAAAGAAAGTTTTAATTGGCAAAACTATTCAACCCCCCTTCTAGTTTTCCATAATTCTTACGTCCTCGTAAACCTTCATGAATGATGATCTTCTTAACTCTTGCTAATGGATGGATGCAATTCTTGAAATCATTGACATTTTCTATTTCTCGATATTGGTTTGCCCTAAATGACTGGAGTTGTTCTTTGAACTTGTTCTTGTTGCTGTTGTAACATCATAATAAATAAAGTATTGAGCTTTTTGTTGCAATACCTGTAAGAAAAGACATGCCTGCAACAGCTTCCTTAAAAGCTAATATCACCTGATCGATAATATAAACAACGTAAGTCAAGTAATTCAGCAACCAAGAACTTTCAAGTGCTTACCATGGAAGAGTTGGCTCTTTGAGTTTTTAATGCTTGCATAAGGTGAGATCTTGCATGTCCAGTTGCAGCATGAGATTTCTCAATATTCGAGCAGATATCATCTGGGAAAAGGAAAACAGCTCAGGCATCTTGCATACGTAACACACTATGAAAACAAAAACTAGGAAAGAACATCATGCTTACCAATCATATCTCCTTGCTCAAAAGAGCAAGATCTTTGAATTTGTTACCTCACCTATTTGATTTCTGCCTGGCTCTTTTCGTAAAATCGAATTAATTTCCTCACGATAGCTGGTATGTCAGATCCAGAACCAGCAAGCTTAATAGCATGTATCTTATCAACACTTAGTCCAGATTCCTTCACAGCCTTAATGCAAGGAAAAATAATCCTTTCTATTAACTCCAGTGATCATATATCAAACGCCTTCCTGTTATGAATCCTTTCACATCTTTATCATCAATTAAACACTCAATACTAATTGTAGTTTCGGCATTGGCACTCAGAACTTTCTTTAACTTCTCACATGACACCCTAAGCCTTATACAAGCTCGAACATTTGAGTAAACATCAACACCGTAATGCTCTTTGAATTGTGTTGCAAAATGTTTAAACAAGACTTCATCAAGGTCTCTAGCTCCCAAGTTCCGATCAAAATAATGTGACAATTTTTTCATTTTCCTTCATCGAAGGCCACAGTGGTCACTTGAGTATCACAATGCCCAATGTTGACAAATATAACATTTGTTGATCCTGAATCCGAGAAATCAGTCTTGTGCATACCATAAGCTAATGCAATGGCAGTGCCATCATGTATCAACTTTAAAGGTTTTAAGCCAGCAAGAAGTGTTGCGTCGAGGTACTCATGTCACACCCCCAAAATATCGCAGCGGAATGATAGTGTCTTTGGGGTATGACGTCATAGCACAAAACATGGATACAGAAAACGACCTCTAAAATGAGACGTTTTGGAAAGTTTACCATTCGATTAAATAAAGTTGAAGTTTACAAACATAATATCCCAAAGTTTGATAATACATAAAGGTTTACAAAACATGTCGAATGGTAATTGTTAAAAGCACAAGACTCCAATGCATGCCATGTGACCCAAAAGCTCCATGAAATGCTATCGCCTTATGACCTGAGATAAACACGCTAAAAAGTGTCAACACAAAGGTTGGTGAGTTCATAAGTTTGTAATAAATGATCTGAAATACTTTGAGAAATGTTCACACAAAGGCATTGTATATCCACTCAGTTCCAAGTTCATAATACAAAACTTGCAACCTGTGTGTTCACAACCCATTGCCTAAAATAGAATAACGATCATGAATATGCGCAATAAGGTAGTTAAAAGTATAAATGTCACCACAAGGGTCTTCCAACAACTTGTGTTGGGATGTTCCTCCAACGACTCACGTTGGGCTGTATCCATAAGAATGGCCTTCCAACATATAAATGATGGGATGTTCCTCCAACGACTCACATTGGGCTGTATCCAAATAAATGGCCTTCCAACATATAAATGATGGGATGTTTTTTTAAGTCTAGTCACTACACGCACCAAGTCTAAAGTATAAGTAATGTTGTTTGGCAAAAGAGTTTAAATGTTTTGATAAATAAGCATGTATCTCGCCCCAAATAGTTTATAGGAATTTAAACGAGTAAAAGTGGGGTATGAACTCATCTGGTATGATTGATATGCTAACAAAATGAAGTGCACGGAAACGAGACTCGGAAACTATCCGCGACCTAAAATGAATGATGTGCTCTAATATAAGTCATGAAACAATGTTGTGCATGCAAATCCATATGTAATCTATACCACTTATACGTTTTTGAAAATAGAATTTATCGTCGAAATATATGTTTATGACATCTCGTCATGTTTATAAATACTTTACAAGTATATACGTTGAATCAACATCCTATGATAATCGTTTTGCGATTTATTGTGAAATTATAACTTTTAAATTAGTAAAATAATGTTACTTGATAATTTCATGAAAGTGAATATACGGCCTTAAAAGCTAGTCGTAAAAGGGTGCACATCGAATGTTAGTAAACAAACTCAACGGTTTTGGGAAGCTTGTATCCTTATCTCAAAGTTTTAGTATTTAAGTTTACATCCTAGAGGTCTCGATCATGGAGAAAAATATAGGTAAAGTATAGTACTTGTGTCCAAAATATTGTTTAAGGGTGGTTTTCCGGCAAAGTTTGAGTGACTATATTTTATTCGTTACAACTCCACTTGACAAACGGTTGAACATTTTGGAAAATATGCCAGGCGAACTTACTTTTACTAGAAGACATTACTTTATAAAAAGTTCTACATCATTGTTAAAAACGTCCTCCAACTTGTTGCCGTAATGTGTGTTTAATAGAAAATATATTAATTTTTGCTAATAGAATAAAGTTACGGCAACTTTGTTTATCGCGTGTAATTTACTCGTTACAAATCCGTTTTCTACGTTTTCTACATCCTTAGATTTGTATTTAAGTATACTAATATATTTTTGATAAGTCGACACATTTTATAATGCTTAAGACTCATTTTTGACTCGTAAATAGTGACATTTTCATGCTGAAATTTCTGGAATTATTAGTTTTAAATTCGTCAAACTTCAAAAAATCATAACTTCTTCGTTATAACTCCGTTTTAATCCGTTCAAGCGGCCACGTTTTCGTTTTAAAGTATATTTTCCAAATATCTAGCCCAAAATATTTTACCAACTGTCGAATTTTCCCAGAATTAAAATATGGACAGACCCTTTTTAAAACTTGTCGAAATGAGTTTTTCACGCTCAAAACCTATTCTAACCAATTCAAAACAACTCCGAAGCTATTCTAATCCTACCATACACCTTCTTAGGGTGTCATGGGTTCCTAGACATCACCAAAAATAATATATAACAAGGAGTAATTATAGGATGACTTATATATTCATAACTCTTAAAAATCAATGAAAAAGTGGTATAAACCTCCATAAGACTTGCATGTTTTCTCAAATATGATGAAATGAATATACCCATGAATATGAAATATGATGATGAATATGAAAAGCTTACTAGTTAACTTGATGAGGTTAGTGAACAAAGGTTTTCCTAATCACCCAGGTTTTATTTCACAACCTTAATCAAGAGTGTGTCTAAGTTGAAAATAACTTGTCTTGGAAAAATTTATGATCTTCTTGCTTGATTATCCTTGTGGCCGGTTTTTGTGCAAGAGAAAGAGAGGTTGGATATTTTTTTTACACTTTGGATAATACTTGTGTGTGTGTAATGTTTAATATAACATATGTGTATAAGTTAGAAGATATTTTACAAATTTTGTGTTGAGTCATTGTGTTGGTCGACAACATAAAGAAAAAAATATATAGATGCATTTTAAGTAGATTAATACATATAGGTAGAAATAAAGTGTAGTTATTTAAGAATGATTAGTAACTTGTATACACATTTGAGTATTTAGGGTAGCGTTAGATAAAAATAAATTTTAACGGGTCAAGATAAAATATATTGAGGTCATAAAAATTTTAAAAATACATTTCTTGAAAGATTTGAGTGAATAAATATTTATCGGGTTGAAGTTACGAAAACCGTCGTAATTATATAAACTTAACAATTTATATACAAAATAAATTTAAAACATTGGGTAAGCTCATAATTTTTTTTTTAATCTTTAATATGAGTATAAAAATATATCGGAATAATTTTTGGAAGTATCGGATCGAATGTTCAAAATAATTAATTACGCGATAGCGTTTATTTAATAAGAAATTATGCGTTTAATGTAAAATGCAAAACCATGCATGAACTAATATGATGAATATAGAGTTTGAGAAATGACCAAAAATTGAGAATTGTGACATTCTTCCCATGTCGTGGAATCGTCCTCGCGATTCAATCGATGATACTAAAGGTCTACCATTAGGTTCGCGAAAACGGGTGTATGGTCAAAGCGCTTATGCCAAAAATTACGCGTCTAGGTTTCTTATCTAATGAGGCTCACTGAATCTGAATAATACGGTGGATCACTTAATGGTCTAGGGAAAGCGTACCATTACGCATGCGGTACCTCAGTCCCTACATAGAATGCTCGACCTCGGGGTGGACTGATATTGAGTACAGGGTTTGGGTTATTTCCTTCAATTGCCACAGCTAGATGAGCTTGCATCGGTGGCTTATTCAACTGAGGACAATTATTCCGGTAGTGATTCGGTACTTGCACTCGAAGCAAGTCCTTTGGTTATTCCTCATGTTTCCCGTGTTAACCGTTGTTATCGGTCTTGCACGCTCTCTACACAGGCGAAAAATGGCTCGACTGATTGCAAATTGTACATAAGCGGCAAGGCTTGGACTTCGGGTGATGATAAGCACATTTGGCACATTTGGGATGTGTACCCACATACTCTCTTTGTTCGAGTACAGTTGCCACAAAAACTCTTGCTCTCTTGTTGTGCGCTACTACATCCATCTGTCTACTCGATCCACTCGATTCTTTCCTCTTGTCACTGCTCTTCAAAGTCCCATTTCTAACCATCTCGTGCAAGGGTTCACGCCCTTAGTATTGCACTTTGTATTGTAGGCGGCTCGGTCGTTTTCCAGTTTCACGCATTTGGGCACAAGACCATATATGTACCTCGCGATTCTCTTGGATTCAAGGGTAACCATATGAGGAACTAGTCTGGCTAATTCATGGAATCGATCGTGTAGCGGCGTGACCGCTCCTATCATAGAGTGATGGTAAAGTTCATGTTCGGTTTACGCATTTCATTGTCCGAGTAGTACTCTTCTTGCAATAACGCCTTAAATTCGTCCCATGTCATACCTATAGCTGCTTCTGCCTAGCCTATAGTTGTGTGTTCCACCATGTCAATGCCTTCCCTGATAGCAAGCAAGCAGCATACTTCACCCTCGATGTGCGGCACAATTGCTGATGTCGATCACTGACTCGACTTCTCTACCCATCGAGTATAAGCCAAAGCACCTCCTATACCATCAAACTCCACGGGTTTGCATGCGAAATTCCTTATCGTGCATCCAATTCATTGTTGTTGTTGTTGGTGGTGGTGGTGGTGTTGTTATTGTTGCCATTGCCAACTACATTGTTGGTGTCGACATTCCGTTCCGTGGTTTCGAGTTATTCATATGGTTTCCAACTTGTGTGACAATAGTGGGAAGCAAGATTTGAAGTTGTTGGGCGATGATGGCGGCAAAATCGGGGTTTCCGCGGCGTTGTTGTCATTGTTACCCATGTCGCGACCGTCTTCTCTACCTCCATGCTCACTGTCCTTCCACCCTTTGCGCGCACCACCTCGGTTAGTACTGCGTGTTACCCTCTTTGGTGCCATGATCTCTGCAAGGAAAGGACGGTTGAGTTCCCAATGTCTATACTTAACGTCCTCAAACATAATACCACGCCACAAATTGGTTCCTAAGGTGTCCACACCGATCTACGTATCGTGCGCGCTATGTCCGTGAGTTATGGCGCATTTATAATTATGTTGGCCACCATAATTATAATTTCCTCATTTCACACGTGTACATACCACCAAGCATACATGTCTCGGTGATTGTTGTTACTGAAATAGGTAGCCATTCTATCATCCAATTCTAAACTGTGGAGGAGGGATTTAGGGTAGGTATCTAGGGAGAGTCGCACTTGGTGTATAGGAAATCCCCTTAGGTGCTAAAGTCACTATGAGGTTTGGTCGCCAGCAGTTCCCAAAGTATCCTCAAGAGAACTCCCATCCTCGGGCAAAATCATCAAATCTATACAGCTATATAGTAACACTTATTTAGCTCGATCTCGTGTCTTCATCAAACAAGAACTGTCACGAGATCAAGTTAGATAAGTGCTCATTACTGAGCTCCATATTTTTAATGACTTGACTAGATTTTGGGACTCCCCTATCGGTACAAGGAAACTACGTTATCCAATGAGGTGTTTCTAGAAGGAATATTTAAGAAAACATATGCGCACGAAAAGTGTGTAGGGCGATAGGAAAAGAAAGGATCGACGTGAAAGTGGTTATAGTCTAGGAACTAAAATGCAACCTAGTTCTCTATAACCAAGTCTCTGATACCAATCTGTCACCCCCAAAATATCGCGTGAACGATAGCGTCTTTGGGGTATGACGTCATAGCACAAAACATGGATACAGAAAACGACCTCTAAAATGAGACGTTTTGGAAAGTTTACCATTCGATTAAATAAAGTTGAAGTTTACAAACATAATATCCCAAAGTTTGATAATACATAAAGGTTTACAAAACATGTCGAATGGTAATTGTTAAAAGCACAAGGCTCCAATGCATGCCATGTGACCCAAAAGCTCCATGAAATGCTATCGCCTTATGACATGAGATAAACACGCTAAAAAGTGTCAACACAAAGGTTGGTGAGTTCATAAGTTTGTAATAAATGATCTGAAATACTTTGAGAAATGTTCACACAGCAAAGGCATTGTAAATCCACACAGTTCCAAGTTCCGCCCATACAAAACTTGCAACCTGTGTGTTCACAACCCATTGCCTAAAATAGAATAACAATCATGAATATGCGCAATAAGGTAGTTAAAAGTATAAATGTCACCACAAGGGTCTTCCAACAACTTGTGTTGGGATGTTCCTCCAACGACTCACGTTGGGCTGTATCCATAAGAATGGCCTTCCAACATATAAATGATGGGATGTTCCTCCAACGACTCACGTTGGGCTGTATCCAAATAAATGGCCTTCCAACATATAAATGATGGGATGTTTGTTTAAGTCTAGTCACTACACGCACCAAGTCTAAAGTATAAGTAATGTTGTTTGGCAAAAGAGTTTAAATGTTTTGATAAATAAGCATGTATCTCGCCCCAAATAGTTTATAGGAATTTAAACGAGTAAAAGTGGGGTATGAACTCACCTGGTATGATTGATATGCTAACAAAATGAAGTGCACGGAAATGAGGCTCGGAAACTATCCGCGACCTAAAATGAATGATGTGCTCTAATATAAGTCATGAAACAATGTTGTGCATGCAAATCCATATGTAATCTATACCACTTGTACGTTTTTGAAAATAGAATTTATCGTCGAAATATATGTTTATGACATCTCGTCATGTTTATAAATACTTTACAAGTATATACGTTGAATCAACATCCTATGATAATCGTTTTGTGATTTATTGTGAAATTATAACTTTTCGTCGTAAAATAATGTTACTTGACAATTTCATGAAAGTGAATATACGGCCTTAAAAGCTAGTCGTAAAAGGGTGCACATCGAATGTTAGTAAACAAACTCAACGGTTTTGGGAAGCTTGTATCATTATCTCAAAGTTTTAGTATTTAAGTTTACATCCTAGAGGTCTCGATCATGGAGAAAAATATAGGTAAAGTATAGTACTTGTGTCCAAAATATTGTTTAAGGGTGGTTTTCCGGCAAAGTTTGAGTGACTATATTTTATTCGTTACAACTCCACTTGACAAACGGTTGGACATTTTGGAAAATATGCCAGGCGAACTTACTTTTACTAGAAGACATTACTTTATAAAAAGTTCTACATCATTGTTAAAAACGTCCTCCAACTTGTTGCCGTAATGTGTGTTTAATAGAAAATATATTAATTTTTGCTAATAGAATAAAGTTACGGCAACTTTGTTTATCGCGTGTAATTTACTCGTTACAAATCCGTTTTCTACGTTTTCTACATCCTTAGATTCGTATTTAAGTATACTAATATATTTTCGATAAGTCGACACATTTTATAATGCTTAAGACTCATTTTTGACTCGTAAATAGTGACATTTTCATGCTGAAATTTCTGGAATTATTAGTTTTCGTCGTCAAACTTCAAAAATTCATAACTTCTTCGTTATAACTCCGTTTTAATCCGTTCAAGCGGCCACGTTTTCGTTTTAAAGTATATTTTCCAAATATCTAGCCCAAAATATTTTACCAACTGTCGAATTTTCCCAGAATTAAAATATGGACAGACCCTTTTTAAAACTTGTCGAAATGAGTTTTTCACGCGCAAAACCTATTCTAACCAATTCAAAACAACTCCGAAGCTATTCTAATCCTACCATACACCTTCTTAGGGTGTCATGGGTTCCTAGACATCACCAAAAATAATATATAACAAGGAGTAATTATAGGATGACTTATATATTCATAACTCTTAAAAATCAATGAAAAAGTGGTATAAACCTCCATAAGACTTGCATGTTTTCTCAAATATGATGAAATGAATATACCCATGAATATGAAATATGATGATGAATATGAAAAGCTTACTAGTTAACTTGATGAGGTTAGTGAACAAAGGTTTTTCCTAATCACCCAAGGTTTTTATTTCACAACCTTAATCAAGAGTGTGTCTAAGTTGAAAATAACTTGTCTTGGAAAAATTTATGATCTTCTTGCTTGATTATCCTTGTGGCCGGTTTTTGTGCAAGAGAAAGAGAGGTTGGATATTTTTTTTTACACTTTGGATAATACTTGTGTGTGTGTAATGTTTAATATAACATATGTGTATAAGTTAGAAGATATTTTACAAATTTTGTGTTGAGTCATTGTGTTGGTCGACAACATAAAGAAAAAAAATATATAGATGCATTTTAAGTAGATTAATACATATAGGTAGAAATAAAGTGTAGTTATTTAAGAATGATTAGTAACTTGTATACACATTTGAGTATTTAGGGTAGCGTTAGATAAAAATAAATTTTAACGGGTCAAGATAAAATATATTGAGGTCATAAAAATTTTAAAAATACATTTCTTGAAAGATTTGAGTGAATAAATATTTATCGGGTTGAAGTTACGAAAACCGTCGTAATTATATAAACTTAACAATTTATATACAAAATAAATTTAAAACATTGGGTAAGCTCATAATTTTTTTTTAATCTTTAATATGAGTATAAAAATATATCGGAATAATTTTTGGAAGTATCGGATCGAATGTTCAAAATAATTAATTACGCGATAGCGTTTATTTAATAAGAAATTATGCGTTTAATGTAAAATGCAAAACCATGCATGAACTAATATGATGAATATAGAGTTTGAGAAATGACCAAAAATTGAGAATTGTGACATTCTTCCCATGTCAGCGGAATCGCGTCCTCGCGATTCAATCGATGATACTAAAAGGTCTACCATTAGGTTCGCGACAACAGGGTGTATGGTCAAAGTGCTTATGCGGAACTTACGCGTCTAGGTTTCTTATCTAATGAGGCTCACTGAATCAATATCACGGTGGATCACTTAATGGTCTAGGAAAGCGTAGTTACGCATTGCGGGCCTCAGTCCCTACATAGAATGCTCGACCTCGGGGTGGGTGATATTGAGTACAGAGGTTTGGGTTATTTCTTTCAATTGCCACAGCTAGATGAGCTTGCATCGGTGGCTTATTCAACTGAGGACAATTATTCGGTAGTGATTGGGTGTTTGCACTCGAAGCAAGTCCTTTGGTTATTCCTCATGTTTCCCGTGTTAACCGTTGTTATCGGTCTTGCACGCTCTCTGCTTGGCTTGAAAAATGGCTCGTGATTGCAAATTGTACATAAGCGGCAAGGCTTGGACTTCGGGTGATGATAAGCACATTTGGCACATTTGGGATGTGTACCCACATACTCTCTTTGTTCAGTACCAGTTGCCACAAAAACTCTTGCTCTCTTGTTATGCGCTACTACATCCATCTGTCTACTCGATCCACTCGATTCTTTCCTCTTGTCACTGCTCCTCAAAGTCCCATTTCTAACCATCTCGTCTGGGGTTCTGCCCTTAGTATTGCACTTTGTATTGTAGGCGGCTCGGTCGTTTCCGCAGTTTCCGCAGTTTCGGCACAAGACCATATATGTACCTCGCGATTCTCTTGGATTCAAGGGTAACCATATGAGGAACTAGTCTGGCTAATTCATGGAATCGATCATTGTAAGGCGTGACCAGCTCCTATCATAGAGTGATGGTAAAGTTCATGTTCCGTTGCATTTCATTGTCGGGCATACTCTTCTTGCAATAACGCCTTAAATTAGTCCCATGTCATACCTATAGTTGCTTCTGCCCCTAGCCTATAGCTGTGTGTTCCACCATGTCAATGCCTTCCCTGATAGCAAGCAAGCAGCATACTTCACCCTCGATGTGCGGCACAATTGCTGATGTCGATCACTGACTCGACTTCTCTACCCATCGAGTATACGCCAAAGCACCTCCTATACCATCAAACTCCACGGGTTTGCATATTGAGAATTCCTTATAATGCATCCAATTCTTTGTTGTTGTTGTTGGTAGTGTTGTTATTGTTGCCACTGCCAACTACATTGTTGGTGTCGACATTCCCGTTCCGTGGTTTCCCGAGTTATTCATATGATTTCCAACTTGTGTGACAATAGTGGGAAGCAAGATTTGAAGTTGTTGGGCGATGATGGCGGCAAAATCAGGGTTTCGCGGCGTTGTTGTCATTGTTACCCATGTCGCGACCGTCTTCTCTACCTCCATGCTCACTGTCCTTCCACCTTTGCGCCGCACCCCCTCGGTTAGTGCTGCGTGTTACCCTCTTTGGTGCCATGATCTCTGCAAGGAAAGGACAGTTGAGTTCCCAATGTCTATACTTAACATCCTCAAACATAATACCACGCCACAAATTGGTTCCTAAGGTGTCCACACCGATCTACGTATCGTTCGCATATGTCCACGTGAGTTATGCGCGCATTTATAATTATGTTGGCCACCATAATTATAATTTCCTCATTTCACACGTGTACATACCACCAAGCATACATGTCTCCATTGATTGTTGTTCTTGAAATAGGTAGCCATTCTATCATCCGATTCTAAACTGTGGAGGAGGGATTTAGGGTAGGTATCTAGGGAGAGTCGCACTTGGTGTATAGGAAATCCCTTAGGTGCTAAAGTCGCTATGAGGTTTGGTCACCAGCAGTTCCCAAAGTATCCTCAAGAGAACTCCCATCCTCGGGCAAAATCATCAAATCTATACTGCTATATAGTATCACTTATTTAGCTCGATCTCGTGTCTCATCAAACAAGAACTGTCACGAGATCAAGTTAGATAAGTGCTCATTCCTGAGCTCCATATTTTTGATGACTTGACTAGATTTTGGGACTCCCCTATCGGTACAAGGAAACTACGTTATCAATGAGGTGTTTCTAGAAGGAATATTTAAGAAAACATATGCGCACGAAAAGTGTGTAGGGCGATAGGAAAAGAAAGGATCGGCGTGAAAGCGGTTATAGTCTAGGAACTAAAATGCAACCTAGTTCTCTATAACCAAGTCTCTGATACCAATCTGTCACACCCCAAAATATCATTTGTGAACGATAGCGTCTTTGGGGTATGACGTCATAGCACAAAACATGGATAGAAAGCGACCTCTAAAATGAGACGTTTTGGAAAGTTTACCATTCGATTAAATAAGGTTGAAGTTTACAAACATAATATCCCAAAGTTTGATAATACATAAAGGTTTACAAAACATGTCGAATGGTAATTGTTAAAAGCACAAGGCTCCAATGCATGCCATGTGACCCAAAAGCTCCATGAAATGCTATCGCCTTATGACATGAGATAAACACGCTAAAAGTGTCAACACAAAGTTTGGTGAGTTCATAAGTTTGTAATAAATGATCTGAAATACTTTGAGAAATGTTCACACATCAAAGGCATTGTAAATCCACACAGTTCCAAGTTCCGCCCATACAAAACTTGCAACATGTGTGTTCACAACCCATTGCCTAAAATAGAATAACAATCATGAATATGCGCAATAAGGTAGTTAAAAGTATAAATGTCACCACAAGGGTCTTCCAACAACTCGTGTTGGGATGTTCCTCAACGACTCACGTTGGGCTGAATCCATAAGAATGGCCTTCCAACATATAAATGATGGGATGTTCCTCCAACGACTCACGTTGGGCTGTATCCAAATAAATGGCCTTCCAACATATAAATGATGGGATGTTTGTTTAAGTCTAGTCACTACACGCACCAAGTCTAAAGTATAAGTAATGTTGTTTGGCAAAAGAGTTTAAATGTTTTGATAAATAAGCATGTATCTCGCCCCAAATAGTTTATAGGAATTTAAACGAGTAAAAGTGGGGTATGAACTCACCTGGTATGATTGATATGCTAACAAAATGAAGTGCACGGAAATGAGGCTCGGAAACTATCCGCGACCTAAAATGAATGATGTGCTCTAATATAAGTCATGAAACAATGTTGTGCATGCAAATCCATATGTAATCTATACCACTTGTACGTTTTTGAAAATAGAATTTATCGTCGAAATATATGTTTATGACATCTCGTCATGTTTATAAATACTTTACAAGTATATACGTTGAATCAACATCCTATGATAATCGTTTTGTGATTTATTGTGAAATTATAACTTTTCGTCGTAAAATAATGTTACTTGACAATTTCATGAAAGTGAATATACGGCCTTAAAAGCTAGTCGTAAAAGGGTGCACATCGAATGTTAGTAAACAAACTCAACGGTTTTGGGAAGCTTGTATCATTATCTCAAAGTTTTAGCATTTAAGTTTACATCCTAGAGGTCTCGATCATAGAGAAAAATATAGGTAAAGTATAGTACTTGTGTCCAAAATATTGTTTAAGGGTGGTTTTCGGCAAAGTTTGAGTGACTATATTTTATTCGTTACAACTCCACTTGACAAACGGTTGAACATTTTGGAAAATATGCCAGGCGAACTTACTTTTACTAGAAGACATTACTTTATAAAAAGTTCTACATCATTGTTAAAAACGTCCTCCAACTTGTTGCCGTAATGTGTGTTTAATAGAAAATATATTAATTTTTGCTAATAGAATAAAGTTACGGCAACTTTGTTTATCGCGTGTAATTTACTCGTTACAAATCCGTTTTCTCGTTTCTACATCCTTAGATTCGTAAGTATACTAATATATTTTCGATAAGTCGACACATTTTATAATGCTTAAGACTCATTTTTGACTCGTAAATAGTGACATTTTCATGCTGAAATTTCTGGAATTATTAGTTTTCGTCGTCAAACTTCAAAAATTCATAACTTCTTCGTTATAACTCCGTTTTAATCCGTTCAAGCGGCCACGTTTTCGTTTTAAAGTATATTTTCCAAATATCTAGCCCAAAATATTTTACCAACTGTCGAATTTTCCCAGAATTAAAATATGGACAGACCCTTTTTAAAACTTGTCGAAATGAGTTTTTCACGCTCAAAACCTATTCTAACCAATTCAAAACAACTCCGAAGCTATTCTAATCCTACCATACACCTTCTTAGGGTGTCATGGGTTCCTAGACATCACCAAAAATAATATATAACAAGGAGTAATTATAGGATGACTTATATATTCATAACTCTTAAAAATCAATGAAAAAGTGGTATAAACCTCCATAAGACTTGCATGTTTTCTCAAATATGATGAAATGAATATACCCATGAATATGAAATATGATGATGAATATGAAAAGCTTACTAGTTAACTTGATGAGGTTAGTGAACAAAGGTTTTATCCTAATCACCCAAGGTTTTTATTTCACAACCTTAATCAAGAGTGTGTCTAAGTTGAAAATAACTTGTCTTGGAAAAATTTATGATCTTCTTGCTTGATTATCCTTGTGGCGGTTTTGTGCAAGAGAAAGAGAGGTTGGATATTTTTTTTACACTTTGGATAATACTTGTGTGTGTGTAATGTTTAATATAACATATGTGTATAAGTTAGAAGATATTTTACAAATTTTGTGTTGAGTCATTGTGTTGGTCGACAACATAAAGAAAAAAAATATATAGATGCATTTTAAGTAGATTAATACATATAGGTAGAAATAAAGTGTAGTTATTTAAGAATGATTAGTAACTTGTATACACATTTGAGTATTTAGGGTAGCGTTAGATAAAAATAAATTTTAACGGGTCAAGATAAAATATATTGAGGTCATAAAAATTTTAAAAATACATTTCTTGAAAGATTTGAGTGAATAAATATTTATCGGGTTGAAGTTACGAAAACCGTCGTAATTATATAAACTTAACAATTTATATACAAAATAAATTTAAAACATTGGGTAAGCTCATAATATATTTTTTTTAATCTTTAATATGAGTATAAAAATATATCGGAATAATTTTTGGAAGTATCGGATCGAATGTTCAAAATAATTAATTACGCGATAGCGTTTATTTAATAAGAAATTATGCGTTTAATGTAAAATGCAAAACCATGCATGAACTAATATGATGAATATAGAGTTTGAGAAATGACCAAAAATTGAGAATTGTGACAACTCACGCCTTTGGAGATCCGTAAAATAGGACGGAATCCCAATCACACAATCTACAATTGGGGATTCAAGATTTTTCTCAGCTATCTATTTCAGATGTGCAAACGACATCCCCAATATCTCTAACGGCATAAAATTCCATATCTTATTCAAGTAGTTTAAATGGATCAAAACACCGCCACGTGGGCCCTCACTTGTTTCCAAAAGGTCACAAACTAAGATCTCTTTGCACACTCGGATCCTTATGCTGCCTTCCAATAAGTCTCTTAACTTGATAAATAGTTGATTTCATATTGTTGTAAGCAGATGCAGCCCCTACAGATCGAAAAACCTTTGACTCTCACCAAACGATACAATAGCAGGTGTTTTACGCTCCAATCCGTAGTTCAACAATGCATCAATCCCACCACGCCTCTCAGCCTCAATAACACAACTGTCATTCCCAATATCAAAACCAATGGCACTTATTACAATCCTTATGGTATGTCACCTATTTCAATAAACAACAATCAACTCATATAAAACTTCATTTACTGACAAAACAAAACAAAAACTAAACTGATTGGATCTTCGATCCAAAGCTTGCTTGTACAAAAACTATGTAATCATGTTTTTTGTCTAGTTTCTTCCTAGTTTTGCTTTATATAATATCGTCCGCCGTTAAAGGAAAAAAATATCTCGAAAAGTGTGCTCACAAAAACTAATACAATTAGATTTTTTAACAAGAGTATAGATTGTCCAACTACACAAATTATACACATACTTACACAAATCTTTTAGATCGTTCAATAGCTAGCAAACAATTGAAATACGTATAATGATGAAAATGTGTGTTTTTGTGAAATATATAAATGTTGAAGCTAGAGCAGTTGATAAACAGAAAGGATGGTCGAATGAGACTATGGATCTCTCTCAACTGTACGTATAACATTTTAATATACATAACTGATCGATCAGTTGCAAGTTAAACATAACATGCATGCACACAAATTAAACTATAGAAACATGGTTATTATACGTTCTTATTGTTATTATGCGTGATTCGGTTCATTTATCTTTCCAGCAGCAATGATTCGCTAAGGAACTTGCTGTCTTTTCAACTCTAACTAAAAGCGTTGCAGAATATAACAATACTTGAAGTTGAGATAAAGCCCAAAAATCTACATCACCTGTTGTGATCTCGCGTGTTCATTCCCACATAGTGTGTTATTTTTTATGGTATTATGGTTTTATGATATAGGTACCTGTAACCAAAACATCATACAAAATAATAAAAAGGTGCCTTCTATGAATCAAGATCAAAATCTTCCAATGAACCAAACTCCTTCAAACTGTAACAATGAGAATAAAAAAATAATCAATATACGTATAAAAAAATAATATAATTTACATGATTTAATATAAAATGGGCAATGAATGAAATTAGGGTTTTGTGTGATGAATGAATAAAAGGTTCGGATATTAATTAAAAAGATTGTTAACAATAATTAAGGACTAGATATGGTGGATAATTGGTTGTAGGAGATTCTCATAGTTATCTCATTAATATGGTCAATAATTAGTTGAATAGGTTTATAAATTATTACTTTCAAAATATAATCTAAAAAATGTGTTGCTCTAGTGGTAATCATCTTTGTTTGTAGACTAACAGACCCAGGTTCCAATCCAGCTCCATGCATGACTTTTTGAAGAATAAAAAAACGTAATAAATGAAAAAAAAATCCGAAGATTTTAATAAATGAAAAAAAAAATATTGGTTAGGTGGCATGTTATTGCTTAGAAGGACAATTTATGGTAACATGGCACTAAAAACAATTACATGGCAATGAGGTGGACATATCTAGATTAATCTACATGTCACGCATCCTGTTATATATAATGTATATATATATATATATATATATATATATATATATATATATATATATATATATATATATATATATATATATACATACATACATACATGTATAAGGAAGAGATCGGGTTGGGATGGTGTGGAAATATCACAGTAGATTTTTAAAAAAAATCAAAAAAATCTGAGAAAGTTAAAAAAAAAAAAGAGGACAATATATTATTAAGAAGTTAAAAAAAATCGTTTTCATGCTTAAAGATAATGTGATATTAACGTATGATTTTGACAATGTCAATATCAGATCTTGATATCACATAAACTTTTTTTTAATACAATTGTAGAACAATCATATGTTTTTAGTATCACTGTTCATTTTTACATGTAAAAAAGCTTAATATCATGGTTGGTAATATCACGGTAACAATCCTGTGTTTTTATTATTATGATTCATATTTACATGTAAAAAGGCTTAATATCAAAGTTGGTTTTATAATATTACCGTAACAATCATGGGTTTTTAATCACACGGTTCATTTTTACATGTAATAAAGCTTAATATCAAGGTTGGTTTTATAATACCACCGTAACAATCATGGGTTTTAAATATCACCGTTTTATAATATCATGTTTTTATAATATCGTTAATATCACAGTAGGTCTCATAATCACAAATAAAATAAATAAATAAACAATTAAAAAAATCTTAGAAAAATCTAAAGGTATTAAAAAATGGAAGAAGACAACAATAGAAAGGATCGCTCGAAAGGAAAAAAATAAAAATAAAAAATCGTTTTCATGGTTAATTGGTATCGTGAAGTTAGCATGTGTATGTGAAGATCTAGATCTAGTTAAAAAGAGGATGATCTGATCAAAGTGATGGATGGCCCAAAATCAATCCGCACGTCCCTACTTAAAATTAATATCCGCACATGATCCTCACTATATATATATATATATATATATATATATATATATATATATATATATATATATATATATATATATATATATATATATATATATATATATATATATATATATATATATATATACACACACACTCACAGACGCACGCACACATACACACATGATATATGTTATTATTCAAGTATCGAGATAGAGAAAAATGCATTTGGCCCAAGAGGATTAAGTTGGTAAGGTTAGTCACAAAGTTAGACTAACTAAATGGCTAGTCTATTTAGCTAGCCATGTCTCATCCAAAAAGGCTTCAAGCGCAAGTGTAAGGACTAGTTAGCTAATTAGGTTTGAGAACCCTAATCCTAACTAAGACCTCCAGCAACTTTCTCTCTTCTTATCTCTCTTTTGGTCGCCACTTTCAACAACAACAAAAGGATCACTTTCTTGCTATATCTTGAATGATTCTTATGTGTTGGTGACTTGGTGTGCTTCTGATTGAGGCTTGTTGGACTAGCATCCTTGTGATGTTGATTAAGGTATTGTGTTGAGTAAACAAAGAGGCAATCTACTTTGGTAGGTTAGAATTTTCATCCGAATTATTCGTGTTCATTCTTGATTGATGAATAAAACACAAAATCTGGATAGCTTGAATAGCTGTGGTAAAACAGACTTTCCTGATTCCTTACTTGTCCATTTTTATTTGTGTAGCTTTCTAAGATGTATATCTACAAATTCTTAGAAGAAATTTATGTTTTTGAGCACTTCTTAATCAAGTTCTTTTGTTGAAGTTATAGTAGTTTTCAGGAGATCAACATTCGTGTTCACTATTGTAAGCAACAATAGAAGGTATACATGGTTTTATTCTTTTATTGATTTATTGATTAGTCAGATGGCTAATATGAATCTGTGGTGGTGATTTGCTTCCGCATGTGTTTATTACATTATTTATCACCAGCAGTATGGTACTTAGGGTTTCTTTGTAATTAGTCCTTTCATTAGTTTTTAAGTTTCGGTGATTAGTTTTCTTTACATGTTAGTCCTTAGGCTTTCTTTTTTAGTCCTTCCGTTAGTTATCCAGTTTCCATTATTAGTATTTGAATTAATATTGTTACATCGTTAGTCCCTAAAATGTATAGTCTTTTGGTTTTCTTTGTTAGTCTTTATGTTAATCATTAGTTTAAGTTGTTAGTCCTTGAATTTTCTTTAAAAACTAAATATTATATTTTTTTTACATAAAATTTTAAAAAGATGATTTGTGTAATCTGTTTATCACTAGTTTATAGCTAAGGCCAATAACTTGCTAACTAACCCATACTTATGAGGGTGAGTGTGGCTACTGAGGTGGTTGTGGTCACATTGCTAGACCCATATATGGTGGAGGCTATTGTGCATAAACACCAAGATTCATCATAGGCTTGTTTGAGATCATCCCTGGTGATCCGGACTGCGGTGAATGCTGAGGTGCCATGTAATAATAAGGGTACGTATCAGAAGGTCCCCAAACTGGCACATTCACCATTGGCATAGATGTCATAACTTCTTCTTTTATATCCTCCCTCGGGACTATATCAGCCAAAAAGTCAAATATTTCAGTCCTCGTAATTGCAGCAGCGATGTCGTTTTTTTGCAATGTCATCCTTTTGTTTTATTCAGTATGATTACATGACCGTGTGCTTCGGATGATATCATTCTTACGTCCTCGTCAACCTTCATGAATGATGATCTTGCTAATGGAAGGATGCAATTCTTGAAATCATTGACATTTTCTATTTCTCGATAATGGTTTGTCCAAAATGACTGGAGTTGTTCTTTGAACTTGCTGCTGTTGCTGTTGCAACATATTAATAAATAAAGTATTGAGCTTGTTGTTGCAATACTTGTAAGAAAAGATATGCCTGCAACAGCTTCCTTAAAAGCTAATATCACCTGATCGATAATATAAAAAACGTATGTCAAGTAATTCAGAACTTGCAAGTGCTTACCATGGAAGAAGAGTTGGTTCTTTGAGTTTTTAATGCTTGCATAAGGTGAGATCTTGCATGTCCAGTTGCAGCATGATATTTCTCAATATTCGAGCAGATATCATCTGGGAAAAGGAAAACAGCCCAGGCATCTTGTATACGTAACACAATATGAAAACAAAAACTGGGAAAGAACATCATGCTTACCAATCATATCTCCTTGCTCAAAAGAGCAAGATCTTTGAATTTGTTACCTCACCTATTTGATTTCTGCCTGGCTCTTTTCGTAAAATCGAATTAATTTCCTCACGATAGCTGGTATGTCAGATCCAGAACTAGCAAGCTTAATAGCATGTATCTTATCAACACTTAGTCCAGATTCCTTCATAGCCTTAATGCAAGGAAAAATAATCCTTTCTATCAACTCCAGTGATCATATATCAAATGCCTTCCTGTTGTGAATCCTTTCACATCTTTATCATCAATTAAACACTTAATACTAATTGTAGTTTCGGCATTGGCACTCAGAACTTTCTTTAACTTCTCACATGACACCCTAAGCCTTATACAAGCTCGAACATTTGAGTAAACATCAACACCGTAATGCTCTTTGAATTGTGTTGCAAAATGTTTAAACAAGACTTCATCAAGGTTTCTAGCTCCCAAGTTCCGATCAAAATAATGTGACTATATTTTCATTTTCCTTCATCGAAGGCCACAGTGGTCACTTGAGTATCACAATGCCCAATGTCGACAAATATAACATTTGTTGATCCTGAATCCGAGAAATCAGTCTTGTGCATACCATAAGCTAATGCAATGGCAGTGCCATCATGTATCAACTTTAAAGGTTTTAAGCCAACAAGAAGTGTTGCGTCGAGGTACTCACGCCTTTGGAGATCCGTAAAATAGGACGGAATCCCAATCACACAATCTACAATTGGGGATTCAAGATTTTTCTCAGCTATCTATTTCAGATGTGCAAACGACATCCCCAATATCTCTAACGGCATAAAAGTCCATATCTTATTCAAGTAGTTTAAATGGATCAAAACACCGCCACGTGGGCCCTCACTTGTTTCCAAAAGGTAACAAACTAAGATCTCTTTGCACACTCGGATCCTTATGCTGCCTTCCAATAAGTCTCTTAACTTGAGAAATAGTTGATTTCATATTGTTGTAAGCAGATGCAGCCCCTACAGATCGAAAACCTTTGACTCTCACCAAACGATACAATAGCAGGTGTTTCACGCTCCAATCCGTAGTTCAACAATGCATCAATCCCACCACGCCTCTCAGCCTCAATAACACAACTGTCATTCCCAATATCAAAACCAATGGCACTTATTACAATCCTTATGGTATGTCACCTATTTCAATAAACAACAATCAACTCATATAAAACTTCATTTACTGACAACACAAAACAAAAACTAAACTGATTGGATCTTCGATCCAAAGCTTGCTTGTACAAAAACTATGTAATCATGTTTTTTGTCTAGTTTCTTCCTAGTTTTGCTTTATATAATATCGTCCGCCGTTAAAGGAAAAAAATATCTCGAAAAGTGTGCTCACAAAAACTAATACAATCAGATTTTTTAACAAGAGTACAGATTGTCCAACTACACAAATTATACACGTACTTACACAAATCTTTTAGATCATTCAATAGCTAGCAAACAATGGAAATACGTATAATGATGAAAATGTGTGTTTTTGTGAAATATATAAATGTTGAAGCTAGAGCAGTTGATAAACAGAAAGGATGGTCGAATGAGACTATGGATCTCTCTCAACTGTACGTATAACATTTTAATATACATAACTGATCGATCAGTTGCAAGTTAAACATAACATGCATGCACACAAATTAAACTATAGAAACATGGTTATTATACGTTCTTATTGTTATTATGCGTGATTCGGTTCATTTATCTTTCCAGCAGCAATGATTCGCTAAGGAACTTGCTGTCTTTTCAACTCTAACTAAAAGCGTTGCAGAATATAACAATACTTGAAGTTGAGATAAAGCCCAAAAATCTACATCACCTGTTGTGATCTCGCGTGTTCATTCCCACATAGTGTGTTATTTTTTATGGTATTATGGTTTTATGATATAGGTACCTGTAACAAAAACATCATACAAAATAATAAAAAGGTGCCTTCTATGAATCATGATCAAAATCTTCCAATGAACCAAACTCCTTCAAACTGTAACAATGAGAATAAAAAAATAATCAATATACGTATAAAAAAACAATATAATTTACATGATTTAGTATAAACTGGGCAATGAATGAAATTAGGGTTTTGTGTGAAGAATGAATAAAAGGTTTGGATATTAATTAAAAATATTGTTAACTATAATTAAGGAATATATATGGTGGATAATTGATTCTAGGAGATTCTCATAGTTATCTCATTAAGATGGTCAATAATTAGTTGAATAGGTTTATAAATTATTACTTTCAAAATATAATCTAAAAAATGTGTTGGTCTAGTGGTAATCATGTTTGTTTGTAGACTAACAGACCCAGGTTCCAATCCAGCCCCATGCATGATTTTTTGAAGAATAAAAAAACGAAATTTTAATAAATGAAAAAAAAATCCGAAGATTTTAATAAATGAAAAAAAATATTGGTTAGGTGGTATGTTATTGCTTAGGTGGACAATTTATGGTAACATGACACTAAAAACAATTACATGGCAATGAGGTGGACATATCTAGATTAATCTACGTGTCATGCCTCCTGTTATATATAATGTGTATATATATATATATATATATATATATATATATATATATATATATATATATATATATATATAAGGAAGAGATCGGGTGGGGATTGTATTTTAAGTTGGGATGGTGTGGAAATATCACAGTAGATTTTTTTAAAAAAAATCAAAAAAATCTGAGAAAGTTAAAAAAAAATAAAGAGGACAATGTATTATTAAGAAGTTAAAAAAAAACCGTTTTCATGCTAAAAGGTAATGTGATATCAACGTATGATTTTGACAATGTCAAGATCAGATCTTGATATCACATAAACTTTTTTTTAATACAATTGTAGAACAATCATATGTTTTTAGTATCACGGTTCATTTTTACATGTAAAAAAGCTTAATATCATGGTGGATAATATCACCGTAACAATCATGTGTTTTTAATATTATGGTTCATATTTACATGTAAAAAAGCTTAATATCAAGTTTGGTTTTATAATATTACCGTAACAATCATGGGTTTTTAATCACACGGTCCATTTTTACATGTAATAAAGCTTAATATCAAGGTTGGTTTTATAATACCACCGTAACAATCATGGGTTTTAAATATCACCGTTTTATAATATCATGTTTTCATAATATCGTTAATCACAATAGGTCTCATAATCACAAAAAAATTAAATAAATTAACAAATAAAAAAATCTAAGAAAAATCTAAAGATATTAAAAAATGGAAGAAGACAACAATAGTAAGGATCGCTCGAAAGGAAAAAAATAAAAATAAAAAATCATTTTCATGGTTAATTGGTATCGTGAAGTTAGCATGTGTATGTGTAGATCTAGATCTAGTTAAAAAGAGGATGATTTGGTCAAAGTGATGGACGGCCCAAATCAATCCGCACGTTCCTACTTAAAATTAATATACGCACATGATCCCTACTATATATATATATATATATATATATATATATATATATATATATATATATATATATATATATATATATATATATATATATATATATATATAGACACACACACACGCGCGCATGCACGCACACATACACACATGATATATGTTATTATTCAAGTATCGAGATAGAGAAAAATGCATTTGGCCCAAGAGGATTAAGTTGGTAAGGTTAATCACAAAGTTAGACTAACTAAATGGCTAGTCTATTTAGCAAGCCATGTCTCATCCAAAAAGGCTTCAAGCGCAAGTGTAAGGACAAGTTAGCTAATTAGGTTTGAGAACCCTAATCCTAACTTAGACCTCCATCAACTTTCTCTCTTCTTATCTCTCTTTTGGTCGCCACTTTCAACAACAACAAAAGGATCACTTTCTTGCAATATCTTGAATGATTCTTATGTGTTGGTGACATGGTGTGCTTCTGATTGAGGCTTGTTGGACTAGCATCCTTGTGATGTTGATTAAGGTATTGTGTTGAGTGACCAAAGAGGCAATCTACTTTGGTGGGTTGGAATTTTCATCCGAATTATTCGTGTTCATTCTTGATTGATGAATAAAACACAAAATCTGGATAGCTTGAATAGCTGTGGTAAAACAGACTTTCCTAATTCCTTACTTGTCCGTTTTTATTTGTGTAGGTTTCTAAGATGTATATCTACAAATTCTTAGAAGAAATTTATGTTGTTGAGCACTTTTTAATCAAGTTCTTTTGTTGAAGTTATAGTAGTTTTCTGGTGATCAACATTCGTGTTCACTATTGTAATCAACAATAGAAGGTACACATGGTTTTATTCTTTTATTGATTAGTCAGATGGCTAATATGAATCCGTGGTGGTGATTTGCTTCCGCATGTGTTTATTATATTATTTATCACCAGCAGTATGGTACTTAGGTTTTCTTTGTAATTAGTCCTTTCATTAGTTTTTAAGTTTCGGTGATTAGTTTTCTTTACATGTTAGTCCTTAGGCTTTCTTTTTTAGCCCTTCCGTTAGTTATCCAGTTTCCGTTATTAGTATTTGAATTATTATTGTTACATCATTAGTCCCTAAAATGTATAGTATTTTGGTTTTCTTTGTTAGTCTTTATGTTAATCATTGGTTTAAGTTGTTAGTCCATGAATTTTCTTTAAAAAATAAATATTATATTTTGTTTACATAAAAGTTTAATAAGATGATTTGTGTAATTTGTTTATCACTAGTTTATAGCTAAGGCCAATAACTTGCTAACATACTTATGAGGGTGTTTAAGAATTTTACTTTCTTATGAACAATAAATTTCCATTGTTAGCCCGCAAATTCTTTTTTACATTTTTAGTCCCTAAAATGCATAAATGTTTACTTAAGTGTGATACTTTATTTAATTATGTAATGCTTTGGTTTTAATGTGTTGTTTTATTTGACATGAAAAAATATGGCGGCCTAGGTGAACTTACAAACCAAAGAAAAGAAGAAAAATTACTAACCCTTGTTATGAGGTAGCGTGTGTTCCATGATTTATCATAAAAATAGATTTATTTAATTTAGTCATATGAAATTTACTCCTGCCACAACGCGCGAGACAAAGTTACCGGTATAGCATATAGGCCAATACGTATAGCTACACAGTGTTTGATCCCTTTAAGATCAGCGCAAGTCTACATATCTATTTGCTTGCACACATACATTTACATCCGGGGCCGCCGAAAAGATTACCTAGTCTCTTTTATGTAATCCAACCTTCAAAATATTTACACTACCTGTCAAGGTGGACTACCTTTCAAGTTAGAATACTTTTGGAAGATGGAATTTGTATTGGATTGGTTTGAAGAGTTGGAATGCATCTTGCTGAATTTTTTGGTAGCCTATAAAAGAATGCATCTTGTATCGAAAAGAAAGTGTTCAAGAGTTTTTATGTTTTTAGGAGTATATATTACTCTCATTTGTAATGCTATCTTTTGTCCCCAAATTTGTGTACTGGTTTGTTAGTTATAAATTTATCAAAGAAGCATTTGAGTGATATCATTATTTCTTTAAGTGTTAATTTTTCCACCAAAATATATCGGTGTGCAAGTTTTTGTGAGAGTATAATCACATACCTCCAAGAACATTTTTGAGATCGATCAAGACATACAGAAGGATGACACAAGGGAACTCATTAAGATTGTATTGGCGGTTGAAATTGATTAAATTTAGCATTTATATTATACAACCTTTATTTTTTATACATACATCCTTAAAATCTAGAATACACAACATGAAAAAGATATGTTTTCCTCATCCTTTATTCATATAGTTGATGAAACATTACAAAATTGACAGCAAAAGCTTATGTCAACCCCTTTGTATTTTGCTTTAATTTCGTGCTTTCGATGATCTTATCTTAGTTCCTACAAGATGGTACCGAAATAATAATGAAATACATCACATAAAACATTAAATCTTGAAACAAATATTGACACATCCTATATTATAGTAACCTGCAATTCCCTAATTTGTCTAAAAGAGATTGGCTGCTACCACTTGGTTAGGGTCTTGATTGACATCAATCCTTCTCATGTCACCTGTTATAAGATCATTATATCATAATTAAGTGTATAACATTACAAGATCAACTTATTTACTTTTTTCTCAAGGTGATTTTTATTCTTGTAAAAAGAAAAGAAACTAAAAATATATCATTGTTTTCATGAATGGAATAAATTATAAAACTACAACCCACGTAGTTTAATCACATGAAAAGGATTCATATATACCTTGATATTTTTCACTTTCTTGTTTTAATATATCTTTTTCAAGTGATTGCGTCTCTTCCATAGCAGTCTCTACGTGATTTATAGGCTCATAATTTTCTCCTTGTTGTTTTTGCTTATCTACTTCGACAGTCGTCACAGATTCATGATTGATATCTTGGATGAAAGATGGACAACAATAGAGACTTAAGGGATTCACAACATCGTCTCTTGGCAAGCTCTCGGCCATTCGATCAGAATCAGATAACAATTGATCATCTTTCAAAAAATTGCCAAAATTGTCATTCTTCGGTTGTCCTTCTACCATCTTAGAGACCTCGAAAACTTGCATAAGCTCGTCTTGTGCGACCATCCTCAAATTTTGTGGTGGCGGACCAGAATTACTACTTGCTTCACCCATCATAGGAGTAGCTTGGTAAATTTGCGTTGTCATTGGCATTACTTGGGGTGGTTTCACACATCCAGCTTGAGGAGTACACAACTGAGAATTGCTTGAGTTTGAAATTTGAAAATTTTCTCTTCTATACATCTTGATGCATGGAGCCACATCATTTGTGGGTGTTATCGGACAAAAATGCCCTTCTTGAAAGATGAGACCTCGGAGGGGAGTGTTGTTAGGTCCAGTACGTACTGAAACAAGGTATCCTGCATCAAAGATGCCATCTATCACACCCGTAACCACTTGGCCCACCATGTTATGGTTGTCGCCAACGTGATTCATTGTTACCATTCGTGGTTGTTGGATTGAGGAAATAAGTGGTGGTTTTGATGGTGATACGGATGTTTGTGTTTGTCTCTTTTCATTTCGTGGCATGTTCTCATCCTTTCGTGGACGACCACGCCTACGCTTTATAGGGAGTTCTAGTCCACTTGAAGGTGTCTTTGACACGTGTTGTTGATTCATTCTACAGTGGCTCTTGATATAATCAAATAAAATATACTTCAAAATGTTCCTCCTAAAATATGTTACCTACAAAACGGTCAAAATTACAAAATTTATATAAAGATTACAACCCTCCATTGCATGATTCTTGCAACACGGAATCCACTAACTTGTAGATTAATTAAGGGTGTGAATCACCTTAATTTGATCTAACTCCCAGACAATCCATGATATTTCACAATTAAGAAATACATCAAGATTTGATTCTAAATTTACTTCTTAGATAGTTTTCTTTAAAATTGAGGTGCTACTACTGATATTTCGGCTAGGGGTACAATTTAATATGCTAGTTTTTTGGATGTTGAAATGCTCAATCCAAATTTGATGGGTAAAGTTTATATTTTTAACAGACAAATCAACAAGTAATTATGCACGACAAGTCAATGAAAACAACAATGTATGTATCAATCAAACAATATTTTCTTTATTTCTAAAAGAACAAAATATTATATGATGTATTAACACCTGCATGAATTTAAGGACCTTACTTAAGATAATTGTTGGTGATGTCAATGAACGCAAAGGAATGAAATGGTAAGAATGAAATATGTACAAACTTTTTGTTTGCTTTAGGAAGATATAAGATAAGAAGGTAATTTAAGTAAAAGTATGAATTTGATCCATTCATTTCGTTTAATTCACAAATAGAAATTTCTATGAGTAGATGAGAAATTAATGGGCTAAAAGAATGAAGTCTAAATTTAGGGCGGTAATAGTGGAAATGAAAATTGAAATTAACGATCAAAGAGTAATTAATGGCTTGCTCAAAATTTGTTTGATAAATGGTTATCCACATTCTTATCACTTTTCATAAATTAAAGTCATTATTAAAGTAAATGCTAAAAGTAATTATGACAGCTATCTACAATATTACCATCTACAATATTACCATCTACCATAAATTGAAGTTATTAATATTTTTTTAACTATCTACAATTTCGTCTTATTTAAGTACACCTAGTATCCAATCTTGAATCAAACATGTCACACCCTTAAAATATCGTAGCAGAAAAGTAACCGGAGTATGACT
Source organism: Chrysanthemum makinoi (assembly GCA_910596185.1). Classification (NCBI taxonomy): domain Eukaryota; kingdom Viridiplantae; phylum Streptophyta; class Magnoliopsida; order Asterales; family Asteraceae; genus Chrysanthemum; species Chrysanthemum makinoi. The sequence continues at coordinate 236,451,176 of OU343225.1, read as the reverse complement.
TCATAGCACAAAAAACTCAACATATAAAAAATGACATCCGCATGAGTCGTTTAAAATGCATCGTATGATTCATTAAAATAAATAAAGTTTTTCAACAAAGCAAATCTCAATGTTTCACATCAAAATAAAATATAATTTTTGATACAATCAAACGATAAAAGTTCATGCAGTAAATCTTTCATGTAATGCCACCGCCAACGGGTGACTCTAATATGAACTCAATGAGGCTAGCCAAACAATGAAAATTACGAACCTTATACATGTTAAAACGTCAACATAAAATTGGCAGGTTCATAGGTTTAAGTAAATATAAACTTGTATCACATGATTTTCGGGTGTGACTATTATAACAAATACAATATCACATAAAAGTATTACTATTGCACTAGGCACTGACCCCGAAAGCTTAACGTATTAAGTATGTATATATGTATGTACGCCCTTGTAATTCTCTTGCCAACACTTAGTGTTCTCCAAATGAAATGTGTCTGTTTGTCTAGCATTATATTCTAGTCAAGTAAGCGCTACTTACCTGGACGGGGGTGTCATCCCTAATAGATCTATTCACAACATTCTTGCTTACAACGTAATTAACGGTTCATGATTGTAGGGACTCAACGACAAAGTGGTAACTTAGGCAACATAAAAGTTAAAGTACTTGTGTCTATAAGAAAAACAATCAATGTATTTTCACGCCAAAGTATTTCAAACCGAGTATTGAATAAGTAAAAGTGGGGCTATGAACTCACCTAAATCAAGTAGTACAACAAGAAATATTAGGCAAATTTAACGAACACAAACTCTCACCGCGACCGAAATAAATTAAATGCCTTAGGAATGATATGACATGTACTATATGAATATGAGTTTTATAAAGTTTTATCACCCATATAAACTTATAATAAAGTTTTACAAAGTTTTGCAAGTCATTTCATTTAGGCAAAACAATTAAAAAGCATTCTTGGTTCTAAAACCCTTAATAAAGTTGCTAATCGGAATTAAATAACGACTTCATTTGGCCATAACTTTCTCGTTTCTTGGCCAATTTTGCTCATTCAAGGCCCTAAACGTAGGTGAAAATGTCTAATTTCATGAAATCATGGCCAAATTTAGTGAAATTATGTTTTAGATACTAAAAAGCCTTAAAGGTTGTTGTCTTAAGTTAACTGTTTTACTCAGAAATTTGGCCCGACTTTACGAGGCAATAACTCCTTCATTTTTCATCCACTTTTAAAAATTCAAATTCTTGGAGTTAGGTCTATGTCTTAGCTTTCTATAAAGTCCAATTAGATATTCTGGTTTGGGGTTTAAGTCCTTGAATTGTGTGCAAAATGACAAGCCTTCTAGCAGCTTGAGCTGTTGGGTAACTCGTCGTGTGAAAATGTTTAAAAACACAAATAAATGTCCAAATATCATAAATTTTGGATGTAATCTACCTAAGACCTATTAAAACACTGTGATGCAAAGATTTTGGCCATAAGTTTTTTCTAAAGTGGTAAAGAAAAAGCTCACAAGCCGACCTATTCTCTAGGCAGATTCAAAGTTCATTAAAACTAAGTTTAAAACAACTTTCAACATTACAAATCTGACAAGGTAATATGAAATCATGCTAAATAAGTTTACTATGAATGCTTAAAAGTATTGGTGATGATTGATGTCATAAAAGTGTAGGAACGTAATATTTATTGTGTTTGATGATTCGGGTGGTCTTGGATGATCAAAATACATGTTAGACATTTTAGAGAGAGAAAGTAGAGAGAGGGAGTTTCTTGGTAGAGAGTTGTAGCACAAATAAAATGTTAGATTGAATGAAAAGCTCCACCCCTTCCATGGATGGAAGGGGTATTTATAGTTACAGAATACACGACCTCCTATCGGCATGTGGATCAGGTATACAGTGGGTAAAGACCTGTCCTTCCTCCCGCGGTGTTGCACTAAACTAATCTAAGCTACAAACTAACTAATAAACTACTAAATAACGTAAATAACTACCGTCACTTTGAGCTAACATATGCTAGATCATAATTGGGGTGACCGACACTTTAACATGGAATTTTCTAATTCTAACAATCTCCCCTAAGGAGGTCACTATGTTTTACATTTCAAATCCTAGCATTCTATTTTGTCTTGGTTCGAGCTCGTAGACTTCAATTCTTCATTGTCCGAATTGTTTGTGCTTTTGTAGTGACTCTTCATAGTCCGATTATTTTGTACTTTCGGTGGAGGTCTTTGGGCTGATCAACATCTTTGATGATCTTGAGCTTTATGGAGATCATCAGACCCAGTAAATCTGGATCACCCTTTTATTGTGTTGCCATCATGTGAAGTTGTGACTTTCGGACCGACATGCTCACACTTTCGGATCATGACATCTTTTTATCGAGTAGCGGAAGCTTTTCTTGGTTCATGATATTTCTGCAGCGTAGCAGAAACATAGTATAAAAATATCGAGCCGGTTCGTAGATATGCACAAGTCATGATTTGTCAATTAAGTGTGGATGTTGTGAGCATGCGGCTTTGGATTGACTCCTCAATATCGATCAGCTGCAACCGTCCAAATGTACCTTCAAACAACAGTTAGCAATAAAACACACGAAAGTGTCTTTGATCACTTTCGTTGAATTGAGGTACACAGGCCACAGTTCCCCATTGATCAATACAAGTACTGCCTGTGATCAGGTAGAATTCCGAAGAATCTCCTTGACAGGGTTTCGCAGCTGCTCTAGCTGTTCTCAAACCGGAACGTCTCAAAGAAGACAACACGGAGTGAGTGAACCATCGAATTGAGATTCACTGATTGATGATAAATTGATTTGAAAACAATCGCGTATTGCTTGAAAGAAAGAGTTTTGCAATACGACGAAGGTTTTATGAGAAAGATCAATTTTCAATCAAAATACTTTTTGTATTAGAAAATGAGTACACATTCGATGTGCTAGAGAAAAAGAAGTGATTTACACATCGAATGGTTTTTCCAAAAGTATTTTTCAATCAGAGATACTTTTTGTGTTTGAAAATGAATACACATTCGACGTGCTAGAGAAAAGAAGATTTGCACATCGAACGGTTTTTCCAAAAGTATTCGTCAATTCCATTCCTGGACCAAGGTTGATTCAAGAATGAATAGCCCCATTGTTTCTATCCAGTTGTCACAAGCTTGATCTTTTGAAAAGATCTCACATGTCACCCACCAAGAGCTTGTTTGATGTTGGCTCTAGAAGGATTTCCATCTTCATTGTGAATATTTAACAAATCACTCGGATGTTCTGGCAATATCACAAGGATAATGCGTAGGACTCTCAATATATACTTACTTTCCACAATGTGTGAAACAACAAGTTTTCATTAATTTTGTGTCCTAATGAGATCTTGTGGATGATCTCTTGGCTCTAGACTCAAAAGTGCATTTTTGGTTCCTATGCCGGAGACTAGGGAGAGGGTCTTCTTCTTCAATATCAACAATCTCTAAGAGAAAGTCGATAGATTATGTAGGTTCCCCGTGAGAATGAAACAAGTCCTTTTAAGAGGAACTTGAGTAGTTTGGGAAGTTGTAGTGCAGTCGTCCTTTGGGTCCATGACGTCTTGTCTTCAATACCGGTGTTACCTTAGTAAACACCAGTAGCATATGTATTGAACCCGGTTTCTGCACTAAGGTTGAATTATTGGAGGGCTATTTCTTTTTACCCTTTTCATATTCATTTCTTTTTCATTCTTCAACCCCTTCAGTGCTTACCGAGACGTCATAACTAGAACCTTGTTGGGTTTATTCCAGTACTAGCTCTGTCTCAGTCCGCACTCTTCCCATTTCTCAATTTTCTCCTTTTTTCATCATACCTAAGGACTTCTACACTATCTAGTGGATTGTCCCTGGGTAGATCCCTCCAGTTCTGGCGGATCGTGAGAACAAATACCTAACATAACCATGCTTATAACACCATGCATAAAGTAAATTGGTCGGTCTTTTGGTATTGTTCTTTCCTTCTTGAAACCAATTGAAAAATCATTTGGAAAAATCAATCAAGGTACTTGTGATATAAAATCAAAACATTTTGTACCTTAATTGTTTTGATCATTTAGAAATTCTCCCCCTCAACATGTGCATATGATTTGAAATTGTTTAGCACATGGAGGCAAGAGTTCTTTGAAATAATTTCTTTGAAATAATTTCTTGATCACAATTTCCTTAGAAAAAGCCTTTTGATTTTCTTTGGTAACTTCTCCCCATCAATATGTGCATAGGATATTTGAAATCATTTTATCACATAGAGGAAAGAGTTCTTTTGAAGCATTTTCACGATCACAAAAGCCATTACGAAACCATTCGATCCCCCTCAATATGTGCATCGATATACGAAAGAGTTTGGCACATATTAGAGAGAACATGCACTTTGAATCAAATGATCACCTTTTATCAAATTTCATATTAAATCACAAATTCTCGCCCGATCAAAAATATCAAACCCCTTGAGATTTTGGATCCCAAGTGATTTAATAAGGTTTAGAAAACATGGGAGAATATGTGGCCTAGTTTAAATACTCATCTGGTTTTAGGATAAATCCTCCTCCTCAACATGTGCATTGTGTATTTGAAATCATTTGGCACATGGAGGCAGGAGTGCCTATAAAGGACTAAAACCGATTTCATTAAAACAGATTTGAGATTTAAATCACGATCTCTCCCCCGATCAAAAATTTCAAACCATTTGAGATTTGTGATCCCAAAAGATTTAAATCATTTAGAAAATTTTGGGGAAAGACGTGGCAAGATTCGATTTTGAAAAATGACAGATAAGGACCATTTTAAGACATTAAAGATTGTTAGTGTCAGGTATGATTGTTTTAAGAGATCTTTAAGTAAAATAAAACAATTTCACAATCAAACATGAACAGAAAAATTTCATTTTGAAAGATCTTGATTCTAAAGAAAAATCATACCATGACATAACATTAAATCTTTAGATCGCCACATTGTTTTGTACAAACCGGACTTTTATGAAGAAATATCGTTTGAAAATACTTTATTTTAAATCACTCTCCCCCTCAATCGATGACCGTAGTCGATGATTGAGTGACTTATAGTTTTGATAAAATGAAGTCCAGTGATATTCAAAATTTAGTCCAATTTATTTTCAAAACAATATTTTTCCATTTTCAAAACAATTTTATTCAAAGTTTTAGAAAAATGGTATCCCTGCACAAAGATACGTTAGGTGGTTGAGCCGCTTTTGATGTTGTTGCTGTAAGGCAGGAAGAAAACCGTCTGCTGATGCAGTGAGACTTCTGACGTTGCATTAGTTATGCCAACTCTCCATTGAGGTCCAATTAAGCTCCGTTTCTTCATTTGATGTTGAAGAAAACCATCTGCTGATGCAGTGAGACCTCTTACGTTGCATTTCATCATGCCAACTTTCCATAGAAGTCAAATTAAGCTCCGTTTCTTCATTTGTCAACCCAAGATATAGTTACCCTTTCCTTTCGGCATCCAATCAATTTGTGGGATCCGGATCGGGAACATTCTTATGAACCATGATATCTGCATGCGTTAGTAAACATACAAACAGATACATGGTGGTCGACATCACCCAAACAACAATCGACTAATAACAATCAATTCAACATATCAATCAGATCATATAAAGCATGGGATTATGTGTTCATCAAACTCTAATCATCTAAACCTAACAATCATATCCTAGGCACCTAGTCCTTCAACGTAGGTTAACATCATTTTTCAATTAAGCATATAGGATAATTAGATAAGTCCGATAGATGATATAAATTTGAAAAACATTCTCCCCCTCAATCAATGACTCATTTTATGAAAAGATTAAAAGCGCGGAAGTCATTGATTGAGTTTGCAAATTTATGTAAACTCCGACACTGATTGATTTTCAAGCAACTCATTTACCACCATTTTTGAAAACAACAAATATTTTTCTGAAGAATTTTAGACGGAAAAACATTTATGTAGGAACAGCAGTCTTTTTGATGACATGCTTTTCTTGTTTTGTTTTAGGATAAGTGCACGAATTTTGAAAAATGGATTAGCGCAGCACTTTCCTTTCTTGAAGAACGGGTTGCTATCTGAAATAATAGCAAGCCATAGTTTAAGCACGGGTTACAGTTTGAAGTAACTGCAAGCCATCATTTTTGAAGCGCGGGTTACAGTCTGAAATAACTGTAAGCCATAATTTTAGACATGATTTGGAAAAAGAATATTTACACCTCCTGCTCGAACTTCATCTATGGTCCCGTGCCATTATCGAATGACATTTCTAAGACCGCAAATGTTATCGATACCAGAAGACATGTCTTGAGAAAACATATTTTTGGAATTTTTCAAAATTTTCTGATTTTTATGGGTTTTTTGTTGGTTTTATATTTTTCTATTTTCTTTTTGTTGGTTTTATATTTTTCTATTTTGTTTTTGATAAATATATACAAAGATAGAGTAGATGATATAGTTTAAGAAGATGATGATCTGAGTGAGATAAGGATATCGGCGGCCCGTTGTAGAAGATAGAAATCGTCATCTCTTAAACATTCACCACCAAAGCTTCCAAGACTCTTGAATCAAAGAGAGAAATTGATCCATCTGAAAGTGAGACTTTGGTAGCTTCCCCCCGAACCGAAAATCCTTTAGCTGAGCAGATTCAAAGCTTTCTTACAAGCTTCACTTAGCCAGGTGCACAAAGAAGCACACCATTATCATCGAACTTGCTGCTCCTTTTCAGGATAGTCATCGAGATTCATCGTTCGGGGTTATATCACCCAATAGAAGAATAGCAACGTATCATCCCACATATGAATAACTCTTCTCAGATTCCATTTCCACTAAAGTCTAAAGCGATCCATTCCAAAAGGTGTCAAGAGAACACTTCCCCCAAGTAGATGAATTGATGCAGTCAGTCTCTTAGTCTAGAGCTCACGAACCGAACAATACATACCGAAGACAAAGAAAACTTATACCATCGAAGTAGCAGATTAAGTCCAATAGCCAAAGAATAACCCCGATGTATACTTTTCTCTCCCCTAAAGAAAGTGTGTGAAGCTCAAGAACCCGAGATACCCGAATGTCCAAAGAGAGAATAACCGATAACATTGAAGAAGCGGGCGAATCAGCGATTATCTCTGCGGGTGACAATCTCTGCGGATGTCAACACCGGAATAAGTGATTATATCTCTTAATCATTGATTAAGCCCTCAAGTAAAACTGCTTAGCATCTCCAATGTACACAATCTCTCTCCCCTGATGATTGAGATAACATTAAAATCATCACACACTTGTGTACCTCTTTCATCTTCAGAAACTAACTCTTCCATCTCTTCCCCCACATAGTTGGAATAAGAACACTAAACGCCGTGAGTCAAACCTTGAGTTTCTCTGCGGTAATGACAATAGTCTTCCCGGGATATCTTCAATCACTTAGAAGTATTAAGTTCATCAAGTTTACTCGCGTTTAGATACGTGTCTCCTTCCCTCTTGCTGGTTTTGACACTTCAGAATCAGCAACATCTTATAAGCCCAAATGCTCGAAGTCTTTTGAGAAGAATACCATTAGCATAAATATATCTGTGAGAATCAACTTGCTGAAGAATATGAAAGCAAGTCTAATTGGGGATTAAATTCGGCATTTCACTCTCCCCCAATTAGTGCTCTCCCCAAAACCGACAATCTGTTAATAAATGCCCGAGATAAGAAGAAGTCTTTAGATAATCAAATGCAACTCGTCTTTAGTCTTCTAACATGTAGCAGAAAATGTAGAACAGACTGTAGACTCGACCTTCTTCAAGATTGTCCAATTGGGGAATAGAAAGTCAACATCTTCAACTCACCAAATGCATTCCCGTTAACTTTGAAATAGCGAATCCTCTTAACTAAAATCCCTCCCAATCAAACAAGAACAGAGAGATGTTCATCAAAGAAATCAGCCCAGCAACTAGAAGCACTTTGTCATTAAACTCATCAGTCCGTATGAAGATGTCAACCAACGGCTCTTAAAAAGAAACTCCATGTAAAGATGACTCGATAAGAAGAAGCTCGGATCTTACATGAGTTTGGAGCCGTTTGGCCATTAATTCTCAGAAATCAATCAACCATGCAGTAAATTCACACTTCTTCTCCCCCTCAAGAATTGCATACGGAGTTGCCATTATTGATTGAATAAGTGAATATCTTCAACAAATGTAGTCTATTCACACTTCTCCCCCGCAAAATTAGCACATGATGTCGTCATCGTCATTATAATAGAGCAAGTGGAATAAGAAAACAATCAACGGTAGCCCGGTTCACTTGATAATCGAAAGCACATGGAAAAAGCATGAAGCATGTTGATGAGAATGGTCATAATAGAGAAGATTTCTCTTCTTCAGAAGATAAAGTGCACTGACATGTACACTTTTCTTTTATTTGAGTACGAGGCTTGAACTGTTGTGTTCAAACTTCATAATGTTGAAGTACGAGGCCTGAACTGATGTGAACAGACGTCATAATCTCTCTCTTTTCAAACTCTCTTGGTAAAACATGTATTCATCCCCATTATCATTCAGTAGGATCTTTGTCGTGACAGCTGATGGAGAAAAACCCAATATGATGAATTTGGCCCTGAAGTAAACTAACCCGAACTCGTGACTTAAACTTGCACATATGTAACAAAGAGCGGTGCCGAGACTTCATCCTCCATTGAATCTTTAAGTACTCTATACTCTTCAACCAACCAACCATCAAGTATAAGACGTACATCATCTCTTGAGAATCCACAATTGAATGTGACACTGAGCACTACAACGTAACTCCTTAAAGTGATAGTTATTTTGAGATGATAAGAGCCCAATTCCCCCAAGTGGTAAAAAGAAAAGGTAAAAGACACCCAACAATAACTAGATTTCCAAGTCTTCGTTTTGATAGTAAGCTCGAAAAAGGATCATGAAGAATATTCATCCAACCATCCCCGATACCTTCATATACTAAGTACACTCGCCCGTGATAATTCACTTCAACCTCAAATAAATAGTACTGACTTAACGCCGTTGTCACATCTTCTGGTTAAAGGCTCAAATCTAGCCTCCTTTGACGTTTTAAGTGAACTATGATAATGGTTTCATCTCGGCCATGGTTAAAAGCACATAACCCCGTAAAACCATATAATAACCAAACTGCCATGAAGACAACCCAAACACACACCCAATTCATGAAGTACACCCTTTTATCCCTTCTTTGAAGCAGAAACCATAGCACCAGCATCAGAAACGATCCTGAAATACACTTTCCATTTCTCCAGGATGGTTCCATCATTACGGGATTTTACAACTCTATGGTTTAAACCAAAAAATAGATTCTTTCGCGGGATTTTACAAAACCAAGAATAAAACCGTAAACAATGTCAGCTTGAATTTGTTATGACAACTTTGGTTTCAGTGAATATCTGTTTTATGGGAACATGCAGTTGTTCATCAATGGTTCATTATCCAACAACAACAAAATCAATAACCATCCAATAAACACTTTGGTAAACACATCATTTACGCATTCTGTCGGCTATTGCAGTGACAACACGGTGAAGTAAATCAGATATGCCAAACTTGATCATGAAGTGAACTTCCCCATATTTGTTACTTAAACTTGTACTAATCCTCGTGAAAAAGAAACGGTGTACTGTACCAAACCTCTTGACATTCTCAACTGAGTGAGACACCGAAGTGATAGTTACGTTGTGGGTTAAACGAGAAAGAATCACACCGTAATTGAATAGCCAAGTCTTTATCACCCTCAATAAACGACCAAACAAGTCATCTTCGCGGAAGGGTAGAAAGAAGGAAGACGAAATAAGTAATCGTACCCGGAAAATCTCACTTCAAATCCAAATAAGAAATACCGTACATAAACAACCCTGTAGTCAACCTTGTTTAATCAAAAGTTCAAGCCGTGACATAATATTTTCCGTGAAAATGTATATACCATAGTATCAACTCTCATCATCACATTTTCAAATCTCTTCAATTAAGCAAATCACATAAGATTCCAAGCTCATACAGGATACAATACTAAAATAATTAACCCGAAATCAACACATCTCCCGATCCATATCATTCAAGCCAAGTATATCTCAAAACGTATGTCCATTGACCATTTAAGCATTAGGAATCCCATGTCCATCATTTAATGATAATCCATGTCTAGTCCACTAAATGGATAAAGACCCAATTAACATAAACGTCCATTAATCCATTCATTCGAAATTAGATCACACTTTAAGGCCCACGTACAAATCCGTATAACATACATCTTGATCAAACATGAAATCCCGTAATCAAATTATTACTAATTCGTTCAAGCCTTGAACCAGTATCCCCGTGAAATTTTTATCATGACCAAAAATATATCATACATAATCCCAAATGATATCAAAATTTATCAATAATTGTATCCAATATTTTTGTTCAAACATAATTGAATAACAAGATTTGATAAATGTGAAGCCTTTGAAATTTTCGTCCAATATCCGGATGCATAAAACACTTCGGCCCAATAACCATCATACTAATTGAACTCATTATGTCAAGGAAGCCCAAAGCAGAATAGTGAAGCCCACGTCCAATTCTACAAACAGACCCGATCCACTTTCACAAATATATTAGTAAACCGGTATAAAACTTGTCAATCCCCTAATCTTTCTCACAATTAACCTAACCCTAATCTCCAAAAAAAAATCCACCTACCACACTCCTTTTACTCTCACCAAACTTTGTAAATCTCATCATTTAACACAGATCTGGAAAAAATTACGCTTCCTTCATCATACTCCCAACTAAGATCATATCAATCATCAACCTCAAGTCTCATATCCCTCGTCTAATCACAATCTCATCTCATATCTTCATTAAAGCATACGAACAACAACACAACAAACTCCCTTCTGTCTTTATGATTGTTCAAGTGAAGAACCAAAAGCAGTTAACTCTTCAAGATTCGTAGGGTCTCGGGTAGGTTTAATCTGAGTAATTTGTGTCTTAGTTGTCCAACGAATGAGACAAAGGAAATAACACATTTGTTATCACTCCTTTGTTATATTTTCGGATAATTAAATGAAGCTCCTCTTCAAAAGTGTGATTAATGATGATTTTTCACTTTCTTTTTATTGACCGTTCAAGAGTCATGATATGTCTTTGACTAAAACGAAAGTAAAAACTGAGATCTATTAGTAATTTCGTTGAGTCTTGTTTGTTTGAGAGTTGAGGAGTGGATGAGAGGGTTATGGGATGAGTCTAGGTCTAGGATTTGTTGATTTGGACTTTGGATTCAGTCGTGATATGTTAATATTCTGCTCTTGCTTTACTTTAACACGCCTTGGACTGATGATGTTTATACAATGAGGTCGAGAATATTGTTGTAATTGGTATTTGGTATTTTGCTGGTCTTGGTCAAGTGGTCGTTTCTTCTTCATCCTTTCTGTCAAATAGGTTAAGGTCACAAGTCGCTATGTTTTCTTCACAAGTCGCTAATACTTTTTCAAAACACAACTGTCTTCATCATTACTCAACAAGTCGCTACTTATAAACAAGTAGCTAACCTTTTTTCAGTTTGACTCAAAAGTCAAACCAGTACAAGTCGCTACATTTTTTTTTGAAATAAGTCGCAAGACAAAAACATCATCTTTAAAGAAAGATGAAAAGTCGCTAATATTCAAACACATCAAGTCGCTAACTAGTATTGACATAGCAAGTCGCTTCGACTCAAAAGTCAAGAGCATTACACACCCAAGTTGCTATATGAAACACAAATCGCTATGACTTACAAGTTGCTAGCTAGAATGACAAAGTGACATGTTGCTTTCAAAAATGCACACCAACTCGCTAAGAAGAACATTTGACCATTTTATTTTTCCGGCGTTTTTTCCGACCAAGATTCCGACCACCTTCATAATAAACCCAGAAAAACATGACAAAAACTGATTCATATATCCAGTTTGACCAAGAAAAAGAAACCATTTGACCACTTTATCACATATTGGTGACAAAAACATCAGTAAATATGAAACAGAAAACATGTAAGAACTGTTTTTGAGACCAGAAACATATTGTTTAGGCATCTTTATTTGACCCATTTAGACCCAATCACCAATATGAAACAGAAACATGTAAAGATGCCTCATTATGTTTAGAGTTTACCAAGACGTTTTTTTTTAGACCAAAGAAAGGAAACAAAACATTTAACTATATGAACCAAAAACCACAAACAACAACCATGGTACGGACCACGCAAATCAAAGAAAACACAATAACCTTGGCTCTGGTACCAATTGTAGGATCGTAATATTTATTGTGTTTGATGATTCGGGTGGTCTTTGATGATTAAAATACATGTTAGACATTTTAGAGAGAGAAAGTAGAGAGAGGGAGTTTCTTGGTAGAGAGTTGTAGCACAAATAAAATGTTAGATTGAATGAAAAGCTCCACCCCTTCCATGGATGGAAGGGGTATTTATAGTTACAGAATACACGACCTCCTATCGGCCTGTGGATCAGGTATACCATGGGTAAAGACCCGTCCTTCCTCCACGGTGTTGCACTAAACAAAACTACGCTACAAACTAACTAATAAACTACTAAATAACGTAAATAACTACACGTCTACGAGCTAACATATGCTAGATCATAATTGGGGTGACCGACACTTTAACATGGAATTTTCTAATTCCTAACAAAAAGTCCACAAGAACTACTAAACAAATCCCTAGAAAACCCTAACTTTGATCTTCAAAAACCTAAGATGCCTTAACTAACCCTTAGCAAAATTAACCCAAGACTTGAAGACTCTGGTTGTGACTTGTTATCTACCATGTATGAGTAGTGATAAAGAGTATGTGTTTGTGTATTTAAATGTGAGAAAAGTATTACTAGTTGGGTGTTATTTAAAAGTGTAATTAAGGTATAGTGAAGAGAGGACTTTAAGGTCACATGTTGATGCAAGATCTAATAAGGAAAAGAGGTCACAAGACCCTATTCTGCCATGCACTTGAAAGGGAGAGGGGAGGGAGATGGTTTCAAGGTTTTAGTAACTTTTAGACTAACACGGTTTAGGTAATGGTGAAGTTCTATGTTGAAAAAGGGATGTTGGCTTTACAATACACGCATGGCTGTTTTTTAGACACTTAAAACGGGGAGATATTTTAAAATTTTGAAGTGTATAAGTGTGTATATAAGTGTATAATGCAAAGGTGGTGAATTTGGTTAGTTATTTCTTGCATGCATGAAACTTAATGCAAGTATTAGGTGATTTACGTAAGAATTATAAAACCAAATGCAAATAACTTATAAACATGGTTATGAGAGTGATAAGGTACTTGTTACACGTAGACTAAAATTAGTCAAGTGCCAGAATATATTTCAACTCGTTATACGTGGGATAACATAATGGTTATACTGTAATCAAGTATTCACATGTTCAAAGTAAAAACGTTCAATTTCATGGTTAAGTATTAACCTGAAAAATGTCAGTTGTCATAGTCTTACCCCGTTAAAATAATTTTGTCCTAGAAGTCAGTTTTTGTTACCCGACGGTGGGGTGTCTGAAAAGTGGTGATGGTAATTGTGATTGATCTGATCTTCATGCTCCCAATTGAATTCATGACCTCTTCTGGAATTCGTTACGATCGGAATATGTCTTTGATTCAATCGTTTAATTTCCCGGTCCATAATGTCCACCGGTTCCTCAACAAAGTTTAGTTTGCCATCAACCATAATCTCCTCTATTAGAATAACGAGGGTTTCATCTGATAAGCATTTTTTCAAATTTGAAACGTGAAACGTATAGTGAATGCTATTAAGCTCAAGTGGAAGTTCGAGTCGGTAAGCTACCAGAGCATCTAGCTAGAACTTTAAAGGGTCCAATGTATCTCGATATTAGATTTCCTCATTTCTCGAAATGTATCACGCTCTTCTTTGCTGAGACTCTCATCATGATCATGTCCCCAACCTGAAATTCTAATGGTTTACGTCTGACATCAACGCAACTCTTCTGACGATCACGTGCGGCCTGCAGCCTGTTTTGAATCTGAATGATTTCTTAGTAGTTTTCATGAATAATCTCTGGAGCAGTGAGTTGGGCATCTCCAATATCAGTCCAACATATGGTTGATCAAAATCTCCATCCATAGAGTGCCTTAAACGGAGCAGCCTTAATGTTGGTAAGATAGTTGTTGTTGAAAGAGAAGTCGATTAGTGGCAGGTCCAGACGAGTAGTCAGTATGTCTTGGAGACTCTCTCTATCCGAAATAATTGAGACAGGTACTCCATGTGTTGAGACTACTTCCTTTATGTAATATCTATTTAATATGTCCATCTTCACAGTTTCTTTGATTGGCAGGAAATGTGTAGATTAGTAAGATGATCAATGATTACCCAAATTGTGTCATAACTGCTAGATGTCTTAGGCAGCTTGGTGACGAAATACATTGTTATACGTTCCCACTACCATTGGGGTATCTTGGGTTTTTGTAGTAAACTAGATGGCTTCTGGTATTCTGATTTCACCGCTGAGTACGTTAAACATTTGTTGAAATAAGTGGCAGTGTAAGCCTTCATGTTCGACCACTAGTACAATTTCTTAAGGTCATGGTACATTTTATCAGAACCAGGATGGATAGAATATATAAGTTTGTGCGACTCGTGCATAACTAAATCCACTAAACCACCAAAATGTGGCAACCATCTTCTATTCTTGAAACATCGGGTTCCATCTGAATGTACCTCAAATGTCTTGTCTATACCACATAGATTCTCATCCTTAATGTTTTCTTCCTTGACGGCTCGACTCGCGCATCAAGAATCTGTGGGGGAGGTTTGAATTTATTGTCATGACCACGGATTGAACTCGTAGCATCTTAGCCCATTCCTTTCGACTTAGGGCATCAGCTACTACGTTCGATTTCCTCGGGTGATAACGAAAATATCACAGTCGTAATCATTAAGCAGCTCGATCCATTGACGTTGCCTCATGTTCAATACTTTCTCATCGAGTATGTGTTGGAGAATCTTATGATCCATAAACATGGTACATCTCGTACCATACAAGTAGTGCCTCTAAATCATGAGTGCAAAAGCTACAGCTCCTAACTCCAAATCATGAGTAGCATAATTCTTTTCTTGGGCCTTGATTTGACGAGATACGTAGGCTATGATCTTATCATTTTGTATTAATACATCACCCCAACCATTTGTGTAAAGCGTCACAATAAACCACGAAATCATCGGGTGCTTCATGTAACAATATAATCATTGCGCTACACAGTTTCTGCTTCAGTTATTGAAAAGCTGACTCTTGCTTTTCTTCCCATTCATACTTCTGATTTTTTTGAGTTAGTTTAGTCAAAGGCTTAGCTATCTTAGAGAAACCTTCAATGAATCGTTTGTAATAATCGGAAAGACCTAAAAATTGGCGTATCTTGGTAGGGGTTGTTGGTGTCGCCCAGTCCTTGATAGCTTCAATCTTAGTAGGCTCAACATGTAAGATTTGGCTATCAATCACATGCCCAAGAAATTGTACTCTTTAGATCCAGAATTAACACTTAGAGAACTTGGCATACAATTTATCTTTCTTAAGTAGCTCCAAGATTTTCTTCAAGTGTTCTTCATGCTCTTCTTTGTTTCACGAGTATATCAAAATTTCATCTATGAATACGATCACAAACTTGTCTAGATATGGCTTGCATACAAGATTCATGAAATCCATGAATACTATTGGTATGTTAGTCAAACCAAACGGCAACTTAAAACTCGTAATGACTATAGCGAGTCCTAAAGGCTATTTTTGGGATGTATTCTTCTCAAACTCTAAGTTGGTGATAACCTGATCGCATGTCAATATATGAGTAGAAATTAGACACTTGTAGCTAATCAAACAAATCAACGATTCTTGGAAGTGGATACCCGTTCTTCACAGTTAAATTATTTAACTCACGGTAATTAATACACATCCTGAAGGATCCGTCCTTCTTCTTTATAAACAAGACCGGATCTCCCCACGGCGAGGAACCTTGTCGGATAAACCCTTTGTCTAGAAGTTCTTGTAATTGACTAGACTAGGGGAGAACCTCACATTTTTGGGGTGGAATTTGAGTGGTATATGGTTTTTGTGCTAGACATATAATTCCTATCCATGAGACACTTTATTAAGACTAAAGTTTTACTCGTAAATGCTATAAAAAATTTTAAATTTGGTGCTAAAATTACCCTAACAAATATTTCTCATAGTTTATTACACAATTTACTAAGGACAAGACGAAAACAAATGGGTGAATTGTTTCTAAGTACCATTTTATTCTCCCTCCCTACACTTAAACTGAACATTGTCCCTAATGTTCCCCGAAAGTATCAAAGTTATAATAAAGGAAGGTAAATAAAAGAGAAAGAAACTAGTACTCCCTTGATTAGCTCAGTAGGATATGTATAAAGTTGCGTTTAAATCCTCCTCCAAGAAGAATGAGCAAGTAATAAGCGTTGCTTCCATCATGTACTTCTTCTTCTTGTCTAATATAACCTACACACTTATTAGAAAACGAAACCAAACCTCGCATAAAATCGATGGTAAAAAATATATATATAAAAACTATACTAGAAAGCGAATAAGATATAATGCTTGTGGAATGGATGTTTGCAGTTTTTCTAGAAAATTAAGAATTGGAAGTTTCCAAAAATCACAAGTTAGACAGAAAACGAAACTGAATCTGTTTCTACATTTCCTGGCGCCATCGGGCTTTAGTCCCGATGCCGTCAGGTTATCCTGATAGAAAGGGTCTGGTGCATTTTCCGAAAAAATTCTAGAAAAATTACTTCTTTAAAAACCTGGAAAATTCCCTGCAAAACATCCATTATGACTCGATACAAGCATTTGACTCTAACAAACACACAATATATACAATTTCAATTATTATTAATCTCATGTTCATGCATGTTCTTAAAATATATGTGATCTTCCCTACACTTATCTTTTAGTAAAATACCTTTATATGCAATTAAGACGAGATTAAAAACAAAATAAAGCATTTTCACAAAACAAAAATAAGGATCAAGCAACAATGAAAAAGATATATGAAACACAAAAACAAAATAGAAAAAAAAACAAGCAAACAATTAAACATGGGTTGCCTCCCAAGAAACGCTTTTCTTTATTTATGAGTCTTGTAGCTAGACTCGAAGTCATGCCTTACATACCTAGGTGAGTGAGTTCATCCTTAAGGACATCGGTGGGATTCTATATTAATTTCCTACTAGTACGCTTAGTCCGGTACGCTTTTTCAAACATCTCACCATTGGGATCATAAATCTTCATCCTAATGTGGCACTCTCCTTTCCCATCACTAGGTGGCCTATCCCAATTCCACTTATGCTTAGGCTTTTACTCTTAACTTTCCATCTATTGATGAAAAGATTAATAGGCAAGGCTCCTAGGAATTCGGTCATCTTCCTAAACACTAAAGTATCCTCGAATGGATTCACTTAAGTGTCCTTAGCCAATTGTTGCTCTAAGTTGCATGTGTTGTTCATGAAGGTTTCTTCTGGATAGAAAGGTCGTTGAGGGCCTACAAAATATTTATCGGTCCAAGGTCCATATCTAGATGGTCTTCTATCTAAGATGATCTCATGAGGGATTTGTTCACCCTCATTATCATAGGAATGCTTCTTAACATCATACATTGACCTATCACTCCCTTCTACTACCACTATTTTGGACATCTTGCAATCGATTATGGCACTAGCGGTAGCTAAGAATCCTGTTCCAACCAATAATGAACACGTGGTATCACTAGTCATGTCTAGTACGTGGAAATATGCCAAAAGAGTCAATTGTCCTACGTGAACTACCATGTCTTTCATTATCCCTACCGGATATGCAAAACTACTATCCGCTAAACCTATGATGGTTTCCTTTGGTTCTAAATTACCTAGGTTAAGGCTTTTATGGAGGGACAATGGAAGAAGGTTGATGCTTGATCCTAGATCGGCTAATGTGTCGAAATCTTGGGAGTTTCCAATGCTACACGAAAGAATGAATAGGTCGGGATCATTTAACTTCTTAGATAACGTTTTTTGCAGAAACGCGGACCCACGTTCTCCAAATTATAGTCTTTGCTCATATTTATCTTTCAAAGCATTATAGTAGGGCGCATGAGTCAAGACTTCAAAAACTGGTTTTTCTTGGTAAAGCTCTTTAAATTCATCTTCTAGAGTAGATTTGGGTATTGATTAGTTGGCGTTTCAAGATTTTGATGGACCATTAACTTAGGTTTTTGGTCTTTTGGGATAGTTTGCTTGAAACATGATTTGATCATGTTGACCGATTGGATTTGTGGGTGTGAGGGGCATGGATATGCGCTTTCCTTTGGTGAGCATGAACATGCATTCGATGAAATCGAATTCACTTTTAGGTTCTTGATGGTGTCAATTGGGAGTGCTCCCACAACTCGGTCATTAAAGGCTTTCAAGAGGGTGCCGAGCTTATTTGTCATCTCGCTTTGTCGTTGCTTGAAATCAGCTTCAAGTTTAGACAACCGAGCTTCTTGAGAAGACATAAATTTGGATACCATTCCCTCAAGATTATTGGAATTACCGGTGTTAGAAGTGGTACGGTTTGAATATGAACCGTTTGGTTAGAACCTATTAGGTGGAGTAGAGGAGTTGTTTTGAGGCGGGTTTGAGTTATGACTCCACCTAAAGTTTGGGTGATTTTTCCACGAGGGGTTATAGGAATTTCCTAGGTTGTTTTGCTCGGGCTTGAAAGTGTACCACTTTTCTCCCGCTCCATTGGTACGCGTAGAGGCGTAGTCCACGAAAGCTTGTTCAGGGAGTTTGGTGCAATCACGAGTGTCATGGGGACCACTACATAACTCAAAAGGTAAAGTGATTTTGTTCACTTGGCTTGAAGGTTTAGGAGCTTCGTGGGAACTCATTAGGAATTTGACTTGATCTTAAAGTTCGAGCATCCTACGATTGGAAGGTTGTGAGTCAATTGGAGGCAAGGATATTGCCTTTACGGTTTTGGGCAACTCACGGGGTTCATTCCAACATTCATTGTCATAGAGGGCAAGGTCCTCTATTGTATCCCATGACTCTTCCGCGGTTAATTCACTAAGCTTACCACCGGCCTCTTGGTCAATGATTTGCCCGTGGTGAGGGACTTTATGGATTAATTCCTTGAATCGAGTCTATGCCTCATAAAGGGTTTCACCTTGACATTGTTGGAACATCAAGATGTCATTCCTTAGCTTAGTGGTTCTCCCCGGTGGGAAAAATTGAGCGAGGAAACGGGTGGTGAGATCATCCCAACTTGAGATGGATCCTGCGGGAAGTCGCTCAAGCCAATTAATAGCTTGGTCCCGTAGAGAGAATTGGAAGAGATGCAATCGCATAGTCTCCCGTGTGGTAGAATCAAGGTCAATGGAGTCAATGATTTTAAGGAAATCCTTGAGATGCTGATTAGGATCTTCGAAACGAAGTCCATGGAATGCACATCCGTTTTACACCAACCGGATGGTGTTGGATCGCAGGGTCATAGCTTGAGCTTGAAGAGGAAGCTCAATAGTGTTCCTATAGCCATGATGGCTCGGTCTAGAGTATTCACCAAGAGTACGCCCTCTTGGCGTGTCGAGTTGTGGTTGATTGGGTGGTGGTAGTGGATGATGTGGTAGATCGTTGTTTGCTGGAATGCTACCCATGGTAAAAAGTGACAAGGTTATGAACAAAGACACAAAGAAAGGGGATAGACTAAAAGAAAGCTAAGGAAAAAGAAGAAAGCTCACTTGATAGGAATCAAGCGAGTAGACCTAATCGAGATAGAAAACTAACTAGATATTCAATTCCCCAGCAGCGACGCTAAAAACTTGATAGCGGGTTCGGAGTCGAAAGACTTCCTTTTACGCGAGCAAGCTTTACAACCCTCTACGAAGTGTACCTAATTGCTGCAGTGTAGTATGGGTAAACCAAGGGGGTTGATTGTTCTCTAGGGGAATAGAGATGCTAGTAGAGATGTATGACGGAAATATGAGGTTGAGGGTGATTCGTTTTAGTCTTTTTATATTTTTTAGAAAGCAAATAAATATCTCGGGGTATAGGAGTGGGGGTGGTACTTTTGCCGATTTTAACTACTAATTCTTTAAACTAATAACTAATTAAACTAAAGAAAAAGAAAAGATAGGCTATGTATTCTAAGGTGTGCTGTTATGATGATTAAAAGTGTGTTTAATTAGATGTTCTTACTCCCTAGTTATCTCTTATTGGTTGGTTGAATTGTCACAACCTCATCTTAACTGGTGCGTTGTATTCCGTGTGGTCATACGAGGGTGCCTAATTTCCTAGTTCTATGAATTGTAACTCTCCTCTAAACTATCAAGGGTCGGCAATTACCGTAGTATCTCCCCCGAATACTCTATTATCCTAAATCTACAACTCACGCAATAAACACAATGATGGCTCAAGTGCACTCTCAAGCTTTATGCTATTTAGGACATTCAAGCTCGCAACAGTTAAAGAAGAAGTTAGTTTTCCTTACTCTAGCATCTACCAATTAAAACAAGAAACAACCTAACAATAATTAACAACTAGGTTTCATAGATCTAAGCAAACACAATAGTAATTTAGCTACTCATGATAGATAAGCATGCATACACACAAACAATTGAACATAGGATAAACATGGTGTTATGATGGATTAACAAACTTATATTATGATGTAAAGAAGGGTTGCGAACCCTAAAATACTGTCCAAGTCGGACTACACACGAACTAGGGTTTGCTCTCAAAAATTCTACCACTTAAAATGCTAAAAATCAAATTATATATA
Source organism: Chrysanthemum makinoi (assembly GCA_910596185.1). NCBI lineage: Eukaryota > Viridiplantae > Streptophyta > Magnoliopsida > Asterales > Asteraceae > Chrysanthemum > Chrysanthemum makinoi. Next base: position 236,430,341 of record OU343225.1, on the reverse strand, counting down.
TAGATTTACAAGTGCGACGGCGTCGCCGTTTGCTTGTGACGCCGTCTGGTCACCGTCATTAGGGTTTCATTTTGGCCAAGTCATCGTTGGGACGGCGTCAGTTGAGATGTGTGACGCCTCTGTCTTCATGAGGGACGTCATCTTGAATTAGGTCTTGGACGTCTGGTGTATAACAAAGAGAGATGCCTTCCAGAAAATAGGCATGACGCCGTCAGGTGGTAGAACCAATTTTTCACTTGAGCCGTCGCGTGCAATCTAATTAGAAATCTTCCTTAGAGACGACATCTCCCTTTGGGTTGGGACGCCGTCAGGCGCATAAAACAGCCTTGGATCTTGATTTTTCCGTTTTCTTCATGTTTTCGCTCCTTTTCGTCCAAATATGCTTGATTCTAGCATTTTGCTTCCGAAAGACCTAAAATTTGAAAAGGAACTATTTTAAGTAGTAACAGATAAAAATTTGTCAATTTAGGGCTTGAATGACCCCCTAAAAACGTATGTTTTAAATATTTATCAATGATTCTGGGCATGAGAAGTTGTTGAAATTCACACGAAGATTGTTTTTGCCAATGAACCTGTTATAACCTTGTGGGAAGGTGTTTTCCATTGTGAGTACTTCTGGGACATTAACATCAGCTTGTTGAGCGGCCATTGTTTTGATCTGAAAGACATAGGTCCTAGAAATAGACATTGAAAGAAACAATGTGTTAGCATTAGTCTGATTTATTTCCTAAGTCCTTGTTTTGATGTTGATATACACAGTTGGATGTCCGTTACACATTCTAAGTCACATTTGTCTTTTTAATTTTAGTTGTGATGATAAGTTGAGTGAATGTTTTAATTTTGAAGTATTAATACCCATTTATCACTTAAACACAACATTTGAAAGTTTTATCTGCTTATTCATAAACTTAGACAATAAGTAAGTTGTGACTTATGCATAAACCATTAACTTGTTTGTAAATAGTTTCTTACTCGTAACCTGGAACCTTACTCGTAAACTTGAGTGATTATTCGTAAGCTTAAGTCTAATCGTAAGAATAGTCCTTATTCGTAAAGAATACATCTTATTCGTAAGCCTTAGGCTTATTCGTGAAAATAGGCTTATGTGTAAGAATAGAGCAAATTCGTAACAAACCAGTCTTATTCGTAAACAGTCTGTTTATTCGTAAGAATAAGTTTATGCATAAGAATAAGCCTAATTCGTAAACATTTCCATGTTTACGAATTTCTTTCCAAGAAATTCGTAAGTCACTGTAGACATTCTTATTCTTAATATTACCAGTCTTATTTCTAACAGATTCTGCTTAGTCATAACCTTTGATTTCTTTACAAATTTCCTTTTTCCTGTTAACACAACATCAAATTCTTTGATACAATCATGTTTCAACACTATCAGAACACAACAAAAGCACTTTTACAATTTTTCAAGCACAAGAGTCCTTATTCGTAAAATTCCTTAAACAAGACATATGAATGTTAAGATTTTTTTTGTGAGTTCACAAGAAGTATTAGAGTGAATGGGAACATGTTTTAACACATTTTATCCACATACTAAAGATTTCACACTTGAAGGTGTTCTTAAACCCTAAACATACAACTTTGAATTTCAAGTTGTTTCTGGTTTATTTCATGTGTCCAAACGTGTTCTATATCACCTAAGGATACTTTCTTATTCACACAATTTAACCAGAACATCACAGAACCAAAAATCCCAAATATAGCGCAAGAACCCTAATTTTCAAAACCACTCAATTAGTGTTTCTGGTTACGATTAAGGTATCACAATATGATTAGAATGCTATTAGCAACATTTCCCAACAAAAATCATTAACTAAAACACATAGATTCAAAAGTACCCAAATCCGGTTAAGAACTTTAGTTTTCAAAATCAAATTGTGGTTTATCCAATCGTTGGATTGAGTTGTAATCCAAAAACATTTCTTATTTTTGTCTTAAGAACAGATTCACACTTACAGATTTTTGAAAACAAGCTAGGATTTGCAGGTTGAATGTGGTTCATAGATCTTGGTGGTTGAAAATTAAATGAGAGTTGCAGTAGGAGTAAATGCCTTGACAAAATTTTGGTTTTGACTAAAACTATTTTGCAACTTTGACACTTTTGGTCCTCTAACCACAATCCTTATTATTTTAGTCATTTAACTCACAAACAAGGTTAACTTGAGATCATTTTGGCAAAATACTTTTAAATACTCCCCCCTCGACTTTTGACTTAATGAATTTGTTAGGATCGAATTTATGGATGATTTGGTGAATCGGGAGGTCTTGGAAGATGGAAGAAAACCATCTTCAAGTTAGAGAGAGAAACTAGAGAGAGAAGGGAGAAACTAGTGTGTTTTATTTATGAAAGATGAAAGCTTACACTAATGAGACTCACCCCTCCATGGAAGTATGGAGGGGTATTTATAGCCTAGCACATACATAACTATTAAACTATGACATAACTAGTCCTTGTGTTTGGCTAAATAAGATAGATAATGTAATCCCGTAAATGTCGTTCCATTTACGTGTTAGGAGTGATTCTAACAATCTTCCCCCAATGGGACGACATAAGGGATTACTTACAACATTTCCTACAAGTATAAAAAACAAATAAAGAAAGATCTTCATAAGCTCTTCAAATGCTGAGGATGATGAAAGTTTACGCTCTATGTCTTCTTCTTGTACCTCGACTTGAGAACTGTCTTCTTCATTTGCAGGCAAATGATGTAATATGCAAGAATTGGATTAACTTCCCCCCAATTCATGCCGCATGTCTTTAGCAGCTTCTCCGTACACTCCTTTTTGGCGAAGTTTCTGAATCAGATTCCCCACAAACTAACAACCGTCTTCAGCAGATTCGAAACTTTGATGTAGTGAACATTTCCTCTAACTTTTGAAATTTTCAGTACGCAGCGGAATTTGTAGATTAGCAGTAAACCACACAAGGTAAATCTGACTTGCTGCGGAAAATCTGTTCGGGGTTAACATGCAAGAAATCAACAAGATCTTCTCACGTATGTAAATGCTTCACATCAAACAAACCACGAAAGACGAAATGAAACGACTTCCCCCTGATTGTTGCGGTCTATCGGAATAATAGTTACCTGTGAATCTGCAATTACTCGATAAAATGACCGTGTGTGAGGCATCACAACATCATATTTAGGTAACTTCACACACGATAACTCTGTGAAAGTGAGACGATAACACCAACTTGAGAAATTTTAACCACTGATCGTCTCATTTCTTCCCCCTGATTGAAGAAATTCATGAAAGGAGAGGGTTTTCGAAAAAAAATCCAAGAACATCAAAGGAAGCAGACACCACCTATACTCTCTTCCCCCCGATGTTTTCAATGAATCAGGATCATACACCACGTATGTTGATGATGAATTGGAGACAGGGAAACCATGTATGTCCAAGTAATCGAACAATTGTGAAGTACCATAAATATCATGTGAGAATCAATTGCTGATAAGACTTCTCTACTCGTGTATACTCTTCTCAACTAACTCTTTACCGACCCCATTATCATTCTGACGGCTTTTTGTAGTGACTACTGATGGAGAGAACCCAATATAACGAACTTGAGACTGAAGTAGTATAACCCGAACTTGTGACTTAAACTTGCACTATTGTCAGACGAAGAACCCTTTTTCTTAACCCCATCGAAAAAAGGTAAACTTAAAGTTTCTCAAATTATGCACACCTTAGTGTGACACTTGAGCACAACAACGTAACTCCTTAAAAGTAATAGTTATACGCTGTGAGCACAACAACGTAACTCCTTACATCAGGTACAACTAGACAACTCAAGTCTTTGTCATTCGTAATGGTTAAAGCTCGAACAAGGATCTTAAAGAATCATGTATCCAACCAACCCCGATGTCTTCAAAATACTAAGTACACGCATCCGTGATATCCTACTTCAACCTCAAATAAATAATAAAGAATAGACGCCGTAGTCACATCTTGCAGTTAAACGCCCAAAACTAGCCTTCATTAACGGTTTAAATGAACTTGATAATGGTTTCCCGATCTTGTCAAAAAATGTACCCCTGTGAAAATTAGGTCGAATTCCAACCATAATACAATACTTATACCAAAAAAATTTCTTAATAAATTTTTAGCACATATATTGATTTTAGACAAACAATTCACGGTATATGGTCCATATATACTTATGTGAAAGTCAGTCCAACTCCAAAATACATTGACTTGCAGCCCATCAATGGTCCAAGAATTAAATCCAATCCAACGTGTGAGTGCAAAAAACCTGATCCAAAGCCTATCTCATGAATCAAAAAGAATCCGGTCCATCAAAACATCTAAAATCTCAGCACAACGCAAAGGAAAAAAACTGGTCCATCTATTTCATAACCCTAATTAACCGGTATAAATTAGAACCATAATTTAACCCTGATCTCATTTACCTCTTTTCAACACAGTCGCTACATCTCTCAACCCTAAAACTCTAATCTGTCCGCCCCCATCTTCCATTACCACACAAATACGCATACAATGATCAATCCAATTCATTTCCATCATCAATTGAAGGCAAACACACATGATTCTCACTATCCCAAACATACGTCTTCACGATCCGTGACGGATCTAAGGTCGGTATCATTGTATTGTTTGAGACTCCATGAACGAATCAAAGTAAGTTTATAACAAATTTGTTATAAAACTTTCTTTATTTTTCGGATATTGAAAAGAAGCAAAGATTCTATAAGATCTATGAAAGTTTGGATTCATCCGAGAATCTTTAAAAGATTGTTATGAATGGTGAACAATACGGAGATCTTGAATTACTTTCATTGTAGTCGTGTCTAGTGAGATTCAGAAGTGGTTGAGACTTGAAAAACGTTTGGTTTAATTAGAGGTCGAGTTGTAAAATAGAGTTGATGTAGTTTCTGGTTTAGTTTCACTCTCTTCATCATTATGAAAAAGGCTCTTATTTGTAAACTGAGATTAAATGTGTTATTGGATCTGTGATGTTGGACCTATGATGGTTGATAACAAACTGAGGTTGAGAGTTGTATGGTATATTGGTTTTCTGTCATGGTCATGGTCAAGTGATTTTGGTCGTGTCTCGTCAGTTTCTTCTTCACCATATTTTATTTTCCATTTTCTTACGCGTAAACAGGCTTATGAAACACGGTCTTACGCGTAACAGTCCTTACGCATAACTTCACAGTTATGCGTAAATATCTCTGAAGATGGCTCCTTAGGCGTAGAACTAGGGTATTGACCCGCTTTGACTTATTTCCGGCGATTTTTTCCGATCAGATTTCTGATCAAAGATACCCAGAAAAGTGATATAAAAATTGCAGAAAACGTTTCAAATAACCCGTTTGACCAAGATGTATGAAAGTTGACCATTGGACCATGGAGAAAGACCGTTTGACCACATGACCATAGTTTCACGAGTATGACCAAAACCAGTTACAAAATTTGATACAAAATTTTTGTGAACAGTTACAAAACTGTTTTGACCAAAAAAGTACAATAAACTTGTATAAAAATTTGTTCTAACACCAAAAGTATGTAAAAAAATTAACAACTTTGATAAAAAAAAAGATTTTTATACAAGAATTTGACAAGAAAATATCACCAAAATCAACCACAAATAATGACCTTTCTCTTGATAAAAATGTTAGAATCGAATATATGGATGATTTGGTGAATCGGGAGGTCTTGGAAGACGGAAGAAAACCATCTTCAAGTTAGAGAGAGAAACTAGAGAGAGAAGGGAGAAACTAGTGTGTTTTATTTATGAAAGAGGAAAGCTTACACTAATGAGACTCACCCCTCTATGGAAGTATGGAGGGTATTTATAGCCTAGCACATACATAACTATTAAACTATGACATAACTAGTCCTTGTGTTCCGCTAAATAAGATAGATAATGTAATCCCGTAAATGTCGTTCCATTTACGTGTTAGGAGCGATTCCAACAGAATTTTATGCATTTTGAGAAACATTTAAGTCCTAGGACCGGTATTCAACCATGAAACTTTTCCAACACAATTGATAAAACAACATCTTTTAGGTAAAATGCATGTACAAAGTTTTAAGTAAACTATTAAAATTGTCATTCTCCCCCTTATCGCCATTTTACCGGGGACTGAATTGTGCAGCCCAAAATTCTCTTAGGACATCATATAAGGGAAAATTGGTAATTTCACTTAGGAAATGTTACTTTTGAGATAATAGGACACACTAATCTAATTTGTTCACTGAAAAAACTTTTTAAGCACGTAAGGATCAAATCATAACAATTTACGGTTTAGAAATGACATATACATTAAGTCGAGATAACTAAAATAATTAGAAACTCAAGGTTAACGGTTAGAAACACTTGACAACTTTTTTGTAAAAACCGAAGTGGTAGGACCCACTAGTCGGACCCACTATCAGGAAAATACACTTTTTTACCCTTCCATAAACTAATGAAATTGAAAACGACTAATTTGGACTTATGGACTAATAAAAATGACATAAAACCTAATTGCGCGATAACTTATAAAATATGGACTCTTAACTATTTTAAGAGTATCAAAATTAAACCTTAACACTTATTCGACTTTACAAATATTATGTACCAAGATATAATTAAAATAATAACCTATAAAGCATATTTACATTACTATTTATAGAAACTAAGACACACATATATTATAACAACCCGTAAAATTTCCGGATTATTATAATAATATTTATCACGTCAGAAAATTCAAAACAATTATTTTCTGACAAAATGCCATTATCAAAAATTTAAAAACGAGAGGTCATTTCGTTTCTTTAGAAATAAGACACCGCACATACAATACTTGCCCACAAAGTATCTGTGAAATTTATTATTGTCCAAGTTAATATGTAAGCTTACATAAGCTTAATCCATTGTTCCGAAAAGTTATTCCGCATACTGCAGCGCAGTAGCATACAAGACTAAAAATAAATACTTAGATAAGTGAAGTATACACATTTTACCCCATTCACTAATAATTTACAAGAAAACGAGAAGTTATCTCGTTAATTCAGAAAGTCACGGCACCGCACGCATTCCGACACTAATTAAATAATGGCAAAAAATTATAATCAAATTACAACGTAATAAGAATGTCATAGTATTACGTTTATAAAATCGTTTCCAAAAACATAATTTCTATATTTTTCGGGTACCAGGAAGGTACGTTTACTCGAGGATTCGACAAAACAAGGGGTACGAACTATATACTGTGTCTAATGATAATAAAACAAAACTTATGTATTCTACCCTATCCTATCCCCACCCTCACGCCCCATCTTTTCTTCTTTTCCTTTTCCTGTCTTCTTCACCTCCACCAAAAGCAGACAAAAAAAAGAGTCATGCTCCCTTTCCTCTTCAATCATCCATGAGCCATCATATCAATCTTAGAGCTACAGAAAAGTCACGAGCCTATGTTGGAAGTGGGAGGAGACGACTAGAGCCAGGAATGGGAGCAGCCTATGAGCTAGGTCAAGAAGGAAGATTTCAAGCTTTCCATTTGTTCATGTATAGATAGGCTCAAGTAATTTAAGATTTTCTTCACTTTTTTTTTCACACACAATCACAAAAATTAGGGTTTGTAAAGTTAGGGCTTTTATAAATTGATAGAGGGGTTTTGTAAATTGAAGCGTTGGAGGTGTAATTCAAGTTTCAATTGTATCAAATTTAAGAGATTCGAGACCGTTTGGTGCGCGTATGATCTTCCTCTTCATTTCGGTATCAACCATTCGTTGTAAGAATTAATATCCTTCGTTGGTTTAATAATCTTGATGTCGAACCGATTTGGTTTTGTTATAAATTTTTCATTCGAATGATATGAAAAGAAATAGAATTAAAAGAAAATATTTTTGCTCTTTGTTAATATTGTTGTTGTTGTTGCGAACCAGTGGTAAAAGAAACAGGATATAGAACTTAAAAACTTTGTGTATTTGGCTAACTGGTATCCTCAGCTTAAGTCTTCCGTCTCACTCGAGTCATTACGTTTTCGGTTTATTTTTGTAATGTTAAACAGTCCTTAGACTAAAGTAGTTTTGGCTTGTCTTAGTCTCCAACTTTAACCCATTCGGTTCCGGCTTATAGTGACCATTAATTCACTAGTAGCGTCACTTTGGACCATCATGAGACCTGTAAGGATGATGGCATCGAGTCCATTTTTGCTCAATTTGGGTTGTACCCGGTTGGCATGACACAAGACTCAAACAAAATTCCTTGTGTCGCTCGCGTTAGAGTGTCATGGTAGGATCTGAATATTTAGCCAATTCGATTTTCGCGGTTATCTTAGGTGTACTAGTAAACTCGCAAAAGAGTCAATTCTTTTGGATTTACTTCGAGTCGCAACAAAACACCTCTAAGGGTGTTGAGTACCACGACTACCCCAAGGCCACGAAGTAGTCGAGAAAGACTCGTGTGAGTCGTATGGGTATTTGTCCTACTTGGCCTAAGAACCCTCAAGTACACGACATGAAAAAGCAATCGGTGTTGCTCGTGTGTGTCGAACTCCCCATCAGTGGGGGTGTGTCATTTTCCTTGCCAAACCAACATAAGTGTAATTAGTCTCATGTTTTCCTTTCTCACTCACTGCCAACAAGACCACCTCAAAACTTGGCACCTCATTTATATGTTTGTTAACCTTACACTTATGCCTCAACTCCATGACCACTGTTTCTGTTAGGCTTGCGTTTTGATTGTTAGTCTCACGTAAAAATTGTCACAGCATTAGTATTTCAGTATTTCTTAAATATCTTGAGTTACTCTATTGGACTTTAGGGCCGTGACTTAAGGAATGCTTATAGGCCTAGCTAAAGTGCCAAGTTAGCCCAAGTGACCAATTTCTATAAAAATAAGTGTGTGTAATATTGGGCCGAAGCCCATCTGTCATGAGGGTCCGCTTAGCAATCACAAGCCCGCCAGGACAATTAGCCATGCTTCCCGAGTCATCAGTAAGGAAATTAAATCATTTACGACTCGCACTCCAACTCCATTTTCAACGTAACAACTAGATAACCAATTAACATCTATTTTTGCCAACAAATAACAAACGACATAAATTATCGATTTTCAAAACATAAATATTAAAACAGGTAACTATCGAAACAACTTAAAAGACCGAGACACAGTTTTGCTTATAAAAGGTTAATAGAACATAACTTTTCAATTAATAGAAACTCAAGTTATAAATCCAATTTTTACAACTCTTAACAATTATTCAAACTGGATAAATAGAAACTATACACTCGGGTCATATCAAATTTTCTATAAACATACTTACTATTTTACGATTTTTAAATGAAATATACTTCTTGAAAACATATGGTGTAAATTTTCTAGTGATAAATGACGAGTTAAATATATAAAACCTTTCAAAACATATTTATTAATGAAATATATTATTCTACATTGTATGTTGCTAATACAAATGGTATACAAGTTAAGACTTAATACATATTAAATATATATATATACACACACTTAATATATATATATTTCTTTCGTTCGCATCGACGTCTCACATTATACGTACTATTTTTCATACACCATCATTCGATTATCATCAAATCGAAGTCTTGTTTATCCTTGATATCTTTTCTGCGTGTACCCTTCTAAGTATAATCATTTGGTCATCATTGAACCAAAGTCAGAATTCTTTCCTTGAGATTCCTTCCATGTCATCCTTCCTAAGCCGAGATCCACCCAAGTCTTTGTAAATTGTTTTAAGATAAACAATGCCACATAAGCAACAACAACAACAACAAAAACATTTAAAAACCTATAAAGTTAGTTAAACTTTATCGAGTCTTAAACATGAAGACTAAATATGCCGTATTAATTAGGTTGCGTGTCGGAGCCGTGCACTATCACTCCTTGATTTAAATACCTTTAGACTTCATATTGCACATTGCCAAGGTGAGTTTCATAGCCCCTACTTTTACTTGTTTTATAACTGTTTTGGGGGAAGATACATGCTCATTTTTTTTACTTAAATGATTTAATTACTAAAATTCTGCATTCTATGCATACTATGCCCTTTGATTGATATGTTTTAAGATACATCATACCTAGATGCTTTAAGAACCACACTAAAACCTTTGACCTAGAATAATACGTAGCTTAGCCTAAGACTTTAGATCCCAAATTGCCCTTTTCATGAACCGTCAATACCTAATGGGAAGCGCGAATGTTATAAATAGATCTATTGGGGGTGAATCCCCTGTTCGGTTGACCCCACTTGGGTCAAGGCGTAACATATAGCATGTCGGGACCGAGTGTATTGGGATAAACACTCGCCATAGGCTCCTTATTTGTATGACTTCCTTGTGCATACATAAACTGTCGTTGCTTCGGTTGCATGAACTTAGTGATAGCGTAATAGATTCAATATATGACATTATATTCGTTGTAATGTACATATACCCTACTTATGGTCCACTAATGAAATCTCTTTAATGAAATCCTTTTATGAATTGAAACCATAAACTTTATGACATTATGCAAGACGTAATGATCATCAAAAAAAATTTTGAAACAGTGTACTGAAATCCCTTTTTAAATAAATCTATGAACTCACCAGCGTAAGCTGACCTCTTTTAGCATGTATCTTCAGGTTTTAAGGTGATAGCTTATCTTTGGAGGCGCAAGGAAAAGGCATGGCATGTTCATAGACGACTCTGATTTATGTATTGGGACCACTCGTTTATAATGGGCCATTTTCCGCACTAATCAATAATGTAAACATTGCTTTTAAGAATGAATAAAAGTTTATTTATGAAAAACCAATTGTTCTATGCTTATGTTGTGATACCAATTTAGTAGCACCCCAATACTTGTATGCTTCCGCTGAGTCATTTTTGGGGGTGTTACAGATTGGCATCAGATCCTAGGTTATAGAGAACTGGGTATTTTTTAAAAACCTAGACTATAACCACTTTTACAAAAACTTAACCCTATGACCGACACGTGCCTGCCTGCCGAGCTGATGCCTCACTTATGATCCTGTTGAGATCATACTTGATAAGATACATGTTTTATCACTGCTCACCTAATTTCATTATAGGTTATAATTATTTTTCCTATACGTATAGTTACGTAGCACAACACTACACCTTTCCCTCACATAAAGAGAATAATTGTTCTAATCCTTCAAGACAACCTTTAAAAGTATCGTGACATATTACTAGCGTAACTAAGCTAAGTATTTCAAAATTCATTGAACCTCGGGTGAATATAGACTGATCACCTATATTCAACCAGGGACAGTGGCACATAGCCTGATCACCTATGTCCGACTCAGAGGTGAATTTTGCAGTACTTAGGATAGTTATAATAGCTTTATGTCCAGTGAGAAAATTATAATATTTTAATAAACATGTAACATTTTATTAAGTCACACATTGGCGTTACACTAAAGCTACACATTGGTGTCACACTATTCCTTAATCACAAGCCACTCACTGGCATTCCCTAAACACAAGCCACTCACTGGCATTCCCTAAACACAAGCCACTCACTGGCATTCCCTGATCACAAGCCACTCACTGGCATTCCCTGATCACAAGCCACTCACTAGCATACCCTAATCGCAAGCCACTCACTGGCATCACCCTATTCCTTAGTCAAAAACCACTCACTGGCATCACAATATTCCTTAATCATAAGCCACTCACTGGCGTCATACTACTTCTTAATCATAAACTTTATATTCCATATCACAATCGGGTTATGTTATAGTCACTCCTACCCCACACCTTACACCCCATGGACAAATCAAACCATTCTAGGAGCAACCTTTCAATAGCACCTATGAGAAAATACAATAGACCTTTGGCAAAATCTAGAAAGGCATGATAAATGACCTATAATCCCACAGAAACTTGAAAACTTTACGCCCTACCTAAAGAATTCAATACCAAGAAGCTCCACCTACCTCTTAAGGATAACAGCGCCTACCTTGTTACCCTCCTACAAGCGAAATAAAAGAGTTGCCATACAAACTATTTCTGATTATCCCTCAAACCATTATAACCAAAGTATTTCATGAGTCACTTCGTGAACCATTCTACAAACCAAATTACCACCTTACCATTTCACCATAAAGTAAATTACAATTCCACCCATACCTTACCAAAATAAAGTGTTCCTTAATACTTTGAAAGGTATTCTAGAACCACTCTATTGGTTACTTATTTCCTCAAAATGTGCTTTAAGTTAATACCCCATAAACAGAAATGATCAATGTCCACCTTGATAGATAAGCCTGGCCTTAGGATGTATCCTACACCTCTGCCTAAGACCATAGATAACCATGAGGTTCATCAACTATTAAACCTCCAATCCTACCCAACTTAGACAACTAAACCCTACCCTTGGCTATGGGTAAATGTTATATCCTGCTACACATCCTTACTACAACAAAATTTTCAAATTGGAGGATTCTCCATTAAAAAAAAATTGACAATAATATTTTCCAAATCCCTCATTAAAATGAGAAAAAATGCTGAAACACTAAAAGTTTCACAAAACTTCCTTATACATCCCATAACTAAGAACCGGTTTTACAATCTTTTAAAAATGTGTCATTTTTACATCATATCGATTTTGAAATCTGGTCTTAGTCAAACTTGTACAAAAATTTAGAGAAATTCGAAAAAAAATGTTTCTTCACCCTTTAAGGAAGAAAACACACAAACCCATAGCGAACCTTAAGAATCAACCCATATACTTTAGGATCATGAAACACCAGAAATGGGTACGTTTTGATAAGACCTTGAGAAGTTAGAAGTGCCCACACTACAAAACAGTGAAACCTTATAACATCAAGAATTAGAACTTTCACCCAACGAACCTACCCCAGAAAAATCATAACTCCTCAGATAGAGGATGTGCTCCTGGCACAACACCTAGGTAACCATACCCAAAGAGGAAACCCTAGAAAAAACCTAGGGACAATTCAAAACTTGTGCCAAATACCATCACCTCGTTCCCGACACCCTATCGGATAACGTAAACTGAGATCCGGGACGGATCTCCTATAAGGTGGGAAGACTATAACAACCCGTAAAATTTCCGGATTATTATAATAATATTTATCACGTCAGAAAATTCAAAACAATTATTTTCTAACAAAATGCCATTATCAAAAATTGAAAAATGAGAGGTCATTTCATTTTTTTAGAAATAAGACACCGCACATACAATACTTGCCCACAAAGTATCTGTGAAATTTATTATTGTCCAAGTTAATATGTAAGCATACATAAGCTTAATCCATTGTTCCAAAAAGTTATTCCGCATACTGCAGCGCAGTAGCATACAAGACTAAAAATAAATACTTAGATAAGTGAAGTATACACATTTTACCATTCACTAATAATTTAAAAGAAAACGAGAAGTTATCTCGTTAATTCAGAAAGTCACGGCACCGAACGCATTCCGACACCAATTAAATAACGGCAAACAATTATAATCAAATTACAACGTAATAAGAATTTCATAGTATTACGTTTATAAAATCGTTTCCAAAAACATAATTTCTATATTTTTCGGGTACCGGGAAGGTACGTTTACTCGAGGATTCGACAAAACACGGGGTACGAACTATATACTGTGTCTAATGATAATAAAACAAAACTTATGTATTCTACCCTATCCTATCCCCACCCTCACGCCCCATCTTTTCTTCTTTTCCTTTTCCTGTCTTCTTCACCTCCACCAAAAGTAGACAAACAAAAAGAGTCATGCTCCCTTTCCTTTTCAATCATCCATGAGCCATCATATCAATCTCAGAGCTATAGAAAAGTCACGAGCCTATGTTGGAAGTGGGAGGAGACGACTAGAGCCAGGAATGGGAGCAGCCTATGAGCTAGGTCAAGAAGGAAGATTTCAAGCTTTCCATTTGTTCATGTATAGATAGGCTCAAGTAATTTAAGATTTTCTTCACTTTTTTTTTCACACACAATCACAAAAATTAGGGTTTGTAAAGTTAGGGCTTTTATAAATTGATAGAGGGGTTTTGTAAATTGAAGCGTTGGAGGTGTAATTCAAGTTTCAATTGTATCAAATTTAAGAGATTCGAGTCCGTTTGGTGCGCGTATGATCTTCCTCTTCATTTCGGTATCAACCATTCGTTGTAAGAATTAATATCCTTCGTTGGTTTAATAATCTTGATGTCGAACCGATTTGGTTTTGTTATAAATTTTTCATTCGAATGATATGAAAAGAAATAGAATTAAAAGAAAATATTTTTGCTCTTTGTTAATATTGTTGTTGTTGTTGCGAACCAGTGGTAAAAGAAACAGGATATAGAACTTAAAAACTTTGTGTATTTGCCTAACTGGTATCCTCAGCTTAAGTCTTCGTCTCACTCGAGTCATTACGTTTTCGGTTTATTTTTGTAATGTTAAACAGTCCTTAGACTAAAGTAGTTTTGGCTTGTCTTAGTCTCCAACTTTAACCCATTCGGTTCCGGCTTATAGTGACCATTAGTTCACTAGTAGCGTCACTTTGGACCATCATGAGACCTGTAAGTATGATGGCATAAAGTCCATTTTTGCTCAATTTGGGTTGTACCCGGTTGGCATGAAACAAGACTCAAACAAAATTCCTTGTGTCGCTCGCGTTAGAGTGTCATGGTAGGATCTGAATATTTAGCCAATTCGATTTTCGCGGCTATCTTAGGTGTACTAGTAAACTCGCAAAAGAGTCAATTCTTTTGGATTTACTTCGAGTCGCAACAAAACACCTCTAAGGGTGTTGAGTACCACGACTACCCCAAGGCCATGAAGTAGTCGAGAAAGACTCGTGTGAGTCGTATGGGTATTTGTCCTACTTGGCCTAAGAACCCTCAAGTACACGACATGAGGAAGCAATCGGTGTTGCTCGTGTGTGTCGAACTCCCCATCGGTGGGGGTGTGTCATTTTCCTTGTCAAACCAACATAAGTGTAATTAGTCTCATGTTTTCCTTTCTCACTCACTGCCAACAAGACCACCTCAAAACTTGGCACCTCATTTATATGTTTGTTAACCTTCCACTTATGCCTCAACTCCATGACCAGTGTTTCTGTTAGGCTTGCGTTTTGATTGTTAGTCTTACGTAAAAATTGTCACGGCATTAGTATTTCAGTATTTCTTAAATATCTTAAGTTACTCTATTGGACTTTAGGGCCGTGACTTAAGGAATGCTTATAGGCCTAGCTAAAGTGCCAAGTTAGCCCAAGTGACCAATTTCTATAAAAATAAGTGTGTATAATATTGGGCCGAAGCCCATTTGTCATGAGGGTCCGCTTAGCAATCACAAGCCCGCCAGGACAATTAGCCATGCTTCCCGAGTCATCAGTAAGGAAATTTAATCATTTACGACTCGCACTCCAACTCCATTTTCAACGTAACAACTCGATAACCAATTAACATCTATTTTTGCCAACAAATAACAAACGATATAAATTATCGATTTTCAAAACATAAATATTAAAACAGGTAACTATCGAAACAACTTAAAAGACCGAGACACAGTTTTGCTTATAAAAGGTTAATAGAACATAACTTTTCAATTAATAGAAACTCATGTTATAAATCCAATTTTTACAACTCTTGACAATTATTCAAACTGGATAAATAGAAACTATACACTCGGGTCATATAAAATTTTCTATAAACATACTTACTATTTTACGATTTGTAAATGAAATATACTTCTTGAAAACATATAGTGTAAATTTTCTGGTGATAAATGACAAGTTAAATATATAAAAAATTTCAAAACATATTTATTAATGAAATATATTATTCTACATTGTATGTTGCTAATACAAATGGTATACAAGTTAAGACTTAATACATATTAAATATATATATATATATACACACACTTAATATATATATTTCTTTCGTTCGCATCGACGTCTCACATTATACGTACTATTTTTCATACACCATCATTCGATTATCATCAAATCGAAGTCTTGTTTATCCTTGATATCTTTTCTGTGTGTACCCTTCTAAGTATAATCATTTGGTCATCATTAAACCAAAGTCGGAATTCTTTCCTTGAGATTCCTTCCATGTCATCCTTCCTAAGCCGAGATTCACCCAAGTCTTTGTAAATTGTTTTAAGATAAACAATGCCACATAAGCAACAACAACAACAACAAAAACATTTAAAAACCTATAAAGTTAGTTAAACTTTATCGAGTCTTAAACATGAAGACTAAATATGCCGTATTAATTAGGTTGCGTGTCAGATCCGTGCACTATCACTCTTTGATTTAAATCCCTTTAG
Source organism: Chrysanthemum makinoi (assembly GCA_910596185.1). Lineage (NCBI taxonomy): Eukaryota > Viridiplantae > Streptophyta > Magnoliopsida > Asterales > Asteraceae > Chrysanthemum > Chrysanthemum makinoi. The sequence continues at coordinate 236,414,036 of OU343225.1, read as the reverse complement.
ACTTCATATTGCACATTGCCAAGGTGAGTTTCATAGCCCCTACTTTTACTTGTTTTATAACTGTTTTGGGGGAAGATACATTCTCATTTTTTTTACTTAAATGATTTAATTACTAAAATTCTGCATTCTATGCATACTATGGCCTTTGATTGATATGTTTTAAGATACATCATACCTAGATGCTTTAAGAACCACACTAAAACCTTTGACCTAGAATATTACGCAGCTTAGCCTAAGACTTTAGATCCCCAATTGCCCTTTTCATGAACCGTCAATTCCTGCAGGGAAACGCGAATGTTATAAATAGATCTATTGGGGGTGACTCCCCTGTTCGGTTGACCCCACTTGGGTCAAGGCGTAACATATAGCATGTCGGGACCGAGTGTATTGGGATAAACACTCGCCATGGGCTCCTTATTTGTATGACTTCCTTGTGCATACATAAACTGTCGTAGCTTCGGTTGCATGAACTTAGTGCTAGCGTAATAGATTCAATATATGACATTATATTCGTTGTAATGTACATATACCCTACTTATGGTCCACTAATGAAATCTTTTTAATGAAATCCTTTTATGAATTGAAACCATAAACTTTATGACATTATGCAAGACGTAATGATCATCAAAAACCAATTTGAAACAAAGTAATCGAAATCCCTTTTAAATAAATCTATGAACTCACCAAAGTAAGTGACCCCTTTAGCATGTATCTTTAGGTTTTGAGGTGATAGCTTATCTTTGGAGGTGCAAGGCAAAGGCATGGCATGGTCATAGACGACTCTGATTTATGTATTGGGACCACTCGTTTATAATGGGCCATTTTCTGCACTAATCAATAATGTAAACATTGTTTTTAAGAATGAATAAAAGTTTATTTATGAAAAACCAATTGTTCTATGCTTATGTTGTGATACCAATTTAGTAGCACCCTAATACTTGTATGCTTCTGCTGAGTCATTTTTGGGGGTGTTACATATATGTTTAGGTTGCTCGTAGGACTTTTGCGGTTTATTCATCACTTACGATCACTTCGCTTATCACTTTGCTTAACGGTGAGTTCATATCCCCACTTTTTCTCTTTTAACAGTTTTATTAACTCTTGGGGGAGATACATGCTACTGCTTTTATTATGATCACAATTGCTTGAACACTATTTTGAATTTGATATTGCCTAAGTCCCACTTGTGCTATAAAGTCCTCTAATCATGAACTGTTAGTCACTTGTGTGTGAGAAAAAAATATTAAGGATAGGCCTATCGGGATTAACGAATCCTGTCTATGTTGATCACTTAGATAACTAGACACGCTATATTTGAGATGTTAGGTAAATTGCAAATTACCTACTGGGGGCATATACTGTATCGATTTATTTATACTCTGAGTTAACGTATTAAGTGTCATGAGCTTAGTGCAATAATAAGTACTTTAATACTATTGTGAGTTACGTAATTTGTCTCTTAAACTTGAAATCTTGTGATCACTTCTTTTACATACTTAAACCCACGAATTCACTCAACCATTGTGTTGACTTTGTTAATACAAATAAGCCGTAAAAACATTTATTTATATTTTACGATCTTCTAATGTTTTGTCGATAACAAACGTAAAATCATTTTAACGAAACAAATAAAATACGTAAATAGTTTGATTCAATAGTTTTCTAACATACTAACGTTTTCACATAAAACACTAAAACAAGTATAAGTGTTTTTATATGTACAACAACTAGTGTTTATATATTGGGTTAACATATACTTAACTAAGTATATACTAAAATGGGTAAAAACAAGTTTATACTAAAATGGGTAAAAACAAGTATATACTAAATGGGTAAAAACTAGCAAATGGTATTGACCCATAACCCATGGTTTTACACAAACCACTTAACCAAGTTCAATGTATTCTAAAGATACATTGTATCTAGAAAGAAACCCATGGATCAACCCATGACCCATGACCCATAACCAAAAATACCCATGGGCAAAGAGGAGCGTCCCACGGATCCCTAGCTTTGTGTTGGAATCACTCCTAAACCTTAATTCAAGTGTTAGTGATTCATATGTAATAGTTAGCTTAATATGGCCTTTATGTTTGTTATTAGCCTTAGGCTTATGTAGAAGGCCCATAAGCCTAGGCCCAAGCCCATAAAAGAAAGGAAGGGACTAGGAGTGTTGCCCTAGCTCCCTCTCCTATAAATACCTTGTAATAACCCTCACTTGAGGGTTGGTTGTTCAATTCATTCTCTTTCACTTGCATACGCATAACCTTTCATTATATTCATACGCATAGTATTTGGGTGTGTTGTTCAACCGATCATTTCTTCATCTATTTCTTCTATTGATGCTTGTGTTATTAACATGGGAACCTAACAGTGGTATCATTCGCCAAATAGTTAGGTGAACATATTTGTTTTTGAAGTTTTTGGTTTGTGGTCGTACGCGTAAAAAGGGTTTCACCTTTGTCACGCTTAAAAATTGATTTTTTACACTTTTTAATCCAAGATTCTTGTCCTTTCAACGTTTTTAGGTGTTAAACTATCTATTTTTGGCAAAAAGTTTCAAACTTTACGGGTGGATCATAGTTTTTACACTAGGTTTTGAACGAGGTTCTTGTTCTACGCATAACTGTTTTTTTGAGCTTTGGATCATCAAGTTTCACACTTTTGTGTTATTTTGGTAATATTGAAGCTATCTCATCACAAAAATCTGGTTTGGAAACATCACTTGCCCGAAATCATTTTTGGCTTGTTTCTACGCGTAAGCAAACCCTAAACTTACGCGTAACTGTTACGTGGTTTGATCTTCAGTTTCGTGGCTTACTCAGTGTTTTTCTTTCTTGGATAAGCCTGAAAACACTTCGACTTTGGATATCTTTTGCACTGTGATAGTGTAAAAGATCATTTGGGCAAAACCCTAAAATTACGCATAAGCATAAGCTTACGCGTAGAATTGTTTACGCATAAGATTCATCTTACGCCTAAGCTTTGCCTTACGCATAGGGTAATCCTACGCCTAAGTTTTCTACGCTTAACTTTCTGTTTTACGCATAACTATAGTGTTTTCTCATCTCTTACGCGTAAGCTAATCCTACGCGTAACTATTGCTGTTACTCGTATCTTTGGTGTTTTTACGCTTAAGTGGTACTTTGCTCTTTTGTGATTTCTACGCGTAAGGACTCTTCATCAACAACGGTTCATTCGACTACAAAGATCCATTTAACAACACAAGTTTTTCAACATGTCACAACCACCATACTCTAGCTATTTCCCTTACACTTATCATCAACAACAACAACAACAACTAAGTCCACAACATCAAAAATTTAATCATCAACAACAAATTTATCAACAACAATTTAATCAACAACATACTCCACAACTTGCAGCAATCCCACAACCTCAAATGGTTCAACCACCACCAAGTCTTCAAGTACAACCTTACACAAACTTCTACAATCAACATCCATCCAGGATTACTATGAAGGAACCAGCATGGTTTGGCTAGATGTGTGAAGCCTTAAGTAGCCAACAATCAATTCATGAAGCTGGCTCACTTGATAGACCTCCAATGCTCACTCCCGGGAATTATGATCAATGGGTGATTCGGTTCTTTAGGTTTTGTGATCTAAAGAAACCACATGGAAAGTTCTTAAAGAAGGTCATTATGGAAGGTCCCTTTCAGATGCCTACTATTGTCACACCCGCAGATCCAGATGCCAATCCACCAAGAGATGTTTGTAACCAACATTGCAACTATTTCGACCTCACTGCCGATCAACTTCTACACTTTGAAGCCGATGAACTTGCAATGCAATACATCCTTTAGGACTACCCAATCAAATCCTTCGAAGTGTTGATGCTCAAAAGACTGCAAAAGCAATGTGGGAACATATTCATCTTCTTATGGAAGGCACAACACTTAATCAGGAAGCATGGAATCCAAAATCTACTTGGCTTATGAACACTTCATGATTGAACCAGGAGAGACATTAGAGTCATATCATCATGGCTTTTCAGACATCATAAATGATTTGGACAAACACAATATCATCATGCCACGAATTGCTGTGAACACTAAGTTCCTAAGTAGTCTTGGTCCAGAATGGGAAAAGTATGTCATTTTCCTCCGTCAAGCGAAGAATATGCATCATGCTACCTACGGATTGTTGTACGATTATTTGAAGCCTCATCAAAAAGAAGTTGATAAGGAAAGGATTATCCGTGGCCAAACTGTTTCACCTTCACTTCCGGACAATCAACAACTTGCTTTGTGGGCTCAAACTAGTGTTACTCCTCAAACAGCTCCTCAACCCGTTCCTCAACCAACTGCCACCATCATACCTTATGATCTGTCACAGCAAAAATCTCAACAAACTCAATTGGTTCCATACAACAACAACATTGCTCAAGCACTTTACAGTGAAGCTGATGAGGACTCCGATGCCTTTGATGAATTGCAACAAGGATTTGTTATGATTGCTAAAGCATTCGGCCGGTATACAAACAAATCCAACAATCGCATTCGTTCCTCATCTAATACAAGAAATCAGGCTGTTGTGAACAATGGACGCGTTGAAGTTCATAATCGTGGTTATGGTCGTCAGATGGGAGGTGGTCAAGGGTTCAATGCTATGGGAAGGAATAACATGGGTGCTCTGCAGCAAAGAAAGGGCTCAAGTGGTTGAACAAGGGAATGCTCAGAATGGGGTTAATGGTCTTCCTTGTTATAACTGTAATGAGAAGGGTCATCTGGCTAATGCATGTCCTAAGCCGAGGACAAGAGGCGGTGCTTATTTCAAAGAGGCTATGCTCTTGGCTCTTAAGGATGAAGCTGGTGGAACTCTCTCCAACAAGGAACAGAGCTTTATGGCGATGTAGACTCATGATGATGATATGGAGGACTTGCGGCTAATGCAAAGAAGGATGTTGATGGCACATATGCAAGCTCTACACATAAGTGGACACAGGCCCAGTGTATGACACTCGATGGCTTGTCTCAGTACCGGAACAAAACATACTCATTATCGATCTGATATCTCCGCCAATTTCTCCATCCGACAGGATCGAGTGTTCAACATGAGTCTTCCACATCTCATTCCGATGATTATCAAATAGACCCCGTAGTTATATTTGATGATCAAGATGACCTTATGGTTAATATTGATAATCAAGTTGACTCCGTGGTTATATTTGAGGATCTAAATAATGATCATGTTGAGACTAACGTTGAACAAGATGAGCTTCTGTCTAATAGAGAAATTGAGCTCTTAACCTTAATTAAAGACCAAGAATCTCGTTTGGAAATTTGCACGAAATTAAAAGAGAAAAATGCACTGTTAATTAGGGATAATGAATGCTTAATTCGACAAATCAACTTTTTCAAAACTCAAGAAAACCGTGAAAAAGGTTTTGAAGCCGCTTTTGCCAAATCACATCAAAACGAAAAATCTTTGGAACGAAAGATTCATGATCTAGCCGCTTCAAATAATGCTTTGTTGTCTCAAATAGAACAAATGAAACATGAATATAAACAACAAATTAACGCTCTTACTTTGGAAACTCAAAAAGCAAAGGCTGAGTTGTTAACTTGTCAAAAACAGTTCTCTGAGTACAAAAAGCATTCAACGAAACCAATAGATGACTATCTTGAGGAAATTGTTGACTTACAAAACAAAATCAAAGAGTTTAAAACTGTTGTTTATAAACATGGTGAATCAATCACAACGATTCAAAAGTTTTCTTTCAAACCAAATCCAAATGGATATGGACCGAATCTTGCGATTCCAAACCTAAGTTTTCACACAGAGCATTCAAACCAAATCCTGAAGTTTACAGTGCAAAACATAGAATTGATGATTCAATTATGACTGTTGTTGAATATAATCGCATGGAGGAATTAGATGTGATGACGAGTCGGTCAAAAATGGAAAATGTCGTTTATAACAAACCATTTAACTATTCAAAAGCCGTAACCTTTGTCACACAACAAGATACTTCTAACAAACCTTTGGTTATCACACCAGAAGTTAGTCCCCAATACAATGGTGCACAAATTAATGGTCCTTTACCTTCACTTAGTGAAGTAACAGCTAAAGCCGAAAGTTGTCGCGTTATCAAATATTTCGACACTTTCTTATCCGACCTTAAAATTTTGGAACGTGAGATTGAATTTCATTCTGAAATCAAAGTTCAACATTTTCAATCGCCAATGGCGCGAGAACATAAAGATATTCTTCAAGAATGAATTTTACCCCATGTCAAAAATTTGAAAACTTGTGCACTATAATTGAAAGGATTTTCACAAGGAACTTGGTCTCATGAAAACAGGAGAAAACAAACATCGATTTCAAATAATAAACGTAAAAGAAACTATTGAGAAAAGATGTTGATCGACTCTTGGAAGATGTTATCTGTGCCGATATCTATAATGTTGTGTTATTGCATTCTTTGCCATATGCATCTGATTCTATATCTCGCCGATACGTTGATTCTGTTGAAATTGTTGAAATTACGGATAATGTGCTTCATTTCCGAGTCTTTAAAAGTTGAAAATGAACGATTGTCAAACGAGCTTTCAAATGCAACACGTCGTCTTAATTGGTGTCAAAAAGATATTCACGATCAACAACTTGCTTTTCAAAACAAAATCGCCCAGTTGCGTGCAAAAACTCCTAATCCAAAAACTCCTAATCCAAAACTTCAAATCTCAAAATATGAACAAGAACTTGCAAAAGTTAAACAGGAATATGGTGTCATATTTGATTTACTCAAACAGACTCGTGATGAAGCATCAAACGAACTTGATAATTATCTTGCACACACTAAAGAAGTCATGAATTTTGCTGGAAATCTTCGTTCTGAAAATCAAGATTTGGTGCACACTATCATTAAGTTACGGAAAATGTTAGGAAAGTATGAACAAGTTCAGCCTAGCATCATTAAGAGAATTGCACCTGTAACACTTAGTAAACGTGAACCTAGAATGCCTACTGACAAAACACAAGTTACTAATGTGCTTCCCCATCAAACAGAATAGTTGCCTCTTTTTCCAACGTCCGCACTTCACATCCTAGGAGCAATACAAGGAAGAATAGGAAGTTGCGACCTAAGAAAAGACAAATAAAGAATGCCAAGTAGAAGCACACCGTAGGACTTTGAATAAGACTCCAGTTGCACCCACTTTAGATATTGCGTCTAGCAAATGTAATGGAAAAAGTGTTGTAACTAATACTGAACCTTTAAGTACTTTTGATATTCAGTCTGATGCTTCTTGTGTTATTTGTCGTAAAAGTATGCTTTCTGATTGTCATGACAAATGTGTTGCTAGAGCTATCTTGTCTCGTTTAAGGAATCCTAAGAATCGGAATACCTCTAGGCCCACTAATGCTTCTATGTCTGTGCTAGGTAAACCACCCTTTTTAGATTCTAAGAAACAAAATGATGTCCCTGTAGCTCCAGTATCACCTCCAAGGAATGTAGTACCACCTAGTGCATTCACTAAGACTAAAGCTAAGACTAGTTGGAGATGGCGGAAATGGATACATAATACACTAGGATTTAAATGGATGCCTAAAATCATTGATGTGTGTATTTCTACTATAACCGCCGAGGAACCCTCTAACTCATCGGTTCCACGTCTACTTCTATTCCATATGTGTCGCCTCTGGTGTAATGCAGGTGATACAGATCATCCTTTGATTGTTGATAGCGGATGTTCCCGACACATTACGTGCAACCTTAAACTGTTATCAAACTTTGTTGCAAAGTTCATTGGCACCGTCGATTCGAATGATCACTTCGCAGCTATCATGGGCTACAGAGATTACATCAATGGAAACATCGAAACTAGAAGGGTTTATTATGTGGAAGGCCTCGGTCACAATCTCTTTTCTGTTGGTCAATTTTGTGATGGAGACTTGGAAGTCGCTTTCAGGGAGAAAACTTGTTTCATTCGTGATCTACAAGGAAATGATCTTATGTCTGCTCAACGCTCATCCAGTCTCTACACTATCTCCATGCAAGACATGATTGCTTCATCTCCCATATGTCTACTCTCAAAGGCCACATCTACAAAATCTTGGCTATGGCACCGACGTCTCTCACATCTAAACTTTCAAACCATTACAAACCTTGCTCGACACAAACTTGTTGAAGGTCTCCCACGATTCCGGTATTCTAAAGATCACCTATGCTCAGCTTGTGAACAAGGGAAAAGCACTCGTGCTCATTTTTCTTCAAAGGTGGAACACAACTCTCAGCATGTGCTTCATCTTCTTCACATGGATTTGTGTGGCCCGATGCGCGTGCAGACGATTAATGGCAAACGCTACATCTTGGTAATTGTTGATGACTACTCAAGATGGACTTGGGTTTATTTTCTTCGAAGTAAATACCAAGCTCCACAGATGATCATCACCTTCTCACAAAAATCAAATTCAACTCCGAACACCGCCGACAAATTCGAACATACAAAGGAACTGAATTTGTAAATCAAACTCTTCGGGAATATTATGAGAAAGTGGGAATTGAGCATCAAACATCTATTGCCCGCACACCAGAACAAAACGGAGTTGTTGAAAGACGAAACCGTATGTTAGTGGAAGTCGCCAGAACGATGTTAATCAATGCTAAACTTCCAGATTACTTGTGGGCTGAAGTTGTCTCAACTGCATGCTACACTCGTAATCGCCAATGATTACAAAACACCACAACAAAACACCATTTGAGCTTCTCCACAACCGAAAACCGAATCTTAAACACTTTCATGTATTTGGATCCCTTTGCTATCCGAATAATGATCGTGATGACTTTGGAAAGCTCAAAGCCAAAGCGGACATTGGAGTCTTTATTGGATATTGTGAGAATTCTAAAGGTTACCGGATCTGAATCGCCGTACAAAACAAGTTATGGAAACGATTCATGCTAATTTTGATGAACTTACCGATATGGCTTCGAGTATAACAGACTTGGAACCCGGTCACAACCGCTAAACTTCCCCAAACCCCATCATCACCACTCAAGCCCTCGCCTTACTCGTCAACAAATGGAAAGACTATTTGCTCCTCTGATAAGTGACGATATTGATGAACGTGCTCGTGTGTATTCGTTGTTTCCGCCGCTCAACCTCGATAATACTCTTATACCGATACACCTGCTACAACATGCTAATGTTGAAGAAGCACCACCAGCTTGACTCTACAACAACAGTTGAACAAACCGCTCCAACGACGCAGAACCAGTGATGATGTTCTTAATGAAGTACCCCCCCACCTGCAGATTTTGATCCAAATGCGTTCTTTAACCCGTTTGCCAATGAAACTGCTGCACCTGATGTTGCGGAATCATCTACAAGCCATTTGAATCCTCAAAATCTGCATAATGTATATCAACATCAACCTTCCACACATCGTTGGACGAAAGACCATCCTCTTGAGAATATTATTGGTAAACCGAATCAACCAGTCGTAACAAGACAACGCCTTCACACAGATGGTGAACATTGCATTTATGCACTCACTGTCTGCCAATCTGAGCCTAAAACATTAAAGACGCAATGACAAAGGACAACTGGATTGAATCCATGCAGAAGAAATCAACCAATTTAAACGTCTTGAAGTATGGGAACTGGTTGAAAGACCAACAGGGTCTTCGTCATTGGTCTAAAATGGATTTGGAAAACAAATTGGATGCTGAAGGAACCGTAATTAGAAACAAGTCACGTCTGGTGGCTAAGGGTTATAGACAGGAAGAGGGTATTGACTTTGAAGAATCATTTGCTCCGGTTGCTCGTCTTGAGGTCTGTTCGGATTTTTCTGGCATTTACGGCTCACATGAACATCACGGTCTTTCAAATGGATGTCAAAACTGCTTTTCTCAATGGACAACAGAAAGAAACGGTCTATGTAAGCCGGCCGAAGGATTCGTTGATCCGAGTTCCCTAATCATGTCTACAACCGAAGAAAGCTCTCTACGGTCTCAAACAAGCCTCTCAGCAGTACGATAAGTTATCAACCTTCCTTATTGCCAATAAGTTTACCAAAGGTTCGGTCGACCCTACACTCTTTATACAATATCACGGGGCTCACATCTTAATCGCTCAAATCTATGTGGATGACATCATTTTTGGGTCAACACATTTAAAATATTCAAATGCTTTTGCAAAACTTATGACAAAACATTTTGAAATGTCAATGATGGGTGAACTCACATTCTTCCTAGGAATGCAAGTTCATCAATCACCCCGTGGTATTTTCTTGAGTCAGTCCAAATATGCCCTTGAATTGTTAAACAAATTTGGAATGCAAAACTGTGACACCTATGCCACACCAATGGCTCATACCAAGAAGCTAGACGCTGATTTACATGGGAAATTGGTGGACCCTACCAAATACCATAGTATCATTGGGTCTCTCATGTATCTAACAGCTAGCAAACCTGATATTGTTTTTGCCGTCTATCTTTGCTCCCGTTATCAGTCAAGACCAACTGAAACCCACCTCTCCGAGGCTAAAAGAATCCTCCGATACATCAAGGGAAACATTAATTTGGGAATCTGGTATCCGAATGATTCTGGTTTTGAACTAATCGCTTTTTCAGACGCTAGTCACGCAGGATGCTTAGATTCACGTAAAAGTACTTCAGGAGCTTTACAATTTCTTGGTAATAAACTGGTGTCATGGCAATCGAAGAAGCAGGATTGTACATCGTTGTCCTCAACAGAAGCAGAATATGTAGCCATGTCAGCGTGTTGTGCTCAAGTCATTTGGATGATAACACAACTCAAAGACTATGGTTACGTATTTGACAGAATCCCGATGTATTGCGACAATCAGAGTGCTATTGCGATCTCATGCAACTCAGTTCAACACTCGAAATCAAAGCACATCGATCTTCGATATCATTTCATCAAGGACCACGTGGAACAGGGTACTATTGAATTATACTTTGTGGGTACAGAATACCAATTGGCATATCTTCTCACCAAAGCCTTAGCTCCTGCTAGGTTTAATGAGTTGGTCCACCGGATTGGTATGCGGTGTTTGACTCAAGAAGAACTGGATGAACTCTTAAAACATTCTTAAACACCAGTCAAACACCAAAATCTCTTTTGTAAATATTTTTAAAAAACAAAATACAAAAATATAAAACCTTATAAAACAACAAAAATATTCTTCTATCTATATTTCTTTTAACATGGCAAGTACAAATCTTTCGTCAACACTCAAATCTTTCAAAATTTAGTATTTTTCTGATCAAGTGTTGGGGGGGAGAAAGCAAATATTTTTCAGTTTCATAAAACCTTGTACTTGCATGTTATCTTATCTCGGTTGTTTCTTTAAATGGTGGTCACATCTCTGGTTTTCTGACACTCCTCGGACTGAAATTTATAAAACTTTACTACTTCTTAAGCCGAGGGGGAGTGTCGTCAAATTTCTTTCCTAAATTCTTTCGTTTGGTAACCAAAATGGAAGTTAAAGGCATTGGATGAAAATGGAAAAGGTGGAGGGACTAAAACTGTCAAAATCTTAAAGTTATTTTTAATAAAACTACCCACCAAACACATTTAATTCATCACATTTATTATTTCACCAAACAAATCCTACGCATAAAAATCGTTCTACAAATCCATGTATTGGATCATCAAACTGTAAGTGGTTTTATGTTTTTAACATGATTACAAGCATTGGTTTTGAATTTTAAACAAATCCAACGGTTAAATTTTTGTATATGGTTGATTTTGTGTTCTACGCATAGGCGTATGAACACATAATCAAGTTTGTGTGTTTGTGGTTGAAATGATTGTGTCAAAACATTTTCCTAACATCAATGATTACATTTTCATCACTTAAACACACCTAGATACACGAATTGACTGATTTTGGGAATTAGGGTTTATGCGTGAAATTGGGTGTTTTCAAATGTGAATGTTTTTGGTCAAAAAATGTGACAACCGATAGTTGTATTTCAACATTTATCGATGTTGTTATTGTAACCTTTATGGTGAATTGATGATATCTAGAAACATTTCATATGGTAAGTTTAGTCTAATTTCATTAACATCATTTGCAATGTTTGTTCCATGACGGAAACACTAATTAATTAAATAAACTTTAATTAGAAATTAGCTACTTCCAAAAATGATCCCTATATTTTTTTATACTTACATTTAGTTTAAAAACTATATTTTTTAGTTCATATTTATTCTCGCATTTGGGTATATAATTACTTTTTCTTTTAAATTCAACCCGATTCACTCAAATCTTTCAAGAGTATTTTTACAATTTTATGATTACAATATATTTTACTTTGTTAAAACTTTTTACCCTAAATGGTATAGAGAACATAACACTCATAAATATAAAATAATACTTGTATGACTTCTTATCCAACCAACACACAAAACCATATTGAACTTTTTCAAGATTTCCTCAAACAAGAATCCTTGTTTTGTGAAAAAGGTACACAAGGCCATTTTTTTCCTTCTTTTTCTTCTTCTTTTGATGCAATTCTTATGGCTAAATCTCTTAATGTTTGTAACTCGTATTTAGAAATTACTTGTTTTTTTCTTTAACCTTAGGGTAACACACTTACCTTTTCATGTTTCTTTTCTTTTACGCTCGCTTGATAAACACCCACATTTCACTTGGGTTTCAAACATTATTATACACACTTCATTCATAATTCAAGTAAGTTTTCTCTCCCTTGTTTGATCACCATATTTACCAAGAGTTCTTCATGCTTGATCTGATGAATATTGAATGTATGTGTTAATAATCACCTCAAAGTTCTACTTGTGCTATGATTAACTTATTTCAGGTTTATTACGTGAAAATTCAGAGTTTTATCAATAAAGTTATTATTCCCTTGCAATTTACGATAAGGATCACCTTACGCGTAGAAGGTTATGCGTAAGAGTAATCTTACGCGTAATCAGGTTTAGTACGCTATTTTCATAAGTAAGGTTCTACATATGGGACTACGAATTTTTGGACCGTATTAGAAATATACTGTAAAACTAACTGGGTATGCGTAAACGAGTTATAACGACAAGTTTGACTATATATTTTCTACGCATAAGGTCTACTCTTACAAATTATTTCGACTTATCAAAAATATATTAGTAAGCCTTTGATACGCGTAAATAATGTAGCTTTAAACGAGACTATACGCTTCACGCGTAAGCTATTTTAGAAAACTACGCATAAGGTCCCTTGACGAAAACTTTCCTTCTAGATTTTGATACGCTTTTCAAAACCGTAATATTTCTACGCGTAAGTAGATGACGATCATACGCATAAGCAAAATTGCGTTGCGGCCATTACTCCTCCGCACGATAAGCTGCCATTTCTACGCCTATGCTAGTTTTATTATCCTTGTTTCATATGAACCATTAGTCTTGTTACGCGTTAACTTAACTTGTAAAACGATAAATAAATCATAACGTCACAAAAACCAATAATGTCACTAATAAGCTTAACTTGGTCATGTTCTATGGCTAAATCTCTACTCAGAGAAATGGGTTTCTACGCTTAAATGTTTGATAAACATGAAAGTTAACCAACTCAACTTAAAGAAGGGTATGCGTAACTTAGGCTTTATATACGCCATCACGGATAAGCGTCTTGCAAACTGTCACGAAACCAATAATGACACGGACTCATTGGACTATTGGACAAACAAGTGACTTTGGACTCGTAACAATCATCAACATTGCACATTCAATAATTAGACAATAAAACCATCTGTTGACTAACATAATGTCTTTCAATATGTTGGTTCTTTTGGCTAAATATATTTTAGATCACGACATGGACGCTCAAATGAATGTGGATGCACCAAATGTTCTCACCGTTGCTGATATCTTCCCTAATGGTTATCCGATGAAGATTGGAAAGAACAACCTTCGTGTTGACTTTGAAACTCTCACCTGCTCAGAGTCCTCTTGTTTAATTACTGTGGATATTCTGAAGAATCATCCTTATCAGAACATGCTCTCCAATTCTCGCTACGCATTCTGAGATCTATATTCACCAGCTTCGGTTTACAATGCAAAAGATCAAAGGACAAAACGCCGTGATGGTGACTCTCATGACAAAAAGTCACCATCACACCTGCAGACTTAAGGGTTGTTCTTCTCATTCCGATCATCGAGCCAACCGAACTCAATGCCACACCAACTGAAGAGATTGTTCTACAGTTCCTGATCAATATTGGTTATGACGAAGCTACAGGAGTAATCACTAAGCATTCACATGTGGATCTTAAGAATATTCCTCAACCTTGGAGAACTCTCTACATCATCATCACCAAATAAAGCTGTTTTACGGTCGTGACAGTGGCTTTGAGCATCCCAAGCTCATGGAACTGCAAATCTTTTGGGCTTTGGTCAACATGAAGCACATTGAAGTCGAATCTCTGATATGGGACGACATGATGACATTCCTCAAGAAGCTTGGCTCAAAGATCCCTTATATCAGATATACAAAACTGTTGATTCAAAGAGCACTTGGGTTTAACCTTGATATCCCCAAAAGAATCAATGACCCCAACAATCACCACATATTGACATGTTGTATGAACCTACTCTAATGATGATTTAAGGAATCAACAACAAAGAAACAAGGTGTGTCAGGCTGCCGGATCACCTTTTCTCTGATGCAATCAAACAGCTTTACTCATACAAAAGGTATCTGGTAGCAGGTTCTCTCGATGATAAGTCTTCTGGTACACCTACCAGGAAAACCAGAAGAGGTAGTGCAGGGAGTGTTGCAAGCACAAAGAGTCAAAGGAAGTTCCCTAAGAGGAAACCCGCACTAAAAAGGAAAGTTCCTTCTAAAGAAACTGTTCCTATTCCCACTCCAAAGCCTGAACCGCCAAGAAAGCTAGTGGATGAAAGCTCTGAGGAAACCGAATCAGACGATGAGGTCTTCTACTCTGAAACTGCCACCGACGTTACTCAATCAGTAGCTAAACCTCCCAGTCCACCAACTGACAAAGGTAAAGGGAAGACTCCTGTGATTGAACATGATAAGGAGAGCTCTGAAGAAGAACCAATAGATGAGCAAAAGGAATATCAAATGAAGTTGAAGGAACTCAGACATAAACATCTTGCCGAAGCATTTGCAAAGGATCAAATGGGTGGCCCCGGAGGGTCAAGTGGGGGAGTTCAATCTACACCAATTCCTGATGCAGTTAATCAACCCGATAAGGGAACTGGCGCCACCACTCTTAAGCAACAACAAAAACGCCGGAGGGAACCAGAAAAAGAGAAGTCTGAGAAAAAAAAAAGCTGATGAGGAAGCTAGGATTCAGGCTGAAGAAAAGGCTAAAACCGATCAAGATGACGAAGTAAACTATGATGATTTTCTTCTCAATAGTCCAACTCGTTCCAAGGAGAAAACTTATGAACCTCCTAAGGACCCTAAACCTCCTCATGACTCTTCATCATCAGATTCATCCTCTCACTCTTCACCACCACCATCCAAAAGAACTACCAGATCCACATCTAAATCTGTGAAGAAACCAGCAGACTCTTGGTTATCCCGGGCTAAAACAAGGATTGTTAAAGCTGTCAAGCAAGTACGAAGAAGGATGTTACCAACAAAAGCTGAATCAACTCGCTGACGTGAATCAACTTTCTTCAAGACGGGATAAACGAGTTGTTGACGAAAGGAACAAATCCATTAGTTTATCAAAGGAGATTTCCAAAAGGATTTGGAGAAGATGGCAAGAGAAGACACTCACAAATTTCTTCTCTTCCTAAAGTGACAAGGGAATTATATTCCAGACTACTTACTCCAAATATCGTTACATTGGTCAAACATATAATGGCCAAAGAATCGATCTCTCTGAAGTTTCAATTGATTACTAAATTAGTAATGCAAATGTCAAAAAGAGCTGGAACCTTCACTTCGGATGAAGCTAAATTTTTTGAGACTCTATTAGACTATCAACTCAGGTCTTCATGCAAAGAATCAGCAAGTCAACCAAAACGACCAAGAGATGACGATGATAAGGACAAGGATTCTGCACCTAAACGTCCAAAGAAGTCTGGAGAATCTTTCTCAATGCCACCTACACCCCGAAGGACTTCACCACCAAGACGATCTCCTCCTCCCTCTTCTACTGAAAAACCTCAGGATTCTGAAGTTACCACCCGACTCGAGAAAACCGGTGATCATTTTGAGTATACGGGTGGTGACGATGAAGAATTCCATGAGCCCCAACAACAACCCACCTCTCCTAAAGCAACAAAGGAACCAACATCCTCTAGGCCTAAGAAGAAGAAGAAGAAGACGACTAAGGCTGATGTCGTTTCATGGCTAGACAATGATGACACCGAATACGAATGGTTTTCCACACTTGTTGC
Source organism: Chrysanthemum makinoi (assembly GCA_910596185.1). Lineage (NCBI taxonomy): Eukaryota > Viridiplantae > Streptophyta > Magnoliopsida > Asterales > Asteraceae > Chrysanthemum > Chrysanthemum makinoi. The sequence goes on along the minus strand of OU343225.1, from coordinate 236,397,667 downwards.
TGCTACACCCGCCTTAACTGATGACCAAGATATGGTAGGAGGTAGTACGCTGGAGCATGCTAAGTTACTACAATCAAAGTTCCGAGTGAAGAAGATGACGTTATCAGAGTTGAAACGAATCAAGAATGAAGCCTTTTAAATACTCAAAGACAGCTCGGAAAGTGCTATTGAAGTTGAATATCACCTTGAAAACATAGCACGAGCCATGTCCAACAACATTGATTGGCCCAACCCTGAAGCAAACATTGACTTCACCCGCAAAGACAAAGCTCCATACTACACTGACTGGACCAAACCCCTACCTACCATCGGTCAACCAGAACAACCTAAGATTCCATTTCGATACTTCTTTAACAATGAACTGGAATTTCTTCTGCACGGTAGCGATAGTTCAAAGAAATACGCTACATCCCTGACACTTCCGTTCTCCCCTACCATTTACTCCAACCGCATAGCCATCGAGGAAAAGGCCACCCACATGTTCAACAACAAAGTGGAAGAGTATGACCTCAATTCATCAGACGGGATTCACCATTGGCCAGAACGCCAACGAATCTACTACAGAAGCTGCCAGGTTCGTAAATCTCAACATGAAGTGTACAGTAATCAAGCGATCGTTGCTGTTAAGCATGTTGCTCTTTCGTCCAAATTGGATTACACCTTTCTCAAGCATATTGTCGTCAAACGACAAGACGAAAGGACTATGCATTCGTGAAGCGGACTTCGTAATTTGTCTCTCAATGATATTGAAGATCTGTATCTTGCCAAAGTACGGGGAAGAATGAGACAATTCTCGACTGAAATTCAACGTGAATACATCAAGTCCTTGCTCATCTTCATCGAAGCATCGTGATCCAGAAACGTGTAGAAGATTTGCAACTTGCTGTTGAGTCGTATCAGACTCGTGTCAACTTTACCGCACTGCAGCTAGAACTTCCTGACATCAACCATCAACCTCAATTCACTATCATCAGCAAACTCTTTGGAGTAGTCTACCGCAGTGCACTCTACCGCAACTGCTTGATGGCGTGTAATGAGCTTCATAAGTTTGGAGATTCAACGTTGAAGCATGTCAGAGATGGGCTAGCATATCGGTTAAAGGCGATTCAGCAAGGCATTGGGTTGCCAAAGAGATGGACTTCTAAGGAAAGACGGGATGTAAAGAGAATCATCAAGCAGATTGATGAAAGGTTGTTTCGAAGGGACCAGTTCAGAATGTTGGAGAGTTTCGTTGGTCGTCGTCCTTACATTAATATCACAGGCTATCAACGCCCAGTTCGCATTCCTGGAGTTATTGCGGAACTACCTGACATTCCTGGTACCCCTTAAACTGTTTCAATTTCATACTTTTTTGGATGTGTGATTATATATGACTATGGCTTGTGCACACATAACATTGTACAACCCATACTTGTAAATAAAGGACCCCGTGGTACGCTTCAGTGCCACAATCCTTAGGAAAGGAGCGAAAGCTTCTTACTTTTGAGTAAAACCTATCAAACCTTTCATTTTTCAAAGGTTTTGCTCAAAAGGACAAGTACTTCCCCTTATGATTTTCAAAACCTCAACCGTTTATATCACTTGTTGGGGGGGAGTATTTGACTTAAAAACTTTGTTCACAAATTGTTCTTTGTGTAATCTTCCCACAAAACTCAAAATGGTCATATTTATTCTCAACATTTCTTCAAAAATAACATTTATATGCCATTTTTGAGGGGGAGACAATTATGTGATAAGAAATATGTTGTGTTTTGCTATTGAATCCTCGTGTGAAAAGACTTCAACCCATGAATTGAAGAGAACTGAACAGTCATACATTGAAAAGATTCGTCTTCCAAAACTTATCCAAGTAAATTGTACCTATTCGAGAAACTCTTGATAGACATTATCTTTGACGAGTTTGACAACCTTTCGGGGTTGTCCACATCTTCAAGGTAGTTATTAGAGCCAGTTGTCACCTAAAAACTGACAATGTATCTCTTTAACTATGCAACGTAATCGTGTCTCGCAAGGGATTGTCTATCTTGAGTCGATCAATTCAAAAGTGCGCGCTCTTTCCTCACTGTGCGATTTGTCAAAACTCTTAACCACATGTTGAGGGGGAGTATTTCTGAAAATCTAAAACTCTTGAAGTGTTCAAACATGTTTTTCATTCACAAACACTTCGAGATATTTTCATGAAAATGGTTTTATGGCAATGGAGTTATAAGGTGATTAAGGTTAGGAATAACCGTCCTATGATCCGCCAGAGCCGGAGGGATCTACCCAAGGACACTACCAATAGTTAGAATTAGAAAGTCCTTAGGTATGATTATAAAAAGGAGAAAATGAGAATCGGAGAAAGAAGGAGTTGAAGAATTAAAAAGAAATGCAAAGAAAAGGGTGAAAAGAAATAGCCCTCCAAATTATTCAACTTAGGGCAGACACCGGGTTCAATTCATATGCTACTGGTTGTCACTAGATGACACCGGCATTGAAGATTAAAAGTCGTCATGGACCCAGTGACGCATGCACTAAACCTTCTTAGCCACTCAAGTCTCTCTCAACAGAAGCTTGTTTCATTCTCACAGGGAACCCTACGTAAACTATCGGCTTTCTCTTAAAGATTGCTGGTATTGAAGAAAGAGACCTTCTCCCTAGTCTCCGCTCAGGAAAACCAAAACGCACTATTGAGTCTAGAGCCACGAGATTCATCAAAAGATCTCTTAGGTACACTTGACATTTCATCACTAGTTGTTCAACAATAAGAGCATCAGTGGTACGTTATCGAGTCCTTCACAGATCTTAGCAATCTGTCGAGAACATTTATGAGAGGTTCACAATTGTGATCCTCAGCCCTGACAACAGGTCACTTCGGTAACTCCCCGTGGATTACGCTTAGTGTGTCTCAAACGGTCTACAGTCGTGGGGTGATGCTTCGGTGTACCTCAGCGACTCATCTGAACCGTAGATGTACTTCGGTACATCGCGTTATCTCACTTGTGGGACTCCGGTTCAGGAACGGCCTTTGTGAGAATTAGAGTTGTGTTTTCACACTATGCTGTTAACACTCTTGAAGTTCAAACTTGTAAGTGCCGGAATCCGCTTATTACTAACCTTTCTTATGTTTACTTCTTATGGAAGCTCTGGAGCGGACTGATCGTGCAGATTCTTCACATGCTCATACCAACAACATCACTAATGGAAGTTCACTCAAAAGGCAACACAAAGTCAGAATGATTCTACGATAAAGTCAAGGAATCTACAAAGTTTAAAGACTAAGAGAACTTCATCAGTACTGAAATCCAACGTCAAAGAGCGTGTGAGCATGTTGGAGAAAGACGTGGAGACACTGGAGTAGCGAAGCTGGCCTGATGCAGACAACAACAACATACTATCACTTTCAAAAGAACAAAGAACAAAAGAACAAAGAAAATGATGACGTCAAAGCAGAATACTTCAAAGGAAACAATTTCTCCACACTGGGGATATTGTTCGAATCACGACACTTCTTCTAACAAGAAAGAAGAATGTCAGAAGACGTCAAAGCTACTATTACATCAGAACCTTCATCGTTTATTACTCTTTCATTCATCACTAACACTTAGGGGTAGATTGTTGGAATCACTCCTAAACCTTAATTCAAGTGTTAGTGATTCATATGTAATAGTTAGCTTAATATGGCCTTTATGTTTGTTATTAGCCTTAGGCTTATGTAGAAGGCCCATAAGCCTAGGCCCAAGCCCATAAAAGAAAGGAAGGGACTAGGAGTGTTTCCCTAGCTCCCTCTCCTATAAATACCTTGTAATAACCCTCACTTGAGGGTTGGTTTTTCAATTCATTCTCTTTCACTTGCATACGCATAACCTTTCATTATATTCATATGCATAGTGTTTGGGTGTGTTGTTCAACCGATCATTTCTTCATCTATTTCTTCTATTGATGCTTGTGTTATTAACATGGGAACCTAACACTTTGTGCTAAACGGATCCCTTGTGGGAGGGATCCGCGGGATCCGGGGAACAGTAGAAAATTTCCTCTATAAATAGAGAGCCATTTCTTCCTTTCTACTCACCACTTTACAAACATACTTCCCCCAAATATTATACCTCTCTAACCTCATATCCAAGAGATCTATGTAGTTTGTCTTTTGTTTTTGTGTGATTCTCTAGGTTCCTCTTAAAGGCGAGATCACCACTTCTTGAAGTCGAGCAAGCTCAAGTCCATGAGTTGCCATGCTTCGTCATCATCAAGACAACTGAGGTTCTCTTGTTGATTGTTCTTTCTTCCTCCGTAGATGTTGTGTTGAAGGCATTAGTGAAGGATGCCGAAAGAGTCAAGACGAAAGCATTAGTGAAAGGTGTTTAACGTTCGTGTCAAAAGCATTAGTGAAGAATGCAAAAGGTGTCAAGACGAAGGCATTAGTGAAAGGTGCCAAGCGTTGTGTCAAAGGCATTAGTGAAGGATGCCTAAGAATTAAATCAAGCGGCATTAGGGAAGAATGCCTAGGTCGTATAATCGATGAGGTGCACCGTTATACATATAAGTATTTTTTTACTTCCAAGGATGGTGATATCCTTGATGGTGTTGTAATAAGGAGTGGATCTCCTTAAATTTAGGTGTTGTGTTGTGATGGGTAGTAGTTCCTCCATAGTAATGGAACTAGGTGCTTAGCCTAGTACCTAATAAAGGGTAGGCGACGTTGTGATAGGATTAGTTCTCCTTGGTGTGAAAGAACTCGGTAGTTAGCCTAGCACCGTATAAAGGGTAGGCGACGTTGTGTTAGGTGTGGTTCGCCTTGGTGTGAAAGAACTCGGTATTTAGCTTTGTAATGGAAAAATGTGTAAGCGACGTTGTGAAGGCTTCTCCGCCATAAGGAGATTGGTGTAGTGTTTACGAACTCTCGAGTAGGTAACTTGAGGAATGGAGTAGGGCAAGGAAGGTGTCCTTGTAGCCGAACCACTATAAATACTTGTGTCGTGGTGATGTGCTTCTTACTCTTTATCTTTCATTACACGTTTATATATCTATCTATCAACGTCCAACATAAACAACCAAATAGATTGACATAAGTCGATCTAAATATTTAAAAAGTCGATCTAAATATTTAAAAGGAAGTTTTAAATTGGTAAAACTATTCAACCCCCCCCCCCCCTCCTTCTAGTTTTCTACAGACTTTTTAGCATGTTTTATCTCAGGTTCTTAAGGTATTTGACTGGCACGAAGTAGCATAGATATTTAGAAGGCTTTATTTTGTTATCATTCGATGAAAAACTTTAAAAACTTTGTGATGTACATATTATGTATTATGTAATGTTTGTGACCTCTTTAAACTCTGATGTTTTAAGGTAGTCGAATGATAAACCTTTTTAAAACGTCTCACTTAGAGTCGTTTTCTATAATTTATGACTGTTGTACTAATAAATAACACCCAGTTTGAATTTCGCGGCTATATCGAAATTGAGGGTGTTACATGTACAACATGGGATAGATAGAATTGTTTGCATCATCCTAGAGTCCTCGTAGCTTAGTGTATTATGAGAAACCGATGCTCCTGCTTATTGCATTCTTGTGAGAATTTGTTTTAATTCGCATGCACTAGAGACACTCTCCTTCCAGAGTCATTTAAGTAAATCATTTCACTAGCACTACTCACATACTTTACACTATTTCTGATATCCTTTTCCATAGCCGTTATGAGCCATCCTTTCATTATAGCGTCACAACGAATCTACAACATGTAATACGCAGTCGTTTTCTCGAGTTTCTTTGTTGACCCATCCATGAATCCAACTTTGTTATTGGCAAACAAGAAATTCATTTTTGACCAATCCGCGTAGTTATTATATTTTAGAGTACCCACCGCCAGATGACCGACCGAAAACCGAAGTGAGTTATTTGTCGGTTCGGCCGGTACCGGACCGACCGGACCGAGGACCGATTCAAAAGTGAGACCGGGACCGAATGTCATGAATTTGAGGTAATTCAAGAATGGAGAGGAGAGTTAACATCGGGACCGACTTTTTGGGTAGGGTTAGGGTTTTCATGATTGCCATCGGCAATGGCGGACCTCTTTGAGGGTAGGAGAGGGTCCCGGCCCTCCCAAAATTTTCGGCACCTAGTGTAAATATTATAGGTTTTAGGGGTAATTTAGTTGAGGTTACAAACAAATCCCCGATTCGGCCCTCCCAAAATAAATTCGACCCCCCCAAAATAAATGGTCAAGTTCCGCCACTGGCCATCGGAACCGTTTTTTGAGTTAGGGTTAGGGTTTTCTTGATCGCCAGCAATGGTGCAGCGTTTGATGTAGGTGTTTGAGGCTTTTTTTACGTTAAAACCGCTCTAGTACGATAATAAATTGGATGGAACAAGATCGGTTCTATTATTCTCATTCAAAGTTCATCATATGACAATGAGTTTAAATAGAAAGGCTAGCTAAGTAATAGCCTAACTATATGCGACACACAAGGAACGAATAGATAACCTATATTTGAATCCAATAATTATTTTATAGTATAATTATACTATATATAATAGAGCGTCAACGATCTACATCCTGATGTAAAATTTGCGTCATCACTCCTTTTTCATTCTTATAATTGCAGGCATACTGATGGGCTAATTTGGGTTCAACAGTTACCAGTATTTCACCATCTTAACAATCTACATTTAACCCAAAAAGAGGACACTACCTGTAGGCCAAACATGAATCTAACAAGTTGAAAGTAGCTCAATATCATACCAGCCTAACCCATAATTCTCGAGGCCCACATGAGCAAACCCAAAACAACTGACAGAAACAAATGTTATAAAACACTTGCAGAATGTCATAAAATACATAACTTACCAACGATTTTTATGCACCAAAACTATAGTGCCATAAAAGCGTACGTACCGCATAAACACGGAACCAAAACACATACCGAAGTACAAGCTGCAACGCGAGCGACACGTAATACCTTGTTTTTTATCATTTTATGATACCAAAATACAATAGAATAGTATCACGCTTGTTTTAATAAAATACATAATGAATTTAATATTAGTGTATAAATGTGTGACTGTATAAAATACAAATCAATCGCCAAAACAAAGTGTGTATCATGTTTGTGTCCTTTTTGTTTGAAGTTTGAACTTTTGAAGAATCTAAAAAGGATCGAAAGAGCTTTTAAAAAGTATGATGAGACTTATTTTACATATCAATTTTTTTTTACATACTAAGGGATTCATCTCAACTATACATGTAAAAAGAAATCAATTGCTGAGATTAAAAGCATTTTATTATTTCACATATTTTTTATAATTTAAATATCTCTTAAACCGTTAATCGTTAAGTGAAAATATTTGCATTGTCGCGAAAAGCATTTAATTATCTTTTCATATACGGGCACTTTCATATACTTTCGAAAAAAAAACAAAAAAAAAAATCGTTTTTTTCACGTTTTTTCGTCTTTTTTTACGTTACTTGAAATTTGTATGAAAAAAAAATATATGATTAAACACTAATTTGAATATCATATGTGATATTAGTGTTAAATCATATATGATATGTGATATCACATGTATATCATATGTGATATTACACTAATATCAATTACATATCATATATGATATAACACTAATATTACATGTGATATTCAAATTAGTGTTTAATCATATATGATTTTTTAATGCAAATTTCAGTAACGTAAAAAAACAAAAAAACTTAAATAAAATACGTGAAAAATACGAAAATTTTTTTATGTCGAAAGTATATCAAAGTGCCTATCTTTAAAAAGATAATTAAATGCTCGTCGCAATGATATTTTTTTTTCGCTTAACGATTAACGGTTTGAAAGTAATTAATATTTGAAAAAAGATGATGAAAGTGGGTTTTTTAAATTGTTGGGATTAATCTCATCTATTAGATCAAATAAAAATTGATGATAGAAATTGATCCATTGGTATGTAAATAATCTTTTGTCCTCAAATTATCTTAAATCAAAAAGTATATATATATATATATATATATATATATAGAATCTGGATCGATTGAGAAGATTTTTATTTTGAGAATATTGAGAAGGTTTTCAAAAACGCTAGATTTTTAACTTTGATTCATGTTTTTCAAGCGTAAAACTCATTTTAATGTGATTAAACTTCAAAATGTGTAAAAAAAATTTGAATCAATGTTAAAAATCTCTCAATTTTGCAATATATGTAGAATACTGAATCATCTGTACAAATTTAATGAATCATCATCATAACAAAATTTTAACAATGATTTGTGAATCAAATTTGTGATTTATAGATTCGATTCACCATAAAATGATATTTACTTGTGAATCAAATAAAAAATATGAATCAATTTGCTCAAACGAATATTTCTCAATCTTCTCAAAATAAAAACATTTTCAATGGAACCAGAGTCTATATATATATATATTTATATATATATATATATATATATATATATATATATATATATATATATATATAGTGTGATTATCATGTAACCAACTAAATTGCAGAATCCATGCTGGTAGACTCACTTTTTTACTCATAATAAAGCATAATGTACATCGTGTTAATGCAAGATGGCATTTTTGAAAATATCTACAACTTATTTAGGAAAAAAATAATAAATAAAGGCAAATTAGGTATTTTGATTTTCCATAAAAATAGCATCAGATTGGAATAGAATCAGTTAAAAAACTACATGTTACTTCATTTTATTAGATCTTGGAAAAATGTCATCTTTAATTCTCTATTATTCAAAACCCTAACCAGCATCCATAACATCACAAAATGCCTCCTCCTCTAAAATCAACCTCCGCCCCATATCTTTAATTTAGCGTCTCTATTAATGCTATGTTAGGATCTATATTGTCGTATTTAGGGAGGTCATTACATACATCTGGTCCATTTATTGCAAGGTTAATGGAAGATACAAACACCCCTCTAATCCCACCCTCCGATGACAATGAAGATTATGTTAAAGTAATTCTTTTTCCTTCTTTTACGAGTGTTTTTTTTTTCTTCATTTATTTATATTGTCACTCATAATGATCATTAAATAACCATTTAATTATATTATGTATGAATTATAATCAAATTTATCATAGAAGTTATGTTTTATGTTGTTGTTGGTGTCTCGAGATCCTTGTTTAGAAGAATATTTTATTTGTGGTGCAGGTTCGTATAATCAATCTTGTTTCTATATGAAAAATATGGGTTTTGAAATGATCATGAATTCGATGTGATTTTTTTCTTTTTCTTTTTTGTTTCTTTGGATCTGAATTTATTTAGCTATAGTTATGAAAACGAAATTTGTGTTTCAATTTGAAATTTAGATCTACGAAGTTATGTTTAATAGATCTACGCCGTCAACAATTATTTGATATATTTTTTTTATCAATATTTGTTTGGTTACAATAATGTGATTATTGTTTTTTTAATGAACTGATCTTTACTTGTTCAAGTATGGATGTAGTATTTTTTTTGAACTGATCTTTACTTGAACTGATCTTTACGAGTCAATAAAAGTAGTGTGCACATGTGTTTTACAATTTTTAAGTTTAAATGTATTGAAATTTGCATATAAGGATGTTTCTTGTTTAGTTCTGATTTAAGGGTGCACTTGTGTTTTGTGTTTTAAGTCTGGTATTTATTTCTCAAAATGGTCTCTTGTGAACAAGTCAGAAATACCTTGTGCATATGTGTTTTGTTAGATGTTATGATTAAATAAGTCGTTTATTAATTGGTTGTGGTTACAGGTACGAGTATGATGAGCGATGTCAAGAGTGTACATGTGTTTTGTACATACTATCTAGCGAGAAAATAGTTATGATAAAGAAGTAAAGAGTACATGCGCAAGTGCATGAAGTTGCGAGAAGATTAGTAGATGCATGAAGATAATTTGCTGTATAATGTTTATCTTCTTTGTTAAGATTAACGTGACGATAAAAACACATGTGTACAAGGATTAAAAACACATGTGTAGATTAAAAACACATGTGCACAAGGATTAAAAACACATGTGTAGATTTCATGGGTTCTTAAACCAAGCGAGGAAAACATGTGCACACCTAAAAGATAAACTAACTGTTAACGACATTGTAATATGCACATGTGCACGCTTTATATATTTGTAATAAAACATATTTATATAATGTTTTTAATAGAGTTTTGTTGTTTGTATAAAATTGTATCAATCTATTAATAAATGTTTGTTGTTTGTATATATTTATTTATGTTATATTTTTTAAAGATACATGTGCAAATACAAAACACCTATGCATAAACAAAAAATACAATTTTTTCATAATGAAAAACACATGTGTACATATTGATTTTTTAAACAGATAAAATGCCAAAAAAAAAAAAAAAAAAAAAAAAAAAAAAAAAATCTAAAATTTCGGAAGGAAAAAAACGTTTTTCAAAATAAAAAAAATAAAAGATAAAATTAAAAAGTAATTTTACCAAAATACCCTTTTGAATTAAATATTAAAACTAAATATCCAAAAAAATCTGATTGCTTGATGGTGGTTCTCGCAGTTCTCGCATTTTTTTTTTTGTTCTGAAAATTACCCTTCAATATATATATATATATATATATATATATATATATATATAAAAGAAGGAAAGGTGGCATTTGACTTTGAAGCCAATAAGTAAAAATTTACACACTTAAATTATTGCACCGGCTCTTCGATGTATCTCTTGAGAGACCCTATGAGCTCGTATTGTCTCTTTCATATGAATATACGTCTCATGCACCCCATCACTAAAGTTTTAATGTTTTCACATTTTAATTGTTTTGATCATTTGGGGCACGTAGCTCTTATATATATATATATATATAGAGTTAGGATCAAATAAGAAGAATAATAAGAATGATAGGAAGTAACCACAACCATTCATTTTAGATGCACCTACAAAAATAGATACATCTTCATTCAAATTTTCCCTCCCATATTAAAATGTGTGGCTAGAATTACTTCCTACCCTTCTTATTTTAATTATTTTTCTTATTGGATCCCTTCCCTATATATATATATATATATATATATATATATATATATATATATATATATATATATATATATATATATATCAAATAAAAAGACAAATATCAGTAAAAAGATAAAAAAAAATTGTTTAAAAAAAAATTCTTGAAATATTTCCAAAAAATTCCACAAGATCGAGTATGATGGTGCATTAAAAAGTTATGAAAAACTTTTTTTTTAAAGTGGATATTTTTTCCGAAAAAAATTATGAAAGAATACGTTGCGCATTAAATCGTTTTTTTTTTTGCATCAAAAATTGGTTTTTGCACCCAACTTCTTTTAACTTTTTTCATCAAAATAACATTGCGCATCTAAATAAAACTTGTTGAAAATTTTGTGCATCAAAATTTTTTTGCACATCAAAATTCGTTTTTTGTGCATTAAAAAAAACGTATCAAAACTCAAAATTATAAAAAAAATGTTTTCATTAAAGTTTTATGCACCAACATACCCGATCTTGTCGAATTTTTTTGGAATTTTTGGAGAATTTAAAAAAAAAACAAATCTTTTTATTTTTTTTTATGGATATTTGTCTTTTTATTTTAACTTTACCCTATATATATATATATATATATATATATATATATATATATATATATATATATATATATATATATATATATATATATATAGGAGAGAGAGAGAGAGAGAGAGAGATCAGTGCGGATTTTTTTAATTGGTATGATATGCGGATAGATCTGGACTGACCATTTCAGATCTGATCTTGATTTTTTTTAAAACGTGCGGATGTACCAATTGACCGTGTAAACGATTTTTTTAATTTTTTTCCTTTTGAGCGATCCTTACTATTGCTATCTTCTTTCTTTTTTATTAATTTTTTAAATTTTTATGAGCACTTTTTTATTTTTTGATTATAAGATCTACCGTGATATTAACGATATTATGAGAACTACCGTGATATTAAGTATTTTACATGTAAAAATGAACCGTGATATTAAAAACACATGATAGTTACTATGATATTAAAAAAAAAGTTACGGTGATATTAAAAAAAATAACTTTGTTATTAAGAAAACATGTAAAAAGTAATTGTGATATTAACAATTTTACTAAAAAAGTTACTTTGATATTAGAAAAAAACTTAATATCACTGTTTTTTTTATTACGATATTAATAAAAGTTACGGTGAATTAAAAAAGAATGTAAAAGAGGAGTTACTGCTGCTAAGTCTAGTTAATGCTGCTAACCTCCTTCTCCAGAGCAGCCAACTTTGCCTTTATCCCATCTTCCCTCTCTGTACAACCTTGGTGAACCTGTTGAAGAGCTTGGTGATCCTAAGAAAGCTGCTCGTTGATGCGGAGCTGGTCACAGAGTCCACTTTGAGCTTCGTTCAGTTAAGAGTCAAGAACCTGGCATGAAGAATGAGCTTTGTAGAGACCAGCGTAGTTATAACTCAGATGCTCAAACCGGCGAAGCATATCCGCTTGAGCCAAGGACCCACGGCTAAGCTCAACCAAAATGCTCTGCCAGAACGCTCGGTCATCACAGATCCTCCTCGCTTCGGCGCAGATTAAGGAGGGGCAAGATTGATCATCATATCCCGACAGAAGGCGGCATCGTGCAAACTGGTGTCCACCGTCAAACCCCAAGCTGGAACAAAAGGCTCGCTCGAAGCCAGACGACTCTGATAGAAGCCACCTAGGACAAGGAAAGGAATTTGTTTATATATTTAAATAAATAAATAAAATGATGAAGAAGAGATGTGCTAGTATGTACCTCCGGTAAAAGGACTGAATCGACGGTGCAAGGGTTCCTGGGGATTAGCCCCAAACATAGCAGCTTTGGTACATGCCCACAACAAAGGTCAAAAACGTTACAAAAGTTTAGAGACAATCCAAATCAAAATAAACCATACCTTCAACAACCGGACGATCGACCACAGGCTCCCGGTTAACCATTTCCCCAACGTTTGAAGCTTCAACAACATGCACACTTGAGATTCTCTAGTCAAGTGTCTGCTCACCTTGATCCCACCGCCACCTTCTCCTACACTTTCCTGCACTACATTCTCAGCAGTCCCCTCCAGTCCGGCAGTATTGATCGGAGTAACAGAGTGCGTCCCCTGAGAACCCTCACGAGCAGGAGATGATTCGGCGGACGACTCTGGCTGAGCAGAGTGGCCCATTCTCCTCCTCTTCAAGCGAGAAGATCCACCTGTTGCGGCTTGCTTCTCTGGCTGCCTTTTTTTCTTATCTTTTGCCACAAGAACAACAGGATCAGCTTTCTCGACAATATTTTGCACTTCACTCTTCTCCGGGATGGGATAATTAGGACCCAAAGGCCTTGTGACATGCTGAAGTATCTCCTAACCATCGTTAAATGGCCGGCCACGACCCAAGCGGGAACCTTGCTCCTTCCTTAATCGTAAGTACTGAGACATGGTCACAACTACAAAAGGAAAAAAGAAGGCCAACCAACAAAGTTAGAAATGGGATACCAAAGCTGGAACCCTACAAAACATATCAATAGAACAAGTCTCGACGTTCACGTTACCATTCTTCTCTATATCCTTGAATTCCGGGCGATAGCCTGGATATCTCCAAATGACCGTAAGACCGATCTCGAATAAGAGTCCCGAATGAATAGGACGGAGCTCCACGACATGGTCCGTCAACTTCTAAACATCAGCATCGTCGAAACTGCCGGAAGGAGCACTATCCGACACATTGGAATCCGGATGCCTCCAAGGCATCGCATCCAGAATTTCCCTCCGGTCAATTAGAAAAAATCTATCCTTCCAATTCTTTTAACTCGAACAACTTTCTTTAAAAATCCTCTCCGGTACCCCCCGACCAGTCCGACAATTAAGCTTAGAAAAAACCAATGTCCCTGCAATTAAGCTTAGAAAAAACACGGAACAAATTAACTGTGGGCTGGATCTCCAGGCTCCAACAGTATACTTCAAACATGGTCAGCCGGTTTAACCCGATGGGTACGAGCTCGGAAATATGAACTTTGAAATACTTTATCACCCGAAGTAAGAAAGTGGAAAACGGAACCCTGACCCCTGAAAACTCAAAATGTTGGTCGTAAAGACCAATAGCATCCGCCGGAAGGTTATTCATTGTAAAACCTTGTGAAGTCCCAAACCTTGGATCTAGAACACTTAGCTTGTAAACATGTTAGTTTCCTTGGATGGTTCCAAAACAACAATGAGAAACTTTGTTGTAGATGCACACAAGTATGCGGAATCTACTTGAATGCACTTAGAAGATTAATGCAAGAACAAGTATAACACCAACAACTTCAATATTATTGATTAATAATACGAATACTCTCCTAGTACTAGGGTTTACAACCTTGAAGCTTTTCTTAAGACGGCTAGAGTATTGGTATATGCTTAACCTAGCTAGGATCTCTTTTTATACACTAAAGAGATCCCTTACAGAGATAACTATGGATTAAGTATATCATATGTTCTTTTGGAATAGAAGATATGCTGTTACAAACCTTACACGACATACTTAATATAGAGCAGTACAAACTCTAACACTATCAGTACTAATATTTGCACTATCAGTACTAACTAGTTAATACTCTTCTAATAATACTATCAGTACTAACTTTATCATAATAAGTATTAACTCCCAAAAGCGAATTTCCCAACAATCCTCCCCTAAACTTGTGATTGGGTTTCAGAATCACAAGTTTCTTCAGTCCTTGAGGATTCTTCCAAACTCACTTTCCTCTCGCTAGGTCTTCCAAATTGGTTAAAGATCTTTATCAAGAACTCCTTAGCCATTTCAACTACATTTCCCATCCTTAGCCCTGCTGTCAGCATTTGTAGAAGAGTTCCAAGTGCAAGTGGGTAAGTTCTTTCAACCAAAGATGTAGATATCACCCTATTGCATGTAGTGACAAAGTGTAGTCCACAGGAATCAATCAGGGTCCAGCTGAGAGCTTCATCACCAGGTTGAAACTTCCATTGCTCTCCTGATGGATCTGGTTCAAAGATATTATGAAGTTCATAGAGTAGCTCCAGATCCTTATCATTATCTGGGATCTCGCTTCTGAACCTTTCTTTGACTAACTCCCATAGCTTGAGTAGATCCTCCCCGTCAATGAATGCAAATAAATCTACCAAGTACAGATAGGCACTTGTCCTTCCACCGCCTCTATGATTTCTCCAATGCCTCTTTCCATCTTCAGTGTAGATATCCCAGTTGATGATTGGATACCTAGTGTTGATGGGCTCTGAGTATAGTGCTTCTTCAGGAGCTTCTATAATCATCATCTGATTGAGCTCCTCTTCAGTGAGTCCACCTTCATCTTCAGATGCTTTCAGTCTTTTGGGTGCAGTTGAGGAAGCTCCTTTTTCTGATGGTCTTTGTAGCTTCCAATTGGCTGTGATATTTCAACAAAATCATCTTCATGCATAGGTTTGAAGTCCAGAAATCTTCTTTAAGTTAAATCAGCCAGTCTTTAAAGAGTCTCCCAAGATAACTGATTAAGCTGCTTCAATGTTCTTCTGTCTTCACCTTGGTACTTGATGTACTTACAGAGATACATCTTTTATTGACTCTTGTTTGGAGGTCTTGAGGCCTTTTCAATTTCCCTTTGCTGTCTGAACTGACTCTGTCTTCTGGCCAAGATCTCACTGAACAACTGAGCTGCTTCATTAACACTTGTATTCTGATCTTGTTGGAGCTTCTATTGTACTTCCTGAGTTGCTTCTACTTTGGCTCTCATGTCATCCCATGTTTGCCAATCTTCATCCAATTTAGCCATCTTTTTCTTTTCTTTCTCTGCAGCCTCTTTTTGCAACTCTTGCTCATCCCATTCAGCTGCAAGCTTCCTTGCTGCTTCTTCATTCAACTTTTCAATCTCAGCCCTAGACAACTTTTTCTTCTTTGGTTCTTCTTCCAGAATCCCCTTGCCTTTGTCTTTGGGATCTATCTTTGGAGCTGAGGAGGTTGGTGATGGTGGCGCACCTCCTTCTTGAATAACAACCACTTTTTCTTTAGGCTTGATGTCACTGATTTGGTCTTCTTTCTTAGATACAATACAGAGGCTTCTGTAAGTGGAGAGATAGGAACCGATTTCTTCAAGCTTTGAAGTCCCAATACAGCATGTTTCTCTCTATCTTCTTCATCACTGTCTTCATGTGGAGTGGTAGTGATGGTAGTGACCTGTGTAGTTGTTTCTTGTTGTAGTTCAGCAGCTACTTGGACCATGGGACTTAATACTGATTGAGGAATGCTAGGAGTACTAACTATAGTACTATCAGTACTAACTACAACACTAACAGTACTAACTGGGATAGTACTGATAGTACATGTAGGAGTACTAAGTACTTCTTCTGCATCAATGTTGACCTTACTTCTTCATCATCAATAAAAGGACTCTGAAAAGCTTGACCACCTTGCCACTAACCAAATTCTCTTCTACCTTGAATGTCAGAACTCCTCCCTTGTTTGGTAGAATCCTCTGTTGAGGTACTAGAAACTCTGAACTTGGCCTTTCTTTTAAGAGATGTGGTGACTGGAGATGCTTCTGCAGTTGGCTTTGAGAGAAGCTTGACTTGATGCTCTAGCCTTTTCATCTTAAGGAGCAACCTGGTATGAACTTTTGCAGCAGCTTTCTTGTGTTCATCCAAAGCAATCTCCAAAGTGTTAACTTTTCTGCATAAGAACCTGTACAATTCCGTCATGTCATGAAGTGATAAGTTGCCCTCACCACTTCCAGCTTGTGTTACCCGCCGAGAGAGGTGGGTCACCGGGCAATTGAGATGCACTCGCAGCCTAGCCCGGCGATACACCCCTTTAAGCCTTTGCCTGGGTCCACCCTCGTGAGGAGTGCTCACTAGGTGTTCGCATGTATTGGTCTTATTGATGTTACCACTATCCTCACCAAACTTCTAAGCCTGGTTGAGTAGTGGCAGCCCTCACCATTCTATCCCCTCCATCAAATGAGATAGGCTCATATGGTTCAATGATAAGAGGAGAATGAGGCTGAAATGGCCCCACTCTCCCTGTCTGATTGCCTACTTGTTGATGAAAGTGGTTGATTTGGAGAGTTTTCGATCTCGGGGTGTGTGGGAGCCACCTGCTTGATGGTCCTTTACCCTCTGCAATAAGCATAGTTGGAAACAAAGGCACTACAACCCCATTATAGCCTACCACGGCCCTTAACATATTTGAAAACACTTTGGCTGTGAGTAGTTTTGAAGGATAAATATGTCTCATAGGTCGCAGGTTTTGTTTCAAGATCCAAAAGTATTTGTATAGACCTGGATACATCGAAACTTGGTTTTGCTTACTGCATTTTTAAGCATAACCTCAAAAATATAGTTTGAAAAATTGAACACCACTGTTGCAAGGCGCATCAAGGTTGTGGCTATGTTTGTGGGAAAAGCATCCCAGTCAGTCCTTTTGTGACTCAAGCAATGTAGGAGGGTATGAATTAGAAACCTCCATTGTAGGGAAAACTGACTTTTGTGAAAATTGAAAGTGTCATCATGTCTATACCCCATCAATGAGAGTTGTTCAAATATTTCAGTGGCTGGCAAAGTGCTAATACCTTCAGCATCCCTAAGATGAAGATGTTCTCTTAGAGAGGCTTCAACAATAACAATTTGAGTGCCATCCACTGTGCCAATTAACTGTTGTACCCCTTCCTCTGTTGTTGAGGCAATAGCAGTTTGCCAAAACTTCTTGACAGGGGTACATAAGATAGTAGGGTTTAAGACTAAAGCAAACCTGATGCTGCTTCTGTTTAGAAAAGCTACTATCTCAGTAAATTCATCATGACCTTCTGGCAATTCCAAGCACGCCACCATGTTGTGCTTATCGACAAAATCAAGAGGAGCCATGAATGATAAGAATAAGGGTTAGTAAGGTGGGATTTAATCGCAAAAGCCTTTAGTGAATTGTGGTGAAAGCAATTGGAAAGTTATACAATATATAGAGATTTGTAGAATATTAGTTGAACCTCCTTGTAAATATTTATGGAAATAAGTGAAGAGAAACCAATTAGGAAACCCATTTATAAGGAAACAAACGGTAACAACTCTATTTGCAAAAGTAATCATTGCATAACAGACTTTTGGAATAAGTACTAACGGCTAGTTCATCAGTACTAATTATGCTTATCAGTACTAACTTATAACCATCAGTATTAACTTTTACCCATCAGTATTATCTCATAGTTTGGAAATTATAATACTGAAACCCCAATTTTGAAGGGATTAAGTGTGGTGACAGACACTTAATCAAGGTCAGCCTTACATGGCCTCTGGTTTGGTGAAAACCAATGGTTTCAGTGCATAGCACTACCTGTGATGGATAGTCCCATTAAAAG
Source organism: Chrysanthemum makinoi (assembly GCA_910596185.1). Taxonomy (NCBI): domain Eukaryota; kingdom Viridiplantae; phylum Streptophyta; class Magnoliopsida; order Asterales; family Asteraceae; genus Chrysanthemum; species Chrysanthemum makinoi. The sequence goes on along the minus strand of OU343225.1, from coordinate 236,379,320 downwards.
GGCCTTCCGATCGGGTTTACAGCAGGTGTGTTTCCTCCAACACAAGTATTGGATTCACGCTTTCTCACGTTTCTCTAAGCCGATGCCCTTAGGTTAGTCACACTATCTGTAAACAGATAGAATGGCAAAGAGTGGGTTAGTGCAGAATGAATCTGACTAACTGAAACCATCAATTCATGTTCATTAATATCACAGGATGCCACATAATGCTTTGGCAGCACAAAGTCCATAGTTACAGCAAGTTCCATCATGTTGTGGCTTACGAATGAGCATAACAAAGAGAACCACATGTACTGTAACATTTAGTCACCAAACCATATCCATATTGCTTGTATTATGCTTGAAAAGTTAGTCCAAGACCAAGAGAATACAATCCAAGACATTTTCTTGCCAATCCATATTAACATTACACAATCAGTATTAACCAGATAACAATCAGTACTAATCACCAGTTCACAAAACTTTACAAAATGGAGAGAGATAAGACATATTATGGATGAAGCATCCCAATACTTGTGACCAAGTACTGAAACCTTCCCTTTTCAAAAGCTTTTGTTAAAAGATCTGCAACATTAAACTCAGTATCAATTCTATCAACCTGAATGAGTTTCTTTTCATTATAGTCTCTTATAAAGTGATGTCTTATCTCAATGTGTTTAGTTTTAGAATGCAAAAAACTGGATTTTTGATAATGCATATAGTATTGTTGTTATCAATATAAATGATAGTGCCCATGAAATTATACCCATAATCAAGCATCTGATTCTGAATCCAGAGAACTTGACCACAACAACTTGCAGCAGCTACATACTCAGCCTCAGTTGTAGAGTTTACCACAATGCTTTGCGTCTTGCACTGCCATGAAATCAACCTCTCACCAAGAAACTACATCCTCTTGTGGTTGACTTCCTATCAAGACTTGCCCTAGCATAATCACTGTCAGAGTAAGCTACCAGATCAAAAGGAGAGTCATTAGGATACCAAAGGCCTAGTTGAGCGTGGCCTTTCAGATATCTAAAGATTCTTTTAACTGCATGCAAGTGAGAAAGCTTTGGAGAGACTTGGAATCTTGCACATGCACATACTGAAAACATAATGTATGGTCCGAGGTACAAATACATCAATGAGCCAATCATTGATCCAGAGATGCCGATCAACTTCTTCACCATCAAAGATCTGGAAGTAATGGCTTATTATGCTCCATAGGAGTACTTGCAATCTTTGTGTTGTCATAGCCAAACTTCACCAAAATCTCCTTGACATATTTATCTTGGCTGATAAATATGCCATATGTATTCTGCTTGACCTGTAGCCAAAGAAAGAAGGTAAGTTCTCCCATAGAACTCATCTAAAACCTGTCATGCATCAAATTTTCAAACTCTCTACATAGATCCTGCTTGGTTGAGCCAAAAAATAATGTCATCTACATATATCTGAACCAACAGAATATCATTCTTCACATTCTTGATGAATAGAGTCTGATCAATCTTCCCTCTTCTGAAGCCATTGCCCAAAAGATACTTGGCCAATGTTTCATACCAAGCTCTTGGGGCCTGATGCAGACCATAGAGTGCCTTTTGAACCTGTATACTTTGTTTGGAAAGTTGGGATCTTCAAAGCCTGGAGGTTGACAGACATAAACTTCCTCCTCAATATTTCCATAGAGGAAAGCACTCTTCACATCCATCTAGTATACTGTGAAGTCTTTGTATGATTCAAAGGCTAGGAATAGTCTAATAGCTTCAATCCTTGTCACTGGAGCAAATACCTCTTCATAGTCAACCCCTTCCTGTTGTGTATACCCTTGAGCCACCAGTCTAGCCTTATTCCTTATTACCACACCCCTTTCATCCTTCATGTTTCTGAAAACCCATTTGGTGCCAATAGCTCTCTTTCCATCAGGAAGATCCACAAGAACCCATACATTCTGAAGTTTGAACTGGAGAAGCTCTTCTTGCATTGCTTCTACCCATGCTTTATCTTCAAGAGCTTTGTAGACTTTCTTTGGTTCTTCTAGTGAAACAAAATAAGCAAAGAGACATGTCTATGAGGCACCATGATTTCTTTATTCATAGATGGCACTAAAGAATCCTGTCTCACTATGCTGAAATTTAGATCTTGTAGTTCTTTCAGCATTGACATCCTCAATAACATTTTCCAAGGGATGATCCTGATTGATTCTCCTGTGTGGTGTAGTAGGAACATCATAAGATGAAGCTATATTAGTAAAATCAATCTCATCAGCTTCACCATGGGGATCAGGAACCTCTGTATTAACTGATGGTATAGAATGGGGACCATCAGTACTAAAGTTTGGCTCATCGGTACTAACTTGTGGCTTATCAGTATTAACCATATTAGTGCTGATCACTTGAGGTTCTATCACCGTGTCTTCTATATTGGTCACACCCCCTTCAGGATTGGAATCATTAGTCTTTAGAGGCTGATCATCATCTTTGTTTGCCTCCCTTGAAGAAGTGCTTACAACTGAGTTGTCATTCCAAATGGGCAATACGATGCAGTCAACATCATCATCAGAATCTGCATCAGGACCTTGCTTTTCTCCTGCAATCATGTTAGAATCCACAGAAACAGGCACATAGTTCATAGATTCTGTTAGCATATCAATATCAAAAAGCCATGTTGGTCCTTGCCCCTCTACACTAGGTTTGTCCTCAAGAAACTCTATGTGTAGATTCTCCTCTATCCTTCTGGTTCTAGAATTATAAACCCTAAAGGCTTTACTATTCAATGAGTAGCCAACCGGATATCCACTATCAGATTTTCCATCAAACTTACCTAAGTGGTCAATGGTATTGAGAATAGAGACATGACACCCAAAAGGTTTAAGAAAGTCTATGGTGGGCTTTCTACCTAAAAATAGCTCATAGGGAGTCTTGCCATGAGGCTTTACAATCAAGCACTGCTCGAACATAACAAGCGTATTAACTGCCTCAGCCTAAAAATGTTATGGGTAACTTGGAATCTGCTAACATAGTCCTAGCAGCCTCAATCAATGTCCTATTTCTCCTTTCAACAACCCCATTTTGCTGAGGAGTTCTAGCTATACTGTATTCTCTTTTAATACCATTAAGTTGACATAAATCATTCATCACTTGGTTTTTAAACTCTGTCCCATTATCACACCTAATGATTTTAACTTTCTTATCAACTAGGTTCTCCACAGCAGTTATGTAAGACTTAAGAATTTCACTGGTCTCATCCTTAGTGTTCATAAAGAAACCCCAAGTAAATCTGCTAAAATCATCAGTCACAACCAAACAATACTTCTTAAAATTCAGGCAGCTAACATTTGTGGGGCCAAATAAATCCATGTGCAGCATATGAAGTGGTTGGGTGATAGAATTAAAAACCTTGGGCTTACAAGAGGCTCTATGCTTCTTCCCTTTGAGGCATGCAATACAAGTGTGTTTATTTTCAAATCTTTTTGAAGGTAAACCTCTTACAAGGTTGTTTTTAGCTAAAATATTTTTATCTTAAAATTCACATGACCTAGCCTTCTATGCCATAACATAGATTCATCCAAAGAAGCTGTAGCAACTAAACATGTAAGGTTGTCTTTGGGCACTATGTTTTTCATATCAACACCGCATTGCATTGCTTTTCCTAGGAAAGTTAAGTAGTACCTCATCATCACTAGGCAACTTAAAATTAGGAGATAAAACCAAGCAATCAGTATCTGTGAACAGAACAAAATTCTTCTTGTCACACATTTGTGACACACTGAACATATTGTATTTGAGTTCTTTCACATAGTACACATCTTCAAAGTCTAAATTACCAGTCTTGATTGTGCCTTTACCAGTAATTCTTCCACCAATACCACCTCCAAAAGAAACATATCTGTTAATACAAATAAGCCGTAAAAACGTTTATTTATATTTTACGATCTTCTAATGTTTTGTCGATAACAAAAGTAAAATCATTTTAACAAAACAAATAGAGTACGTAAATAGTTTGAGTTAATAGTTTTCTAACACAATTAAGTTGTCACATAAAACACTAAAACAAGTATAAGTGATTTTATGATTTAGATACATATGTACAACAACTAGTGTTTACATATTGGGTTAAACATATATTTAAACTAAGTATACTAAAATGGGTAAAAACTAAGTGTATGCTAAAATGGGTAAATACAAGTATATACTAAATGGGTAAAATAGTAGAAAATGGTTTTGACCCATAACCCATGGTTTTATATATACCACTTAACCAAGTTCATTGTATCTAGAAAGAAAACCATGGATCAACCCATAACCCATGACCCATGACCCATAACCAAAAATACCCATGGGCAAAGAGGAGCGGACCACGGATCCCTAGCTTTGTGCTAGCCGGATCCCTTGTGGTAGGGATCCGTGGGATCCGAGGAACAGAAGAGAATTTTCTCTATAAATAGAGAGCCATTTCTTTCTCTCTACACATGGTTTTTAACACATACTTCCCCAAAGTATTCTAACCCTCTAACCTCAGATCTAAGTGATCTATGTAGTTTGTAGTTTTGTTTTTGTGTGATCTTTTAGGTTCCTCTTAAATTGGTAAAACTATTCAACCCCCCCTTCTAGTTTTCCACAATTGGCATCAGAGCTTCGTTACCAAGTTTCTTAAAGTATGTTGTACTTTAAAGACTTGATACGATCCGTGTATGTTTGAAAACTACAAAGAAGGATTTTTTATTGTTGGTCATATTTTCTTTTAAATCATTTTGTTGGACATTGATAGATGATTCTAATCATTTTTGCTCTTAAGAAATCTTCGTGCTAGAATCTCTTCAAAGTCTTCATTCAAAGATTAATGAAGTCAACATTCAAGGAAGGATCTAAAAAGTAATCACAACCTATGTACACCAAGTACAAAGGATTACTTTAAAAGCTCATGAAGTATTTTTGGTATTATACCAAATCAAAAAGCATAGAGGTATGTTTTAATCTTCATTAGATAGGTTACATGAGTCCCATTTATTGTCATAAGCTATCTTTGCTTAACTAATCACTAACATCATTAGAAGTCTCTTTCGTCACCTTTAGTCTTTTTCAACATAGGGGATGATATTATTTTTTTTTTCGTCAAACTAACGCCGTCATCACATATGAACCCTCGATATGTAATTCATCGAAAATCATCATTCAAAAACAATCCTCATCAAATACCTCCATTTTTTTGGCAAGCTAATTTATAAGCCTACTACAAAAATAATACCAAACAACTCCCTTTCTGTCCACAGTAGCCGGATCCCTCTAGTTGTACTAGCCGGATCCCAGATACAAAGGATCCGGGGGAACCGTGGAACAGAACTCAGCTATACGCTTTCAAAAATTCACCACTGATCTTTTTCCTCTATTCACATAACACAAAAATGACTAAGCTACTGAATCCATCCTCATTAGCTTCCATACTCTCAAGTATTCCTTCCTAGAACATCATTATAAGTAATTACATTAACTTGTTCTAATTTTCATCATCCTCATCCTAGGGTTTATGGTTTCTTAATTTTTAATCAATTAATTTAATTAGGACTCTTTAAATTAATCATGAAAAGAGGCTTTTAACAAAATCACATTGTGTTCACAACATTGTTAATACAAATCAAAACCATAAACCCATCCCAACTAACTTTACCTAATTGGAAAATTTGTATTTTTAGGACCAACCATGCCCAAAGCTACTCAACAAGATCATCATGACACCGTCCACTACCTTACTCATTACTATCGTAAAAAGGGATTGACCAAAACCGACCGTAAAATTTTCAAAAGCCTTGTAAAGCGACTTATCCACGAAGGTCGTGTAGTCAAGGAATGTTTCCTTGAAGATACCGACATTCGTCAAGTTTTCTCGACAATCAAATTTGATTGTCTCCTTGACATAGATGAACAAATTTGTCCGGTTTTCATTTTTGAATTTTACAAAAGCTTTAGGATCATTCGAAACGTCGATGATAGCATTTCAATCACTTTCATCATCAATAAACAAAACTTCACTCTTCCTCTCAACACCTTTGCTCAAACTCTTCGCATTCCTTGTGAAGGAATTTGTATGTACTCTCAAGACTGGGCAATTAACGCTCAAAACCTTGCACTTGATCTTAAGCCTCTCTATAACACTCCTATTGATGAACCCGAAACCATCCGAGACACTATTTTCAAAATAAGAACCGACCAATCCCGTTTCGACCGAAACACGAAGCTCATTCACCGTAATCCCTTTCAAATGGAACTTTCCGAAATGCACCCCATGTTTAGAAAATGGGAAGAAATCCTTAGGGAAAATGTCATTAGCCTAGTTGGAAACAAAGATCATCCAAACGCATGTCTTGTGCAAATGATCTATTGTCTTATTCATCAAAGGCCATTTAATCTTGCCTATTACATGGTAAGGAGAATGGCTGGGGTATTCAAAGCTTCCAACATGGTACTTCCGTATGGTATGCTCCTAACACGACTTTGTAAGTATGTTGGTACATTGCAACCATCTCCTATCAACGATGATCATTATCTTTCCGACCACGTCATGGTACCTCTTACCAAACGACCCTCTAAACGGTTCATGGTCAATAGAGAGCAACCGGAAGCTCTCTCGGATTCCTCGGCCGATGAAGAAGAAGAAGATGTCGACCCCGTAGCCAATATCAAATTGGAATTCCTTGAATACCACAAACAACTTCCGACCATTCCAAACGAGACCGCGGAATTTAAGCAATTGAGGGGCATGATTCAAAACCACGCATACAACCTCACTAAGCCGTCAAAAAGGAAAAGAAAGGATTGACGAAAGAGACAATAGGATTGTGCTTGTTTTCTTTATCTTATGTTTAAATGATTACATTTTAGCTCTTTCGGTTTATGATTACTTGGATATTGTCTTTAACTAGTGTTTTGTGATAAACATGCTTGTTTTACTTGTTTATCTGTGGATTTACTAGTGTGCATAAACTGCGCATCATTTCGTGTAGGTTCGTGTTGGTTCGATCTGCAGATGCCGTATCCCTAGGATTAGCCTAGCCGGATCCCTCCCTTGAGGGAACCGTGGGATCCGTGACATCAGATCAGCAATACATCATTCAATACATCAAAACTGCTTTCTAGATAACATCACATTAGCTTAGCAAATGATTTTAGAACCCAACTAAGTCCACTTCTAGGATGAGAAAGGCTTAGACTCACTAAAGGCTTACGTAAGATCTTAGTCTTATTTTATCAACACATCTAAACTCACCATATTTCCGCTTCGACTACTCACAAACTATTTCTCACCTCTCAAAACACTTAAGAAGATAAGCTAAGCAATTTTAGGAAATTGCTTCTAGTCATTTATATCTCAAAGATAAGACAAAAATTAGTTTTTCAATTTTTGTAGTTTTTAAGAATTCTTCTTAATATCACCTCAAGCCTAAATCTGATCACTAGGATCATTTTTTATGACTTGACACCTTCATAACTCTTAATGTTATCCTTAGACAACCATTGGTAGTCATCTTGTCCCATCCTTCTTCCATAAAAAGCAATCATTTGCTACAACACTTATTACCTCTAATCATTCAAGTACCCTTTCATCCTAAACCTTTAGGAAAACTGAAACATTCAAAATAAGATAGGCTTTAGCTCCTAGAAACCTCATTTCAAACCTGTTATAATCTGAGAGCCGGATCCTTGGGATTAGCCTAGCCGGATCCCTTCAAGGAAGGAACCGTGGGATCCGTGTGACAGTTTATGTCAAACATAGCTAAAAAAATCATCTCAACTCATCTTCCTAACTCAAACACTCCATCTCATCTTAAATGAGTTCCTAGATCAATGAAACTCTGAATCTCAATCTTGTGCATGTTAATCATCACATTTCCAAGAACATTAGTGGATTAAGTCTTAAATGCAATTGCAAAACTCTTCTCCTTATAACCCATATTGCCAAGAACACTTTAGTCATCAAACACAAACATAATTATCAGCAATTTCAAACATTCTTCTTAGTCATCTCATCATGAGAAAAGCTCCTAGTGCTTACTCATCCACTCAAGAACCACCAAAGAAACTTGCTAGAATCATACACGAAGTTTCCTCAACCGAATCATCTCCGGTTAAGTCCACCAATGCTAGGATTTCCCATACACCAAGGAAACCAATCAAACTAATCCCCAAGAAGAGTGTTCCCACTAAGATTTCATCACCAAATTCTACTATACCAAACATACCCTCCACAACTCAACCAACATCATTAGTGCCTAGAGCCACCTCACAATCATCTCCACACTCTCACAATGTAGAAGATTTACCCTCTTGGCCATCTCATCTTTCACCATTACCAACTAGTTCACTTGAAAAGATTGAGCAACAAAATCAAAGTGTTGAATCAACACTTGCTCCAAGAGCAAACTCTATCATTCCTCCCAATAATCCATTTTGGATTATGAGAAAACATCAAAGGCAACCACCCAACCAAATGGAAGTTGATGCTTCCTTACCTCTACCCTCAAACATTGTAGAACCACCACTTAATGAACCTCCATCAAATCCTCCTTCATTTGAAGATCCTCAACCCACTTCACTTGAACTTTCACTTCAAGAAACTCAAAACCATGACAAGGATTGCTATCATTGTAAACATGTTGAAAGGTTGATACATGAACTACGTGAAGAGCAACGTTTCATGTTTTATCACCTCCTCGAACGTTTCGAAGAGGTTAATAAGCCTAAACTATAATGAGCATCACATTCAAAAACTCAACTTAGAACGTTTAGGAAACCTTTTTCATCCTTGATCATCATTTAGTTTAGTTGAACCTTGAATTGGGGTAATTCATTAGCATTAGTAGCACTTGTTTGGCTAGTTCATTCTCTTAGTTTTAGAGATTTGGTGGTGTATCTCTTGTTTATTGAATGAATACTTATATGCTATGATTATTTTGTGTTGTGCTTGATATATTGTACATATATCTCATTCTCTCAAAATAGCATTCCTTGACATTTCTTCACTGCTGAAGATACTGTCAACAGATAGCCGGATCCCTTCGAGATAACTAGACGGATCCCTTCTTAAAGGGAACCGTGGGATCCGTGGTACAGAGCACAAATTTATACTAACTTGAGTCTCTTTTGCAGAAAATTATGTACTATACTCTTGTTTTTCTAATCTTTGTTTTGTAGTTATTCAAAATACACATGAAGATATTGACACCATAAAGCTAGGGGGAGCTTTGTGTCAAACAACATTGCAAAATCATTTGCAACTTAATTCATTTTTGATTAACACTTCATGACACCCCATTGCAACATTGCAATATTCAAGGGGGAGCACATTCTCATCACTTAGACGAACCATTTGCAAACTTAGTTGCAAACACAATTAGTTTATTTTACGTTATGTCCTTGACGCCCTTACATAGGGATGGACTCGTCAAGGGGGAGTTAAGATGAGTACCATTCCCGTCACTTGCTCTCTTTTACATTTTTGCATTTTTTTATTATAAAAATTGTGTTAGTTTCTTTTAACACTTTTTGTTTCGACAAAAAGGGGGAGAAGAAAGTAAAAACTACAAATTCAAATTTTTACGAATTTTAGCTTTTTCCTTAAAATAATTTTATGTTTTGTCATCAACAAAAAGGGGAAGATTGTTAATACAAATAAGCTGTAAAAACGTTTATTTATATTTTACGATCTTCTAATGTTTTGTCGATAACAAAAGTAAAATCATTTTAACGAAACAAATAGAGTACGTAAATAGTTTGAGTTAATAGTTTTCTAACACAATTAAGTTGTCACGTAAAACATTAAAACAAGTATAAGTGATTTTATGATTTAGATACATATGTACAACAACTAGTGTTTACATATTGGGTTAAACATATACTTAAACTAAGTATACTAAAATGGGTAAAAACTAAGTGTATGCTAAAATGGGTAAATACAAGTATATACTAAATGGGTAAAATACTAGCAAATGGTTTTGACCCATAACCCATGGTCTTATATATACCACTTAACCAAGTTCATTGTATCTAGAAAGAAAACCATGGATCAACCCATAACCCATGACCCATGACCCATAACCAAAAATACCCATGGGCAAAGAGGAGCGGACCACGGATCCTTAGCTTTGTGCTAGCCGGATCCCTTGTGGTAGGGATCCGTGGGATCCGGGGAACAGAAGAGAATTTTCTCTATAAATAGAGAGCCATTTCTTTCTCTCTACACATGGTTTTTAACACATACTTCCCCAAAGTATTCTAACCCTCTAACCTCAGATCTAAGTGATCTATGTAGTTTGTCTTTTGTTTTTGTGATCTACTAGGTTCCTCTTAAAGGAGAGATCACCACCTCTTGAAGACGTGCAAGCTCAAGTCCATGAGTTGCCATGCTTCGTCATCATCAAGACTACTAAGGTTCTCTTGTTGATAGTTCTTCCTTTCTCCATAGATGTTGGGTTGAAGGCATTAGTGAAGAATGCCGAAAGTGTCAAGATGAAAGCATTAGTGAAAGGTGCTCATCATCCATGTCAAAGCATTATTGAAGGATGCTAAAGGTGTCAAGACGAAGGCATTAGTGAAGGGTGCCAAACGTTGTGTCAAAAGCATTAGTGAAGGATGCTAAAGGTGTCAAGACGAAGGCATTAGTGAAGGGTGCCAAGCGTTGTGTCAAAGGCATTAGTGAAGGATGCCAAAGGATCAAATCAAGTAGCATTTGGGGAGAATGCTTAGGTCGTATAATCGATGAGGTGCATCGTTATACATATGTGTATTTGTTTATCTACAAGGATGGTGATATCCTTGATGGTGTTGTAACAAGGAGTAGATCTCCTTGAGATTAGGTGTTGTGTCGTGAAGGTGTAGTTCACCTAAGGTGTGAAAGAACTAAGGTGCTTAGCCTAGCACCGTATAAAGGGTAGGCGACGTTGTGTTAGGTGTGGTTCGCCTTGGTGTGAAAGAACTCGGTATTTAGCTTTGTACCGGAAAAAGGTTAAGCGCGTTGTGAAGGCTTCTCCGCCACAAGGAGTTGGTGTAGTGCTTACGAACTCGAGTAGGTGACTCGGGGAGTGGAGTAGGGCAAGGAAGGTGTCCTTGTAGCCGAACCACTATAAATAACTTGTGTTGTGGTGATGTGCTTCTTACTCTTTATATTTCATTTCACGTTTATATATCCATCTATCAACGTCCAACATAAACAATCAAATGGATTGACATAAGTCGATCTAAATATTTAAAAGGAAGTTTTAAATTGGTAAAACTATTCAACCCCCCCTTCTAGTTTTCCACAATATCCTCCATTCAAATCAGTGAAATCTTAAAGGTAAGATAGATTTCCAGTCATGTGCCTGGAACACCCACTGTCTGAATAGCCAAGATCATCATTATTCTTGGAATGTCCCTGCACACAAGATAAAGGAAATTAGTTCCTTTTGGGGACCCAAGCCATCACTGACTTGGATCTGCCTCGTGCATCAATGTAATCATATTTCTTGAGAGTAGCTGATGCACTGTTGGGTTGAGTGGTCTTTCTCACCCAACAAGCTGAGGGCTTAACATCATTGCCCTTGATTTCATTTGTAGCATTCACTTTAGAACCAGCAGGTTTCATTTTAGGCTTAAAAGTATTAACTTTTGGCCTATCAGTATTAAGTCTTGGCTCATAAGTATTAACCTTTTTCTTGTAAAACTTGATTTGTTCATCATAAGAATTAATGGTTTGCGCAGATTTAAAGGACCTTGGTGAAGTAGATGATGATTTTGAAAAGGTTCTTTTAGGTCTTTCACCAAATACTCTGGGTTGTGGTCTAGCAGTATTAACTGGCTTTGTAGTATTCAAATATTTTATGCCAGTTTTAAGAAGAACTGCTCTTGGGGTCATGATGAGTTGAGGTCTCATAGGGTGTCTGCATTGAGCCTGCAGATGAGAAAAACTTCCACAAACAAAGCAAGATTTATTATACATGACAAATTCATCTCCTAGTTGCTCAGATTTAAGCTGATTCCAGTTTCTTTTATTACCTCTAGGACTAAATGACCTATTTCTATACATCTCAGCATATTTTACTGGCTTTCTAACAGGTTTGTCAATTGGTCTTACAGGTTTAGAGGCCTGTTCTTGCTTTTGTTCACTAGACTCTACATTTGCCTTTTTATTTTCAAATACAGACACCTCAGGTAAGGAGGTGTCACTGGCACTTTCAAACACTTCATCAGTCTTTTCAGTGAAAGTACTTTTGATTGTAGGGCCTCGGACAAATGTGGGTTCCTTAAACTCTTCTAATCCAGTGTGTGTAAGATCTATACCAGGAGGTGAATGAACACCTCTGAATGGTGGTGGTACAGATTTATAACCCATACCTGATTTGGCTTTACCAACTAGAGCTTTTTCAAGGTATTTATCAACTCTCTCAGAGTTATAATGTTGTGTGTCTTGAAGAGTCTCAATACTTAGTTCTATGTTATCTTTAGCTTGCGTGACTTTCTCTAGTTCTTCTTTTAACACACTTATGGTAGTGTATTTAAAAGAAATTTCCCTATTAAGCACAGTAGTTGCATCAGTATACAGAGACTCATTTTCCTTATAAAGCTTAACTTGTTTTTCTAAGACTGTTAAACCTCTCTTATGATTTGTTAAGTTATAGCTAGTTTTAGCAAGTTCTTCAGACACATTATCAAACATGGTTTTTAGCTCTAAATATTTGCTTAATAGAATACATGTATCTGAACAATTAAGTACCTCAGATACCAAAGCCATGTTGATTGGACTTTCTTCTTCATCAGCCATGAAGCTCGAATCATATCCAGCACCATCAACAGCCACCATTGCTTTTGAAGAAGAGTTGTCAGCATCACTGTGTTTCCCTTTGCTCCTGGGGCTTCTGCATTCTCTGGCAAAATGCCCAAGTTTGCCACAGTTGTAGCATTCAACCTTTCCCTTGTCAAACCCAACAGTATCTCTATCATTGATCTTAATCTGCCTTCTAGTTTTCTTCATGAACCTTCTTGCCCTCATACTGATCAGGGCAATGTTCCATTTGATGTCCATCTCTTCCATGTCATCTTCATGGATTTGTCTCAGATCATCATGAGTGATCTGGGATCCTTGAATCTGCTCAGCTATGAAGGCATAGATTGTACCTTCATTGATGCCTGCTACAGTGGTTACTAAGCCATCAGTATTAACATTAGTACTAGGAGTACTAACATCAAAATTGTCCTTATCATTGCTAGTGACAGGGTGAGCCACAAAGGCTATGTTTTGTGACCCAGAACTGGAGCTTTTCTCTTCATGTCTTGTTCAATCACCTTAAAGCTATTGAACAGATTGTCTAACTTCATAGTTTCAAATTCTGGCTTGTTCTTCCATACAATGACATGAGTGTCCCATTTTGGTGATGGAAGACTTCTAACAAACCTGAGGTAGACATCTTCCTTGGAGAGGTCCACATCCAATACTGCCAGTTGACTAACAAGTTTTTGAAGCCTATTGTAAACTGAGTCAATGGACTTAGTTGCACCAGCAGTGAAGTTTTCAAATTCTTGCTTCAAAAGAGTCTTCTGGGTTTTCTTTGTGACAGAGTCCCCACCAAATCTGGTCTCAATGGCTTTGAACAAACTCTGAGCATCTTTGTGTTTGTTGAAGGTGAGTTGATGATCATCAGGTATGGCCATAAGTAAGAGACTTCTGACCTTGAGATCATTGCCTCTTAGTGCCATTTCTTCATTGGTGATAGGATCACCTTTGTCTTTAGTAACAACCTTACCACCAACCTCTTCAGTGACAATGGATTTGTAAGAGTCTCCATTGATTCATAATGTTCCACAGCTTAAAATCAAGTACCAAGAAGTACTACTCTATGCGCATTCTCCAGAGTTCATATTCATTTGGCTGCAACTTAGGAACTCTGTTAACAACATTGGATTTGTTTGAGTCGAAATCCATTTCTTCAGATTTGTCACACACGATCTTCTAAAAACAAAGCTTCAGGACACAAGCTCTGATACCACTTGTGGAGTCCCAAACTTTGGATCTAGAACACTTAGCTTGTAAACGTGTTAGTTGCCTTGGATGGTTCCAAAACAACAATGAGAAACTTTGTTGTAGATGCACACAAGTATGCGGAATCTACTTGAATGCACTTAGAAGATTAATGTAAGAACAAGTATAACACCAACAGCTTCAATATTATTGATTAATAATACGAGTACTCTCTTAGTACTAGGGTTTACAACCTTGAAGCTTTTCTTAAGACGGCTAGAGTATTGGTATATGCTTAACCTAGCTAGGATCTCCTTTTATACACTAAGGAGATCCCTTATAGAGATAACTATGCATTAAGTATATCATATCTTCTATTTGAATAGAAGATATGCTGTTACAAACCTTACACGACATACTTAATATAGATCAGTACAAACTCTAACACTATCAGTACTAATATTTGCACTATCAGTACTAACTAGTTAATACTCTTCTAATAATACTATCAATACTAACTTTAACATAATAAGTATTTACTCCCAAAAGCGAATTTCCCAACAAACCCTCCGGGGGAAGACGAGGATGCAAGTCGACAGGTACGCCGAAACCCGCGACAATACCCTCCAGATCCGCCTCGGTCATGACGGAGGTGAAAATATGCATATCAGACTTGGGGGGAGGATCAACGACATTTGATTGAGAACCAGATGCCATAGGAAGGAAACTAAGAGAAGGGTGACACGAACGAAGGACAAACAGTAGAAAGAAACGCACCTGAGCTAGCCGAAAGATCTGATAACTAAAGATAGAGAAAGTGAGAGTAAAAAGTAAAAACATTGAATGGGGTAAAAATGACTTATATAGGAAAATGGGAAGGCATACCAGACGTCCCATCATGTCAGAAGCATACACGGATCCATCTGAACCGTTGGAAGGGACGCGTGGTGCCACGGGGTGCGATCCCACGAATCTTGGTAAAACAATTTTTAACCTATTCACCCAATGGGCTTGAGCTTATTGTTTACCGTGTGGCCCAATAAGGCGAAAGAAATAAGAAGTTCTGAACGGATAAGTGTGACGACTTGTATCACATCACTTGTCACAAACAAATAATATGATACTGGGGGGACATGACGACGTATATGGACGAATGGCTAAACAGCCGGAAGGCCAAAAGCCTGAGAGATTAGCACACTGGATGAGGTCAGATCCGAAGGGATCGTTGACCTGACAGAACGTTTGGCATTTAGCCTGGAAGCAATTCGTCTCATGCTCCTGGGTGTCAGAAATGTCGAAGCGTGTCAGCGCAGAGTCGAGACATGTCGCTCTAACGGCAGCAACAGTGTCAGAGATAGCGACATTGACAACGGCCAGGTAGTAACAACCTACAATATAAATACGCATACAATAATTGGTGAAAAGGTATCATTTTCACACACACATACTTATTCTATACACCCTTCGGTGAACCCCATACTTACTCTAACGCCGGAGCTTGGTCCTGGGATAACACCCAAGGCGAGGCTAACGTGTTGTTACATCTTGGCAAGTATCTGAAAAACTTAGCTTAACAAGACTGAAGAATATCTGAAGAATCATTACTACCTAAAAAAAATACTTCTAACAGTAATCAACATGCAATCACGATAAGAATTGTATGCCAGCAAAGCCAGGAGTCGGGTCCCCGCAAATGATCCCTTAAAAAGAAAATTTTTCCAAGCATTATGCTTTCTGTTGGGATTTAATACTCATAACAATTATATAAATCAAATAACATCATCAAAGCATGCAGCGGAAGTAA
Source organism: Chrysanthemum makinoi (assembly GCA_910596185.1). NCBI lineage: Eukaryota > Viridiplantae > Streptophyta > Magnoliopsida > Asterales > Asteraceae > Chrysanthemum > Chrysanthemum makinoi. The sequence goes on along the minus strand of OU343225.1, from coordinate 236,363,554 downwards.
ATAGGAATAATATATGTAAATAATTAACCGAACAAGAAAGTGCGTACCTTTTAGCAATTCAAGAATCAAACGATGATTGAACAAGAACAAAACCCAAAACCCTAATTATAGGGTTTATGTAATTCGACCCAAACAAAGAATCGACCACAAAGATTACAAGCTCAAGTGTGCTTGTCCTTCGTTCTTGTACACACGTACTAATAGCGATTTGATGTGGAAAAGCTAGTTCCTTGAATCACAAATAAAACCAAACACTTGTGTCTTTGAGTTAAGCAAAATCGAAAACCCTTGGGGTTTGGGTGTTTCGACCGGCCACACAAAGAGGGAGAGAGGAGCAGAGAAATTAGGTATATTGGTGATCCAAGATTAAGTTATGAATAAATACAAGGGTTTGTATTTATAGGTAACTTAACTTGGTGACCAAGTTTGTGTGTGATTGGGTTTGGAACCCAACCGATCGGCCAAACATAATCCCAAAGGGATTCTAGAACTTTCCCGACTTTGTAATTTCATCTCTAGTCCTTTTAGTTAATATTTAACGACCGTTAACCAAACTTCGTTAATTATTTAACTATCGTTATGTTTTATTTCGTGACTAATAATTAATAATAATAACGTTTTATTTATAATAATTATTTACATCAATTCTCATACGTAATGTGTGCAATCCCGAAGTCTCGAGTTCGAATCCGGACATACATATATTTAAATATCCATAAAACCTTTCATCTCCCACTTGGATATTACTAAATATAGTAATGACATCAGTTAGTCTAGCTTTCACACGCCAATGCCCCCAGATCAAATCGAGTATGGTCTCTTGGAAAAACCATTTAATGATTCATCATTTTTACTTATCCTTTTGTTACTAATACTACATTAACTATGAATATGGATCAAGTCATTTCATAAGTTAACATTCTTTTTCTCGTTGTATTCGATTGAACAAGATTACCAAATCATCTGAACGTATTCCGGATAGATCTTGGGTATGGCCATACAAACATCTTGTCAACCCTACGAGGGGCCCAAATATAGTATTATGCTTTGAAACAAATTCAAATGAACAAATTCTCTTGACTACAAACATAACTCATGAACTTTGCAACACTTCCAAAAATAGCCCTTATAACTACCAGTTACGGATAGCGTTAGACTATCTTACACAAATGCACTACATTCATATCGGTTATCTGGTATCTCAAGTCTGAGGATAAACACTTCATGATATACTTAATGACAGAGATCCATAAAGTATCATCATGTAAAGTTGGGATAAGTCCTATATTCAATTCATTGAATATCATGTGAATCTGGTATGTCCCACGCATCAATATACTTTAAAAGTATATTCTACCAAAACTCATATTTGTCTTAATTCAATGACATTCCCACATCATTGATCTACAACGGACTATTTAGAATAACATAAGTTATTCACGGATTAAACATGCAAATATAGGATATAATATTAAGAAAATGAAAATAAAGATAACCAATATTTTATTTCATTTAAATAATATTTGTTCAAAACATCCCTTATCCAAATACTAAATAGATCAATGCATGATAATACTTGTTAATGAATTATGCCTCAAGTAATGACACTCATACTTGTTGACAAGGCATAATTTCAACTAACTTTGATCTATTGGAATTTTGAGAATACTTATTTCAAGAATTTAACTAGTGAAGTTCTTGTATGTGTGCATTCAAAATATTTTGATATTGCCACATAATATTTCATAAAGTGTGTGACATCCTCAACCACCAATTTATGACAATCAAACTTTCAAACAATTTTAAAGTTTAAAGCATTCTAATTCTTTTTTTTTAAATGCAACTATGCTCTTGGTTGAGCACAACTAGTTCACATGGCCATTTACAAGGATGAAATCCTCCCATGACTAGTATTGAGTGTCATCTCAATTATACCAGCATCATTGTATACAAACAACAATATGCTCTTTAAAAATTTCGTAAACTTCAATATCTTCAGTGTAATGTTTGATGCCTTCAAACTTTCAAGTTTGTCAGCTATGACAATTTCACAACAATTGTTGTATTGCTCATCCATAGAATTTTGAGAGCAAATCCAGGTTGAGGAATGTAATTCTAAATTCAAACATATTCCATTAGAATATTCATTACACCAGTTATATAATAACTTCATTAGATATCAATGTTGTCAAATCATCTTGCATTCAAGCACGATACAACAATAACATGATGTACATGAAAAATCCTTGTGTCAAACTAAGATTTCATTCATGTTCTACATATCCATTTTCCAAATGATATATCATGTTCTATTAGACTCATTATTTAATACCGCCATGTTTACTAACAATAAACATATACTTCAAGGTTGTATGTCTTATTTTCTAAATCTTTCAAGTGAAGTTCCATTCCATACCAGAACTTAACATTTTATCTTAGATGGAATGTTACTACCCACATCATATAAGATTTTAAAGAAAATAACCATAATACTCCCACTAGCTTTCGGGAATACTTAGAAATTATCTTATTTTAATTTTAAACCAAAATTGGATTTAATAGTTAAACATAAGAATCCTCTCCTAGATGCATGCATATATCCATTAATGAATTCTTGCCTTTTGTACATTTCCAAAGATTATGTGAATTCATAAAACTCCTTTGTATTACTTATCGTCCTCGCAAAAGTAATCACACAACAAAGAGTTTTTGATATTCATTGTCAGATTTCATATAAATGAAATTAAGTATGACAATCATAATCATTATATATTTAATGTGCCAAGGAAAGAATATTCAATCACATTAATCGCTTAAGTGTGATTAATAATCTTGTCACAAGCCATGCATTAAACACATGTACAATTTTGTCCATATGATTTCTACACAAAGAATTTAAACCGCTAGGGTTTTCCTTCCTTTGAAGAAACTGATCTTTATTAAGATAAACCAAGTTTACAAAGTTGATTATCTCTTTGGACAACATCTTAACATTCATAGTATGAATAATTTACCACAATTCAATATTAGGTAATGTATCATTATGATTAACAGGTTTACAATGATCCTGTAATTCATATTTCTCATCATATCAAATATCTGAGATATCCTTGCGGATCTATGAATGAGAATTCCATCATTTTGAGGTATATCATATTTGACCTCATCATGATATTCACTAGTGTATTTTAGAAGATTATGTGTTTTGTAATTGTAATTTAATCTCTTCAAGATCTAAACAAAACTCCCACTTGCTTTTGTAATTTAAAGACTATCTACAAATACTTCAGCAAGTAGAACAACACTAAATTGTTTTCTTTTGGGATATTACAAAACACATTGACAGTTCGTAAATCTTGTTCGTTAATAACCTACTCCATAAGTAGTTTTAACAATTCAAAACTTCAATATAAGACTCAATGTGATTCATCACATTCCATACTAAAATGGTGTCTTATTAATCTTCTAGGTTTGAGTTTATTAAGTATATCCAATCAATACTCAATTTTCTAACCTTGATAAATTTTGGAAGAAAAGAAGATATAGTTATCTTGAATCAAACAATGTAACAAATTTTTGATTCTTCTAACTGAACATTCCATATACATACAGTATTTCATTAGAATTAATATTGTAAGACAATCTAACAATATGTAAGATAAACATATTCCTTTTGGCTTACCTATTTACCAATTAAATCATCTTAATGGTAAAATAAAATTCCAAGCCAATTTCATGCTTTATAACTCAAGTACTTTTGATTAAGTCACTTCATGTCCATGTCTCAACTAGAAAACATAAACAGTTATAATCTCATTATACGTTATAAGTCATTTACCAATGACTTTATGTCTTAATAAGACATTTACCAATGACTTTATGTCTTAATAAGAAGACATAACAAGTTAACGTATTACTTTATATTATATGTCTTGTAATAATGAAAAGACTTCATGTTTGTGACTTTACAAAGAAACACATAAACATTTATAATTTAAAGTAATTAGGAACACCATATCATGGTTTCAATTAATTTATTTTCAAGTTAATATACTACTCTATCTATTTATGTCATTCTAAAAATACATAAATATTTAAGATAGTATTACTTTATTTAATTATGTCATTCCATGAAGTGTCCAACTTAAGAAACTGTAAAAGCATCCACGCCCGATCCCACGACAAGTGGAGATTTACCTTGAGATTACAATCTAGCCAAGATCACACTTAACCTAAAATGTAACTTCAAGTGTTTCTATAATTTGAATGACATAAGACATAAAAGTAGTCTATGTTATAATCTTGACACATGTTCTTTAAGCAAGACAATCTTATTAGAACGTTAATCTCTTACCTTACGATCAAGAGAATCCATTAATCATATTGGTATGTGTTGTTCCTATGCACACAATAAATACTTCTCCCACTTGTGCATAGAACAACATCATATAATAGATAAACACCATGACATTTATTTGTTTATGTGAGCAATATGATAGTGTCGTAGAGATATAAGCATTACAAGTAGATGTAGGAGCACCTAATTATCAAGGAAACGTTCATGACTATCCTTGAGAATATGAATGTCTACATTTTTGAACGTAATATATTATTTCAAGAAAATCTAGAAATAATCTGAGTTATTACCAAGATAATAACTTGTAACTCCCACTGAATTAGACAACGTTACAATAATGTCTTATTCAGTAATACACCATACTCCCACTGGATTTGACAACATTGTAAGTGTTTCATTAACCAGTGAAAATAGCGTGCTATTACGTTGCTACCCCTTTGTAAGACCATTCGTAACAATTACTTAGGTAATAAAAGAGTGTATTCTACTTTGTAGATGATGAATCATCCATCATGCTATTAACTTGAAAAATTGAGCATGCAATTTCTTCCTTAATAGGTCTACTATCCCCACAATGGTGTGTAGCACCTTTAATTGGTCAAATCAAAACAACTAGATAAAATATACTAGTTTGTCTTTTACCAATTTTGCGGTAATTAGTCTAGATTCTAATGTAATAACTCATATAATGTCAAACATGTTTTCTAGTTGACCAAAATGTCATATAAGAATTCAATCACCAACAGAGGGTAATGAAATCTCTTAAGGAAAACATGGTGTGCAATTTTCTTAACTATTAAAGTTGCTATGAGTTATATTAGAATTTAGACAATTCTAATGTTCCTAACATACCTTTCTCAATCATGAAAAGGAATAGGATTGAGTCTCACTCTTCTTTCATGGAAAAGAGTTTATGTTTGTCTTTTAGTGAATTGTTCTTGATCAAACATTTGTTTGAAAACAGAACTAAATCAATTTACCAAAGCACAAACCACGTTTACGGTTTAATGTTGCATTAATACAATCAAAAGAATTAACAAAATTCAATTTTTAGTATTTTCGATAATTAAATCTTTCAAGAAAATAAAATACCCTTGGTCAATATTCATATTAACCATAGAATTTTCCTTGAATCTAGGACCCTCATTATCATAGTTTTACCACATCAGTTGATCTGCTAGTGATGAAAGTATAGAATAGGTAATTGTCGAAGAACAATAATTGACAAACAAGTTTGCAATTCCTAGAAAATATGGGATTTACAATTTTGCCAAACAATTATGCAAAATGTAAGCATGTTTTATCCCATCTTATGCCTTAAGTTATAGGTCTCACTAACTAACTTAATTAAGTTGTCTAATTTAGAAACTGCAAATAATTAAGCCGAGGTCTCACACAACAAAATAATTCACCTTGTTATTGTAATCTAGATCAAGGTCTCACATAACTAAATTACAACTTCAAGTGTTTCATATCATTAGATGGCATAAACTTAAATTTAAAGGGTACAATTTTTGACGTATAATCAAAACTTATGTATAAAGAAGCATGCATACAACTTTATAACATAATATTTTCAAAAACCTTACATAAGATTTTAATTGCTAAGATTAAATTCTACAAAGTTTTAATCGATGCGTTGAGAAACTTACAACTTTGCACTAAGATGCTTCGTACATAGAATGGTTATACTAGGTAGCTCCAATCGAACTCACATGGGGCAGAGGACCAGGTAAGCGCAAAGCATAACCTTAGACATCCATTCAGTGCGACTGTGCGCACTTCTTAATTAACCCCTTTATAGTTTGTTCTAGTGGGTGAGCCGTTATAACCATTTAGTACAGTCACATCAATCGATTAAAAGTTCAAGAATAATTCTTAGATAACAAATCAGTTTCGCCATTATTTAGTCCATTTAATTTTCTATTCATAAAAACCATTTTTGCTTACTAACATGTCAAAACAATATATAAACAAAAAGCATTTTAATAAAAATTAAACACACTCAAATAATATAAACATATAACTAAACAATTTAACATATGTAAAAACAATTAGCCACATGCATAATAATTTCGATAAACTCTAATAAACAATTCTAGGCGTAAATAAATGCATACATTAACTAGGGCTTTCAACTACAAGGTAGATGAGCCACATACATCGACAAGTCGATTGCGTAAGCCAAAGTTAATAATATACCAATTAGCACGTAACGAATTTTTATTAGTTATAATTGAGGTCTTCCCCAATTCAATAATTATCAAATAAATAAAACATGTGTGTATCAACTAAACAATTTATAGCATAACAATACTCCATGGCAAAACATGCATGTTCCACCATGGATTCCGCATAACAATTATCACCCAAGATACGCATATTACATGGCACATAACAATTATTCATTAATTAACCACATAAAATTAACATGCAATCCTAGGGTTTCTACAAGTTTTACAAAATTAAAACCAAATTAAATAAATAGAGGGTAATCGACCCTATATATAAAAAATAGGGTTTCAATTCAAAACCCTAGAAAACATAAAAAGCATGCATATAATCATAAAGATTCAATTTTTATGTGTTTCGGTAATTAATTACATCATATTAACGGCCCGTGATGCCACTGTTGGGATTTAATACTCATAACAATTATATAAATCAAATAACATCATCAAAGCATGCAGTGAAGTAAATAGGAATAATCTATGTAAATAATTAACCGAACAAGAAAGTGCGTACCTTTTAGCAATTCAAGAATCAAACGATGATTGAACAAGAACAAAACCCAAAACCCTAATTATAGGGTTTATGTAATTCGACCCAAACAAAGAATCGACCACCAAGATTACAAGCTCAAGTGTGCTTGTCCTTCGTTCTTGTACACACGTACTAATAGCGATTTGATGTGGAAAAGCTAGTTCCTTGAATCACAAATAAAACCAAACACTTGTGTCTTTGAGTTAAGCAAAATCGAAAACCCTTGGGATTTGGGTGTTTCGACCGGCCACACAAAGAGGGAGAGAGGAGGAGAGAAATTAGGTATATTGGTGATCCAAGATTAAGTTATGAATAAATACAAGGGTTTGTATTTATAGGTAACTTAACTTGGTGACCAAGTTTGTGTGTGATTGGGTTTGGAACCCAACCGATCGGCCAAACATAATCCCAAAGGGATTCTAGAACTTTCCCGACTTTGTAATTTCATCTCTAGTCCTTTTAGTTAATATTTAACGACCGTTAACCAAACTTCGTTAATTATTTAACTATCGTTATGTTTTATTTCGTGACTAATAATTAATAATAATAACGTTTTATTTATATTAATTATTTACATCAATTCTCATACGTAATGTGTGCAATCCCGAAGTCTCGAGTTCGAATCCGGACATACATATATTTAAATATCCATAAAACCTTTCACTTTCAAGTTTACAGTAACATTTTGGTACAACATAATCAAATCGTGTGTAAAGAATGTAATGCTTCCATGCTTAGGTCACTTGCATCGACCATATAACTTGTCATGGACACATAATTATAAATAAACCACCACGAGTGTAACCCCAAAAACCATGCATCTAGCTAACTACACATACAACAATTGTGCACCTAGTCATTTATAGTCTTGGGTCCGTTAATGTTTCTAGAATATCGCTAGCAATAGAAAGTCGCCCTAAAATGCAAGAGAAATTGCGATCATGGGATACATCTAGACAATAAAAAACTAGGCCAGTATAGCTTAGACCTTTTGGTTTAGCTCGATTAGTTATTTGGGCTTCTAGCATTTTATATTTAAACTCATTAGCTTATATATATCAATCTATAGGTAAATTGCTCTTATCTTAAGGTTCTATATATGGTATCTGAGCCTTTTTTTTTGTCCTAAAAAAATCTTGATTTGTATGCTCGTTAAGTTGTGTAATTTACAACCGGATTAATTGATGACCCTGTCTAAATAAAGTACAATTATTGTCTATATCGATATAAATATAGAACAAAGAAAGGATGCCTCATGCCTGCACAGCTGGTCCTGCCCTCCAAATTATTATCGCATATAATAGAGTTATAGAGGCCATCCCTTTGACTACTTAAGTGACATGAAACCCAATAATTTTGACTTCTTTAATAAGCATTATGTTAGGTTGACTTTTATTTTTTTTAAAAAGAAATGCTCACACAACTAATTCTTATATAATTCTCCAATCAGTTTCAATATTTTAGTCGCATGTTATCCAGGTTACATAGTTTATGGCAGAGAACAGACCGATTGATTAGTTCCCGTGTCGATCTATTTTAACTAGTGCAATTCAACATTAAGGTGCTTAGATCTCGTTGCACGCAAATGCTCCCGCATTGATATATTTTGGACATTGTTCAATAATCAGATGTTTGTAAATTAACATAAGCACAAATAGAGTTAGGAATTTCTAGTAACATAAAATATTTATTACTTGATCCATTCAACGTACGTGATTATAAACTCAAAAAGTTAATTGACAAATACTAGAATACAACTAAATTGAATTTTAAGCAGAAAAATAAAAAATAAAATAAATAAATAAATAAATAAATCACCGACGTTGGTGTGCTTCATGGTGGCTGCATAGGTCCCTTTATGGATTTAAACCATCCCCTACCCAAAGATGCTTTGATATCCTTGGGTCTCATTTATTTTCATCATCATCACTATATTATTGGTTGGTATTATATTGCAATTATAAATATATTAGTGACAGTTGCTATAATATAAAATGAAATAATCCAAGCACCCAAATGGCCAAATAAGCAACACAGTTTTCGTGTTACATATTGATTAATTGACGACGGTCAAAAATATTTATTCGTTGATTAAACGAACGGCTAGATGTTAAAAAAATAATAAAAATAGAAAAACTAAACACTACGATGTACTAGAATATAACAACGATGGCTATCAAAAGTCAAAACTAATAAAAGATCATTTGTCAAAACAATCAGTTTATACTACGGTTAAACCTACTAAAATACAGAAAGGGAATTGATTTGTATACGTGTTTTCACTTTTGATTGACTCTAATTATTATCAGTTGTATCATATTTATATTCTGCTTTAAATATTTGTATAATGAGTGTGCAAATCATATCTTATACGGAAAGCATATGAATCGGTTAACAACTTAGGTGGTGTTTGTTTATGACTTAATATGAAAAAAATTGAATTCATTAAGTCATATTAAAACTGTTTGTTTGGGACTTAATAAAGAAAGATGATTGAAAATATTAAGCAATAAAACTGAGGGTGTCTGCATTAAGTCATCTGTTAATTAGAAGTAACTTAATAAAAAAAATTAACAAACAGGCCCTTAACATTGTTGGTTGTTAGCGTTTTATAATATAGGGATTTGCTAAACAATGACCACTGAAAATGCTTAATGCACATTAAATAATCTGTTTTGTTCATACTTAACGTAATTATGAATTTAATGTACAATAAATAAACATAAAAATTAACAAAAATATATGTTATTTTTAATTTAAGAAAATCAAAGTTTTCTTTTATATTTATATTAATTGTTGGCTTAAGTATTGCTTAGTGATTATTGTTTAGCAAATCCTTATAATATAATATATAACATAAAAAATACAAATCCTATATACTTTTGAAGTTCTCATCATCATCAAGAAAATATTAAAATTCCAATTCTAAGACTAATTTGAAATTTTCGTGACCAGGCATCTTTAAGTAGCAATTTATCATCTCTAGTAAAATTTAGACTAAAATACACCGTTGGTCCCTAAACTTGGCTTGCCGGATCGCGATGGGACGAACCTCGCCCTTTTCATCGCCACAGGTCCAAACCTTGGCCATTAAATGCCAGATTTGTCCCTTGACCAATAATGCCGTTGTCAACGTTATGTTGGTGAGGGCAAAACCGTCTTTCACTGTAGCGTACTAAATAAAACCGTTGTACAGTGTATGTAGCTAGTATATGTGTGTAAAAAGGTTTGGTCTACATTTATCACCCATCCCTAAACTATCCTTCAAAACCCGTCTTCTTCAAAACGATAATTGTTTGAAGATGGTACGTTGCTGGTGTGGTAAGCAAGCTATTATTCGCACTTCGTGGACCTCTGCCAACCCAGGGCGTCGATTCTTTGCTTGTCCTGTTCAAGTAAGTGCGTCTTAATATTTCTTGTGTAAGTTTGTAACAATGGTGGTTGTTTAATGATTTCTCATAATCATCAATAGGGGTCTTCTTGTCGGTGGATAAGATGGTATGATCCTGAAATCTGTGCTCGTTCAAGAATGATCATACCAGGACTTTTGAGGGGGAGAAATGAGCTTGAGGCAAGATTAGTAGCTACTCAAGGTGATGTAAGGAAGTGGAAGATTTACATGGTGCTAAGTTGGATGTTGTTCTTAATTGTTTATGCATTGGGATAACTTTTTAACCTTTTATGTAATGAGGCTACGTGGTTAATGTTCTGTATCTTGAATTGTAGTAACCTTGTTATGAAGTATTTACTTTTGTTTGTTTCTGATTTTCTATGCCTTATGGGTATGCAGATGGTTAGCAATTTGTTTAGGGTTGACTTTTAAATGTCAACATTCTTATGAGGTTCTATTTAGCTTTGGTTACTTTTGATGCAAATTATTCACACATCAAGCTTAGTCAATCTAAAAAATACACAATAATGACATGGTTCCATAGTTAATGCAAATGGATATAATTCCAACTGCATAAAATTGCATACTTTTCAAAGCATGAGAGCTACAGTTAGACACACACACAAACATATGTTTTTAGAGTACATAACTTGTCCATCGGAAATAACATAGATGAAACATTGTCTAGATAATTAGCATAACATATTTGACCTATGGTGAGGCCATCATTCTTTCCAGTGCAGCCTGCTGCCTAGTCATTCTTCGTGTAGCAGGTGGGTTGAAGCGAAAAGTGCTTGAACATCGGTCGACTAGCGTCTGAGAATCGACGGGATTGATCATGTTGCTGGGATTGACACTGGGATTGCTCATGTATGATGGGATCGGCAATTGCTTCACTTGATGTTGCTTTGGGATTGTGACTGGGATGCATCATGTATGATGGGATCTTCAGTTGCTGGCTCTTGATTTTCAGATTGAACACAACTTCCTTGAACTGCACTAACTTGGCTTTCAACAACAACACCTGTACCTTCAACTTCTTTATCTGCTGCTACCTTTTTACCTTTACGATGTTTCTTTTTCCCTGCAGCTTTAGTAGGTACCTGTTTGACATTTCCCTTTTTGGCAGTTCCACTACTTCCAGCTCCAGCATACCCTAGGCATGTTACCTTGTTGTGTCCAGCAATGCCACAAATACTACACCTGACACTCTTCCAAGCCCTTGACAGCTTACCATCCTTCACAATATCTTCAGTTTCAGGAGCTATCCTAACTCTTTTTCTACCTCTTGCGGTAGGCGGGTGTGTTTCGGATTTCGGTGGAACAATTGTTGTTGGCATAGTTGATTTTTCCCAATGTACACTACTAGTTATAGGCTGGACATGGTGTTTGTAGGTAGCCTCCCAAGTGAGAAGATAGTAACAAGGATGAGCCCATGTTTCTACAGCTCCGACTTGTTGGCTATTTAAATCTATATTCCAATTGGTAGCAACAGCATGTTTACATGGTAAACCTGTTATCTCCCACCTTCTGCAAGTACAAGTCTTGTGTACAACATTAACTACACATTGGTCACCCCATGGTCTACTAACCTGAAACTTTGATCCCCCATTCCATAACACATTATACTTAACAACCTCTTTCTTAATAGCCTCTAGCATGTGTTGTGCAGTTGGTGTTAGTGGCCCATCACTCTTCTCAATCACCATAAGAACATGCATTATCCTCTTCATACAATATTCCCTGATGTATTCTAAGGCTCTAATAATTGGTTTGCTTAACCCCTCTTTTATTTTCTCATGAAACACTTGACACATGTTATTAAGTAACACATCAGAAGTAGCTCTCCCTAAAGATGACAAGTAATAAACATGTATTAATTATAACTGTTTATACTGCATTTATGAATACAAAGTAAGTGAAACTGATAGATCACTTACATGAAAAATGTGACCTTGACCAATGAATCGGTGGTATCTTACTTAACCAATCATGGGCTGGTTGATTAAGTTTCTTGAGATCACCCATAGCTTTCAGAAACTGTACAACAGTTAAGGCTGTTGCACATTTTCACAGATGGTCTTTGTAGGCCCTACCTTTCCATTGCAATTTCATTTTCTCATGAATGTTTTTAATACAGAATCTGTGTTCTGCACTTTCAAAAACTTCTGCTACAGCTGTACTTATATCCTGCACAAAATCAAATATCTTTACTGTCTGTTTCAAAAATAGTGAGACTTAAATTCATTAACAGAGTAAGAGAGTACCTTATTCATTTCAGTAATAAAAGTGATGCTTGAAATTGGCCCAAGTGCTAAATCATCGGATAAACAATGAAGAAACCAAGTCCATGATCCTATGTTATCTGAATCAACAAAAGCATAAGTGAAAGGGTATATACCATTGTTGCTATCAATTCCCACAGCTGTCATCAGTTGACCATTGAAAGGACCACGAATTGGAAAAGCAGCCAGCCCCAACAACGATCTCCCACAATCTTTAAATCCTTGCTTCAGTGCACCTAAACAAACATACACTCTCTTGAATTCTCTGGTTGGAAGAGACTCATCCGGAGGTCGTTCCACATTCATCTCCATTGTTGTATTAGGGTTTGTCTTCTGTAACTCTTGAACATAATCTCTCAACATGGTAAATTGTAGCTTGAATTGACCCCTGATGGCTGTTATTGCTAGGTTTTTTGCCCTTAAAACCTTCTGCAGGGACACTTGAAGGTCGTATTGGTTGGTAAGTTGATTATGCACAGACCTGACAGGAAGCTCTGGATTTGTTTCAACTTGTGTAGTAATTTTCTGTGAGATATAGCGAAGGTCAAAAGCTCTGACTTCCCTTGATTGCAAACAAGTGTGTTGCTCATTATATGTTCGACCGACCGGATACTGTCTCACCATTCCTGCCGACAAACAATAGCCATGGGCAGAGTATTTTTGAAGGGTCATTTTTGGAAGAAAGCAATGCACTTAAACCCCTTCTGCTTAATGGACTTCTAGATGGGCCAATATCCAGTCCAGGACCTTCAGTTGGGCCTGAAACTGGAACACAACCCCTACACCTGACCCTTATTCTTGTTGTGTCATTCTTCAAAAAAAACAACTCCCTCCTAGTTTCTATTGAATGCTCTCTTACTAGGTCTTTTACTTTCCCTGCAGTACCAAACTCCTGACCAGTTGATGAGTGCTTATTCACCCATCATTTTTACCCATCTAAGACCAGAAAAACGTCTAAAAACACGGAAATATAACCAATTATGCTGCAGATATCCTTGGAGTGTGTTTTTATGTGTTTCAGGTACAAAGGATCGAAAACAGGGCAAAAACAGACATAAATGAGCTCGGATTGGAAAACGTGCTTTGTAGACGGAGCCGGAAGCGGATTTTCTACATTTTCAGAGCCCGGGATACATTTTTTTGAGTGAGATTGGGAAAACAAACCCGTAACCTAACCCTAAAACCAAATTACCTTTCTACCCTTTTCACCCGAAACCCGAAGCACCTTTTTACCTTTTTAAATTAAACTTCAACATTTTTTATTAAAAACAATTATTTTTCTTAAAAATATTTTTTGTTAAAAACCATTTTTTATTAAAACCAATTTTTTTTAAAACCATTTTTACCTTTTATTATTATTATTAAAAAAAATAAAAAAATAAAAAAAAAACCCTTTTAACTCTCGACTTAAACCAACCACTCAACCCATTTAACTTTAAACCACCCATTTAACCTCCCATTTGACCCATTATCCATTTCCCAGTTTTACCCAAATCACACATAGACCCAGAAAACCAATTGGCGCCAAGAATCCTTCCCTCCTCCTGTCTCTTTCATTCATAGAAGCTGACAAGAACATATCACATGGGTACTCCCATGTCCACCTTGGCAATCCATGTGAGCAAAAGAAGATCAATGGCTGTGGCTTTATGGCTTGGGCACCAAGGGGAATTCTATGGATGAGATGCATTTGGAAACAAGCACACTTGGACATGCTCCTATCTCTCTCACTGTACAAGCACAACCTAGAAGAAGACAAGAGAAAAAGTCAGATTCATTTTATTTAATATAAACAGGAGTTTAGAATAATGTAAAAAGGGTCTAGAAATTTATTTTTCTAGTTCCATCTTTATATATTTGTCATTTAAATTTCTTGTACTCTTTAATTTTAATGCAATTTAATTTACTGTTTTTAATTCCGTTTTTAATTTTATGCAAGTTCTGACTTATTGTTCATGTTTGAGTAATCTGTCCATAGTATTTTGAATTTTTTTTAAAGGTCAAGTTTGAAGCTCTTTTGTTAAGAAGAAAATTCAGTTTACTTTAGTGTTTTAAACCTTTCTGCTCCAGAAAAACAGTTTTCGTACCCTCTAAAAGGGGTGTTTGGATTTGCGCTGTTCTTGGGTCAAACTCCATTATGACCCATGTTGGGTTCCTAAAATAGTTTGGTTTAAGTAAATGTTTTATTAGTGTAGTTCTTTAAAGTGGTTAAACTAGTTTTTAGAAGTTTTTCAAAAGATAAAAAAAATTTCTGTCATCATTGTTTGCAAAAATCTGTCCCAACTGCCTTGGTTCACAGTTTCATTTCATGTTCATTTTAAATCTGAAATCCAGCAAAAATGATTATTTATGTTTTTTGTAGTATAGTGTCAATCTTTTCTCAGTTGGTTTGCACCTTAATCACCCTTAGCTAGTTTATTTATGCCCTTGAAACACTCCCTAGTGCCATTTCTGTTATGTGATTAGCAGTCCTAAACTGTCCCACAACCATTTTTTTTAGTTCTGTTGAGGGCTTTAAACAGCCTCATTTTAGCTCCCATTTAGTTTTTAGGTTCTTCACACTATTAATTTATCTGTTTTAGTACTTTAGGTGTTGTAGTGCTTAATCTTTAGCTTAGTTTTTAGCTTGATAATTGCCCCTTAGGACCTTGAATCTGAAATCACAAACAAAAAGTCCCCAAGGTGCCCCATTTCCCTTTTGCACAGGCCATAATAAGCTCTTAGTAAGCTCAAAATTAGTTCATTATTGCTTTTATTAGTTAATTGGTGTTTGATTTTCAGCTGCTCATAGTTTTTTTTAGCATTAGGAGTAGTTTAGATGGCTTAAAAAGAAGCTAGAAAACCACCCCATGGGCTGTTGGTTAACAGCAGTAGCATAAGAGTTGGATTGAGCTTATTAAGTGTTTAACATTGCTGATTTTGTACCTTAGTTAGTTTCAAAAAAAAAAGAAATCAAAAAAACGTGCACTGACAGGGATTGAACCCTGGTCAGTTCGCCCATCAGCAAAGCCCGAACACAAACACCTTTTCCATCTGCTCTAGATCTTTGTTGTGTATTAGTTCTCCACATTTAATTCATCTAAGCAAGTTTTCTCTTTTATAGCTGAATTTCACCATTTTGCTTATTTAGTGCTTATCTCGTACTGCTTTTTCCATTTTTATAATTTTCCCAGCTTCTTATTGCATTAATGTAGTAAAAATAATAATAATAATAATAATCATAATTTCTCATTATGGTTTACTATTTTTAATAATTAAATTAGATTAAAACCGTATTTAATTCATAATAAATAATTTAAAAGTCAAAAATTCCGGCTTTTTCCTAAATTTATTTTTAGTCAATTAGAATGTAGGAAAATTACTTTTGCACCCGTAGGACTTAAATTGCATTATTTTCACTTTTGGAGCTCGGGATTAGCCCGGGTTTTTACGTGTTTACATATTAGCACCATAGAACCTAATTTAGCTTCATTTTATTGTTTCATATGCTTAGTAATAGTTAATTTAGTCATTTACTTCGTTTACATGTTTTATTTTCTTTCCCGTTCTTTAATTTGTAGAAACCATAATCAAATCTTAAATTCCCAATCCATTCAAGCACTTTAATAACAAACCTCAAACGTAACCGTCAATTCACACCTCGTTGGGAAACGACCCGGGTAATCACTTGCCCGGTATCACTTATATCACATTCGTGAGTTTTGGTACGTTAACCCTTTTCCTAAAAGGTTGATTTGTCGATTCTCGCGTGTATCGTATATTTGGTATTTTCTAATATTATAATTGACTATTTGACCCCTCAAAAGGCAACTATCAATTTGGCGCCGCTGCCGGGGAGGTTGTGTTGCGACAATATCGTTACGGTTTGACGATTAGTGACTTGAAGATCCTTCCTCGTGAAGTTATTTTCTTTCCAAAAACCCAAAAAAACCCAAAAATATTTTCCTTTTTCAAAATTTATTTTCCCTTTTATATTTTCTATTTATCAAAACCCAAAAATATTCTTCTTTATTCCTCTTATTCGTTGATTCTATTTCTCTTACCCTCTTTCACCGTTTGATTCTATTCTTCGTATCCTCTCGATCACTTAATTCTATTTCTTTAACCCTCTACAAGTTTAATTCTCATGGCGACGATCGATTATCGTCGTTGTTTCCACTGCAAAAGCCGTATGGAAGAGGATCAACTTTATTGTCAAAATCAGGATTGTTTATGTAAGCGATGTGGAAGGATGGGTGCAAGCAAATATTGCTATTGGTGCGAATTATCCGATAAAAACTCTCTCGATGATTCTCCAAGTTTTTCCGACCATCCGCCACAACCCGATGTTTGTTCTATTGTTTCTGAGCCCAAACCGTCTAGAATTGATCAAAATCTTTCGCGATTTACGGTTAAGGTTAAGAGAAAAGAGCAAGAACCGGAGACCAAAACGGAAGTGGTGAAACTGCTAGCTCGAGAGCACACCACTTGTCCCACCTCCGGAATCTTCAAGACGTTTTTCAGAAGATTTCCTTAGGGACGGAATGAACATGATTGATAACTACCTTAATGAACTCCGTCTAAAGTTAACTTCGGGAAGTACCGCTACAAATACCAATTGTGATGTTGTTGAGCCCTCGATCCCTATTCCCGAGCCCGAGATATCTTCTTTCGATCAAGATTATTGCTATGGTTGTGGAGACGTGTTACCAAAAGGATTTCGTTGCTACAAATGTATGTGCGAGTGGTGTGGAAATTATCTTACTAATGGATTTTGTTCGATTTGTGCCGAGAATTCATTCGCTTATGATTCTAATCCAAATCCTTTCAATTATCCTCAAAACGATTTCAACTACCCTCCACAGAATTCATACGAACCACAACCGTACTATCAAGATTTCAATGATCCTTCATTTCAGAATTTCTCTCCTCAAATTCCTTATTGTGCAAATTGTGGGGGTCCTCATTATGATTACCAATGTCAATCATGGAATCAAAATTACTACGGACCTGATCCTTTTTATAACACTCCTTGTTTTGACAATTTCCAACCCCCACAATTTTCCGTCATTGAACAATTTCCCGTCATTGATCAACATCCTCGTGAGAAAAGTATGCTAGAAGAACTTGCCGAAGACCAAACGTCTCGCAACGAAAAATCTATGCTAGAATTACTTGAAGAAGAGGAACGAGCCGCTAAGATTCAAAGATGTCTTGAAGAAATACGAATCGAGGAACGAGCACTTGCAAGACGTGCCCTATGGTTCGCGACTTACATTGACGATGATGATGATAGTGACGATGATGATGAAAGTTTGTCAGCCGAAATCACACCCGAAGAGCCCGTTAACTCTCTAAGTATGGGGGATGAGCATCTTAGCACTATTCCGGAAACGAAATCGTCTTGTGCTGAGAACCTTGTCCCAACCCCAAGTGAGTGCGAGGGTGTCTCCGATATGATGTGTGATGAGCCTGTTGATGATGATTCTTCTCCTCCCACCCCTAATGATTCTGTTGAGATGATCTCCGAGTCTGAAAATGACTATACATCGTTTGACGATTCCTTATCGTGTGGAGACATCGAGTATGTTGAGGAAATTCCTTCTGAGCTCGTCAGCTTAGAAGAAGTGAGAGATTTTGAACCGGAAGATCGAGAAATTGACACTGATTTTGAAACGGATGATGAAGATAATCTTGTTGTGTCTGAGGAACCTTTCACTATGGCATTCACTAATCCTCTTTTTGACTTCGATTCTGAATTCACTCTAGTTTCAGATAACCCAATCTTTGACATTCAGAATGAGGATAGTGACCTTTACTTGGAAAACCCCATTACCTCTTTACCCGAGCTCGATGATTCTACTTCGGAAGAAAAGAATAGTGGCAATCCCACTTCGACTTTAGACCTTCTCGAGGAGTTCGCCGATGAACTCGCTCTTATTGATCATTCTCCACCGGGAGATGATAATGTGCACTTCGACTTTGAAGCCGACCTCACTGAATTGGAAAATCTTTTATACAATTCGCCTTCTGATTCGTCGAGTGACACTCTTATGGAGGAGGTCGACTCATTTCTTTCTCCGGATGACTCGATGCCTCCAAGTTTTGAGAGTAACGATTATGGCTTAGGTCCATCATCCACTCGTCCGCCTGCTAAACCGCCGGATGATGGAATCTCTTCTAAGCCCGATACGGATGTTCTCATTGCTATAGTGGTGGATAAGATTGTTGAACATTCGCTTAATGTTCCTCAATCTAATCTTTTGCCCACCCAACCCACCCGTTGTCAAAAAACTGACACTCTCCTTTCTTATCCCGTCTCTTCTCCATATCTTAACTCCTACGGGAGTGAAGATACCATCTTTGACCCCGGCATTTCTCATTCTTTTGAGCCGGTAATATCTCATCGGAGTGGAACTTTCAGCACATTCAATGTTTATCCAAACTATTTGAATGAAAGTCCGATTGAGATTTTCACTTCCACTTGCTCCCCCATGGACCAATGAATTCGGGGTCGAGTCAAGCTAGCGACTCGGTTAACAAAAACAGTAGCATTTCATGGGTGTCCACCCATGCCTATCATTCTATCTTCTTTCTATTTTCTAACACTAAGTGTGGGGGTATTTCCCCCACTGTTGTTTGCGTGTTGTGTGTTTGCTCTCTGTTTTCAGGATTCCCGTAGATCGTGATGATTGATGCGCCTGTTTTCGATTCAGCCGCCCAATATCCGATCTTTTTGCTAACGTTTATCTAGGGATATCTTTATAAATCCTTTTTGTGAAAAAAGATTTTGCTTCCACACTTGGCTAGTAGTATTACCTTTTCCCGTTCTATAGTTTCGGCTACGGCCGGTACTTTGAATATTGAGGGCAACATTCACTTCTAAGTGTGGGGGGGAATTCTAACGAATTTTGATCACATTGTACCTTCTAGTACCCTAGCACCCCCATTTTGACCAAATTTTTAAAATTTTTATCGTTTTAAGTCAAGTATTTACATTTCAAAGAAGTGCTTTGCACAAAATAATTCGTTAATGCTTTGGTATTAATGGTAGTTTAGTCTTGATTCGGCTAGAACAAGGGGAATCCCGACTCTGCTAGAGTGTTGATCTAGCTGCTCTCTTAACATTAGGCTAAGGTTTTACGCGTTGTGCAAATGAAAATGCTAAGCGTGGAGTAGTTGGTTCTCTTTAGAGCTTATATAAGTAATCTATGGCTTTTTCTCCCAGAAGCTAACTAATTGGACTAAAATACGTGTTCATTGTCAAACTTTTGAACATTCAAATCGTCTTGTTACAATAAAAAGTTTTTAAGCAAAATTGATTTAGAGTCCGAGTTCAACTTTTTATTTAAATTTCCGAGAAAGCATACTTTCTTAAAATCGGAATAATGTTGCAGAATGAAAGTATTGTAAAGTGCTTGAATGATGCAAAAGTTGCAAGTTTAAAGTTCAAAGTCAAAAGTGAAAAAAAAAAAAAAAAAAAAAAAAAAAAAAAAAAAAAAAAAAGTGAAAAAAAAAAGTGAAAAAGTTGAAAATTGAAAAATGAAAAAAAAATATATGAGTTACGTGAATAAAAGCACTATGTTGCTTAAGAATAAATGTACGAAACTTGCTTTTTCTTAAATTTAAATCGGAAGTTGAACTCGTATTCGTCAAAGTTGTCTAAAAGTTTGACGGTAATTTGAAAATCCTTGACTTCAAAGATCCCGGAAGCTCCGATACTATTCTCGAGGGTGAAAACCTAGCCTCCTTAAAAGGACAAGCTGAGAAGAAAGTCGCTACATGGAGTGATCTCACCTTTGAATCTCGAATTTCTAAATTACCGTCGGTTGTAATCCATTTAGGTTTAGTTTTAACTTAACGGTAGCTTCGTAAATCTTTGGAATCGAATTCCCGCTAATTCCGGTACTATTCTCTGTGAGGTGTCAAAAGCCCGGTCACTTAAAACTAATGTTTTGGGATGTGCCGAGAAGAAAGCCGCTACATGGAAGAGGCCCTTTCGATCCTTAGACTTTCATCGTTTCCGGTGGGTTAGTACTTTAGTTAAGTGGATAACAACCATAACAAATGTCGATTTTAATGATCAAACTTTTGAAAATGAGCACAATCACTTAAATTTTATAAATTGCGGGAGTAAAAAGTTAAGTCTCGACTTACATAGATTATTGATATAAGTAGTGTTAGCATTTTACAAAAACGTTTGCACAATAAGTTCAAGCTTGGTTTGAGAGTATCAAAAAGAGGATGACGATTACAATTCCCCGGAGACACCCATTTTGCGTGAATCCCGTTCTATGATGCCATGTTTTGATAATCAAGCATGTTATTTATTTACGTTCAAGTTTAAATTTCTAGAAGTGAATAAAAAGTCGAAACGGGGTATTCTTGGTATTTTTGATCCTTTCATTACTTTATATGATCGGATTGCTAGGGACTAGCAATTGATAGTGTGGGGATTTGATGAGTGCTTATTCACTCATCATTCTTACCCATCTAAGACCGAGAAAACGTCTAAAAACACTAATATATAACCAATTATACTGCAGATATCCTTGGAATGTGTTTTTATGTGTTTCAGGTACAAAGGATCGAAAACAGGGCAAAAGCAGAAAAATGAGCTCGGATTGGAAAACGTGCTTTCTAGACGGAGCCGGAAGCGGATTTTCTACATTTTCAGAGCCCGGGATACATTTTTTTGAGTGAGATTAGGAAAACAAACCCGTAACCTAACCCTAAAACCAAATTACCTTTCTACCCTTTTCACGAAACCAAGCACCTTTTTACCTTTTAAATTAAACTTCAACATTTTTATTAAAACAATTATTTTTCTTAAAAATATTTTTTTGTTAAAAACCATTTTTTATTAAAACCAATTTTTTTTTTAAAACCATTTTTACCTTTTATTATTATTATTAAAAAAAAAACCCTTTTAACTCTCGACTTAAACCAACCACTCAACCCATTTAACTTTAAACCACCCATTTAACCTCCCATTTGACCCATTATCCATTTCCAAGTTTTACCCAAATCACACATAGACCCAGAAAACCAATTGGCGCCAAGAATCCTTCCCTCCTCCTGTCTCTTTCATTCATAGAAGCTGACAAGAACATATCACATGGGTACTCCCATGTCCACCTTGGCAATCCATGTGAGCAAAAGAAGATCAATGGCTGTGGCTTTATGGCTTGGGCACCAAAGGGAATTCTATGGATGAGATGCATTTGGAAACAAGCACACTTGGACATGCTCCTATCTCTCTCACTGTACAAGCACAACCTAGAAGAAGACAAGAGAAGAAGTCAGATTCATTTTATTTAGTATAAACAGGAGTTTAGAATAATGTAAAAAGGGTCTAGAAATTTATTTTTCTAGTTCCATCTTTATATATTTGTCATTTAAATTTCTTGTACTCTTTAATTTTAATGCAATTTAATTTACTGTTTTTAATTCCGTTTTTAATTTTATGCAAGTTCTGACTTATTGTTCATGTTTGAGTAATCTGTCCATAGTATTTTGAATTTTTTTTAAAGGTCAAGTTTGAAGCTCTTTTGTTAAGAAGAAAATTCAGTTTACTTTAGTGTTTTAAACCTTTCGCTCCGAGAAAACAGTTTCGTACCCTCTAAAAGGGGTGTTTGGATTTCTTATGTTCTTGGGTCAAACTCCATTATGACCCATGTTGGGTTCCTAAAATAGTTTGGTTTAAGTAAATGTTTTATTAGTGTAGTTCTTTAAAGTGGTTAAACTAGTTTTTAGAAGTTTTTCAAAAGATAAAAAATTTACTGTCATCATTGTTTGCAAAAATCATCCCAACCTGCCTTGGTTCAGTTTCATTTCATGTTCATTTTAAATCTGAAATCCAAAAAAATGATTATTTATGTTTTTTGTAGTATAGTGTCAATCTTTTCTCAGTTGGTTTGCACCTTAATCACCCTTAGCTAGTTTATTTATGCCCTTGAAACACTCCCTAGTGCCATTTCTGTTATGTGATTAGCAGTCCTAAACTGTCCCACAACCATTTTTTTTAGTTCTGTTGAGGGCTTTAAACAGCCTCATTTTAGCTCCCATTTTGTTTTTAGGTTCTTCACACTATTAATTTATCTGTTTTAGTACTTTAGGTGTTGTAGTGCTTAATCTTTAGCTTAGTTTTTAGCTTGATAATTGCCCTTTAGGACCTTGAATCTGAGATCACAAACAAAAAGTCCCCAAGGTGCCCCATTTCCCTTTTGCACAGGCCATAATAAGCTCTTAGTAAGCTCAAAATTAGTTCATTATTGCTTTTATTAGTTAATTGGTGTTTGATTTTCAAATGCTCATAGTTTTTTAGCATTAGGAGTAGTTTAGATGGCTTAAAAAGAAGCTAGAAAACCACCCCATGGGCTGTTGGTTAACAGCAGTAGCATAAGAGTTGGATTGAGCTTATTAAGTGTTTAACATTGCTGATTTTGTACCTTAGTTAGTTTCAAAAAAAAAAGAAATCAAAAGCGTGCACCGATTGAACCCGGTCAGGTTCGCCCATCACAAAGCCGAACACAAACACCTTTTCCATCTGCTCTAGATCTTTGTTGTGTATTAGTTCTCCACATTTAATTCATCTAAGCAAGTTTTCTCTTTTATAGCTGAATTTCACCATTTTGCTTATTTAGTGCTTATCTCGTACTGCTTTTTCAATTTTTATAATTTTCCCAGCTTCTTATTGCATTAAAGTAGTTAAAAAAAAATAATAATAATCATAATTTCTCATTATGGTTTACTATTTTTAATAATTAAATTAGATTAAAACCGTATTTATTCATAATAAATAATTTAAAAGTCGAAAAATTCCCGGCTTTTTCCTAAATTTATTTTTAGTCAATTAGAATGTAGGAAAATTACTTTTGCACCCGTAGGACTTAAATTGCATTATTTTCACTTTTGGAGCTCGGGATTAGCCCGGGTTTTTACGTGTTTACATATTAGCACCATAGAACCTAATTTAGCTTCATTTTATTGTTTCATATGCTTAGTAATAGTTAATTTAGTCATTTACTTCGTTTACATGTTTTATTTTCTTTCCCGTTCTTTAATTTGTAGAAACCATAATCAAATCTTAAATTCCCAATCCATTCAAGCACTTTAATAACAAACCTCAAACGTAACCGTCAATTCACACCTCGTTGGGAAATGACCCGGGTAATCACTTGCCCGGTATCACTTATATCACATTCGTGAGTTTTGGTACGTTAACCCTTTTCCTAAAAGGTTGATTTGTCGATTCTCGCGTGTATCGTATATTTGGTATTTTCTAATATTATAATTGACTATTTGACCCCTCAAAAGGCAACTATCACCAGTATAGAAAAAAGTGGTATAGACGCCATTAGCAAAGTGTGCGTGTTGGAAACTAACATGGTCACTGCAAAATACTTCATCAACCATCACAGGTAAATCATTTACCAACTGCCTGTCATCACTTATATTACTTGGTTGTTCCTTCTTCACCTAAATCATTACTCTGACCTACTTGTAGCATACCAAGTTGTGCATCATTCTCTTGACAAGTGTTATCTTGATTTGGTTCAACTGCATTGCCAAATTCACTAGTGTCACTCGCTTGTAACAGAGTAAGATCAACAACAGGATCCTCTTCCATGTTATCACGAGTCGGTTGAAACGAGTTACATCCACATTAGGCTCCTCAAACCTGTTATTCACATCAACTAGTGGTATGCCTGCTTTGTGTAAATGCTTCTCCCGTGTCAATTGAAACATATTAACCTCAAAATTTTCAGGCTCCTCAAAGGTGTTATTGACATCAACTAGTGCTGTTCCACCTTTGTCAAAGTCCTTCCCCTGAATCACTCTAAACAGATTAACCTCAACATTATCAGGCTCCTTTATAGCATTCTCATCAATAACTACTAAAGCACGCTCACTGTTTTGAACAGGTTGGCTAGCAAATGAGCAGTCTAAGGTGGAAAATAGTGGCTCAATGTTTGGCAAATTGCTAGATTCACCAATATCATTAACGTCCACAGGAAATTGTGTAAGTTGGATAAACGGATCTATGGAAGGTTCATTATCTATATCATCTAACACCAACCGTCTACAACAGGATTGAATAGCCGCAGTAGCAACTTTTCTCCTATCTTCATCCATCTCCCAAAACACAGTCTTAATTGATTGTGGGGACATTTCAGAAAGTTCTAATCTAGTCTTCCCTACTTCAACATACACGTCTATCAGCTTATGCTGTATGACAACATCTTTCAACAAGTCTAGATTAGCAGCTTCACGCAAAGAAAACAAACCGTCGTCTAATGTACAACCAGGCTTAAGAAAGTAGAAATAATTGGTTTGTCCAGACTCATAACCGATTTGGGTCATGAGAGCATCCATTTCATCAACAGATACCTCTTTTATTTCCACAAGATCAACAAGGCATTTCTTGCCTCCTTGATATATCCTACCTAGAAAGTATTTGAATGTACCTTCATAATGTAACATCATGCTAAACAATCCAGGTTCACCCGCTGTATAAAAAAATGTACAAAAACATTGTTAAGCTAAAGTTACCTAAAAGGGGAATAACTTAATCAGTCATACTAACATATGATTGTAATAGGCTCTAACCAAAAAAAGACTTACAATATCTCCTGCTCTTTCCTCCGTTTCATGATCATCATATAAAGGATATTCCCTTACTCGCCACAGAGTAAATCCAAGGTGGTTGTTTGTTATTTTCTTACTCAGATTATTTGATTTGATGATAGACATTGCATTAGGGTTTTCTGGGTAGGCTTCCAAAATAAGTTTGGGGATGAGTAATGAGTACACGGTTTTGTTATATTGTACAAAATGGCGGGAAGTTGGACAAGACAGGTGCTACAATATATATCACAAAATGACTATCGTACCCTCAACAGTAACTTAATTACGGGTTTTTTTTGCGTATAACGGAACTTTGACAACGCCGTTATTGGTCAAGGGACGAATCTGGCATTTAATGGCCAAGGTTTGGACCTGTGGCGATGAAAAGGGCGAGGTTCGTCCCATCGCGATCCGGCCAGCCAAGTTTAGGGACCAACGGTGTATTTTAGTCTAAAATTTACAACATAACAATATTATACAAGGTGTTTAAGTTACCTATATGACTACATAATTGTGAAGTTAATATTAGTAACTGTAGTCATTTACCATTCTTTTATCCTCTTGTCATGTTGATAACTGGTGTCATATTATGTAGTTTTCATTAGAATTCTTCTTTGATTTCAATGATCAAACATATATATTATACATATATTACAATTTTTGAGCTTCGGAGCCCACTTACTGATTTTTGGTGTTTAGGAAGCTAGCGTGTTTTCATATATGCTTTTGATAGGAAGACTATGCAGCCATGGAGTGGCAAATGATTAGCTTTGCAGCCATCGAGTGGCAAATGATTAGCTTTACGGCCATGTCGAGGCAAATTAATAGATTTGCAGCCATGGCGGGGAAAATTATTAGATTTGCAGCCATGGCAGAGCAAATTATTAGATTTGTTGCATTGGCAGGGCAAAGAATTATCCGCATTTCAAAGAAGAGTGGCCTCCGAAACCCAAGGATTGTAATATATGTATAATTATTTAGTTAATTTAGATTAAATGGCTAAAGTTCTGAAATTTTATTGTAAATTGAGATTAGTTTTAATTGTGTTTGTGTTTTATACGACTGTCATCATTGTTGTTTGATGGTTAAATAAAACCTAATCCTTACCTATTGAAAAACAAATTGAGATTAGTTTCAATTTTTAGGTATTAATTGTAGCTTTCTTATGTTTTCAACAAGTTTTTAGGCACTTACTGATTTTTGGTGTTAAGGACGCTAACGTGATTTCATATATGCTTTTGACAAGAAGAGTATGCACCCATGGAGTAGAAATTGATTAGCTTTGCAGCCATGGAGTGGCAAATGATTAGTTTTGCAGCCATGTCGTGGCAAATTATTAGATTTGCAGCCATGGCGGGGCAAATTATTAGATTTGCTGCCATGGCGGGGCAAAGAATTAGATTTGCAAATTGAAAATAGGAAAAAGCATGCAGTTCATGCGATATTGCATAGTTTGGTAACTTGAATCTTGATGGTACTTTATGAGTCAAAGATTTTCTAAGTATGATATGCCTAAAATGCTTAAAGTACAAAAATAAAAAGAAGTTTTCCAAATAGGCTATGAAGATTGTTATAATCTGAGGAAATAAAATGAGTCATTGAAGATCCAATCCTACCTTGGCGAGGCAATGATCGGATGGCATAACATCTACAAGTGCTGTGCAACCGGGGTGCTTCGCAGCTATAGCGAAATTCAGATACATCTATGACATGATTATCATATACATATATGAGCCTGATCATTTATTGCTCCACAAAGTAAAAAATAATCTTGCTTATATTTATGATGACCTTCATTATGGATCTCCAGATTTCAGGTTTGCAACATGCTCGATGGTAAGTGACCTTCTAAATATGTTTCAAGTTAAATTATGATGGAAAAAAGTACTGACTGAATGATTTATGAAATACATATGTTGGTGGTAGCAATATCGGTTGGTTTTTTGCTTTATGGTCATGCATTTTTTAGTATTCCCGGTGTTTGGACTGGTCTGACATTGTTCATCAGAATCCGTGTTGTTTCAGGATACATAAGGTAAGCTCCATAATCAAGTTTTATGTTTTTTAATCATATAAATAATATCATTCTGAATGATTTATGAAATACAGATGTTGGTGGCAGCAATATCGTTTGGTTTTTTGCTTTATGCTCCTACGTTTTTTTGTATTCCCGGTGTTTGCACTGGTCTGACATTGTTCATGAGAATGCGTGTTGTTTCAGGATATATAAGGTAAGCTCCATGATCAAGTTTTTTTCTTTTTAATCATATAAAGGATATCATTTAGCTCAGTGATGGTTAAATAGGATGAATTAACTCTTCAAAAATAATAACTTAATTATTTTAAAAAGATGTCCTGGAATAATTTTGCATTTGTTAATTTAATATGGTGTTTGGTTTTGTGTTTTTAGGTATCTATAAGTTTGACTGTCTTTGAAGGTCTGAACTATTTTTATGCTGATGTTTTTGCGACCAAAAGCATGAGAGTTTACAGACGAAAAAACAGACAATGCGTAAGAAATACAATGATGCTAAATAGAAGCAAATTATTGGGTTTAGTTGTGCTTGGAGATATTTTGCGATTTCAGAAGCCGCAACATCAAAGTACATCAAGTAGTGATGAGCGTCATGGTAAGAAGGTAATTTTAGTTTAAAATGCACTTTTGGAGTTTGTTCTTATGATTGACTATCATGTCCTTTAGCCAAATGCGAAAACCTATGCACGATACTCAAAGACAAACACATGAATATAACCTGAACTTTACCTGTCAGCTAAACTGATGCTCTATTCTATTTCAGGTTGCATTTGGGTAAAGAAATATGGTGAGCGGTATTCGTTCAAGAAAAAAGACTCCTGCTACTGGTGTACTGGGTTCCTTTTTCTTGGTAGAATACTGATAACCACTTATGGTTTGTTGTTTGTGGCGGATTCTTTAAGAAGAAACCAAAGGATGTTGATGTTTTGCATGTTCCGACCATGCATTCATGGGTGACATAAGAACAGGCAAGTAACAGGAGAACTGTATCTTGCATGAGTACAACCCAACTGTCGAATTTTTTTAGACTTCTTTATATTTTACATAAAAACAGGCAAGTGACATTAAGTCCCTTTGGTTGCACACATCTGTGACTGAACCTAATGTCGTATAACAACTGCACTTTAAATTCCTGCAAGGAACGTTCGATACTTTATGTTGCTTTTTGTAGTAGCCTGTTAGTTTTGCTCTGGTGATGTCATAAATGAGGTTCAGGTACTAAAACATATTTATAACATATAATAAAACCTAATCCTTACCTGTTGAAAACCAAATTGAGATTAGCTTCAGTTTTTAGGTATTAATTGTAGCTTTCTTATGTTTTCAATAAGTTTTTAGGCACTTACTGATTTCTGGTGTTAAGGAAGCTAATGTGATTTCATATATGCTTTTGACAGGAAGAGTGTGCAGCCATGGAGAGGCAAATGATTAGCTTTGCAGCCATGGAGTGGTGAATGATTAGCTTTACAGCCATGTCGTGGCAAATTATTAGATTTTCTGCCATGGCGGGGTAAATTATTAGATTTGCAACCATGGCGTGGAAAATTATTAGATTTGCTACCATGGCGGGGCAAAGAATTCGATTTTCAAGTTGAAAATAGGCAAAAACATGTAGTTCGTGCGATATTGCATGGTTTGGTAGCTGGAATCTTGATGGTACTTTATGAATCTAAGGGTTTTCTGAGTTCTATATGCCTAAAATGCTTAAAGTACAAAAATTAAAAAGGTTTTCCAGGTAGGCTATGATGATTGTTATAATATGAGGAAATAAAATGAGTCATTCAAGATCTAATCTTTAGTTGGCGAGGCAATAACCGGATGACATAGCATCTACGGGTCTTTGTGCAATCGGGGTGCTTTGCAGCCATAGAAATTCAGATACATCTATGTAACATATTGGTTATCATAAACACACAAAAACAAGTACCAAGGTTCGAATATGAAGAGAGTTTAGAGAGAGAAAGTGGAGAGGATGGAAACTTCTAGTGAGAGAAAGTGATGTAATATTATTGAAGTTGGGCTGTGGATCATGTATACAAAGGTTAAAGACTCGTCCGCCCTCCACGGTTTTACTTAACTAACTACTAAACATAACTAAACGACTAAGACTACGAGCTTTCTAATGCTTACACATATTTGAGGTGACCGAGTCTTTAACTTACGGATTTTCTAAATCCTAACAATCTCCCCTTAAGGGAGGTCACCTCAATTACAAATATATATTACACTTTGAGATCTAGCATTCTATGACACGCTCTTTACTTTGTAGCTCGTAATCTTTGATTCTTCAAAGTCCGCATGCTTTGTACTTCAAGTGGAGGTCTTTAACTGATCCACGACTTGGTGATTCTTTGAGCCATCTTTGAGATCATCAGCCACAGTAAATCTCTTGACTCATCCTTTTTTGTGTTGCCTTCATGTGATGTTTGTGACTTTTAGACCGACATGCTCACAGTATTGGATCATGACATCTTTTCATCAGAGTTGAGGAACCATTGTTGGATCATGATATTTGCATCAGCGTAGCGGAAGCATAACTTGATGATATCAGAGCAAAAGTAGCATGATGTTATTTGAGCATGATTTCTTTAAACTTGAGTGTGATGTGTGAGCATGTGGTTATTGATTGACTTCTTAATTACGATCAGCTGCAACCGTCCGATGTTCCTGCAAACAACATTTAGCAATAAAACACACGAAAGTGTCTTTGTTCACTTTCGTTGAATACGGTTTCAAGAACCACGGTTCCCCGTTGATTAGTATAAATACTTCCTGTGATCAGGTAGAATTCCTAAGAATCTCCTTGACAAGGTTTCGCTGCTTGATCTAGCCGTTCTCAAACCAAAGCATCTCAAAGTAGACAACACAGAGTGAGTAAACCAGCGAATTGAGATTCACTGATTGATGAAAAATTGATTTGAAAAACAATCGCGTATTCTTTGAAGAAAGAGAGTTTGCAATATGATGAAAGTTTTATGAGAAAAATCAAGTTTCAATCATAAATACCTTTTTATTTGAAAATTAATACACAGTCGATGTGCTAGAGAAAAGAATTGTAGCGCACATCAAGAGGTTTTTCAAAAGTATTCATCAATCCATTTCCTGGACTAAGGTTGATTCAAGAGTGAATCGCCCCATCGTTTCTATCCAGTTGTCACAAGTTTGATTCTTGAAAAATCTCACATGTCACCCACCAAGAGCTTGTTTGATGTTGGATCTTGAAGGATTTCCATCTTCATCGTGAATATTTAACATATCACTTAGATGTTCTGGCAATACCACAAGGATAATGCGTAGAACTCTCAATATATTATCTTACTTTCCACATTGTGTGAAACAACAAGTCTTCATAAATTGTGTGTCCTAATGAGATTTATTGTGATGATCTCTTGGCTCTAGACTCAATTGTGCACTTTGGTTTCTTATTCGGAGACTAGGGAGATGGTCTCCTTCTTCAATATCAACTATCTCTAAGAGAAAGTCGATAGATAATGTCGGTTCCCCGTAAGAATGAAACAAGTCCTTTTAAGATAACTTGAGTGGCTTGGGAAGTTTAGTGTGGTGCGTCACTTGGTCCATGGCGTCTTTTTTTCAATACCAGCGTTACCTTAGTAACCACCAGTAGCATATGTATTTTAACCCGGTTTCTGCCCTAAGGTTGAATTATTGGAGGGCTATTTCTTTTCACCCTTTTCACTTTTCATTTCTTTTTCATTCTTCAACCCCTTCAGTGCTTACCGAGACTTCATTACTAGAACCTTGTTGGGTTTATTCCAGTTCTAGCTCTATTTCAGTCGGCACTCTTCCCTTATTCTCACTTTTCTCCTTTTTTTTCATCATACCTAAGGACTTCTACACTATCTAGTAGATTATCACTGGGTATATCCCTCCGGCTCTGGCAGGATAATGAGAATTAATACCTAACCTTACCATCCTTATAGCTCCAATACATAAAGTAAAATGGTCGGTCTTTTGGTACAGTTCTTTCCGCCTTTGAAACCAAATGAAAATCATTCTGAAAATCAATCAAGGTACTTGTGATGTAATATCAAAGCATTTTGTACTTCAATTGTTTTTTATTTTTCATAAATGCTCCCTTTCAACATGTGCATAGGCATTTGAAATCATTTTGCACATGGAGGAAGGAGTGATTATTTGAGACAAACATTGTTGAGTCAGAAATTACAAATTTGGAAAATAGCAGTATGGTCTCACAACAACAATCACCCTTTTTTCAAATTTAATATTTAAATCACAATCTCTCCCCCGATCATAAACTCAGTTTTTAACTCTTAGCCTTTGGTGTATTATTCCAAAACATTTTGGGGAAAGATGTGGTTTTCTTTAAAGCTTTTACTGATAAGGAACATTTAATCGCTCCCCCTCAATATTTGAATCGAAATTCGAAAGAGTTTAGCACATATTAGAGAGAACCTGCACTTTGAGTCTTCTTCTTTAGTTTTAGATAAATGCTCCCCCTTAACATGTGCATAGAAAGTTTGAAATCGTTTGGCACATGTAGGAAGGAGTGACTTTTATTTGTATTCTAAAACACTCACCAATTTATCAGATTATTTCAGATTTAAATCACAAACTCTCCCGATCAAAAATTTCAAACCCTTTGAGATTTGGGATCCCAAGTGATTTAAATCATTTAGAAAACTTTTTGAGGAGAGATGTGACTTTGTTTAAAAACACTTAACAGATAAGGATCAGATTCTTGGAATTTTAAGATTGTTAATGTCAGGTATCGAAAAGATTTTTGGAGTATTGAAAAATCATACCTTGACACATAACACTAAAACTATTTAATCACCACTTTACAAAGTACAACTTAACATGCTCATGTACCAAATGTTTTAACAAAAACAAAGCAACATGCTCTTGTACCAAATGTTTATAACCAAAAGTTAACATGTTCTTGTTGGTACCAATTGTTTGAAAATATCTTTTTTGAAATGTTTGAAATCACTCTCCCCCTCAATCATTGACCTTAGTTGTTGATTGAGTGACAAAGATTTTGACAAGATTAAGTTCAGTTGATTTTCAAAAATTAAGTCCGAGTTATTTTCAAACAATGTTATCTCCTTGATCAAAACAAATATTTTTCAGAAGAATCTTTAGAATGAAAAATATGTGTGGAGGAACATTTATCTTTTTGTCAAATCAAATAATTTTCAGATATGATAGCTTGTTGCCAGAAAGACTTCCAGATTATTTTTGTTTTTAGGATCAGAGCTTGATATTTGAAAAAACCGATTTAGCACAACACTGTCCTTTCTTTAAAAGCGGGTTACAGTCTGAAATAACTGCAAGCCAAGATTTAAGCCCGGGTTACTGCCTGAAATAACAGTAAGCAATAAAATTAAGCGCGGGTTACAATCTGAAGTAATTGTAAACCATTTGATTATTTAAGGTTGATGAAAATGTCTAGCGCGGGAATAATACAGACCATCGGTTCAGGATGGCACAATGTTCATTAGTTTAAGTGTTCCAGTGAATGAGTGATATGTTTCGTATCTCACAAAATCTACGAGTAGGTACATAATCGGGAAAATGTGGTTGTGCTATAATGCCTTAGAATAGGCGTACGCAGATATGTTCTGTCCATTGTTTATACAAAGTAATCGAAAGTATGTCGAATGTGTATATATTAATATACTAATATGTTTGTGTAGCATAAACATGCCTAGAAGTCACATAATCATCTGGAGGATGGAAGGCCCAGAGAGCGTAAGGCTATAAAATATTTTGTTTGTAAAAAGTAGTTATAGTTTAGGTCTCAATTAGACCCGTTTCTCTATAACTGTGGCTCTGATACCAATCTGTAACACCCCCAATTTCGTGATATGCAACGGAATTCAAACTGGGTGTTACTTCATAGCACAACAGTTATAATAATAGAAAACGATCTTTAATTGAATCATTTTAAAGATTTATCATTCGAATATCAGAGTTTACAAAATGAGGTCCCAATAGTTTCATAGTTTATTAAATAAGGTTTCGAATGATAATAAAATTTATAGCCTTCTTAAGTATCTGTGCTCCTCCGTGCCAACCTCTTTCATTATGGACCTGAGATAAACATGCTAAAAATGTCAACACAAAGGTTGGTGAAATCCATAGGTTTAATTAAATCGTTTGAACACAATATTCGTAGTGTGAGTTACATTGTTTCACACTCATCGTTGAAAACAAAACAACATTTATTTCACAAAGTTCATGACAACCAAAGCGTAAACCTCGTACCAATAGAAATTGGTAAAAATCGTTTCATCGCAGCCCTAATAGGTAAACATGCCAATTTACCTTAATGATTCAAATATAGTGCGTTCGATTTCCCCTAACTGGGTCAATAAGAACGGGAGTGTTAATTCCAATAGGCCTATTCACAATATTCACGCTCACTCGCAAGTGACTAATGGTGCATGATGCAGGGACTTCAAACATGGCAATAGAATACTTAGTGACAATAAAGCATTTGGATATAACGTACAGTTCAAAGCATTTGTGTTCGATTAAAAATATAGCATGTATATCACCCAAGAGTTTGTAAAACAATTAAGTAATAGAAAGTGGGGCTATGAACTCACCTTAGAGTATAGTGACGTAAGTAACACAATGATATCAAGGAGTATGACAGAACAGTATAAAGAAGCATAGCACAACAATACGGAATCGGCATAACCTAATAGATATGAGCTTGTCTCAAAATATGACACGCGAATAGTAATCGATGCGTATGAGTTTCAAAGGATAATACGTTTTAGTTTTCGTGGAAGTTTCGTATCAACGTTTGTAAAATGTTTAGTTTGATAGTTCGTGTGGTGGTATAAGGTCATAGACTCAAGACAAACGCACGCCAATGTATAAAACATATAACACACATGTATCACACTTAATAGTCTGACAATAATCCAATGGTCGATCGCCTATATCTTAGGTCCAATATCTCAAGTCTATCATGAGAATAATAATCCAACATGTCCAAAAATATCCGATTATATAGTCCAAATAATACTAATTCAATATTAGTCTAATAAGCTTGTTCAATATAAGTCCAATGTCTGATATCAAATATATGTATTGTTCAATACATATAATCCGTTACGAGTCCGATAGTCTAATAATTAATAATCCGTAATTTAGTTCAAAGTGAGTCCAACCTTCAATTTATATCTAATACAAGTCCAATAAGTCTAGCTTGTCTAAACGATACAAGTCCAATATTCGTCTAATTTGTCCAAATGATGTCCAAATAATATTAATCCGGTATAAGTCCGATATCTTAAGTTTGTCACAAGTCTACTATGCCCAAATCCGTTATGTCTAATATATGTCTAATATATGTCTAATATTATTCCGCTAAGTATTATGGTAACCCGATATCTAATGTCAATCGTATGTACTGTCCAATACAAGTCTAGATACCAACGTTTATAAGTGTCCAAGTAATTAAATCTCGTTAGTTCAAATGTTTAATGAGCGAATGTATAAGACTCGAGTTTTTAACAAATTGATTAACGCACATACACACTAAGGCCCAAGTTTAACATATAACACATTATACTCTCTTCTAAATTTCAAAGGGTAAAAGCCATAAAATAACAACGTACTTTCTCAAATTTACCGAGTTGAAACACATACTTTTTTATTAACATATACACCCATGTACTTTCAAATTTTGTTCCGACTTTACCCATATTGTAATAAAATAATATTATTTAATATAATATTATATTAATATAAATCGGTTATATGGGTGAAGTCGGAACAAAATTCGAAAGTACGTGGGTATATATGTTAATAAAAAAGTATGTGTTTCAACTCGGTAAATTTGAGAAAGTACGTTGTTATTTTATGGCTTTTACCCAATTTCAAACTAGCACTTTTATTATCTTAGCAGTGGGCTCGTTAGCCTAAGATGTGAACCAAACACAACCCTTAGCTTTAGTTGTGAACCAGAAACATAACACACTACTCTTGTGGTGTTATTTCGCATGAATATTTCAAACCTGAAAATATAAGCTTGATGAGAAAAGTTCTGTATAGAACCATTTTTTACTAAAGATCAAGATGGTTGATCTTGACCATCCATCCACTTTCAAATCAATGGCTAATATTAATTGTATTTTTTAATTTAATTTTCTCTTAAGGGTACTTTTGTAATTTTCCTTCTAACCTTATCCTTCCCCAAATTCACACCGATCCCCTCATTTCCGTTTCAATCTCACACACTAGTTTTCACACACTAAAACCCTAACCTTCAAATCATGTCAAATTGATCAAAATTAGCTCGATATAATGGATATTTGACAAGAAATATCACTATCTAAAGGTGATTCGGTACCTCAATCATCATCAAACCCAGTTTCTGATCAAAAGAAGTTTGGAACGGTTTATTCTGGTATACATTTTTTTTCTTTTTGTTCATATTTCAATGCTTATAATGATTATAAGTTGCTTATAATGATTATAGTGTGTTTCTGATCTTTCGTGATAAATTATAGTGATCAGTGATTATAATGCTTATAATGATTATAAGTTGCTTATAATGATTATAGTGTGTTTCTGATCTTTTGTGATAAATTATAGTGATCAGTGATTATATTTGAGGTTAGTTGATTGGCGTGCTTCTAGTAGTTCCGATATATGATAGTTGACTTTAATTTGACTACATATCCTATCAAAGATATGATGCCACATTGTTTACATTATTTATAACAGAAAAAAAACTCGATAAGACGAACATATAGGTGGTTTGTATTACTGATTCGATAAGACGAACATATAGGTGGTTTGTATTACTGATTGACTTTTAAGAGGTTGGTCTGCTTTCTGATATTGCTGATTTAAGAGGGTGCTTGGGATTGCTTCTTAAGCTGCTTATCTGCCTTTTTCTGATAATGCTGGTTTAAGAGGGTGTTTGGGATTGCTTTTTAAGCTGGTTATCTGCTTTTTGCATTCTTACTCTATAATTAACATTTGTGCTTGATATTCATTCGTCCTATTATCAAATAATGCAAATATAAAATGAAAATAGATTAACTGACTTTGCAAAGGAGATCAGGTACTTTGATAAAAAGAATTGTTGGCTTCATGTCAAAGCTTCTACTTTCTTTTCTTACCATATTTTAGATATCCGTGCTGTAATAGATTGGTTTTGTGCTTATATAAACAGGTTATAGTTTGCATTGCAGACCAATTAATGTGGGATGCGTCTAACCGTGTTAGAGTGTGCTTTGAGCATATGCATTTGAACTCTCATGTACCATAGATAGTTGCGAAACACACATAATAACAGATTCTTGTCTATGTTGTTACCAGATAGATAGATATATGAAGTTGAAAAATTATACTCCGTAGTAATTAGCTTAGTACCAGTAATAACATGAATATAATAAGTTAATAACCCATGAATACAAAATTGTACATTCCCATGACCCTAAAAATCAACATTCTGTAATTGTGCATTGAAAGTGATCAAAGATTCGTCTTTAATTAACATTATATGATAGTTGCTTAATTTAACTTTATATGATAGTTGCTTAATTTTGTTGCTTATTTTGTATATTAGGATTAGATTTTGCTTATTAGGATTAGATGTGTTGATTTTTTTTGGAGTAATAAGCCCAATAGTAGATGTGTAGCAGATGTGTTGATTTTTTAGCTGTTTTGACTGTGTTTTCGGCATTATGTGAATGATAAATCACTGATGATTTTTTTAATATTTTATTGATTTTAGGTGTTCGTAAAACTAAAGATACCGGTTCTCCTAGGTCCATGCCAGTGTCCCATTTTGATCCTAAAACAGGCGATGTTGTGAAGTCTGGTATTGGAATGAAGCCTGGTTCCGTGAAGTCTGGTGATAAGGTATCTGGTGTTGTGTAGTCTGGTGACTTATATAAACATATAACAGACAAAATAATCACATGTGATCCTAATAAAATCACATGTGATTCCACAAGAATCACATGTGATCCTCAGTGAATCACATGTGATTCTAAATGAATCACATGTGATTTATAAAACTAATGGTTTATAAAAAAATTATTACACATGTAATGATAAGGTGTCTGGTCTTGTGCAGTCGGTTGTGGAGAAGGATAAAGTGCCGGTTGTCGAGAAGGATAAGGTATTGTCTGTTAATGAGAAGTCTAAGCGGCCTGTTATTGATAAGTCTAAGGCGCCGGCTGTTGTGAAGTCGGCTTTTGGTAGTTTATAATTGATGGTATTCTTTTGAAACTGATGGTAGTTTGTTTTTATGGTATTCTGATGGTGCTAGTTTGTTAATGGTAGTTTTCTAGACAAGTTGTAATAGTTTATCGTTTTGTCTGGACAAGTTGTAATGATCTTATTAGGATTATGTAATGATCTTTTGAACGAACTGTATGTTTTATGAACTGGTATGCTCTTTTTTTATACAGGTTTTTTTTATCATGTTTCTTGTTTAGTTTTTGTTAAAGTTGATAACTAATGGTTGTAGCCCGGAGAATTTATACAACTTGAATCACATGTGATTTTTACAAGAATCACATGGGATTTATGTAAAAATCACATGTGATTCACACAAATCACATGTGATTCTTTACCATGAAGCACAAGTGTTTTCAGTAATCTCTTAGAACATCAAACAAAAAATTGTTCAAGTAAAATTCAATACATTCAAATTCAGAATCTTTATAGCACGTTCGTAGAAGTTCCAAAAAGGAATGAAAAATTCTTAAAATTCTTATAACAATCTTGCAGAAGTTCAATAAAAAAGACATGAAAAATCGAGACGTAAACAAAATATGAAATTCAAGAAGCACTTTCCAATTTGTTCGACATTTTCATTTGTTTTTCTAAAATAAAAGTAGATTCAACGGACATGTTGTCATGGTGTTAGTGTTACTCTTCTCTCCATAGCATCCACATTTCTTTTTCGGCTTAGATCTTTCTTCAAGAGCTATTTCTCTTCCACTCTTTCTACGTGCTCCTTTAATACCACCTTTTTCTTGAAGCCCCGGATGGATTTTTTACCACAATATTGTTAGGTTTCTCAACAGCATAAATATCTGGAATCACATCTCCCGTTTTGCGTGAAAGAGGTTTAGGCACTTCAATTACATTCCACTAACACGTCCTCAATAGAACGTAGAACCTTAATGCATAACAAAAAGGAAAGAAAATTAATACATTTTTTATGCAGGAATCACATGTGATTCTTGCACACATGTGATTCTTACAAGAATCACATGTGATTCGTACAAGAATCACATGTGATTTCATGAAATCACATGTGATTTTCATGAAATCACATGTGATTATTATAACAGAGTTAGCA
This sequence comes from Chrysanthemum makinoi, assembly GCA_910596185.1. Classification (NCBI taxonomy): domain Eukaryota; kingdom Viridiplantae; phylum Streptophyta; class Magnoliopsida; order Asterales; family Asteraceae; genus Chrysanthemum; species Chrysanthemum makinoi. Next base: position 236,324,788 of record OU343225.1, on the reverse strand, counting down.
GCTAACAAAATATTTAAAACTATGCAAGTAAATTACCTTGTATTCTGCTACATTTTCACATTCATGCACCTGTTCTTTTCCTTTTTTCTCTATAAAGTGTCCTATAAGCATCTGAATTCCCGTTTCTAACCCTAACAAGAATCACATGTGATTCGTACAAGAATCACATGTTATTTGTACAAGAATCACATGTGATTTTCATGAAATCACATGTGATTTTCATGAAATCACATGTGATTATTATAACAGAGTTAGCAGCTAACAAAATATTTAAAAATATGCAAGTAAATTACCTTGTATTCTGCTACATTTTCACATTCATGCACCTGTTCTTCTCCTTTTTTCTCTACAAAGTGTCCTATAAGCAGCTCAATTCCTCTAACGTGTTAAACTTTTTCCCCTCAACATGTAAACAAATATCGTCAACCACTGGTTCCCAATACACTGATCCTCCAGGAGTTTCTTCATGCGCGTATAAAGTTGGTCTTGGTGTCATCATATGATCTGTTTTATATTACAGTAGTTTTTTAATAATAGAATCACATGTAATTTAATGATAAATCACATGTGATTCGAGATGAATCACATGTGATTCTCAGATAAGAGAATCACATGTGATTATAGTGGAATCACATGTGATTCTTTTCTTATTTGTTTCAGAAAAACAATTAATACAGAATATGCATAATAATCAAACAAAATAAGCAACAAAATTAGCTAAATCACATGTGATTTACCTAAAAATATAAGTAGGCAACAAAATAAGGAGAATCACGTGTGATTCTTTTTTTCAGAATAACATTTAAAACAAAATATGCAGAATAAGCAAACAAAATAAGCTGAATATTCAGAATAAGCAACAAAATAGCTAAATCACATGTAAATAAACAAAAAAATAAGCAGAATCACGTGTGATTTACCTTGAATAACAGATATATTTTCTTCTTCTATAACCTCAACATCCGCCATATGCTCAGATTCATCCATAACCACAGCATCCTCCATAAGCTCAGATTCATCAACTGCTACTGAATTTGCTTTGTTTATCTGACTACTATCCATAACCACGACGGCGGAGCTACGGCGGCAGAGCGGCGGTTATGGAGGATTGAAGGTGATGATGATTGACGATCTACAGTGACGATGATGATGATGATTGACGGTTATGGAGGATTGAAGGTGATGATGATTGACGGTTATGGAGGATTGAAGGTGAGGATTTGAAGGTGAAGGTGATTGACAGTTAGTGTGTGTTTTTGTGTGTGTTTTTTACCTAACTTTTTTGGGGGAAAAAATGAATGTTACGTTTTTTTTTTGGTTGTATAATTTCTCTTTTTTGCCCATCAAGAGTAAATATCAGATTTGATCTCAGCCCTTGGATCTAATTAGATTGGATGGTTGGGATTGGTTCAATGGTTCTATAGTAAAAGGTGGGTCTTTAGGGATCTCAACTCTAAGCTTGATATCCAAAACCTTTTTCTGTCTATTTCGCTGTTGAGACCAAACAAACAAAACCAAGCACACCCGTGGGGGTGGCTGTGACCCGCAAACAACAAACACCCTCTTTGGGTGATTTCTAGCCGAGAACCAGGTTCAAACAAACACTGTTGTTGTGTTTCTTTTTCCCAGCCGAGACTAAACCAAACGCACCCCTGTGGGGCTGCTGTTACACACAAACAAACACCCTTTTGGGGTTGTCGTGTTGGCCGAAACAAACAAACCAACGCACCATTTGGTGCTGTTTTTAGCCAAGGTCAACCCAAGCCACAAACCAAATAAACTTAAAGTCTCAATTAAGCTTAGATAGACAAACCAAATAAGACAACAGCTTATTAAATAAGAAAAAGAAAAAGAAAATAAGATGAATTCCCAACACTCCCTTCGAGTGTTTTCAATCAGACCTGAGACCACGCGGACTTGAGCCGATCTAAACGTGGGTTTACCCACTTCCCCGAGACCACAAGCAAAAAAACCCCCTGGGTTGTTTGTATACCGAGACTCAAAACGGGTTAAAACCTGACCCGCGTACAAAACTCACCACACAAACAATTCCAAAAACGTTTTTAATTCGTTATTAATCCACGAAAACATATATGACGATTCAATAATCGGTTTGATTAAAAAAAAGTAACAAAGATGGATTCAATTTAGATATACCACAAGGAGAGGATGGGGTAAAGAGATGATGATGTTGATGGTGCAGTTGTGGTGTCTAACTCGAACCAAACGAGACCCCCTTTCACTCTAAACCCTAGCAACAAACACACCCCTGGTCTTCCTTGATGGTGATGGCGATGGTGTTATCATGTGGTGATGGAGAAGAGGCGGTGGAGATGGTGGTGATGGAGGTGTGGCGGTGCTAGAGAGAAGGAGGAGAGGTAAGAGATATAAGATGGATTTTATCTATCTTTTTAGAGTAAACTGCAAAAATCATCCCTGTGGTTTGTGTAAATTCGCACGAATCATCCCTATCTCAAATGTTCAGCATTAATCATCCCCAAGTCCACAAACGTTTAGCAATAATCATCCCTGAGCACTAACGTCGTTAGTTTTACCCGTTAAGTGTTAAATTATATTTTCCCGTTAGTCCCTCCGTTAACATTTGTTGCACCGTTAGTCCTCATTTTACATTTTCGTCACTTTTTTCCGTTTTTGTCCGTTTTTACTCGTTTTCGTCAGTTTTTGTCCGTTTTTGTCAGTTTTTTATCCGTTTTCGACCGTTTTTTTTACGTTTTTATTCGTTTTCTTCCGTTTTTTTACGTTTTCGCCTGTTTTTTTACGTTGTTGTCTGTTTTTATCCGTTTTTATCCGTTTTCGACCGTTTTTTACGTTTTTATCCGTTTTTGTCCGTTTTTGTCAGTTTTTTATCCGTTTTCGACCGGTTTTTTTACGTTTTTATCCGTTTTCGTCCGTTTTTTTACGTTTTCGCCTGTTTTTTTACGTTGTTGTCCGTTTTTATCCGTTTTTTACGTTTTCATCCGTTTTCGTCCGTTTTTTTACGTTTTCGCCAGTTTTTTTACGTTGTTGTCCGGTTTTATCCGTTTTCGACCGTTTTTTTAAGTTTTTTTCCGTTTTCGTTGGAAAAAAAATATTTTCGAAAAAAAAAAAAACATTTATAAAAAAATACATTTTTCAAATATTTTTTTTTTTTAAAATCTTATAATTTTTCAAAATTTTCAATATGTCGAAATTTGAATAAAAAAAAATATTTTTCAAATATTTTTTATTAAAATTTTTTTTTTTTCCAATATTTTTCGAAATTTGGACATATTGAAAAAAATTTCAAAAATATTGACAAAAACGGACATTTTTGATTTTTTCAAAATTTTCTTTCGGAAAATTTTTTTCCAATTTTTTTTTTGAAATTTTTTTTCCATTTTTTTTTTCTTTTTGGAATAAATTTTCAATATGTTGAAATAGTACAAAAACGAAAGAAAACGGACAAAATGTAAGAAAAATGGACAAAAACGTAAAAAATCTAGCGAAAAAGATTAAAAAACAGGCGAAAACGTCAAAAATCGGGCGAAAACGTAAAAAAAACGGACGAAAACAGATAAAAACGTAAAAAAGGGTCGAAAACGGATAAAATACTGACAAAAACGGATAAAAACCACAACGAAAAAGACGGCGAAAACGTGTCAAAAAACGGATAAAATCGTAAAAAAGGGTCGAAACGGATAAAATGACAAAAACGACAACAACGTAAAAACTGGCGAAACGTAAAAAACGGACTAAAACGGATAAAACGTAAAACGGTTAAAACGGATAAAAACGGATAAAAACGGACAACAACGTAAAAAAACAGGCGAAAACGTAAAAAAAGGGACGAAAACGGATAAAAACGTAAAAAAACGGTCGAAAACGGATAAAAAACTGACAAAAACGGACAAAAACTGACGAAAACGAATAAAAACGGACAAAAACGTAAAAAAGTGACGAAAACGTAAAATGAGGAGTAACGGTGCAACAAATGTTAACGGAGGGACTAACGGGAAAATATAACTTAACACTTAACGGGTAAAACTAACGACGTTAGTGCTCAGGGATGATTATTGCTAAACGTTTGTGGACTTGGGGATGATTAATGCTGAACATTTGAGATAGGGATGATTCGTGCGAATTTACACAAACCACAGGGATGATTTTTGCAGTTTACTCATCTTTTTATCTGTATATGTATATTATATAAAAGGCGGTGTAGGTTTATGAGATAGAGTTGGGTTTGTTTTTAATATTATACCGTGTATCTCGTGTCCCGTTGAGCTAAAGTGTAAACGCGATACATCGGTTTGATGTTTTTAATTAATAATGTATAAAATACATTTTCGTGATCGTTTTTATAAAAATAATATAAAAACGATATTATTAATTCTGAATAATGATTATCAAATGTAAATCATTATTATTGTGGTATCGGTATGCAGAAAAAGCAATATAACCTTTTGTTAAATAAACAGGGGTGAATAAAAACATTCGGCGAGTATTAATTCGAATCAGAGTGAATTAATTAACTTGGGTTGTTATCGGTTAACTACCGATTACAGCATTGTCTTTTACGTTACGATAGAAGTCAATTAATCGAAAGTCAAAAGGTAAGATAGTCATTTTATCTTATGAAAATTTACGTCTCATTAGTTGGTTGTTGTGATCAGATAATCTGATAACGTTTAATAATTAAAAAAAAAATTAGACGCAGAAAATGGATAAGTATTCTATCATTAGAACATTATATTAATTTAATACAAGGTGAATTTTACCGGTGGTTACATTGACATTATCCCAAACTGCTTTGGCCTCAGTATTGTGATTGATCAGCTTGTAAATGTCCTTTGGTAGACCTTGAAGTACGATGTTAGAAGCTCTATTGTCATCATCGTATCTTTTCTTCTCCTTATCATTGAGATCATTATAAGTCCTTGGTCTATCCATACCAAAAGTGACAGTTCCATCAGCACCAGCTTCACGTTGATCTCTGGTTGTTCCCATTTGGAATGGACCTTCATCAATTGACTGAATGATGTTAAGACCAATCTCTTTGCCCAATCAGTACCATCTGATTCTCTGTGCCCAAGAGTCATAATCAGTTCTATCCAGCATAGGAGGGCGAGTATCAGACCCAACAGCTTGAACATTATCTGCAAACAATAGACATGATTACTAAGTACACTGGATTTTACTACTACTCTTTGATTTAACCGAGAAATAGAATTTTTCTCAGGATTTTACTAAATCAAGAGGAAACCATAGGACTTAACTCAAAAATGTCAAATTTCAAGTGACAAAAAACACTAGGTCAGAACTCAGTGTCAAATCACACTTAGTCAAAATGCACTAGATCAAAATGCAGTAGGTCAAAACGCAGTGAACCAAGTCGCAAGAGACAAAATGCAGATTTGACGGATCACAGGAACAAAACGCAGTCTTAGACAAATCGCAGGAACAAAATGCAGTCTTTGACAAATCGCAGGAACAAAACGCAGTCTTTGACAAAGCGCAGGAACAAAACGCAGCTTTAACCAAAACGCAACCTGTCAAAATGCATAAGACCAAACCGCAAGAACAAAACGTCACTTTCAATAGTACAACCACTACTTGTCCTTTTGTCCTTTCCAACTCAAAACACAGCCAAAACTACAAATCGCAGTCTAAAAACGTCTTAAGTCACAGCAAGTAAAACACAATACGCAATGAGTACAAAGTAAATCGCATCCAATTCTGATCAAATCGCAACCAATAACAATCAAGTCGCAGTCAAGAATAGTATTCCGAGACTCAAATCGCACTCAAGAACAAACCCAAAAACCTTTCTTTATCAATAAAAAACACCACAACCAAGATTAATCAATCCTTCCAAACCAAAAACTAAACTAATATGATGATCCTAAACACAAAAGTACAATCAAAATCGAAACATTAACAATAAATAAGATCAAAAGAGTGAAAAAGTCTTTAAACTCATTCAAAACAAAACTTATGAATAACCAACCAAGAATCCAAGAACACGGAAAGTAGATGATCAAACCATGGCTCTTGATACCAATTGTAACATATTGGTTATCATAAACATACAAACATAAATTCTAAGGTTCGAATATGGAGAGAGTTTAGAGAGAGAAAGTGGGAGAGGATGGGAATTCTAGTAAGAGAAAGTGATGTAATATTATGAATCTCCACCCTTTGCCTTGGGAGGCAAAGGGTATTTATAGTATCTTACAAATACGCCACCTACGGGCTGTGGATCAGGTATACAGTGGGTAAAGACCCGTTCGTCCTCTACGGTATTACTTAACTAACTACTAAACATGACTAAATGACTAAGACTACGAGCTTTTTAATGCTTACACATACTTGAGGTGACCGAGTCTTTAACTTACGAATTTTCTAAATCCTAACAATCTATGACATTATTGTCATATACATATCTGAGCCTGATCATTTATTATACCACACATCAAAAAATACTCTTGCTTATATTTATGATGGCCTTCATTATGGATCTCCAAATTTCAGGTTTGCAACATGGCTGATTGTAAGTGACCTTCAAAATATGTTTAAAGTTAAATACTTGTTTGGATCACGTGTAACTACTATCAAGTGTTGGTCAATAGATATGTAATAGGTTGCTAGTTAGGCTTATATGTTTGTAATTATAGCTAGGCTTATGTAGTAAGCCCATAGGCCTATGCAAGGCCCAAACAAATCCTAGGAAAGGACTAGATGTGTTGCCCTAGCTCCATTGCCTATAAATAAGACATGTAACCCTCTTAGGAGGGTGTTGGTTCTTTCATTTAATGCATTAACCTTTCTTATCATTGTATGTGAAAATATCAACCATCTCATCTCTTTCTCTTATGATTCTACATGTTATTATGCTTGTGTTATCATCGTTATGGTGACCTAACAGTTGTATCAATCGCCAAATAGGTTTTTGGAACGTGTTTTGGTTAAGTTTTGGTGTTACGTATTTAGTTTCTCCCATTCTTCATCTTTTCTTACGCGTAAACTTTGGTTTTGACACTCAAATCTTGAAGCTTGGAAATTTTTAAGGTTAATATAGTGTTTAGAATCTCATTTTTTTTCAAAAAGTTTGGAACTTTACTAGTTTTGATTCGTTTTTCACTCGTTTCTTAGGTTTCATCATATTTTATGAATAAGCTCAAATTTCATCTTAGGTGATAAAGTTCAAAACTTTCTTGTTATTTAAGTGTTTTTGAAGCTATTTGATCAAAAGAAACAGGTGTACAATGCGTTTTAGAGCTTAAAAGTCGTTTTGGATATTCTGGTTGGTTTTACGAATAAGCACAAAACCCTCTTTTTACGAATAAGAAAACCCTTTTCTTACGAGTAACTAAACCCTGATCTTACGAATAAGGAAACCCTGATCTTACGAATAACTTACGAACAAGCCTAAAGTTTACGAATAAGGAATCTTACGAGCAAGCACTGTTCATCAGAATCTTCAAAGTTATTTGTGACTCAGTACTTCCCTTGCTTGGATAAGCTTGTGGAATACTTTGACTTGTGAATATCTTTCTTACATGGATAAGTTTGAAAGAGTTATTCTTTTTTACCTATTCTTATGAATAAGGTTGTTTCTTACGCGTAAGAACTTTACAAATTCTTATGTTTTTTTACCTATTCTAATGTTTTTTACCTATTCTTATGGATAAGTTTTGAAAGATTATATCTTACGAGTAAGGAACTTTACAAATAAGACTTGCTTTTACGAATAAGGTTGCGTATAAGCCACACTAGTTTACGAGTAAGATTAGCTTACGAGTAAGTGGAGTTCTGAGTAAGCACCATAAACCTTTACGACTAAGACCAAGTTTTCAACATCAAATCACGTTTCAATCATCTACAAAGATCCATCAACAACACAAGTTTAACAATGTCTCAACCACCGTATTTCAACTACTTTCCTCACTAATCTCCTCAGCAACAACAATATCCTCAACAACAATTTCCTCAACAACCGCAACAACAAGCATTTCAACAACAACAATCATTTGCACAACCACAACAACAATTCCCTTAATAACAACCATACCCTTCACAACAACAATGGTTTCCATCGCAATATGCAATGCAATCATTCACTAACATTCCACCGAAGGAACCTCATTGGTTTGCACAGACGTGTGAGGCTGTCAGCAGTCAACAATCAATTCATGAAGCTGGATCCCTTGATAGACCTCCAATGCTCACTCCCAAAAACTATATTCAATGGGTCAATCGGTTCTTTAGGTTCCTCGACCTCAAGAAACCTCACGGAAAATATTTGAAGAAGGTCATCCTTGAAGGTCCTTTTCAAATGCCAACTGTGACGATTCCTGCAGATCCAACAGCTAACCCACCAAGACTTGAAACTGTCTCCACTGTCCTTGAGAGTCAACTAACTACAAAACAATTACTTCACTATGAAGCTGGTGAGCTTGCGATGGAGTTTATTATTTTGGGCATACCTAATCCCATTCTTCGAAGTGTTGATACTCATAAAACAACAAAATATATGTGGGAACACATTAATCTCTTAATAAAAGGAACTGAACTTATTCAAGAGGACATGGAATCCAAGCTTTACCTATCTTATGAAATGTTCATGATTGATCCAAGGGAGTCATTAGAGTCTTACTATCATCGATTCACAAACATCATCAATGATTTGGACAAACAAAACATTATACTATCCAAGATTTCTATTAACACAAAGTTTCTAAGTTGTCTCGGTCATGACAGGGAGAAGTATGTCACATTCGTTCGCCTACCTAAGAACCTTCACAATGCTAAGTATGGAATGTTGTATGATTATCAGAAGCACCATCAAAAGGAAGTTGATAAAGATCGAGCTCTCCATGGAGTCTATACACCTTTACCAAATGCAAACTCACATGCATTGATTGCTCAATATTTTGCCCCATAATTTTATTAATTTCCACAGTCGAATCATGGTTTTGTCCAGCAACAACAAAGCTTTACCTATCCTCAACAGACACCGTCAACCCAGATCAGTCCATATGATCCTTCACAACAATCAAATGATACTCAGCTAGTTCCATATAACAACTCTGATTCAGCACTTTACACTAAAACCCAGAATGAAGACGAGGAAGCATTCAACACATTGAATCAAGGATTTGCACTTATTGCTTGTGCCTTTGGTAGATTTGCAAACAAATTCAACAATCTTCTTTGTAACTCGTCAAACACAAGGAATCAAGTTGTTGTTCAAAATGGAAGGGTTAAAGTTCATAATTGAAACAATGGACGTCTAAAGGGAACTGGTAGTGTACAAGGGTATAATGCTTCTGGTAGGAACAATATGGCTGCTCCCTAGCAAAGAGTTCAAATTGTTGATCATGGGAATGCATAGAATGGGAACACGGTCATTCGATGCTACAACTGCAATGAAAAGGGTCATCTAGCTAATGCATGTCCAAAACCAAGAACCAAAGGAAGTACATATCACAAGGAGGCATTACTCTTGGCTCTTAAAGATGATGCTAGTGGAACTCTTACAGATAAGGAACAAAGCTTCATGGCTAATGCAGAATATGATGAAGATATGGAGGACTTGCAAGCTAATGCAGTTGTGATGTTAATGGCAAACATGCAGGAACTCCACATGAGTGATACATGCCCATTCTATGACATTGAGGGCTTGTCTCAGGTACCAGATCCTATAATGTGTCTCATACATGATCTGATATCTCTGCCTATATCTGCATCCGAAAAAGAGCAAAATGTTCAAAATAAGCCATCAACATCTCATCAAAACGATGATCAAGCTAACCCCATGGTTACATTTTATGATCCCACTGATGAATGTGTTGATACTCACATTGAACAAATTGAAACTTTATCTGATCCAGATCTAGAGCTAATGACCTTACATATGACCACCCAATCTAAAGTTGAAAAATGAAATGAAATAAATTTACATCTAAAAGAAAAAGTTGCATTATTGACTGCAGATCTTGAATGCTATAAAACACAAATTGCAAATTTTGAAACAAAATAAAAACGTGAACAAAATTTTGAAGTTGCTTTTCAAAAGGTGTGTCTAAAAGAACAAGAATTAGAACAACAGATACGAGATCTAGTCACTTCCAAAACTAATTTGATTTCTCAAATGGAACAAGAAAAATTAGAACACCAAACAACAAGTTGACACTCTCACTTCGGAAATTCAAAAGTCCAAGCTTGAGTTGTCATCTTGTCAAAATAGTTTTCCAGAATTTAAATAGGCATCAAGGAAGCGGGTTGATCTGTATCTTGATGAAATCGTTGATTTGGAACAAGATAAAAGAGTTTCAAAAAATTGTGTATAAACATGGTGAGTCTATCACTACAATTCAAAAGTTCACTTTAAAGCCAAATCCCGATGGATATGGGCCAGATCTTGCTGATGATAAACCACGTTTTTTACATAGAGCATTCAAGGCAAATCTAAAGTTGTATGGGGCCAAATATCTGCTTGATGATTCTATTGTGCATGTTGTTGAATATAATTGTGAAGGGGAACAAGATGTGGAAGAAAAGATTCGATTAAAAATGAGTAATGTAGAATATAACAAATCTTTTGATTACTCAAAATTGCCTCATATTTCAGGATCTTTTGTTCCTCAGCAAGATGAAACTGAAACACCTTGGGTTATCACACAAATAAATGAGTGGTCTTCTAACGTTTATTCTCGTTAAACCCGTTGCATAAATAAATGGTCCTTTACCTTATCCAAGTGAAATCAAACCATTGATAAAAAGATGTCTTGTTCTCAAATATTTTGATACTTTTACGCATGACATTAAACTTTTGGAAGAGGAAATTAAATGAAATTTTGAGATAAAAGTTGTGACTTTTCAATCGGCTTATGCCAAAGAACAAAGACAAATATTTCAAATCAAGATTTTACCTTATGTTAATAATTTGCGTCTGGGTGCAACACATTGGGAACGAGAACTTCAGAATGAAGTTGAACAAATGAAAACAACTTTCAATGAACTGAAAAATCGATTTCAAAAACAAAAAAGAGAAATAAAATTCTTCGAAATCATGTTGATCGAATCTTGGAAGATGTTATATGTGCTGATACTATCTCTATTGTGTTGTAATATACTTCTACATCTTCTTCTGTTAATACATCTGATGAGGAAAATGATAATGTGTCACAAATCGAAATTTTAAAAGCTGAAAATGAGTGTTTGTTCAAAGAACTTTCTTAAGTCAAATGTCGTCTTCACTAGTGTCAAAGTGATAGTATTGATCGTGAAATTTCTTTACAAACAAAACTCAACCAGTCAGGTGGAAAATCTTTTGAACCAAAACTTGAACGACTGGATGATGAGAACGCGTCTTTGAAATGTAACTTTTCAAATATGAACAAAAAATTGAAAAAGTTAAAAAGGAATACGGAACCATATTTGATTTGCTCAAAATGACACGTGCTAAAGCTTCAAAAGAACTCGATCATCACCTTGTTCACACCCGTGAAATAATGAGTGCTGATGGACACTTATGCTCTGAAAATCAAGAACTACAACACATTATCATAGAATTAAAAGAGAAATTGGTAAATCTTGAGAAAGGAAAATCTAGCAACACATATGTGATAGCACCTGGAATGTTCAAAGTTGATACTAGGAAGCCCACTAATGATCAACCACAAGATACTAGTTTAAATCCTTCCACTTCTACAGGAATAGTTGCCTCCACTTCTAGCGTTAGCAATTCACAGCTTAAGAGCACTCAAAAGAAGAATAGGATTTTGCAACGTAAAAGCGGAACACTAAAAGCCCTTGAAGTAGAAGATCATGCTAGGACTTTGAATAAAACACATGTTACACCTTCTTTAAATATTGCGTTAGATAAATGTAATAGTAAAGACGATGTAACGAATGTTAAATCTTTGAGTACTTTGGATGTTAAATTTGATGCTTCTTTTGTGTTTTGTCGTAAAAGTATGTTTTATGATTGTCATGATAATTGTGTTGCTAAATTTATCTTGTCTCATAATCGGAAACCTACGAATGGCACTACCTCTAGGCCCACTATTGCTTCTAAGTCAGTGTTAGGAAGAAAGCCTTCGAAAGTTTCTAAGGAAATCATTTATGAACCTATAGCACCATCACCTCCTAGGGAAATATCTTCACCTAGTGAATTCACTAAGACAAAAGAACGAACTAGCTAGACATGGCAGACATGGTTACAAAGTACAACTGGTTTTAAATGTATACCTAAAATTATTAACATGTGTGCTACAACTGTAACGGAACCCACTAACTCTACGGGTTCCACCTCTACCTCTATTCCACCTTCGTCGTCTGTGTGTATTGCAGGTGATACAAATCATCGTCTGGATTGTTGATAGCGAATGTTCCCGACACATGACAGGAAACCTCAAACTGTTAAAACACTTTTTTGCAAAGTTTATTGGCACTGTTAGATTCGGGAATGATCACTTCGCTGCTATAATGGGTTACGGGGACTACATCAATGGAAACATCGAAATCAACCGTGTGTACTATGTTGAAGGTCTTGTACACAACCTTTTCTCAGTAGATCAATTTTGTGATGAAGATTTGGAAGTTGCTTTTCAGGAGAAAACATGTTTCATTCGTGATCTACAAGGAAACAATCTTGTGTTAGGAAACCATTCATCAAGCCTTTACACAATATCTATGACTGACATGATCGCTTCATCTCCCATTTTTCTACTCTCTAAAGCAACATCTACAAAATCATGGTTGTGGCATAAGAGACTTTCTCATTTGAACTTCAAAACCATAACTGATCTCGCACGACACAAATTGGTTGAAGGACTTCCAAGATTTTGGTATTCCAAAGACCACTTATGCTCAGCTTGTGAAGAAGTAAAGAGCACTCGTGCACATTTTATTTTGAAGGTTGAAAATAGTACTCAACACGTACTTCACCTTCTTCACATGGATTCGTGTAGCCCGATGTGCGTGCAGACGATTAACGGCAAATGCTACATTCTTGTAATCGTTGATGACTACTCAAGATGGACTTGGGTTTATTTCCTATTATGTAAAGATCAAGCTCCATGATGCAGGTTTTCTGACCAGGTTTAATATTTATAAAGTCTCGTTTACCTATGGTCCACCTTATGCACTCACGGGCAGTGTACCCGGTCGTGTGTAGTGTAGTAATCGGTAAAACCGAGGTCGTCCCAAGAGCTATGTGAACGGATTCTAATTAAGTCTAGGTATCACTGGTTTTTAACTGGTTTGTATTAGAAATGATTAAACTAATTAGCAAGAAATGAATTCGTAAAATAAAGAGAGACGTGATCAATAGAGTAAAGTGTGCTAACCAAATTACTCATCCTATCATTTAATGCTCACGTTTTACTACTTCCAATTGGTTCAAGTGTGTTGATCCCAGTTGAGAAATTCATCAAGTTGATTAAGTTAGATAAATCTAACACAATCAATATAGCAAGCTGTCTTGAAACAAAGATTAAACAATATGCAGAAACTAATGTTTAACGATTAAGAGAATACTTTAACACAACTTTTTTCTCACAAAACACCTCAATATATTAATATACGAATACTCAAAAGTATTAGGGTTACAAGAACCTTGAAGTGATCGACTCTAGAATAATACATATTCTTAATCTAACCTAGGACATCCTTTTATAGGCTATGGAGTCCTTCTAGGGTTACAATAACTTTCTACACAAGAAACATATTATAGAAACAATTCTATAATTATCTAACCGACTATGCTAATCTCATAAGCATTACTAACTAAACATACTAGGAGTTTGTACTACTAGTTATATTCTACACAGTCCAAAACCAAAGCTAACAGTACTAACTATTAAGCCTGGAAGTACAAACTGTCTTTGCTAAATTCCCAACAATCCTCCCCTAAACTTGGGATTTCATTTACAAATCAGCAAGTTTCTTGAATACATCTTTGTCTTCATATTGATGAGGAATTCTGCAAACACTTACTCTGCTGGTTTACTTGGTCTTTGTGCTTGAAAGAAGATCTTGGTTACTAAGCTTTTGGCCATCTCATTATCTTCTTCAGTCTTTAGTCTTGAAGATAACATAGTTTTCAGTGTCATCTGTCTAAGTGGATATTCCTTCTCTACCAGCATAAACCAGTCATATATACCTATGTAGACATGATGTACACCAGGTGACCCATACAAAATCCAAGTAGTTCCTGGAACTGCAGTATCTTGACTCCACAAACTATCATAAGGATCAAGCTCAAATAACCTCTCCAATTCTACCCATAATTCCCGCTCCTTTTCATCTTCACATTCTTTATGATTGAGTCTTTCCTGAACCAGCTCCCATAACTTGATTAAGTCATCTCTTTTAAATGATTTGCACATATTTGCAAATGTCTTGTACATCTCCATAATATTACCAACTCTGATGATTCTCCAAGCTTTTCCAAATCTGTCATTGTGTATCTCCCAGTCAATGATAGGATGCTTGGACTGCAAAGCTTCTACATGTATTCCTTCATCAGGTTGTATCTCCATCAATTCCTTCAAAACTTCATCTTCCAGATCTTCCTTTGTTGTAGATGAGCTTCCTTCTATCCTTTGTTTCTTGAGTATTTCTGATTCCAGCACCAATCCAGCTCTCTTTGTTCTGATATTAGCCTCTTCTGTACCAATAGGTCTGAAATCTTCATGTATTCTTCTATAAGCTCTGACATACATTTCCTGAATATCCTCAAAAGTTTTCCCCTTCAACTGATAGTCTTTCTTGTAATCTTGATGCTTTAAGTAGATCTTCATATTCCTCATTAGTTGACCTTTTGTTGGAGACTTTATAATTTTCTTTGATTTTTGTCTTTCTCTCATCTGATTGATCAAAGCTTGTATTGCATCTTCTTTTTCCTCCTCAGGGACTGCTGTAGCTTCTTCTTCTTGTAACATTTGTGCAAGAAGTCTGTCTGATTCTTCCTGAGTTTATCCAGCATTCTTCTTTAATTGTTGTTCTTCCAAAAATTTAACTACCTCAAGTTCCTGCTCTTGTTTAGCCTTTTCTTCATCAAATACCATCAATGCAGTAACTTTAGGCTTCTTCTAGCAAAATCCCTTTCCCTTTATCTACTCTAGCAGTACCTTCTGTAGAAAAAGCAGTTTCCACTACTTTTTTTTGTACTAGTAGCAGTATCTACAATATCCTCTTGTTCTGTAATCACCTCTGTTGGAGCTTCAAAATCAACTTTCTCTTCTACAAATGGTTTAGTTTCTTGTACATATTCTTTGTAACATATTGGATTTCACAAACACATCAAACCATAGCATGAATGAGGTGTATGGCTTAAGGTTTAGAGAGAGAAAGTTTAGAGGTTTAGGAAGCTTAGTGAGAGAAAGAAAAATCTTATTATGAGCTCCAACCGTCTACCTTGGGAGGTAGAGGGTATTTATAGTATCATACAAAATACGCCTCTTACGGGCTGTGGATCAGGCATACAGTGGGTAAAGACCCGTCCGTCCTCCATGGTGTTACTTAACTAAATACTAACTAACATAAAATAACTACGACTACGAGCTTCTAACGATTACATATACTTGAGGTGACCGACACTTTAACAACTGGGTTTTCTAAATCCTAACAATCTCCCCCTAAGGGAGGTCACCTCAACTTACAACGAATACAAACAGATATTACATTTGATTGTTCTAGAATTCTTGATTAAGTTGTTTGCTCATCAGCCTGTAGTCTTTGATTCTTCATGTTTTTGCATGTTTGGTTAATCCAAGTGGAGGTCTTTAACTGATCCACGTGATGATGAGTTTTGAGCCAGCTTTGAGATCATCAGCTACCATGAATCTCTGACTCTTCCTTTGTAGTGTTGACATTACGTGAAGTTGTGACATTGGACCGACATGCTCATATTATGGATCATGATTTCTTCTCATCAGAGTAGCGGAAGTTTTAGTTGATTCATGATATTTGCAGCAGTGTAGCAGAAGCATGGAGTGAAAATATCAGATTCGTTGATGCACTTATCATGATTTCTTTAGAAATGAATGTGTTGTGTGAGCATGCGGCTATGGATTGACCTCTCAATTCTGGTCAGCTGCAAACGTCGGGTGTGCCTGCATACAATAATTAGCAATAAAGTACACGAAAGCGTCTTTGATCACTTTCTTTGAATTGAGGTACACGGCCCACGGTTCCCCGTTGATCAGTACAAGTACTGCCTGTGATCAGGAATAATTCCGAAGAATCTCCTTGACATGGTTTCGCAGCTGCTCTAGCCGTTCTCAAACCGGAACATCTCAAAGAAGACAACACGGAGTGAGTGAACCAGCGAATTGAGATTCACTGATTGATGAAAAGTGATTTGAAAAACAATCGTATACTGCTTAATATAAAGTTTTTTGCAGTACAACGAAGGTTTTAAGGAAAATCAATTATCAATCATAAACACCATTTATTTTGAAATATTAATACACTGTCGATGTGCTAGAGAAAAGAATGTTAAGCACAACGACTGATTTTTCAAAGGTATCCGTCAATTCATTTCCTGGACCAAGGTTGATTCAATAATGAATCGCCCCATTGTTTCAATCCAGTTGTCACAAGTTTGATCTATTGGATAGATCTCACATGTTACCTACCAAGAGCTTGTTTGATGTTGGCTCTAGAAGGATTTCCATCTTCATCGTGAATATTTTACATATCACTCAGATGTTCTGGCAATACCACAAGGATACTGCGTAGGACTCTTAAGATATAATCTCACTTTCCACATTGTGCGAAACAATAAGTCTTCATTAATTTTGTGTCCTAATGAGATTTGTTGATGATCTCGTGGCTCTAGACTCAATAGTGTACATTTGGTTCCAATGCCGGAGACTAGGGAGAGAGTCTCCTTCTTCAATATCAACAATCTTTAAGAGAAAGTCGATAGATAATGTAGGTTCCCCGTGAGAATGAAACAAGTCCTTTTAAGAAGAACTTGAGTAGCTTGGGAAGTTGTAGTGCAGTGCGTCACTGGGTCCATGACGTCTTGTCTTCAATACCGGAGTTACCTTAGTATCTACCAGTAGCATATGTATTGAACCCGGTTTCTGCCCTAAGGTTGAATTAAAGGAGGGCTATTTATTTTCACCCTTTTCCCATTTCATTTCTTTTTCATTCTTCAACCCCTTCAGTGCATACCGAGACTTCATAACTAGAACCTTGTTGGGTTTATTCCAGTACTAGCTCAGACTCAGTCGGCACTCTTCCCATTTCTCATTTATCTCCTTTTTACATCATACCTAAGTACTTCTACACTATCTAGTGGATTGTCCCTGGGTAGATCCCTCCGGTTCTGGCGGCATCGTGGGAACGAATACCTAACCTAACCATCCTTATATCTCCATACATAAAGTAAATTTGGTTGGTCTTTTTGGTATTGTTCTTCTGCCATTGGAACCAATTGAAAACCATTTGAAAATCAATCCAGGTACTTGTGATACATTATCAAAGCATTTTGTACCTGAATTGTTTTTGATATTTTAGAAAAAGCTCCCCCTCAACATGTGCATCGTATGTTTGAAATCGTTTTGGCACATGGAGGCAAGAGGAAGAATTCACTTCTTTTGATCAACATTTTCTAAAAATATCGACATCACCTTCCTGATCAAAATTAGTATTTCAAATACTTTGTTAAAGATATTTTTTTTGGGAAAGGATGTGGTTTTCTAAAAGTTGCTCCCCCTCAATATGTGCATCGAGATTCAAAAGTGTTTTGCACATATTAGGGAAAACCTCACAACTTAGAGACAACTCAATCACGTTTCAATCCTTTTTGGTTTGATATAGATGCTCCCCCTTAACATGTGCATGGAAAATTTGAAATTGTTTGGTATATATAGGGAGGAGAGCTTGCTAATCACTTACAAAACCATTTATCGAATTATCAGTTTAAATCTAATTTAAATCACAATATTCTCCCCCGATCACAATTTTAAAATCCATTGAGATTTGTGATCTCTATTGATTTAAATTAATTTTGAAAACTTTGGAGGAGAATTGTGACTTGCTTTTGAAAAATATTTTAACTGATAAGAATCATATTTTGAGACTTTAAACTCAAATGTTCAAGCATGCATAAGTATCTTATGAAAACATAACATTAGCCAAGGTCTGAACCAATTGTATAAGACATTGCAATTGTTTGACAAATAACCTTTTTGATTTAATTGAAATAATTCTCCCCCTTAATCAATGACATAAGTTGTTGATTGAGAGATAGAGATTTTGACAAATGTCAAGTCCAGATGATTTTCAAAAATTGAGTCCTGAAGTTTATTTTTCAAAGCTATTTTAGTTTTCATTAGATAACAAATATTTTTTAGAAGAATTTATAGAAGGAAAAATATTTGTGAAGGAAACATTTGTCTTTTTGTGACAAACATTTAATTTTAGAATCAGAGCATGAGATTTGAAAAGTAAGATAAAGTATGGCTATGTTCTTTCTTTTAAAACGGAGTACAGTCTGAAATAAACCTTTGTTTTTCATTCTCTCAAAATGTTTTTTAGTAGGCTTATATACAATCGAACTTCATCTAAAGACCCGTGTCATTCTTAGAGTGACAAATCAAAGACTTTAGACGTTATCGAAGAATAAAAAAATGGATTTTTTTTTGAATAAATATATACAAGAGATGGATGAAGAAAAACTTTTACTCCTCGTCTTCCTCTTGAAGACGTTTGAGTGTTTCCGGTTGTAGACTCTTTAGACCAAGTCGTGGAAGGATAAACTCAAAACGTTCTCTAGGAAGAGCTTTGGTGAAGATGTCTGCTAACTGATATTCAGTCCTCACAAAATATAGTTCCACCACACCGTTCTCCAATTGCTCCCTGATGAAATGATGTCGAATGTCGATATGCTTTGCTCTTGAATGTTGAACGTTGTTGCATGAGAGAGCAATGGCACTCTTGTTATCACAATACAGAGGGATTTTGTTGGATTCAAAGCCATAGTCAGATAATTGGGATTTCATCCATAGGATTTGAGCACAACAAGATGACATGGCTATGTTTTCTGCCTCTGTAGAGGATATAGAAGTACTCATTTGTTTCTTTGAAGACCACCTCACAAGCTTATCACCCAAAACTGAGCACCTCGACGTGTTTCGACGTATCTTGACACTGCATGGGCGCGATTCCTGATAGGTCGTTAGTGACATGCCAGAAACCTTCGGGTACCAAAGTCCCATGTTGATGGTTCCTTGGAGATACCGAAGACCGGCTTAACCGCTTGGTGCTTTTTATAGGCTTAGCCTGGTATCTAGCACACATGCATACAAATGAACAAAATGTCCGGTCTACCGGCGTGAAGGTACATCGGGACCCAATCATATCACGATATTTAGTTTGGTCAACCATAATCCCCGAAGGTCCTCATCCCTGTTTAGTACCCACCATGGGAGTGTCAACAGGGTCATAAGAATCAAATCCAAATTTCTTTAAGATTTCATTAGCATATTTAGATTGATTGATAAAATGCCTCCGGGACTTTGTGAAATTTGTAATCCCAAGAAAATGACATTTGTCCCATCATTGACATTTGAAATTTGGAGCCCAACTCCTTAGAGAAACGGTCACATTCATTGGGGTCAGTCGAGGCAAAAATAATATCATCAAACATAGATTTGAACGCGGAATTAAGTGTTTGCCCGACCGTGAACAATGTCGGATCAATCGCTTCCTTTGTTGAATCCATTAGGATACAAGAAACTTTCGATAGTGTGTCGCATTCCATACCTCGCTTGGAGCTTGATTCAAACCGTATGGCCTTCTTCAAGCTTATAGACATGAGTATAGGATGCTCGATTCACAAACCTTCACAGTTGGCTAACGATACAACTTCTTTCTCAGATTCGCTAAGAAAAGCCGCTTTACATCCATCCGATAGACTACCATGTTCTTACTTCTTTCTGCAAATTAGTCAGAATATTCTGATTGCCTCGATACGCAACCGAGAAAATGATTCTTCAAAATCAATACCCTCCTCTTGATGGTATCCTTGCAACCAATCGAAGCCTTGTTCTTAGCACATCACCATGCTCATCAAGTTTTACTTTGAAGATCCATTTGAGAGAAATGATCATAGCACGTCAGAGCAGTACTCAATTCCCATACATCTAGTCGATCAACTCGTGAATTTCTTTCTTGTATTTGGCATTGAACCGTACTGCCTTCATTCATGGCAGTTTCTAATCGCTTTGGTTCGACCTAGATAGTAACGGAGTTAAAAGCAACTATAAGGCATCGTTGCAAGTTTCTTACGCAGTGAATACCGGACGAGAAGGGTTCCCAATGATGTTGTCCAATGGATGGTCATGTGTCCATTTTCTAAGGTGTTCATTTGGTTGTTGTTGAGGAACTGAAGTAGCAATGGAGCATCTTCGGGAGTAGCAAATAGGTTATCTCCATCATAGGTTCCAGACACATTTCCATGATGTACACTTGATGATTGAGGATTTGATGATGAGGATGAGTGATCTACGGGCTTTTGACTCAATGACATAGAAATCAAGGGTTATCTACGCGACCGGTAGGGGCAGCTCAAGTGATGGATTTAACTCCAATTCATTAGTATAGGCTCATAGTGTTCATCAAACATTGATCAAACAATTTCTTCAAATCATCTTCCGGCGGGGTACATATGGAATTGCCGTGAGGGATTTGTACAAGAGAAGAATCTAAGTGGGTCTACTTGAAGAAGGTTGTGATGCGGGTCCGTAACTTGATTGTCCCGATCCATTTGCCTGCATACCATCTAACGTGACGTGAAGGAAGCCCATGATATCTCGAAGTTCTTTGTTGTAGATTCGGTAACCCTTCTTGTTTGGTGCATAACCCACAAAACTCCAATGTCCGGCCTTATAGCTTAATTTACCTAAGTCTTGACCACATTAGTTGGATAGCACAAAGCACCAAATACATGAAGGTAGGAGAGATCAGGTTTTAGTTTATGGACAAGTTCATTGGAGTTTTCCAATGAGTGGTGTGTATGAGAGCGAGATTTTGAGTGTGGCAGCGGTGGCGTACCCATTAAAGAAACATTGGAACCTTTCGAGCAAATTAGCATTGTTCTTGCAACTTCAACAAGGGTTACATCACACCCCAAATTACACATTTCTTGTGCATGAATGGAATTCACAGGGATTGGCCTGTCATAGCATCACAATCCCAGTTATGTTGAGCGACCTAAAGATAACGTTTGGAAAAATACATCGCTTTGATTTAATAAAATAGTCAAGAGTTTACAAAGTAGGTCCCAAATGTAAAAATCAACTTGTCGGAAATAAGTTTGTTACAATACAAGCGATATGTTTTAAAAGTAAGTAAAACCCAAGTGAGAGGCAGCGTCGTCATCACGACTCCATGATGTGTCCCAATGCGTGCCATGAAGTGAATGCCTTAGATACACGAGATTAAAACATGCTAAAAGTGTCTTACAAAGGTTGAGTGAGTTCATAGAGTTTGGAGTTTGAAATGTAAATCCTTTCAAAATCGCTTTATGCAGGCAAAGGCATTGTAAATCATTGAAATGTAAGACTTTCAAAATCGTTTATGTAGCAAGGCATTGTAAATCCACTCGGTCCTCCAAGTCCAGCCCATACAAAACTTGCAACCTGCTTGTGTGTTCACAACCTTTACCTTAACGGAATGTGTGTATGTAGTTTATATTCCAAACATATATGATGTCAATGAATTCTTGGCTATAATAATGCACTTCGATATATCAAATCGTTTATGTAAAAAGGCATTGTAAATCCACTCCGGTTCAATTCAAGTCCCTTACAAAACTTGCAACACATTGTTGCAGCCTGCCGGAATGTATGTAGTTTATGTTCCAAACATATGATTGTGGTTCAAATCGTTTCCAAAGACCGTATAGTCCATGAATATACCAAGACCGTTAGCTCAATGAATATACCAAGACCGTTAGACCAATATGAATTTATCAAGTCCGTTAGCTCAATAGAATATACCAGTCCGTTAGCCCATGATTATACATATGGAAGTTCTAAGTATGGCAAAAGCATTTTACTACGCATGACTAAGCATTAGGTTCAAGCATTAAACATGTAATTGCAAATAATCCTTAAGATGTAATAAAATAGTCGAGCATGTATCTCCCCAAAAATTTGCAGGTTATAAAGCATTAAAACAAGAAAATTGGGGCTATGGAACTCCTTGGATAAAGCGAAATACTTATTAAAAGTTGAACATTTTGCCCGAGGTTTTAAAATGTGATCGCGTCAACGGGGACCTATTATCAATGATATGATATGTCATGAGTTGCAATGTAATGTTATGCATGCACTTGATATATTATTTATACCATTTACGAGTTTGAAAATGTACACATCTGAAAAATACTCTTTTGGCGTCTTGACCAATCAAAAATCACTTTACATGTTTTTACGTCAAAATGTCATCCTACAATGGTTTTAAAATGATTTTTGGTGAAATTACCACTTTTTGTCATAAAACAATGTCGTTGGAAAAATCATGAAATTACCAAAATGGCTCGGAAAAACAATGTTAAAACAGTACCGTTGATCGTTAGAGAATTGTCGACGGTTTTGGAAAGTCATTGTATCCATATCTAAAGTTTAGATTCAGGAGTTTTCGTCCAAGGTCTCGAACATAAAGATATAAGGGTTAAAGATGGTGGTTTTGGCCATTAATAGTGTCACAGAGAAAATTGAGTTACTACAAGTTTATGAAAAAGTGCATATCTTGTGTCGTTTCAAATCCGTTTTCTACGCTTAATAATATGTCCTTAGCTTCGTATTGAAGTAAACTAATATATTTTTGACAAGTCAAAATAATTTGTGAAGCTTAAGGCTCATTTTTGACTCGAAAATACTAAAAACATGTTCTTTGAAAATTTGAGAAAATAATGGATTTTAGATCGTCAAACTTATAAAATCCATAACTTTTTAGTTATAAGTCCGTTTATTCCGTTCAAGTGCCACGGACAGTTCGTTTTAAAGTATATTTTCTAAATCAAGGCCAAAAAGTCGTGCCTACTGTCAGTTTTCCAGAAAAATGAAACAAGGACAGAACATAAAAATATACTTATCGAAAATAGATTTTCTCGGACAAAACCTATTCTAATCCCTTCAAATCAACTCCAAAACTAATCTAATCCTACCATTCACCTTCTTAGGGTGTCATGGGTTCCTAATCACCATCAAGACCAACCAAAACCAAGGGGATAATTATGGGATGACCAATATATACATATAACTACAAAATCATGAAATAAAAATGGTATAAATCACATATCATGCATATAAGCTCCAAAAATGAAAAGAAACATATGAAAATGAAAGGAAACTTGAAAATGATAAAAACATGCTTACTAGTGATAATGAAGAGGTGAAAGTAACAAGGATTAACTTAAATATCCTTGGTTTTTATTTCAAAACCATATAAAGGATATATACTAGGTTGTTTAAACACTTGATCTTGAAGAAAATTTTGATCCCTTGTTTGCTTTGTTGCTTGGCCGGTTATGGAGACCCAAGAAAGGAGAGAAACTTTGTTTAACACTTTGATAACTATGAGAAAAATGAAAGTGAAATAAGACTTTTGAAGACTTGAAGTGAATTATTAGTAGACATAAGCCATGCCTCATTTAAAACATACCACTTGAAGTTTTCATGGATCATGTTCCCCAATTATATATATTTTTTTTTTAAATCTTGCAACTTGTGTAAAACTTTGTAAGACTTTGATAAAAATGTAGTAATTAATGTAAGTATTACTCATTTATAAGGTAAATGGGAATTTTTGGTGCAAGTAAGTTTTTTTATAGGTCAAACTTAGATTGTAGTAATGATATATAAAAATTGTAAAAATACTTTTCCTTGTGAAATTAGAGTGATAAAATAATTATCGATTAAGTTTAAGAGAAAAGCAAGCGTAATAATTAAATTTTAACGATTAAAATACCAAATAAATTTGAAACACTAGGAAAACTCAAAATATAGTTTTTATAAACTAAATGTAAGTATAAAATATGTCGGGATCATTTTTGAAAGTAACGG
The DNA here is from genome assembly GCA_910596185.1 of Chrysanthemum makinoi. Lineage (NCBI taxonomy): Eukaryota > Viridiplantae > Streptophyta > Magnoliopsida > Asterales > Asteraceae > Chrysanthemum > Chrysanthemum makinoi. The sequence continues at coordinate 236,300,714 of OU343225.1, read as the reverse complement.
ATTAAATATTTAGAATAATAACCCACTTGATAGCGATTATTAAATATAAAAATTCTGCGTTGAAGGTGAAATGAAATGTCATGAATGAATTAATGAGATGCAAATGATGTGAATGAAATGTAGACTAATCATAGTCCATATGAATATGCATTGATGTCATGATCATGAATTAACGTTTAAACCTCAAGGTTACGCTGACTTGAAAACAAGTAAACCAAGTTTACTAAAAATGTTGAAAGAATAAGACATGAATTGTAGATTGGAACCTTTGAGTAAATTAGCGGATTGCTCCGCAGCTTCAACAAGGTTCAATTTCTTCTTTCAACTACACCGCTCGTTGAGGCGACGTGGAACACTTCTTTAATGACTGATTCCAATGCTTTCATAAAATTGACTTAGGTCTTTGTTAACAAACTTAGTGCCATTAATGTTCTGCTCAATAGTTCTAACAAATCTTGTTAAGTCGAACTTCAAGTACTGTTTGATAAGTTTGATGATGACATCCGGAGTTTCATCCTTTGTCCTCAAAAACTTAACCCAAGTAAATCGAGAGTCATCAACAACGACTAATACATATTTCTTCCCATTTATCGTTTGCACTCTCATAGGTGAAATCCATATGAAGAGTATGAAGAACTTCCATAACCGAAGTTTTGCGGGTTTGGGTTTGTGGGCATATTTCACATTTTTCCCAATTGGCATGATGAACAAAGATGATCTTTTTCATACTTTAATCTGGGTAAGCCTCTTACTAGGTCCTTTCTAGAAAGATCATTAATGGTGCCGAAGTTTAAGTGATTGAGACGATGATGCCATAACCATGACTTTGTTTTCGAAGCCTTTGACAACAAGCAAATTAGAGAAGACTTCATCATATCTTCGATGGAGATGGTGTATAGGTTTGTACCACGTGTTCCTCTTAAAAGTTCCACACCATCAAGTTCTCTAACGAAACAAGTATGTTTTCTAAATGCCACCTCTAGAACAGAATCACATAATTGACCAACAGAAAACAGGTTATGACCAAGACCTTCAACATAATATACCCTGGAGTTTACACTATCACCAACAACATAATCTCCATAACCCATAATTGCACCAAAATGGTCGCGTTCCTAATTTAATCCCCAATAAATTTACTCACGAAGTTCATGATACGCGATGGCGGTCTCCAAATCATATGCTTGGAACGTACCGAGTCCAAGTACCACGAGTAACGATTTGAACGACTGCGGCATTGATCACGCAGACAAGAATGGATAACTGGATAATTGGAATCCCCATGCAAGAATGGGTTCCACTTGGTTAGAAAATGAGATTGGAACATCCACATCAGAAACATAATCAATAAAATCATTAGAGGTAGGTGCCGCTAGTAGAAATTAGATCTATTCAAAGTATGTTCACTTCTTAAAGGTATAGTTCTACCGGTGGGCATCCATTTCCTAATGGGCATTGATCTAGATAATTTAGGTCACAACTCATTAAGATTGAATTTACGGCCAAGTGGAGGTATCCAATGATAACCTACATTACTAAATTTTCTTCCTGTTGATTTCCAATGTTTTCTAGCCCTCTTCCTCCTCGCGGTCTTCTGACCTTTTTATCCTGTTGACTAGTGTTAACCATTTTAACAGAAATTTTTCGGATATTACTCATCTCATTCACAACACATTCATGATTAATACTGACGTCAAGCATTCATTACATGTTTTGCAAATAGTAGCGAGAATTGAATTAATTACTGACGCTTATAGCTAATACTAGAATCAACACGATTCATTTTATTTAAATCAAACTTAATGTTCCTAGGGTGGTCTTCTACTCTCTTCCATTGATCACTCTTAGCTTGCGAGGTCCTATCTTGCCTTGTATTGCCTAGAGGCTTTGACCATTGCTTTTGTACCACTGATTACTCCTGTAGAGGGAATTATGGGAACATTAGTTGGTTTTGCTACCTTTTGCATTCCTGATCTAGAAGTGCTGGGATCTGAAGTAATTAAAGGCACATCAAAGCTCACATGCTTGACTATCGGCATAGAATGGGTTGCATACTTAGCACTAGGCATAGAACAAGGCATCACAGCTTTATCTTTCTCACATAAGGATTTAGGGCGTGTTGCTTTTAAACATTCTAACAGCTCCTGAGATCGTTTGGCATATAAGCATGCATACCTAATTTCACTATCAAGTGGCTTATTTATGCCATCCTCTTCTACAATCTCACGGAGACATTCTAGACTATCCTTAAGGTGACAGAAATAGTTATATTTAGAATCTGCAGATGCCTTTGATGCAACATTCTCATTAAAGACAAGTGGCATTTTCCCTTTTACCTGACTCTTCAGATTCTCAATTTCCTTTTGTAACGAAGTTATTTTTTCATTTTTCTTGTCACGAGTGACTTTCATTGAATCATATAACTCTTTGAAGTGTCATTTGACCTTTTCATTTTCTTCTAGAAAACTCTCATTTTCTTGTTGTAATACGTTAATGATGTTTTGAAGATGAAAGTTTTGAGAAAATTGAGAATCTAAAGGAGGAGGCATTTGGGAGCGAGTCACATTGTTCTTTTCACCCTTTAATTGTGAAATTTGGATTTTCAACTTTCATCGTGTTACGGTGAGCTCAATGCTGTCATACGCCGCGTTTGTTTATTTCAAAAACAGCATCAAACTCTGGAACATCCGAGGATATCTTGATGTTTGAGGTTTTAACATTTTCTTTGAGATGTTGATATTTTAGTTGCAAATCAAAATGTTCAACTTCAAACTTAGAAAAGTGTTTTACCAAGTTAACGTGATCATCCTGGTCAATTTTCTCATTTAGTTTTGAGTTTTTGTTTTCAAGCTCAATGACACGATCATGGGAAACTTTCAAAGCAAAAGATAATTCATGAAATTGAGGCGATAATAGAATACTTAGTAACAGTATAAAACACATCTTGAGCCACACAACTCGATATTAAGTTCTCATTTAAGATTTGTAGATTCTTCCTTTCAATTTCATTATATTTGAGTTCACGTTCATAATTATTGACCTCAACTATCATTTCATCAAATTCCTTTTCCATTTCTTTAATCTCTGGTCTATCCCTGTTGGAATCACTCCAAAACCTTAATTCAAGTGTTAGTGATTCATATGTAATAGTTAGCTTAATATGGCTTTTATGTTAGTAATCATGCCAAGGCTTATGTAGAAAGCCCATGAGCCTTGGCCCAATTCCAATAAGGAAAGGAAGGGACTAGGAGTGTTGCCCTAGCTCCCTCTCCTATAAATACTCTTGTAAACCCTTACTTGAGGGTTGGTTGTTCAATTTACTCTTCCACTTGCACTCTACGCGTAACCTTTCTACACTTATACGTGTGTGTGTGTTTGGTTAGTTGTTCATCCGATCTATCCTCTTCTCTATTTCTTCTATTGATGCTTGTGTTACTAATATGGGAACCTAACAGTGGTATCAGAGCCAAATAGTTGGGTGAACATACTTTGTTTTTGAAGTTTTTGATCTTACGCCAGAAACGAAGCTTCTAACTTGTTCACGTTTAAAAACTGATTTTTAACACTTTTTAATCCAATATTCTTGTCCTTTCAACGTTTTTAGGTGTTAAAATATTTGTTTTGGACAAAGAGTTTCAAACTTTACGTGTGGATCCTTGTTTTTTAAGCTAGGTTTTTACGTGGGTTAAGTTCTACGCATAACGTGTTTACATGCTTTGGATCATCAAGTTTCACACTTTTGTGTTATCTTGGTGATATTGAAGCTATTTCATCACAAAAACGGTTTGGAAACATCGGTTGGCAAAAATCACTTTTGGCTATTTTTACGCGTAAGTGAAACCCTAATCTTACGCCGTAATCTTGTTCCTTGGTTTGATCTTCGCCAGTGGATTACTCGTGTTTCTTGCTTGGATAAGCCCGAAAACACCGACTTTGGATATCTCTTGCACTGTGATAGTGTAAAAGGTCTTTTGGGTAAAACCCTAAAATTACGCATAAGCTTAAGTTTACGCGTAGATCTCCTTAAGCATAAGATTCATTTTACGCCTAAGCTTTGTCTTACGCATAAGTTAATCCTACGCCTAAGTTTTCTATGCTTAACTTTATGTTTACGCATAACTTTAGTGTTTTTTCTCATTCCTTACGCGTAAGCTAATCCTACGCGTAACTATTGCTGTTACGCGTATCTTTGGTGTTTTTACGCATAAGTGGTACTTTGCTTTTCTGTGATTTCTACGCCTACGGATACTTCATCAACAACGGTTCATTCAAATACAAAGATCCATTTAACAACACAAGTTTTCAACATGTCACAACCACCATACTCTAGCTATTTTCCTTACACTTATAATCAACAACAACAACAACTAAGTCCACAACATCAACAATTTAATCATCAACAACAAATTTATCAACAACAATTTAATCAACAACATACTCCACAACTTGGTGCAATTCCACCACAAATGGTTCAACCACCACCTAGTCTTCAAGTACAACCTTACACAAACTTCTACAATCAACATCCATCCAGGAGTACTATGAAGGAACCAACATGGTTTGGCAAGATGTGTGAAGCCTTAAGTAGCCAACAATCAATTCATGAAGTTGGCTCACTTGATAGACCTCCAATGCTCACTCCCGAAAATTATGATCAATGGGTGATAAGGTTCTTTAGGTTTTGTGATCTAAAGAAGCCACATGGAAAGTTCTTAAAGAAGGTCATTATGGAAGGTCCATTTCAGATGCCTACTGTTGTCACACCCGCATATCCTAATGCCAATCCACCAAGAGATGTTGTCACCAACATTGCAACCGTCTCGCACCTCATAGGTGATGAACTTCTACATTTTGAAGCCGATGAACTAGCAATGCAATACATCCTTTGGGGATTACCCAATCCGATCCTTCGAAGTGTTGATGCTCAAAAGCTGTAAAGCAATGTGGGAACACATTCATCTTCTTATGGAAGGCACATCACTCAATCAGGAAGACATGGAATCCAAAATCTACTTGTCTTATGAACACTTCATGATTGAACCATGAGAGACATTAGAGTCATATCATCATTGCTTTTCAGACATCATCAATGATTTGGACAAACACAATATCATCATGCCACGAATTGCTGTCAACACTAAGTTCCTAAGTAGTCTTGGTCCGGAATGGGAGAAGTATGTCATTTTTCTCCGTTAAGCTAAGAATCTTCATCATGCTACATACGGATTGTTGTACGACTATTTGAAGCCTCACCAAAAAGAAGTTGACAAAGAAAGGGCTATCCGTGGACTCCCGGCTCTACAGTCACTTCCGGACAATCAACAACTTGCTTTGTGGGCTCAAACTAGTGTTCCTCCTCAACCCGCTCCTCAACCAACTGCAACAATTACACCATATAATCCATCACAGCAACAATCTCAAGAAACTCAATTGGTTCCATACAACAACAACAATGATCAAGCACTTTACGGTGAATCCAATGAGGATACTGAAGCTTTTGATGCCATTGCACAAGGATTTGTCATGATTGCTAGATCCTTCGGCCGATATTGCAACAAATCCAACAATCGCATTCGTTCCTCATCCAACACAAGTAATCAGGCTGTGGTTAACAATGGAAGAGTTGAAGTTCAGAATCGTGGTAATATTCGCCGATGGGAGGTGGTCAATGGTTTAATGCTATGGGAAGGAATAACATGGGTGCTCCGCAACAACAAAGGGCTCAAGTGGTTGAACAAGGGAATGCTCGGAATGGGGTTAATGGTCTTCGTTGTTATAACTATAATGAGAAGGGTCATCCGCTAATGCATGCCCTAAGCCGAGGACAAGAGGCGGTGCTTATTTCAAAGAGGCTTTGCTCTTGGCTCTCAAGGATGAAGTTGGTGGAACTCTCACCAACAAGGAACGAGCTTTATGGCGATGCAGATTCGATGATGATATGGAGGACTTGCGTGCCAATGCAACAAGTGATGTTGATGGCACAAATGCAAGCACTACACATGAGTGACACAGCCCAGTGTATGACACCGATGGCTTGTCTCGTGCACCGAACAAACCATATTCATCTCGATCTAATATCTCCGCCAACATCTAAATCCGCAAGAAGGCTCGAATGTTCAAAATGAGTAGATCCACATCTCATTCTCGACGATTCTCAACTAGACCCGTAGTTACATTTGACGATCAAGATGATCTAATGGTTACCTTTGATAATCAAATTGACTCAGTGGTTATACTTGAGGATCTAAATAATGATCATGTTGTGACTCACGTTGAACACGATGAACCTTGCCTAATCAGATATTGATCTGTTACTTAAAGACCAACAATCCGAATGGAACAATGTTGTGCCTTAAATCGGAACTTAACAAGAAAAATGCAATCTTTGTTAACCAGGATCTTGAATGCTTAAAACGGCAACTCAATTTTTTCAAAACTCAAGAAAACCGTGAAAAAGGTTTTGAAGCGCTTTTGCTAAATCTCATCAAAACGAAAAATCTTTAGAACGACAGATGCGTGATCTAGCCACTTCGAAGAATGCTTTGTTGTCTCAAATAGAACAACTGAAACATGAACATAAACAACAAATTAACGCTCTTACTTTGGAAACTCAAAAGCCAAGGCTGAGTTGTTAACTTGTCAAAAACAGTTCTCTGAGTACAAAAAGCATTCCACCTAAACGATAGATAACTATCTTGAAGAAATTGTCGACTTACAACACAAAATCAAAGAGTTTCAAATGTTGTTTATAAACATGGTGAATCAATCACAACGATTCAAAAGTTTACTTTCAAACCAAATCCAAATGGATATGGACCGAATCTTGCTGATTACAAACCTAAGTTTTCACCCAGAGCATTCAAACCAAATCAAGTTTACAAAGGCGTAACATAGAATTGATAATTCAATTATGACTGTTGTTGAATATAATCGCATGGAGGAATTAGATGCGATGAGAGTCGGTCAAAACTAGAAAATGTCGTTTATAACAAACCATTTAACTATTCAAAAGCCGTAACTTTTGTCACACAACAAGATACTTCTAACAAACCTTTGGTTATCACACCGCCGAAGTTAGTCTCCAACACAATGGTGCACAAATTAATGGTCCTTTACCTTCACTTAGTGAAGTAAAACTAAAGTCGAAAGTTGTCGTGTTATCAAATATTTTGACACTTTCTTATCCGACCTCAAAATTTTGGAACGTGAGATTGAATTTCATTCTGAAATAAAAGTTCAACATTTTCAATCGCCAATGGCGAGAACAAAGAGATATTCTTCGTAAAAAGAATTTTACCTCATGTAAAAAATTTGAAAACTTGTGCACTATATTGGGAAAGGGATTTTCACAAGGAACTTGGTCTCATGAAAACAGCTTTAAAAAATGAAACATCGATTTCAAACACTAAACGTAAAAGAAACTGTTGAGAAAAGATGTTGATCGACTCTTGGAAGATGTTATCTGTGCTGATATCCATAATGTTGTGTTATTACAATCTATTGCATATGCATATGATTACATCTCTGCTGATACTATTGATTCTGTTGAAATTGTTGAAAATACTGATAATGTGCTTCAAATCGAGTCTTTAAAAGTTGAAAATGAACGATTATTAAACGAACTTTCAAATGCAAAACGTCGTCTTAATTGGTGTCAAAAAGATATTCACGATCAACAACTTGCTTATCAAAACAAAATTGCCAAGTTGCATGCAAAAACTCTTAGTCCAAAACTTGAGCAACTGGATGATCAAAACGTGTCTTTTAAGTGTCAAATCTCAAAATATGAACATGAACTTTCAAAAGTTAAACAGGAATATGGTGTCATATTTGATTTACTCAAACAGACTCGTGATGAAGCATCAAACGAACTTGATCATTATCTTGCACACACTAAAGAAGTCATGAATTTTGCTGGAAATCTTCGTTCTAAAAATCAAGATTTGGTGCACACTATCATTAAGTTAAGGGAAATGTTAGGAAAGTATGAACAAGTTCACCCTAGCATCATTAAGAGAATTGCACCTGTAACACTTAGCAAACGTGAACCCATATTGCCTACTGACAAAACACAAGTTACTAATGTGCTTCCCTCTAAAACAGACTAGTTGCTTCTTTTCCAAATGTCCGCACTTCACAGACTAGGAGCAATACAAGGAAGAATAGGAAGTTGCGACCTAAGAAAAGAATAATAAGGAATGTTCAAGTAGAAGAACACCCTAGTACTTTGAATAAGACTCACGTTGCACCTACTTTAGATATTGCGTCCGACAAATGTAATGGAAAAAGTGTTGTAACGAATGCTAAACCTTTAAGTACTTTTGATATTCATCGATGCTTCTTGTGTTATTTGTCGTAAAAGTATGCTTTCTGATTGTCATGACAAATGTGTTGCTATAGCTATCTTGTCTCGTTTAAGGAATCCTAAGAATCGGAATACCTCTAGGCCCACTAATGCTTCTAAGTCTTTGCTTGGTAAACCGCCTTCTTTAGATTCTAAGAAACGCATTGATGTCCCTGTAGTTCCAGTATCACCTCCAAGGATTGTAGTACCACCTAGTGCATTCACTAAGACTAAAGCTAAGACTAGTTGGAGATGGCGGAAATGGATACATAATACACTTGGATTTAAATGGATGCCTAAAATCATTGATGTGTGTTTTCTACTATAACTCGCTAAGGAACCCTCTAACTCATCGGGTTCCACATCTACTTCTATTCCATCCGTGTCGTCCTGTGTAATGCACGGTGATACGATCATCCTTTGGATTGTTGATAGCGGATGTTCCCGACACATGCCATGCAACCTTAAACTGTTATCAAACTTTGTTGCAAAGTTCATTGGCACCTGTCGATTCGGAATGATCACTTCAGCCTATCATGGGCTACGGATATTACATCAATGGCAACATCGAAATTAGCAGGGTTTATTATGTGGAAGGCCTCGGTCACAATCTTTTTCGTTGGTCAATTCGTGATGGAGATTTGGAAGTTGCATTTAGGGAAAAAACTTGTTTCATTAAGTGATCTACAAGGAAACGATCTTATGTCCGGCACCGCAATTCTAGTCTCTATACAATATCAATGCAAGACATGATTGCTTCATCTCCCATCCTGTCCTACTCTCAAAGGCTACATCTACAAAATCTTGGCTATGGCACCGTCGTCTTTCCCATCTAAACTTTCAAACCATAACCAACCTTGCTCGACAAAAACTTGTTGAAGGTCTCCCGAGATTCCGGTATTCTAAAGATCACCTATGCTCAGCTTGTGAACAAGGGAAAAGCACTCATGCTCACTTTCCTTTAAAGGTGGAACACATCACTCAGCATGTGCTTCATCTTCTTCACATGGATTTGTGTGGCCCGATGCGCGTGCAGACGATTAATGGCAAACGCTACATCTTGGTAATTGTTGATGACTACTCAAGATGGACTTGGGTCTACTTTCTTCAAAGTAAAGATCAAGCTCCACAGATGATCATCACCTTTCTCACGAAAATTCAAGTTCACTCGAAACACAGTCCGCCAAATCGAGCATAAAGGAACTGAATTTGTGAATCAAACTCTTCAAGAATTTTATGAGAAAGTAGGAATTAAGCATCAAACATCCATTGCACGCACACCGAACAAAAGCGAGTTGTTGAAAGCGAAACCGTACTTTAGTGGAAGCTACCGAACGATGTTAATCAATGCTAAACTTCAGATTACTTGTGGGTGAAGCTCCTCAACTGCATGCTATACTCAGAACCGCTCAATGATTACAAAACGTCTAAAACAAAACACCTTTTGAGCTTATCCACAACAGAAAACCGAATCTCAAACACTTTCATGTATTTGGATCCCTTTGCTATCCGAATAATGATCGTGATGACTTTGGTAAGCTCAAAGCCAAAGCTGACATTGGAGTCTTTATTGGATATTGTGAGAATTCAAAAGGTTACCAGATCTGGAATCGTCGTACAAAGAAAGTTATGGAAATGATTCATGCACATTTCGATGAGCTTACGAAAATGGCTTCTGAGCATAACAGCTTGGAACCCGGTCATAACCGTTTAAACTTCCCTCAAACCCCATCATCGGTTGAATCAAGCCCCGACTTACTCGTCAACAAATGAAAAGACTATTTGCTCCTGTTGGTGGCGATATTGATGAACGTGCTCGAGTGTATCCGATGTTTCACGCACAACCCGATCATATTCCAATACCGATACACCGCCACAACAACTACGGTTGAAGAAGCACCACCATTGACTCTACAACAACAATTGAACAAAGCTGCTCCAACGACGCGAACCAGTGATGATGTTCTTAATGCAAGTACCCCACCGCAGATTTTGATCCAAATGCGTTCTTTAACCCGCTTTGCTAATGAAATCTGCTGCACCTAATGTCGAGGAATCATCTACAAGCCATTTGAATCCTCAAAATCTGCACAATGTATACCAACATCAACCCTCTACACATCGTTGGACAAAAGACCATCCTCTTGAGAATATTATTGGTAACCCGAATCAACCAGTCATAACGAGACAACGTCTTCACACAGATGGCGAACATTGCATTTATGCACTCACCGTCTGCCAACTGGAGCCTAAAAACATTATAGACGCAATGACAAAGGACAACTGGATTGAATCCATGCAGGAAGAACTCAACCAATTCAAACGTCTTGAAGTATGGGAATTGGTTGAAAGACCAACGAGGGTCTTCGTCCATTGGTCTAAAATGGATTTGGAAAAACAAATTGATCTTTGAAGGAACCGTAATACGAAACAAGTCACGTCTGGTGGCTAAGGGTTATAGACAGGAAGAGGGTATTGAGTTTGAAGAATCATTTGCTTCGGTTGCTCGTCTTGAGGTGTTCGATTTTTCTCGGCATTTCGCTCACATGAACATCACAGTCTTCTAGATGGATGTCAAAACTGCTTTTCTCCATGGACAACTGAAAGAAACGGTCTATGTTAGCCACCGGAAGGATTCATTGATTCAGAGTTCCCTAATCATGTCTACAAACTGAAGAAAGCTCTCTACGGTCTCAAACAAGCCCCTCGGGCGTGGTACGATAACTTATCATCCTTCCTTATTGCCAATAATTTTACCAAAGGTTCGGTCGACCCTACACTCTTTATACAATATCACGGGCTCACATCTTAATCGTTCAAATCTATGTGGATGACATCATTTTTGGGTCAACACATTTAAAATACTCAAATGCTTTTGCAAAACTTATGACAAAACATTTTGAAATGTCAATGATGGGTGAACTCACATTCTTCCTTGGAATGCAAGTTCATCAATCACCCCATGGTATTTTCTTGAGTCAGTCCAAATATGCCCTTGTATTGTTAAACAAATTTGGAATGCAGAACTGTGACACCTATGCCACACCAATGGCTCATACCAAGAAGCTAGACGCTGATTTACATGGAAATTGGTGGACCCTACAAAATACCGTAGTATTATTGGGTCTCTCATGTATCTATACTGATATTGTTTTTTAGTCTATCTTTGCTCCCGTTATCGGTCGAGACCAAGCGAAACCCACCTCTGAGAGGCTAAAAGAATCCTCCGATACATCAAGGGAACCATTAACTTGGGGATCTTGTATCCGAAGGATTCTGGTTTTGAACTAATAGCTTTTGACGCCGATCACAGGATGCTTAGATTCACGAAAAGTACTTGGAGCATTACAATTTCTTAGTGATAAACTGGTGTCATGGCAATCGAAGAAGCAGGATTGTACATCGCTGTCCTCAACCGAAGCAGAATATGTAGCCATGTCGGCGTGTTGTGCTCAAGTCATTTGGATGAGAACAAACTCAAGGACTATGGTTACTTATTTGACGAATCCAGATGTGCGACAATCGAGTGCTATTGCGATCTTGTGCAATTCAGTTCAACATTGAAATCAAAGCACATCGATCCGATATCATTTCATCAAGGACCACGTGGAACAGTGCTGTTGAATTATATTTTGTGGGTACAGAATACCAATTGGCAGATCTTCTCACCAAAGCCTTAGCTCCGCTAGGTTTAATGAGTTGGTCCACCGGATTGGTATGCGGTGTTTGACTCAAGAGGAACTGGATGAACTCTTAAAACATTCTTAAAACCAATCAAACACCAAAACCTCTCTTTTTGTAAATATTTTTCAAAAACAAAATACAAAATTATAAAATCAGATAAAACTACAAAAATATTCTTCTATCTATATTTCTTTTAACATTGCAAGTACAACTCTTCCATCAACACTCAAATCTTTCAAAATTCAGTATTTTTTCGATCAAGTGTTGAGGGGGAGAAATCTAATACTTTCCAGTTTCATAAAAACCTTGTACTCGCATGTTACTTTATCCCGGTTGTTTCTTTAAATGGTGGTCACTTATCTGGTTTACTGACACTCCTCGGACTAAAATTTATAAAACTTCATTATTTCTTAAGTCGAGGGGGAGTGTCGTCAAAATTCTTTCCAAATATCCTTCGTTTGGTAACCAAATTGGAAGTTATGGGCATTGGATGAAAATGGTTAAGGTGGAGGGACTAAAACTGTCAAAAGATTAAAGTATTTTTTAACAAAAACACCTTACCTAACAACATTAACTCCTCACATTTAATTCTTCACCAAACACATCTTACGCCTAAAATCCATCTACAAATCCGTGTTTCAGATCTTCATTTTGTAAGTGTTTTTGTGTTTGTAACAAGATTATAAACAATGGTTTTGAATCGTTTTGAAAAACAACGGTTAGATATTAATCTAAGGACGATTTGTGTTCTACTGGCGTATACATGCATGAACACATAATCTTGTTTATGTGTTTGTGGTTAAAATAATTGTGTCAAAACGTTTCTATAACATTAATGATACCATTTTTATCCTCAAAACTTACCCAGAAACACGAATTGATTGATTCTGAAAACTAGGGTTTATACGTGAATTGGGTGTTTTATTGTGTGAGAGTTTACGGTCAACTAGTTGCTTATAAGATGTTGTTTATATGATGAATTAACTATATCCATGCTTAGATCTTGCCCAGAAACATCAAATGTGAAAGAATTGAAATTCAGGGTTCTAGTTTATACGAATTGGGTATTTTTGATTCATGTTGAGTTTGATGTTAAAACTTGGATAAAACATCTTGATAGGCATACTAGACTTCCCAGAATCATTTTAGTGCAATTCCTATGGCTAATTCTCTTACGCGTAATTCTTGAAACTTAGGGTTTAGGCTTACGCATAAGGTTTTTTCGCATAACTGTTTAAATGATTATTCATGGTATGATCTGATAAATATTGAATGTATGTGTTAATATTGGTGCTATGATTAACTTATTTCAGGTTTATTACGCATGAAATTTAGAATCAAGGTTACTAGCAAACTACGCATAAGGATCACCTTACGCGTAGAAAGTTATGCGTAAGAGTAATCTTACGCGTAAGGTTCTACATAAGGGACTACGCGTATCTTTTGAAGGATATGCGTAAACAGTGACCTCTACGCATAAGGTTGACTCTTACGAGTAAGCCTTACGCGTAAGGTTTATATACGCCTACGCGTAAGCTCTACGCATAAGGTCCCCTTTTCCTACGCGTAATATTTCTTACGCGTAAGTCAAGAACCTACGCATAAGCTTGCGTTTATACGTATATCATTCCTGTTTACGCATAAGCTTGCCATTTCTACGCCTAAGCCTTGTTTAACCTTAATTATGAATTGTTACGCGTGCAAACTTGTAAATAAATAAATCATAACGCCACGAAACCAATAATGTCACTATAAGCTTAAATGTTTAACAAGTTGTGAATAATAAGTGAAAATATGGACTTTAAAACTTAAAGTTAATCAACTCACGAAACTTATCACGACGTCAATGGACTATTGGACAAACAAGTGACATTGGACTCGTAACAATCATCGACATATCACATTCAATAATTAGACAATATAACCATCTGTTGACTAACATAATGTCTTTCGATATGTTGGTTCTTTTGGCTAAATATCTTTCAGATCACGACATGGACACTCAAATGCATAATGTGGATGCACCAAATGTTCTCACCGTTCTGATATCTTCCTAATGGCTATCCAATGAAGATCGGAAAGAACAACCTTCGGGTTGACTTTGATACTCTCACATGCTCAGAGTCTTCTTGCTTGATAGCTGTGGACATTCTGAAGAACCATTCTTATCAGAATATGCTCACTAACTCGCCACAGCCGAGATCTACATTCAGCAATTCTGGCATACAATGAAGCAGATCAAAGGGCAAAATGCTGTGACTGTGACTCTCAATCACAAGCTAATCACCATCACACCAGCAGACTTGCGGGCTATTCTTCTCATTCCGGTCATCGAGCCAACCGAATACAATGCCGCACCAACTGAAGAGACTGTTCTGCAATTCATGATCAACATCGGTTATGATGAAGCAACATGGGTAATCACCAAGTACTCTTCCGTTGACTTGAAGAATATCCCTCAGCCCTGGAGAACCCTCTTCATCATCATCACAAAATCTGTTTCTGGATGGGATAGTGGTTATGAGCATCCCAAGCTCATGGAACTACAGATTTTCTGGGCTTTGGTCAACATGAAACATATCAAAGTTGAAGCTCTGATATGGGATGACATGATGTCTTTCCTCAAAAAGCGAGGCACCAAGATCCCATACATCAGATACACAAAACTGCTGATCCAAAGAGCTCTTGGGTTAAATCCCGATATTACCTTGAGACTCAATGACCCAAACAATCACTCCATGTTGTATGAGCCTACACTCACAAATGATTCTAGGAATCTACAACAAAGAAACAGGGTGTTGTGCTGCCGGATCACCTTCTCTCTGATGAAATCAAACAGCTTTACTCATACAAAAGGTATCTGGTAGCAGTTGATGAAGGTAAAGTTGGTTTTCTCGATGACAAGTCTTCTGGCACACCTATTAGGAAAACCGAAGAGGCAGCAGGGAAGTGTTGCAAGCTCTAAGAGTCAACGAAAGTTCCCTAAGAGGAAACCTCCACTCAAAAGGAAAGTTCCATCTAAGGAAGTGTTCTATTCCCATTCCCAAGTCGAACCAAAAGAAAGCTAGTGGATGAAAGCTCAAGGAAACCGAATCAGAAGAAGAGGTTATCTACTCTGAAACTGCAACCATTAACACTCCAACAATAGCTAAACCTCCCAGTCCAAAAGCTCTCCAAGGCAAAGGGAAGACTCGACTTGAGCAAGAAGAAGAAAGCTTAGATGAAGAGCCACGGACACCGACTACAGAAGAAGTTCAAAATCATTAGACTCCAACACAAGGCAAAAGATTTTGAACAGGAACAAATGCGTGGCCCCGGAGGGTCTAGTGGTGGTGTCAGGTCTACACCAATTCTTGATGCGGTTAATCAACCCGATAAGGGAATTGGTGCCACCACTCTTGAGAAACAACAAAAAAGAACCCGGAAGAACCGAAACGAGAGAAGTCTGAGAAAGAAAAAGCCGATGAGGAAGCTCGGATTCAGCCAAGAAAAGGCTAAAACTGGAAAAGATGACGAAGTGAACTATGATGACTTTCTTCTCAACAGTCCACTTCGTTCCGAGGAGAAAACTTCTAAACCTCCTAAGGACCCTGAATCCCCTCATGTCTCTTCATCATCGGATTCATCCTCTCACTCTTCACCACCACCATCCAAAAGATCAACCAGATCCACATCCAAATCAGTGAAGAAGCCAACGGCATCTTGGATCTCTCAAGCTCAGACAAGAATCGTTAAAGCTGTCAAACAGGTAAGGAAGAAAGACGTGCTTTACAAAAATCTGAATTTTCTCGTTGACCAGGTACATTACCTTCATGACGAGAATGACAAGATGTCAGCTGAAAGGGAGTACATCCAGAAGTTCATGCAACGTGATCTTCAAGGGGAAATGAACGAGATGATCAAAGGTTATACTCACAAGTTCCTTCTTGACATCGTTCCTGGTATGACAAGCGAAATGTACACCAGACAACTCTATCCGAATCTATTGCATTTGGCCAAGCAAACTATGAGATCAACACCTATGCATGTGAACATCAATCCAGTTGATCCCATAATATTCTCAGATGCTGAATTGGTTTCCATGCTAGTAGCTTAAATGTCTAAACGATCTGCAACATTTACTTCTCACGAAGGTAAATTGTTTGAAGCATTGCTGGAATACCAACTCAAATCAAAGCATACGAGAAGAGGCTCAAAGGGCTAAACGTCCAAGAGACGATGAAGATAAGGATAAGGATAAAAATGACGAACCTAAACGTCCAAAGCGTCGGAGAACCATCATCTATGCCTCCACCACCCCGAAGGACTTCACCACCAAGACGATCTCCTCCTCGCTCTTCGCTAACAAACCTCGGGACTCGAGTTACCACCCCGCACAGAGAAAACCGGTGATCACTTTGAGTATACTGGTGGTGACGATGAGGAAGTACCTGAGCCCCAACAACAACCCACCTCTCCAGCTTCAACAAAGAAACCATCATCCTCATCAAGGCCTAAGAAGAAGAAGAAGTCTCCTAAGGCTGATGTCGTCTCATGGCTCGACGAAGATGACACAGAGTTTGAATGGTTCTCCACACTTGTTGATGCCACTCCCGCTCTAACTGATGAACCATATATGGTAGAAGGTAGTACATTGGAGCATGCTAAGTTATTGCAAGAGAAGTTTCATGTGAAGAAGATGACGAAATCAGAGTTGAGACGAATCAAGAATGAAGCCTTTCAACTACTCAAAGACAGCTCGGAAAGTGCTATTGAAGTCGAATATCACCTTGAAAACATAGCACGAGCCATGTCTACCAACATTGATTGGCTCAACCCTGAAGCAAACATTGACTTCACCAAAAGAGACAACCCTCCATACTACACCGACTGGTCTATACCTCTACCAACAATTGGCCAACCAGATCAACCTAGGATTCCATTTCGCTACTTCTTCAACAAAGATTTGGAATTTATTCTACACGGTAGCGATGGTACAAAGAAGTACGCTACATCACTTACACTTCCGTTCCCGGCATCCATATACTCCAACTGCATAGCCATCGAAGAAAGGGCTACCCACATGTTTTCCAACAGCGTGGAACAGTATGACATTGATGCAATGTACGGGATTCATCATTGGCCAGAACGCCGACGAATCTACTACAAGAGCTGCCAGGTTCGAAAGTCTCAACATGAAGTGTTCAGTGATAAAGGGATCGTCGCTGTTAAGCATGTCACCCTTTCGTCTAAATGGGATTACACCTTTCTCAAGACTATCGTGGTCAAAAGACAAGATGAAAGGGACTATGAATTTTGTGAAGCGGACTTTCAGAACTTGTCTCTCAACGACATTGAAGATCTGTATCTTGCCAAAGTCCAGGGAAGAATGAGACATTTCTCGACTGAAACTCAACGTGAATACATCAAATCCTTGCTCATCTTCATCAGAAGCATAGTGATCCAGCAACGTGTAGAAGATTTACAACTTGCTGTTGAATCCTATCGGACCGTGTCAACTTCACCAGCACCTCAGCCTAGAAATACCCTGACATCAACCAGCTCTCACAATACACTCTCATCAGCAAACCATTCGGAATAGTTTACCGCAGCGAACTACATCGCAACTGCTTGATGGCGTGTAGAGATCTTCACAAGTTTGGGGATCACACATTGAAGATGGTGAGGGACGGTTTGGCTTATAAGTTGAAGGAGATACATGAAGGAATTAGTTCTCCAAAGCGATGGAATTCTAAGTATAGACGGGATGTGAAGAGGATCATCACCCTAATTGATGAAAGGTTGTACAGAAGGGACCAGTTCAGAACTATGGAGAATTTTGTAGGTGGTCGTCCCAGGATTACGCTCACAGGCTATCAACGCCCTGTTCGCATTCCTGGAAAGATTGATGGACTTCCTGGTACCCTTTAATCTGTTTCTATTTCATATTAATTTGGATGTGTGATTATTTAATGACAATGGCTTGTGCACAAATAACAGTGTACAACCCGTTCTTGTAAATAAAGGACCCTGTGGTACGCTTCAGTGCCACAATCCTTATAAAAGGAGCGAAAGCTTTTTACTTTTGAGTAAAACTTATCAAACCTTTCAATTTTAAAAGGTTTTGCTCAAAAGAACAAGTACCTCCCCTTATGATTTTCAAAACCTCAACCGTTTATATCACTTATTGAGGGGGAGTACTTGACTTATATAATTTTGTTCACAAATTCTTCTTTGTGTAATCTTCCCACAAAACTCAAAATGGTCATATTTATTCTCAACATTTCTTCAAAGATAACATTTATATGCCATTTTTGAGGGGGAGAAAATTATGTGATAAGAAATATGTTGTGTTTTGCTATTGAATCCTCGTGTGAAAAGACTTCAACCCATGAATTGACGGGAACTGAACAGTCATACATTGAAAAGATTTGTCTTCCAAGACTTATCCAAGTAAATTGTACCTATTCGAGAAACTCTTGATAGACATGAACTTTGACGGGTTTGACAACCTTTCGGGGTTGTCCACATCTTCAAGGTAGTTATTAGAGCTAGTTGTCACCTAAAAGCGACAACGTATCTCTTTAACTATGCAACGTAATCGTGTCTCGCAAGGGATTGTCTATCTTGAGTCGATCAATTCAAAAGTGCGCGCTTTTTCCTCACTGTGCAGATTTCTGTCAAAACTCTTAAGTACATGTTGAGGGGGAGTATTTATGAAAATCTAAAACTCTTGAAGTGTTCAAACATATTTTTCATTCACAAACACTTCGAGAGATTTTCATGAAAATGGTTTTATGGAAATGGAGTTATAAGGTGATTAAGGTTAGGAATAACCGTCCTATGATCCGCCAGAGTCGGAGGGATCTACCCAAGGACACTACCAATAGTTAGAATTAGAAGTCCTTAGGTATGATTATTAAAAGGAGAAAATGAGAATCGGAGAAAGAAGGAGTTGAAGAATTAAAAAGAAAAGCAAAGAAAAGGGTGAAAAGAAATAGCCCTCCAGATTATTCAACTTAGGGCAGACACCGGGTTCAATTCATATGCTACTTGGTTGTCACTAAATGAGGCCGGTATTGAAGATAAAAGTCGTCATGGACCCAGTGACGCATGCACTAAACCTTCTTAGCCACTCAAGTTTCACCCAAAAGAAGCTTGTTTCATTCTCACAGGGAACCCTACGCAAACTATCGGCTTTCTCTTAGAGATTGTTGGTATTGAAGAAGGAAACCCTCTCCCTAGTCTCCGCTCAGGAAAACCAAAACGCACTATTGAGTCTAGAGCCAAGAGATTCATTAAAAGATCTCATAGGTACACTTGACATTTCATCACTTGTTGATTCAACAATAAGAACAACAGTGGTACGTTATCGAGTCCTACACAGATCCTAGCAATCTGTCGAGAACATTTATGAGAGATTCACAATTGTGATCCTCAGTGATTGAATGGAAACTCCTGCCAGGGTCAACTTCAAACAGCCCTGACAGCAGGTCGCTTCGGTAACTCCCCGTGGATTACGCTTAGTGGTCTCAAACGGTCTACAGTCGTGAGGTGATGCTTCGGTGTACCTCAGCGACTCATATGAACTGTAGATGTACTTCGGTACATCGCGTTATCTCACTTGTGGGACTCCAGTTCAGGAACGGCCTTGAGAGAATTAGAGTTGTGTTTTCACACTATGTTGTTAACACT
Source organism: Chrysanthemum makinoi (assembly GCA_910596185.1). Taxonomy (NCBI): domain Eukaryota; kingdom Viridiplantae; phylum Streptophyta; class Magnoliopsida; order Asterales; family Asteraceae; genus Chrysanthemum; species Chrysanthemum makinoi. The sequence goes on along the minus strand of OU343225.1, from coordinate 236,281,012 downwards.
CTCGAAGTTCAAACTTGTAAGTGCCGGAATCGGCTTATTACTAACCTTTCTTATGTTTTCTTCTTATGGAAGCTCGAGCGGATGATCGTGCGATTCTTCACATGCTCATACCTACAACATCACTAATTGAAGTTCTCTCAAAAGGCAATACAAAGTCTGAAGATTCTTCATCAAGTCAAAGAATCTACAAATTTTAAGACTAAGAGAACTTCATCAAGATCGCAATCCAACGTTAAAGAGCGTGTGAGCATGTTAAAGAATGACGTGGAGACACTGGAGCAACGGCGCACCTGATGCAGACAACAACAACATACTATCACTACCATCACAAAGAACAAAGATGACGTCAAAGCAGAATACTTCAAAAGAAACAATTTCTCTACACTGGGGAGATTGTTCGAATTAAGACACCTCTTCTCACAAGAAAGAAGAATGTCAGAAGACGTCAAAGCTACTATTACATCAGCACCTAGATCGTTTATCACTCTTTCATTCATCACCAACACTTAGGGGGAGATTGTTGGAATCACTCCTAAACATTAATTCAAGTGTTAGTGATTCATATGTAATAGTTAGCTTAATGTGGCTTTTATGTTAGTAATCATGCCAAGGCTTATGTAGAAAGCCCATAAGCCTTGGCCCAAGTCCAATAAGGAAAGGAATGGACTAGGAGTGTTGCCCTAGCTCCCTCTCCTATAAATACTCTTGTAAACCCTCACTTGAGGGTTGGTTGTTTAATTTACTCTTTCACTTGCACTCTACGCGTAACCTTTCTACACTTATACGTGTGTGTGTGTTTGGTTAGTTGTTCATCCGATCTATCCTCTTCTCTATTTCTTCTATTGATGCTTGTGTTACTAATATGGGAACCTAACATATCCCCTTTTGAAGACCCTCAAATTGACTTTTTAATTATTTAAAGAAATGTATGACTTCAGTTAAATAGCATTCTTTGGTTTGCTCAAAACCCCTCTCCCCTTCAGTTATCCCTGTAGGTGTGATTCTTTTCTTACATATCTTCTCAATATCAACGAATAGTTGATAAACAACATACATGCTGATTAAGGTCTTGCTCTTAGTGGGAATAGTTCTAGGAACTAAATGCATTGGTGTATTCGGAGGATACACAGTAGCTGGAGGCACTTTCCTAAGGGGAGTGTTTATTTCAACATGTACATTTGCTTTTTGCTTATCCATGTCTTTTTTCCAAAAAACTTGTTCTGGGGTTAATTGAGTTTGAGGCTTAAACATGTTCAGGGAAATCCAATTTTCTTTAGTGTAATCATGAGGTTTGACCGTAATGTTTTACTTTTTACACAAAGGATCTTTTAGCTTCTTATCCATTTTCTCCCTAGAGGCATCTTCTAATTTTCTATCCTCTTCCGTGCTTCCAATACATGATGGTGTTTGCCTAGGCTTGAGGATCTCATTACCATCATATACAATCGTATGGAAAGCCTTAGCCTTTTTACAGTACTGGTTATTTGGCTCCTCTACTAGGGGAATACTATGCTTATTGCTTAAGACTCTGTGTTTAGTGATCATGTGAGCAGTCTGAATGGTGTTCCCTTGTACGTATAGTTTATTTTCAAGTTTATTTTTCAACATTTTTAGATTGGAAAAGTCATTCAAAAGTTTTGATTCCTTGGCATTAAATTCTTGTTTAAGCACTTTAACATTTTCATGAAGCTCTTGCTTTTGCTTAACAGTTTTTGTAAGCTTTTCTTGTAAGGAGTTTAACTCTTGTTTTAACATTTCTTATCTAAAATTACTTTTTCTAATAACTGTATGTATTTGGTTATCCATCTCCTGCTCACGGGTGGTCAATTCGAACTTAGCACGTTGTTCATATATAACAACTTGTTCTTTATAGGTGATTAGTTCAGAAATAACATAATCATCAGGAGCACATGCAGTGAATTCATCAAAAATATAGTCATCATTGATCAGAGATGCATTACTTGGTTCAATTTCACTTTCATTTTGTTTCACATATTGCTCATATGGGACAACATTGATATTACCCATATTTTCAATATCTGATTTAATAATTTCAATTGATTGTACTTTGTCGTGCATCTTTTGCACATCAACATCATCGTATAGTTTTAATACCTCTGAGATGATAGATTCCCTAGAAGGAGTGGCCTGTTTAGGTGAAGAAGCCCTTGGAGTTACCATTGGTGAGATATTGGCCATGAAGATGGTCTGGGCAGTTGGTTCATCATCAACATGTGGATCAAATGCATCACAGTCTGTGACTTGAAATGCATTGGGATTGTTCTGACCCATACCTTGCATTGTCTGTTCATCCACATCAGCATCATAAGTTATGGCATTTCCCTCAGCAAGAAATAGCAATTCTTCCTCATTCAGCATTGCTCCACTGTCTTGAGCTTGGACTAGCAGCATCTTATCCATGAAGTACTCTGCATTTTGTGGACGTTTTGGAAGAGTGCAATTCCTTGCGATGTGTCCTTCTCCACCACAGTTGTAACATTTAATGGGTTTACTTGACCTTGAGCCATGTTCCTTCCATGATTCTGATTACCCATATATCCACCACCACCGCCAACATTCCCATATCCAGCACCAGTATTCCCATATCCAGCTCCAACATTCCCATATCCAGCTCCAACGTTCCCTTGCTCATTATGTGGAAGGTATGCATTTTGTCTTCCTTGCATATTTATCTTTCCTTCTTTAACAGTAGCATGATTGTGAAGATTTGACGCAGTTCTGAGATGATTGTTGGTGTATGGGGTGAGATTCAGGTTTTGCTTGACCATAAGAGCCAATTGATTGACAAAGTGTTCCATGACTGCTTCAGCATCAGGAGGCTTATACCCTGGATCAGGAATGAGCTTGTGGTTACCATTTCCAATAGGTATGACTTGTGATGCTTTGGTAGTAATCCCTACATTGGGGTACAATGCAGTTGAGTCATTTGAAGAGCTTGTATCTCCAGCATTGGTCTTGAACTTTTCCATGATCATTCGCTCAAAAGAAGCATGTTTCTCATTTTGTAGTAAATAAGCATACAGTTGCTCATAATTGGTGTTCCTCAATCCTTTGTTAAGTTTGACTGCAGTGACAAACTTGTGCCATTCGGGATTCATGTTGTTCACAAACTTTCAATTTAGCTAGATATTTGGCATTGTCATTTTGATATTCCTCATGTCATTCACGAGCTTGTGGAACCTCTGATATGTGCTTAAACACATATTTTTTCTTTATCAAAACTAACCCAAATTAACCAAGAAAGAGCCGTTTTTTGCTAACATTTGCGTGTTTCTTGAGTTTTTGCATGTGCAGGTACGGATATGACAAAACAGACAAAAGAAAGTCAAAACCGAAGAAAACCGAGCACGAGAGAAAGAAGAATGCAAAAGCTGAGGCTAGGAAAGGAATTTGCAAGTTTGGACAATCACTGCTCAAAATGACAACTTTAGTCCCTGAAGATTTAGATTTGGCAAAAGTGGCCCTTTGATTATTTGAAGATTGACAAGAAAGGCCCTTGGATCACTTTTCAGAATTTACATGTTTGGTCCCTGAAATTTCAGCATGCACACTTTTGGTCCTTATAATACCAAATGGGTCCAAAATCTATCCAAGTCCATGTCTTTAACCATTGGCCCAAATAAACAAAGCTACCCAGCCCAATCCACTTTTACCCATACCCGGTACCCCTTTAACCCGATTCAAAAACGAAATAAAATCCCAAATCCTCCTACGCGCCCAAAGAAACCAGTATTTACAATTTATCTTCCCAGTTTCACTCTTACCCTGCATCCCATTATTTACCCGTACACTTTAGTGAGCTTCTGGAAGATTCTGACAACGTGTCAGAGTGTGACACTCTTGGATTGCCAGCCTGTACAAAAGAAAGCACCTCATTGGCCAAGCCACATCACTGATTTGATCCTAGGGCTGTGGATAGAGTGGATGACAAGATTGATTGATCAAGGGTCGAGATTAGAGTTGCCAGAACCTTCCCTCGACTCCCTCATCAGCTATATAAACCCATTCAAGTCACAATAGAGATTTGGTCCATTTTTCACGTCTTAGAGAAATGTTACCAATTTCATTTTCCTGTCATTTAAATTCAGTTAGTTTGTAGTTAAGTTGTTGTAATCTCATTTTTTATAATAGTTAATGCAAGTTATATTTTCAATTCAAGTTCATTGTTTCTTAATTTCTAAATCAGTGGTTTCTATTTGAAGAACTTTTAGTTTTATTAATTCGAGCTCACATAAGCTCTCTTAAGCTTATGTGAGTTAATCTCTGTCTCAATATTGATTTAATTCCATGTTTTGCAAAAAGTCAACGAAAGTCAACGGATGAGTTCATTTTAATTTTAGTGAAATCTGTGTTTGAAAGCATTTTAGTAGAAGTAATTCAGTGTTTAGAAGTTCTTTTCAGTCAAAAAATCTGAATGTTTAATGAAAACTTATTGTTGAAATCTGTTTTCAAGGTATAAGGGAGTGTTTGGATTTAGCCTTCTTTTCATGATTCAAAGATTTTGGTACGTTCATTTTGGGTCATTTAAGTGGTACTACTGGTTTTAAAGTTTAGTCAATCAACCTTTCAAACATCTAAGTTCAAATGTGAGATTTATACTCAATTGGTGAAACTGTTTCCACTCTCATTCCTGTCCATAGCAGTTTATTGCATCTGTAAGATTTTTGGATTTGATTAGTATATCAGTTAGTGTAGCTAGTTTTCCATTGATCATTGCATACCTCTTGTTGATTTTGAATGGTCCATTTTGTTATTGATATTGTTATGCTTTCTTGGTTAGGACTCTTAGTTGCCTGTTTTGCCTCATGCTTTGCTGAAATTCATGTTCTGTTCCATATCAGCATAAGCTTAGGCTTGAATTCTGTTTTTTCCCACTGGTTGTTATGAAGGATTTTAGATAGTCATTGTAGCAAGTTATATTTACTTTGTTTAAATTCCCTTTTAGGAGCCTAGTTCTTTAGATCAACTGATCTGCAAGTAGCTTATATTGCCATTTCCATCTCTGCACATCAGTTACACTATGTCTCAATCCCATCTTATTTCTGATTTTTAATTTCTTTGTTTTTAGTCTATATTAGCTGAGATTCTGGACTTAAGCAATTTGGTTGGTGGTTGATAACTGGATATTTTTAGTTTATTTTTGTGATTTTTCTGTAGTAGCTTATCTGCGCTCAAAGTAGGACCTGTAGGGCCTGTTTGGCTAGTATAGTTTAGACTTGCGTTGTTGCTTATTTCCCTTTAACTTGTGCTCATTAGGTCCATTTCAGTTACAGTAGCCATAACTTAGTTATTTTAGAATATTTTGAGCCTTAGGTAGCTTATGGTAGCTTATAAATAGCTTTTAGCTTATTTCAAGTGCTTATTCACATCAGTTGTGTGCCCATTTCATATCTCCTGTGATATTTAGTTGTTTCTGTTATTTTTCCCTGATTCTCAGTATTATTTTATAGTTGACTGGAAGTTTTCATAATTTTCCAAGCTTATTTGCTATTTTTCTGAATTTTAATTCATTTTCTAGCATTTTTAAATAGCATTTTATTCAAATAAATTAGAAAAAGCTCAGAAAAATACAATTTCAATTTTCTTAGTTTTAGAATATTCAAAAAAATCATAAAAAGTATTTTTCCTGAATTTTCTTAGTTAAAATAGATTTTCTAGCATTTTAATTAGATTTAAATAGTTTTAAATTCATAATAAATAGAGAAAAGGTCAGAAAAATGTGATTCTAGTTTCTATAATTCATTCTAGTTAAATTTGATTTTTGAAAAATAGTTTTGTAATTTTCTTGCATGTTTTCCTAATTTTTAGTAATTTAGCTCTATTTTAAATGTTTAAAATTAGTTTTTAATTCAAAATAAATCAAGAAAAAAACAATAAAAATTAGTTTTAAATCACAAATAGTTTTTAAATATCATTTTTAGCTGTAGAAAAATAAAAGTTTATTTTTACGGGTTTAAATTAGCATAGTTGCATTTATTTCGCGTTTCCTTAATTATGTTTTTCGGGTTTTTAGTTTAAACTTGCATACTTAGTTGCATTTACTTGTTTTAATTATAGATTCAGTAGTTTTATTTGCTTTCCTTTATTATTGCTTGCCTTGTAGTTTAGAAATCATCCAAATCCCTTTTTACCCATTCGAATCCCGAATCACGCGACGTGAGTTGTTAACTCCATTCATCCCTCGTTGGGAAAACGACCCGGGAAATACATACCTTTGTATTTCTTCGGAAAATATATCTGTACGAAAATGACAAATCAAAAAATGGCGCCGTTGCCGGGGAGGGCATGTAGTGAGTTTCCGATTCCGTCTCGATTCGCGTGCAATTGAAGATCCTTCCCCGAGTGAAGTTATTGTTTTTGTAAATATCTCTTTTATTAAAAAACCCAAAAAGATTTTCCTTTTCAAAATTTGTTTTCCTTTTATGTTTTCTTTTATCAAAAACCCAAAAATAATCGTCTTTATCCTCTAAACCGTCAATTCTTTCTCTTATCCCTCTTATTCGTATAATTTTTCTCGATGTCTTCGTCTTACCATTATGGTTGTCAATGGTGTGGGGGACCTCAAAATGGTGGTAATTGTCCCGGTTGTAGCATTACGGGAAACGAGTTTGTCTACGACCAACATCCCTACAATGAAACGACCGATTTCCTTAACCAATCCCCATACCATGAGACGGAGTCATACTCGTGTGAGTACTGTGGAGGTCCTCACCAAGGTTTTCAATGTCAAGCCCAATTTAACAATACAACCTTTGGTTATGAACCTTATCCATATACTTCACCAAACCCGTCACAACAATCATATCTGTGAGTATTGTGGAGATCCGCACTTTAATTCCGATTGTCAAATGCAGAATCCAATTGTTTACGAGCAAGTTTCTTATGACTATTCTTATGACCCACCTCCACAATACCAAGAGATTCAACCACAACATCCGCAAATTCCTCAAGATAGTTTCCAAAGATGTATTAATATACTCGAAGAATGTATGGACAAACATGGTATCGAAAAGGATCCTAATCAGAAAACGTATGGTGAATTACTTGACGAAGATCGAGCATCTCGCAACGAAAGATCTATGTTAGAATTACTCGAAGAAGAAAAACGAGCAGCTCAGATTGAAAAGTGTCTTGAAGAAATACGAATTGAGGAGCAAGCACTTGAAAGACGTGCCCGATGGCTCGAGACTTACATTGACGATGATGATGAAGATTCCATTCAAATGAAAGAATATTATGCGAGTTTGTCGGCTGGAACCACTCCCGTTTCTGAGCCTTTCATTTCCGACTCTTCCCCTTCCCTCACACCGGTTGAGAGAAGTGACGTCCTTTTGGAAGAGGTTGATGATTCCATTGCTTCAATAGTTGTTGATTCTGAGGACTCTCTCATAATGGGGGACGAGCCTCTTAGCACTATTTCAGAAACGGAATCGTCTAATGCTGAGGTCCTTGTCCCAATCCCAAGTGAGTCCGAGGTTGTAGATGATATTTGTGATGAGCCTTCTTTTGATATTTCGAATAATCATGATGAAATGTTTTCCGATTTTGATGATGTATCTGATAGTGATTGTGATTCGCTTTTATTTGATTCTCTTGACATCTCCGAGGTTACTTCAGGGATTTTCTCAAATCCACTTTTTGAATTCAAGGACGACTATACCTTTTGCGAAGTTAATCCTCTTTTCGATAAAGATTTTGAGTCCGATTCAGAGACCACAACGGAAGTGGTGGATATTGCTAGCTCTCAGAGCACACCACTTGTCCCATCTCTGTGTTCCGACCTTTTTCTCCCATCATGTGATGTTATGCAAGATGAAGAAAGTGATGAATCCGACAATGAAGATATTATAGAGATTGATGAATTGCCTAAAGTGGTTGAAGATGATATTCTTGATAATTCGCCTTATGATTCTGATATGGAAGAAATCGACTTATTTCTTGATGATCCAATACCGCCGGGTATTGAGAGTGACGGGTGCGACTCTGATCAAGATGTCCTTTTTCTTGAAAGCTTGCTTACTGATGATTCTCCTTCCTCTGTTGAGTCGACCCTCACTTATCCCGTTGAGCCTACATGTGAAGATAAAATATTTAAACCCGGGATATTCGACATAGATGAGCTTTATGCTAAAAACTTTGTCCGAGATAAGGATCCTCCAATGGATGCCTTCACTATTGAGCCTTCAAATAGCATTTCTCTATACCAAGAACTCCCGTCTTCTTTGGAGTATTCTCATTCTGATCCGTCATCCCTTCGTCCACCCGCAAAACCGCCGGATGATGGATCATTCTTTCTTGATTTACCTCATGTGAGTTTGGGAGGAGTTATCCCTTATGTGCTGAAGCCCGACATTTTATTCTCCACCCAACCCACCCAGTCTCATTCCTTCGGGAATGAGGACACCGTTTTTGACCCTGGAATTTCTACCATTTTCTTCCCCAAGGACAAATGAATTCGGGGACGAGTCAGGCTAGTGACTCGGTGATCAAAAACAGTAGCGCTTCGTGGGAGGCACCCCATGCTTATCTCTATCTTCTTTCTATTTTCTACTAATAAGTGACGTGAAGGGGTTAGCCTCTTCTATTTCTCGTGTTTGGATGTTTGTGATGTTTTGTCTAGGATTTTCTCGATATGAAGACTCTCGTGCTCGAAGTTTGTCATTTTCTCTACTCGAGTTTCATGATCGATGCTGATGGAAATCCGATATCCTAATCTTATCGACTAACGTTTATCTTCTAGCATACTTAATAAACGGCTTTTAGATTTTCGTTATTACCCTTGCTTTTAAACATTGAGGACAATGTTTCGTTCTAGTCTGGGGTAGGGTAATCTTCGATTTGATTTGACCGCACTTGCTTGTTTTTGTCGTGAACTCTCGCAACCCCGTTTTTCCTTAGAAAATTGTGCAAAAATGAGAAAATTTTAAAAATTTTTGTAAGATTTTGTTAGTTTTATGATTGAAAAGTCTTTGCGAGTTTCTTAGAAGTTACTTTAAATATGCGTTTTCTTGGAATAGCCTTTGCTAATTGCTTAGACAAGAGGCTATAAAATGCGATTCTAGCTCACAAGGCCAAGAATTTTCAAGTCTCCCTAAGTGATTTTAAATATGCGAAGCTTAAACAAGAATTTGCTAGTTTCTTATAAGTGTCTTTAAAAATGCGAGACTTGAGATTATTTGACGAAGCATTCGCTAGGTTAATATATGTTTTGACACCTTGTTGACTTTCCGCTGGTGAGAGTAGGAATAGAATTCTGACTTGACCGGGCATGTTGAGCCCTAGCTTGTTCCCTTAACCATAGATAATCTAAAAATTATCGGCTAAGCATCCGCGGATCTCATTATTTGGGATTTTAAATTTGCGGAGATCGAGGAATGATAGAGTTACTTATGAGTTTAGATGCTAAGCGTGGAGTAGTTGGTTCTCTTTAGAGCCCATCGAAGGTACTTATGGCTTTTTGTTCCCACAAAATTGTTTCACCCCATATTTGTCAAATAATAATTAGAGATGTTGAGTTTTTGGCGATAGTTAGTTCTTTATCTTCTTTAGAGAATCTTTGCCCATGAGAGTTGGGTACACATCAAGGTACTGTCTGTGTTGCGGTGTAATAGACAACTGATTCCTGATAGTTTGCTGCTATTGTTTCTATTGTTATAAAAGCCGTAGGATTCAGAGTTTGGCACAAAAAATTAACATGAAATAAAACCCAAATGTATTAAAGTTGAAAAATCCAAAGCCATAAAAGTTGTCATAGACTTCCAAAAAGGCAGAGGAAAATCCAAAGTCATAATAAGACTTCTGATAAAACGGTAATCCCGTTGAGTTAGTGGTTGAAAATACCAAGGGCCTAAGTTGCAAAAATGTAAATGTGCTGAAATAGTGTTAAGCCAAACTTTGAATCCGGGAGATATCTCCCTAAATCGTGCGAAATTAGGACCTTGATGTGGACCTCATTCTTGTGTGCAATGGTTTTCGAGGGAAGATGGATAACTAATTATCGACTTAGCTTCATATCTTTATCAGAATAAAAGTTATCGAAACGAGAAATTTGAAGAAATTCATTTCTCACAAAAATAAAAAAATCTAGAGGAAAATAGGAAAATGGGAGCAAAAGTTAATTACACAAGTAACTTCCATGGGTAGTGTTAGCATCTAGAGTCATATTTAACAATGATTTCGATTTTACGCTTAGTTTGGGGACTTGTGAAAAATCAAGGACGATGTATTCTATCCGTATGGTCACTTCACGCTGTGTTGTGTTTCCTACTCCGTGATCCTAACGTGTTGATTGAAAAATGTTGGAGTTATTGATCGACATGAAAGTTCAACAAACCGTCACTCATAATCGGAATGTGCTTAATCGTAATATCTATATGTGAATTAAAAGGTAAACGGGGCGTTTTTAGAATTAAGGCTTTTTTTTAATCTCTTTTGAGGAATCTTTGCTACTTCTTCATAGGTTTAGTAGAAAGAGATTGAAATCCTTGGTCTCGTCTGGGGTATTTTGATTGCATTGCGTAGGGACACGACAATGGTCTCGTCTGGGGTATTTTGATATGTGCTTAAACACATATTTTTTCTTTATCAAAACTAACCCAAATTAACCAAGAAAGAGCCGTTTTTTGCTAACATTTGCGTGTTTCTTGAGTTTTTGCATGTGCAGGTACGGATATGACAAAACAGACAAAAGAAAGTCAAAACCGAAGAAAACCAAGCACGAGAGAAAGAAGAATGCAAAAGCTGAGGCTAGGAAAGGAATTTGCAAGTTTGGACAATCACTGCTCAAAATGACCACTTTAGTCCCTGAAGATTCAGATTTGGCAAAAGTGGCCCTTTGATTATTTGAAGATTGACAAGAAAGGCCCTTGGATCACTTTTCAGAATTTACATGTTTGGTCCCTGAAATTTCAGCATGCACACTTTTGGTCCTTATAATACCAAATGGGTCCAAAATCTATCCAAGTCCATGTCTTTAACCATTGGCCCAAATAAACAAAGCTACCCAGCCCAATCCACTTTTACCCATACCCGGTACCCCTTTAACCCGATTCAAAAACGAAATAAAATCCCAAATCCTCCTACGCGCCCAAAGAAACCAGTATTTACAATTTATCTTCCCAGTTTCACTCTTACCCTGCATCCCATTATTTACCTGTACACTTAAGTGAGCTTCTGGAAGATTCTGACAACGTGTCAGAATGTGACACTCTTGGATTGCCAGCCTGTACAAAAGAAAGCACCTCATTGGCCAAGCCACATCACTGATTTGATCCTAGGGCTGTGGATAGAGTGGATGACAAGATTGATTGATCAAGGGTCGAGATTAGAGTTGCCAGAACCTTCCCTCGACTCCCTCATCAGCTATATAAACCCATTCAAGTCACAATAGAGATTTTGTCCATTTTTCACGTCTTAGAGAAATGTTACCAATTTCATTTTCCTGTCATTTAAATTCAGTTAGTTTGTAGTTAAGTTGTTGTAATCTCATTTTTTATAATAGTTAATGCAAGTTATATTTTCAATTCAAGTTCATTGTTTCTTAATTTCTAAATCAGTGGTTTCTATTTGAAGAACTTTTAGTTTTATTAATTCTAGCTCACATAGGCTCTCTTAAGCTTATGTCAGTCAATCTCTGTCTCAATAATGATTTAATTCCATGTTTTGCAAAAAGTCAACGAAAGTCAACGGATGAGTTCATTTTAATTTTAGTGAAATCTGTGTTTGAAAGCATTTTAGTAGAAGTAATTCAGTGTTTAGAAGTTCTTTTCACTCAAACAATCTGAATGTTTAATGAAAACTTATTGTTGAAATCTGTTTTCAAGGTATAAGGGAGTGTTTGGATTTAGCCTTCTTTTCATGATTCAAAGATTTTGGTACGTTCATTTTGGGTCATTTAAGTGGTACTACTGGTTTTAAAGTTTAGTCAATCAACCTTTCAAACATCTAAGTTCAAATGTGAGATTTATACTCAATTGGTGAAACTGTTTCCACTCTCATTCCTGTCCATAGCAATTTATTGCATCTGTAAGATTTTTGGATTTGATTAGTATATCAGTTAGTGTAGCTAGTTTTCCATTGATCATTGCATACCTCTTGTTGATTTTGAATGGTCCATTTTGTTATTGATATTGTTATGCTTGCTTGGTTAGGACTCTTAGTTGCCTGTTTTGCCTCTTGCTTTGCTGAAATTCATGTTCTGTTCCATATCAGCATAAGCTTAGGCTTGAATTCTGTTTTTTCCCACTGGTTGTTATGAAGGATTTTAGATAGTCATTGTAGCAGGTTATATTTACTTTGTTTAACTTCCCTTTTAGGAGCCTAGTTCTTTAGATCAACTGATCTGCAAGTAGCTTATATTGCCATTTCCATCTCTGCACATCAGTTACACTATGTCTCAATCCCATCTTATTTCTGATTTTTAATTTCTTTGTTTTTAGTCTATATTAGCTGAGATTCTGGACTTAAGCAATTTGGTTGGTGGTTGATAACTGGATATTTTTAGTTTATTTTTGTGATTTTTCTGTAGTAGCTTATCTGCGCTCAAAGTAGGACCTGTAATGGCCTGTTTGGCTAGTATAGTTTAGACTTGCGTTGTTGCTTATTTCCCTTTAGCTTATGCTCATTAGGTCCATTTCAGTTACAGTAGCCATAACTTAGTTATTTTAGAATATTTTGAGCCTTAGGTAGCTTATGGTAGCTTATAAATAGCTTTTAGCTTATTTCAATTGCTTATTTACATCAGTTGTGTGCCCATTTCATATCTCCTGTGATATTTAGTTGTTTCTGTTATTTTTCCCTGATTCTCAGTATTATTTTATAGTTGACTGGAAGTTTTCATAATTTTCCAAGCTTATTTGCTATTTTTCTGAATTTTAATTCATTTTCTAGCATTTTTAAATAGCATTTTATTCAAATAAATTAGAAAAAGCTCAGAAAAATACAATTTCAATTTTCTTAGTTTTAGAATATTCAAAAAAATCATAAAAAGTATTTTTCCTGAATTTTCTTAGTTAAAATAGATTTTCTAGCATTTTAATTAGTTTTAAATAGTTTTAAATTTATAATAAATAGAGAAAAAGTCAGAAAAATGTGATTCCAGTTTCTATAATTCATTCTAGTTAAATTTGATTTTTTTAAAATAGTTTTGTAATTTTCTTGCATGTTTTCCTAATTTTTAGTAATTTAGCTCTATTTTAAATGTTTAAAATTAGTTTTTAATTCAAAATAAATCAAGAAAAAAACAATAAAAATTAGTTTTAAATCACAAATAGTTTTTAAATATCATTGTTAGATGTAGAAAAATAAAAGTTTATTTTTACGGGTTTAAATTAGCATAGTTGCATTTATTTCGCGTTTCCTTAATTATGTTTTTCGCGTTTTTAGTTTAAACTTGCCTACTTAGTTGCATTTACTTGTTTTAATTATAGATTCAGTAGTTTTATTTGCTTTCCTTTATTATTGCTTGCCTTGTAGTTTAGAAATCATCCAAATCCCTTTTAACCCATTCGAATCCCGAATCACGCGACGTGAGTTGTTAACTCCATTCATCCCTCGTTGGGAAAACGACCCGGGAAATACATACCTTTGTATTTCTTCGGAAATACATACCTTTGTATTTCTTCGGAAATACATACCTTTGTATTTCTTCGGAAAATAGTATTCAGTGAAATTTTCCCCTGGGTTCATCTTAAAGTTCTCAAAATCATCATACAGTTGAGACTCTCTGTCTTCTTTAGTTAATTCTGAACCGGAGAGAAGCATCTTGACATTATCCCAAACTGTTTTGGCTTCAGTGTTGTGATTGATTAACTTGTAGATGTCCTTTGGTAGACCCTGAAGTACAATGTTTGAAGCCCTAATATCAGCATCGTATCTCTTTTTCTCCTTGTCAGTAAGTTCATCATATGTCTTTGGTCTATCCAATCCTAATATCACAGAGCCATCAGCAACAGTTTCGAGTATGTCTCTGGTAGTCTCAACTTGGTACGATCCTTCATCAATTGATTTGAGAATGTTGACCCCATTTTCTTTACCCAAACAGTACAACCTAATTCGTTGAGCCCATGAGTCATAATCAGTTCTGTCTAGCATAGGTGGACGAGTATCTGATCCTGCTGCTTGAACGTCCTCAGCTACAGAAGAGATAATTGTAGGCACGTTGGTAGACATGATTACAGATTCCACGGGATTTTATAACTCTTTGATTAAACCGGGAAATAGATTCTTTCACGGGATTTTACTAAATCTAGAGAAAACCGTAAAATGTAACAATCAGAAACAATAATTAACCAAATCGCTTCAAACCTTGAAGACAAATCGCTTTTCACCAAGTCGCTACGTATACAAGTTGCTCAAGGGACAAGTCGCTAGAGAGATAAGTCGCTTGTGTGACACAAATCGCTATGAAGACAAATCGCTAGTAACAAGTTGCTAGACACACAAGTTGCTAGAGTAACAACTCGCTAGATGGACAAGTCGCTAGTGACAAATCGCTAGACAAAACAGTACGTCCACTACTTTGTCCTTTTTGTCATTTTGTCTCAAAAGACAAATCGCTTAGTGCACAAGTCGCTTCACACAACACAGACAAGTCGCTTAAAACGTAGAGACAAATCGCTACGAAGAAATCAAGTACGAGACACAAGTCGCTAGGATGAAATATTAAAAAACACCACTTTTCAATCCAAAAACAACCCAACCATGCTAATTCAAGCCTTCCAAATCAAAACCTAAGCACTTATAATGATTCTAAACACAAAAGTATAATCAAAATCCAAACTTTAACACTAGAAATGGTCCAAATGATGCAAATACCACTAAACTTTTTCAAACCCAAAAACCATATAAAACCACTAGAAATCCAAGAACATGTAAGAGAGATGATCAAACCATGGATCTGATACCATTTGTAACATATTAGATTTCATAAACACATCAAACCATAGCATGAATGGGTCGTATGGCTTAAGGTTTAGAGAGAGAAAGTTTAGAGGTTTAGGAAGCTTAGTGAGAGAAATAAAAATCTTATTATGAGCTCCAACCCTCTACCTTGGGAGGTAGAGGGTATTTATAGTATCTTACAAAATACGCCTCCTACGGGCTGTGGATTAGGCATACAGTGGGTAAAGACCCGTCCGTCCTCCACGGTGTTACTTAACTAAATACTAACTAAAATAAAATAACTACGACTACGAGCTTTCTAACGATTACATATACTTGAGGTGACCAACACTTTAACAACTGGATTTTCTAAATCCTAACATTCTTGATCTTGATTTCCACTTCCAAAGCTCGAAGTCCTCCCCTGAGTCTGTGCATATGTTTTCCTCCCCTGTTTGAAAAATTCCTTGAGTTCTTCTGGATCACTGGAACTTGTAGAATCTACAATATTGGTTCTTCTGGGAGCTTGCAGAATTTTGACCTTCAGCTTTAACCTCTTCACATTTTCAACTAATTTGGAGTAGACTCTGGCATACAACTTCTTGGTATCTTTCAAGTCTTTCTCCAAAGCTGCAACCTTATATGTTAGATGTGTACATAAAGTCATCAATTCAGTTAGTGATTGTCTTCCCTCAGCATCTTCAGATGTGTGACCTTCTGAGAGAGGTGCTTCATAAGAAAAAGACTCAGTTCTCTCCCTAGTTGGACTAGGAGGATTACTGAATCCACCCATATGTTCCATGTGGCTTGGGATTCCAGTTGATTGATCCAATCTTGGAGGACTAGAAACATCTACTGTTGCCATGTTTGGGGTCTTATTAATGTTACCACTGTCCTGTGCTGCATCTATGCTAGACGCAGTAGTGGCAGCCCCCTCCACTCTGCCAGAGGCAATCTCATTTACTCCTTGGGTCTGAGTAGGAATACTAGGATGAGAGGCCATAGTACCCTGTCTGTGTTTTCTCCTATAGGTGTGTGTAACTGGTGGGGTGTAGGTTATATTTGGAACTACAATGGGTGTGTGTTGGGATTCAGCTTGGATTGTTGATCCTTCACCCTGTACCTGCACAATCATGTTAACAAACAAAGGGACTACCTCACCATTAAACAACCTTGATGTCATAGACATATTTGCAAAAAGTTTTTGTTGCAAACAAGGTGTTGGAAAATTTTCAGAATGGGTGAGTACTTTATTTTTCTTAACGATCATTGCCAGAAATCTTGGATACATCAAAAACTTAGTTTTAGAATCCACATTCTTCACCATATTTTCAAAAATTAATTTATAAAAATTATAAACCCTCCCTGTTAATAAACAAATGAGAGCAATAGCAATATTGCTACTAAATTGCTCCCAAGAGGTTTTCTTAGGGCTCAGAAATTGTATTCACCACTTTGGTCTTACAACAAGCTCTGTGTTGTTTCCCCATTTGACATGCAACACAGGTTTCAGTATTTTCAAAAACTTTTGAAGGTAACCCACTTACAAGATTACTTTTTACCAATTTATTCATTGTTTTGAAATTTAAGTGATCAAGTCTCTTATGCCAAAGCTTGGATTCATCAACAGTGGCTTTCGCAAATAGACAAGTTAAAGCTCTTTTGGGAATTATGTTCTTTATGTCAACACTGTATAGATTTTCTGTTCTAGGAATTCTAAGAAGCACAAATTTGTCATCAGGCGTCTTATAATCAGGAGAAAGGACAAGACATTCAGTGTTGGTAAAAAGGACAGAATTCTATCTGTCACACATTTGTGAGATACTAAAGAGATTGAACTTAAGTCCATTTACAAAATACACTTTTTCAAAATCCAATTTTCCTGTTTTAATTGTACCTCTACCAACGATCTTTCCTCCTTTGAGGTCATTCCCAAAAGCAACATATCCACCATATATAGCTTCAAAGTCTTCCAGATTGGACATGTCACCAGTCATATGTCCAGAGCAACCACTATCAAAAATTGCTTTATCCTTTAGCTCCACCTGTAAGTTGCCCTGCACATAAAAGAAGAGAATCAGTTTCTTTTGGGGACCCAAGCCATTACTGACTTGGTTCTGCCTTGTGCATCAACATAGTCAAAGCGTTTTAAATCCATTGATGCACTGCTGTTCCTGGAAACATGATCTAAAACCTTTATTTTTGGTTTCCAGACCCAGCAAGTTGAGGCATTTACAGCATAAAAATGATTTCCCAAAACAGTGTATGCTAACACTTTTGGCTTAGCAGTAGAAACTGCTTTTGCCTTAGCAGTAGAAACTGCTTTTGCCTTAGCAGTACAAACATCTGTTCGTTTTTTAAAAGAACTTTTCTTATTTTGAAGAACAGTAGTAATGGTTCTAGTAGAACCAGATCTCATTAATACTGTCCTTGGAACCATTTTTTTGAAATCATGAGGGTGAGTTTGTTTTTAAAACCTTTTATGATTCACTTTGTTGTTATGGTTCCATGAGGTTTTCTTGTGGTAAAAATAATTTTTCTGTAAATGCTCAAAACTACCACAATTATAACAAGCCTTTTTAACCAGTTTAAAATGATCACCTAATCTTTGAGATACTAGGTAGTTTAAGTTTCTCTGGTTTCCTCTAGGCCTATTATTTTGTCTTCTTGGCATCTCTCTAGGTTTCTCATCATACTCAGCTACCTTCCTAGAGATCCTTTTACCTAAAGTTGGTTTTTCAAACCTAACATGTTTAACTGATTTAGGTTTGTCTATCTTCATTTGCTTTGGTATTGACTCATCTTTTTCCTCATCACTGTCTGATGTCTATTCTTCAGCTATTGGAGCATCAGATGACTGTAACCTAACCTTGGGTGTGTCTTGGCTACTCTCACTAGATTCTTCTACCAATGTGCTTCCTACTTCTCCTATAAAGGAGATTTCTCTCTGGGGAGGATAAGCACTCAAAAGTGAAGGAGATACTTCATTATATCCTAAGCCATTACCTTTTCTCATTATGTGACTCTCAATAGCTTTGTTCACAAGATCAGATGCAAACTGAAGTTTATCTACTTTAACTATATGTTTTTCTTTTACAGCTAAAGCAGTATCTTTTTCCTGTGAGGCTTCTTCAAGTTTTTGATTGAGAAAATTAATTTCACAGTCCTTTTCAAAAATATGACCCTCTAGATAATCTATCTTATCAACATATTCTAATTCATTTTGCTTAAGACATTCTATCTTTTCTTCAACTGATTTTTGACCAAATTTATAGCCTAAATTATCTAATTTCAGTTTTTCTACTTCATCTCTTAAGCACTCATTCCTAGGCTTAAGTTCTTCTAAAGTATCTGCACAAGATTTAAAAGAACAACCAGAATCATTAGATACCTCAGAATCATAACCATATGATGAAGAAGCATAAGCCATCAAAGCAAAGTTCGGTCCATCTTCTTCACCTGATCACTCCAGTCATACTCACCTAAGCCATCACATGACACCATAGCTGCAGTGGGCTTAGTAACTTCAATAGTGATTCTTCTTGGAGTGTCACCAATCTTTTTAGGAGCCCACACTCTCTGGAAAAGTATCCATTTCTTTGACAGTTGTGGCACTCAATCTATGACTTGTCAAATCTTGTAGTGCTCTGTGCTTTGAACTTGACCTCTCTTCCAATCTTCTTCAAAATCTCCTTACCCTCATAGTCAACATAGCCATCTGCCACTTGATATCTATTTCTTCAAGATCATCAGGGTCAATCTGCTCCAAATCTTGATTTACTACATGAGTACTGGTAGTAAGATCAGCCAAGAAAGCACAAATAGCAGCATCACTGATATTATCACTAGCAGTAGAAATTGTTGTGATAGCAGTAGAAACTCCACAATCAGTAGAATGAGTTTCATGATGACTGTTAGATCCTTTTAAGGACACAAATGCTAGGTTTTGTGTGCCTGGGATTGAACTGGATGTTCCTTTCACTTCAGATTCATACACTTTGAGATTATTTTATAAATCATCCAAGGTCAGCTTTTCAAGACCTTGTTTGTTCCTCCAGACCACAGTATGCATGCTCCATTCTGGTGCTAGATTTCTTAGAAACCTGAGATTCACATCTTTTTAAGGAATTGCAGCTTTCATGAGTGCTAGTTGACTCACAAGTTTTTGCAGTCTGTCACGTGTCTGATCAATGTCTTCATTGTTTAGGGCATCAAAGTTTTCAAACTGATGCTTCAAGAGATTCTTCCTTGACTTCTTTTTTGCATCATTCCCACCAAACCTTTGCTCAATAGCTTCCCACAAAGACTTGGCATATTTATTCTCACATAAGCTTAATTGATACACATTAGGTAATCCTATCAGAAGGATACGATGAGTCTTGATCTCCAATCTTCTCTGAGCTTTGTCTTCATTAGTTTTGATGGGTAGATCTTTCCCATCAGCACCCTTACCAGGCAAAGAATCACCATTCAGAATGATTTCCCACATAGAGAAATCTAACATCTTGAGGTACTGCTGCATCCTTAACCTCCATAGTTCATATTCTCCTGACTTCAGCATAGGTACCTTAGATGCAGTAACCATGTGTGTTGAATCTTCCATATCTTTAGTAGTAGTTTTAAACATAAATTCTCTTTATATCACAGCTTCTAGATCACAAGCTCTGATACCACTTGTTTCTCCCAGTTGAGCAATTGATCAGGTTGATTAAGTTAAATAAATCTAACACAATCAATATAGCAAGCTGTCTTAAAACAAAGGTTAAACAATATGCGGAAACTAATGTTTAACGATTAAGAGAATACTTTAACACAACTTGTTTCTCCCAAAACACCTCAATATATTAATATACGAATACTCAAAAGTATTAGGGTTACAAGAACCTTGAAGTGATCGACTCTAGAATAATACATATTCTTAATCTAACCTAGGACCTCCTTTTATAGGCTAAGGAGTCCTTCTAGGGTTACAATAACTTTCTATACAAGAAACATATTATAGAAATAATTCTATAGTTATCTAACCGACTATGCTAATCTCATAAGCAGTACTAACTAAACATACTAGCAGTTTGTACTGCTAGTTATATTCTACACAGTCTAAAACCAAAGCTAACAGTACTAACTATTAAGCCTGGCAGTAGAAACTATCTTTGCTAAATTCCCAACAAAGTAGGGGTTTAAGTCGCTAGGACAGCATTTGGTCAATTCATCCTAACCTATCAGCAAAGGCTTCCACCAGAGATCAAGCTTCTACCTTTGAAAGTCGAGTTGTTTTTAGTCCCTTAAGCCAAGTCATTAAGTACCCTACATGCAAGATTCGTAACAATGAGCGCCCGGACGCTAGCATCTTAGACACTCATCCCTAACTTCTTAAGTTCATCCAAACGGCAGGTGATGATTTGGTCAGTTTGCACAAGCGAGGAAGGGTCGTCAGTTGGTCAATTCTTACCCTCCCCAACTCTACCTAACTACTTAGGGCTAGTTGGTCAATTCTCCTGATAAGGATTTAAAACGTATGCTTTTAAAGGGTCATTTAATCCCTTAATCGACCACTTTTATATCCATTACTGCTAAATTTCGTTCCTTTTCACTTTTTAGATCTCTTGGAAGCAAAATGCTGGAATGAATTATTTTTGGACGAAAAGGAGCAAATGCATGAAGAAAATGGTAAAGTCAAGATTGAAGCCACACAAGCTGCTCAAACTGAACCTGACGGCGTCCCAATCAAAGGGCGACACCATCCCTATATAAACACTTGATAAAAACATGCACCAGATGGCTCAGTGGAATTTTTTTTCGTATAACCTGACGGCTTCAAGCTTTGAAGAAGAAGGGCGTCACTCAGACTTTTCATCTCAGACGGCCAAGATCCAGAAACAAGACGACGTCCCAACTGAAGAATGACGGCGTCACAACTCTAAGGTGACGTCGTCCCATCGATGACTTTTCCAAGACGAAACCCTAATGACGGCGAGCTGACGACGTCCCATCCAAAAGGTGACGCCGTCGCAAGTGTAAATCTATATATAGAATTTGATTTTTCTGCATTTAAGGAGGTAGACTTTTGGAGAAAAAAACCTAATTCTTTTGTTGTCAGATTTGGACAGTATCTTAGGGTCCCAAACCTTATTTTACACATCGGGATAAGTATTTTGATCCAAAGTATCATTATGTCTTCAATTGATTGTGAGTATGCTTGCTTGTTTATCATGTCTAGCTAAATTTCTTGTGTGTTTGCTTAGATCTATGAAACCTATTTCTTAATTATTGTTAGGTTGTTTCTTATCTTAATTGTAATTGGCTTAGGAGTGCAACTAGGCATCAATTGTTGTGTTTAATGCTTGGGTATGCTTTTTGAAAGTCAGGCTTATGAATGAAATAGCTTAAGGGCTTCATGGATTTCGTATGCTAAACCCAAGAGACAACCTCAAAGAGTTAGGGACTACGCATTCCCTACGACCTTAGGAATACAACGCGTTAAGATAAGGTGTGACAATTCAACCGATAGATAACTAGGGAGTAATAGTATCTAGGTAAACACATTTTTAATCATCATACGAGCACACATCAAATAGACATAGCTACACGTAGTAATAGATAATTAGATAAGTAGAAGTAATCGGTAGAAATACCACCCCCCCAAACCAATTGCCCCGAGATTTTACCTTTGCTTTCTAAAAAACCAATAAAAAGATAAAAAATCATCCTCAACCCCCACCTTCTCGTCATACATTTCTTTCTAGCATTCCTATTCCCCTAGATAACGATATCAATCCCCGAGGCTTACCCAATACTACACTACAACGATTAGGTTCACTGCCTAGGTGGTTAAAAAACTTGCTCGAAGAAAAGGAAGTTCTTTGACCTCGAACGCGCTTCATACGTGCATCATCTCCTAAGCAACTAGATACGACCGCCATTCAAAATTACCGTAGCTAGGGTAGCTACTAACGAACTTTGCATGCATACACTAGAAACAAAGGTGCTTAGCCGATCATATTAAACGAAACAGAAGATTCAATGTTTAACATAATGAAATACAAAAATCGAAAGTAAAAGATAAAATAATCTCTAATGCTTATCGTTAGGGAGTGATTTCTCCCTTGGAGATAGCTCCGTATGCTCCGAAAGATCTGCCTTTGGAACCCTCTTCACGTTCTCTGCTTTTTTGTTGTGAGTGGATGATGTGAAATGCAGAAATAGGGCTGGTATTTATAGGCACGGTCTAGTTACGGCGTAACCTGAGTTGAGATTTATGTCGTAACTTCCATAATTCTCCAAATAATGCTCTCGTTAAGGTGTTATGGCGTAACTCTTGGGAAAGGTTACGTCATATCTTCAGTACAGGTTACTTTTGCAATGATTACGCCGTAATCCATGTGAGGAGTTACGACGTAGTTGATGGAGGCGCAAAACATTTTTTGACCTAATTGATTACGGCGTAACCTTAGTTGGGAGTTACGCCGTAATCGCCTTTAAGTTGGTCTTCAGAGTCAACGCACTAGCTACGACGTAATGAGAGAGATGGAGTTACGCCGTAGCTTCTTCACAGTTTGCATACTATCATAAATCTTTAATAAAATCTCCAAATCTACTTCTCGTACACTTCAATGCTCGTGATTTACCTTAAAGTGAAATATAAAGGAATACAAGTGTAGATCCATATAAATGATATAAAATACGAGCATTATCGAGGGAAATTGAAACTTAAAATTTAGGACTATTTGATGTTATCACTCCATCAATGATCATCACCTTTCTCACAAAAACTCTTGTTCAGCTTCGTAACACGGTCAGACAAGTCAAAACGGATAGAGAAACTGAATTCTTCAATCAAATCTTCAGGAATATTATGAAAAAGTGGGAATTGAACATCAAACATAAATTGCAAGAACACCCGAACAGAATGGAGTTATCGAAAACCAGACGTCAGTGGAAGCTGCAAGAACAATGTTGATTAATGCCAAACTTCCAGATTACTTGTGGGCAGAAGTTGTTTCAACTGCATGCTACACTCAGAACCGTTCAATGATCACAAAACGCCACAACAAAACACCATACGAGCTTATCCATAAACGGAAACCTAATCTAAAACACTTTCATGTATTTGGTTTCCTTTGTTATCCAAATAATGATCGTGATGACTTTGGAAAGCTCAAGGCTAAAGCTGATATTTGAGTCTTTGTCGGATACTGTGAAAACTATAAAGGATACCGAATCTGGAACCGTCATACAAGAGATATTATGGAAACAATTCATGCTAATTTTGATGAGCTTACAGAAATGGCTTCTGAGCAACACAGCTTAGAACCCGGGCATAACCTTCTTAACTTTCCAAAATCATTAGCTGACCAACAATTTCAACTCACGCATCATCAAATGGAAACTTTTTTGCTCCACTGTTTAATGAAGACTTTGATCAATGTACTCCAGATGTATCAAATGTTTCCGCTGCTCAATCTGATCAAATTCCAATACCTGATACACCTGAAATAATAACAATTGTTGCTGATACACCTCTAGTCGAGTCTCCAACAACAGCAAAACAAACCACTTCCAATGACAATGACCAAGCTAATGATCCTTTAAACCAAAATGTACATGCACTCGCAGATTATGATGGAAATGCGTTCTTTAACCCTTTTGCATCAGAAACAACCACTCCAGATGTGGCCGAATCATCAACTAGCCATCTGGATCCACCAAATCTGCACAATGTATACCAACACTAACCCTCGACACATAAAATGGACCAAAGATCATCCTCTTGTAAACATTATTGGCAACCCTAACCAACTAGGCATAACAAGACAAGGCCTTCACATCGATGGTGAAAACTGCATTTACGCACTCACCGTCAGCAATACTGAACCCAAAAACATTAAAGAAGCAATGACTCACGATAACTATATAGAATCCATGCAAGAAGAGTTAAATCAGTTCAAACATCTTGAAGTATGGGAATTGGTTGAACGACCAACAGGGGTTTATGTCATTGGTCTGAAAAGGATTTGGAAAAATAAGATAGATGCTGAAGGAACGGTTATTCGTAAAAAGTCATGTTTGGTGGCTAAAGTTTATCGTCAGGAAGAGGGTATTGACTTTGAAGAATCATTCGCACCGGTTGCTAGACTTGAGGCTTTTCGGATTTTTATGGCATTCGCGGCTGACATGAACATCACCATCTACCAAATGGATGTGAAAATTGCATTTCTGAATGGGAAACTACGGGACATGTTGTATGTTAGCCAACCAGAAGGATTCATTGATCCAGAGTTCCCAAATCATGTCTACAAACTAAACAAGGCTCTTTACGGTCTCAAACAAGCCCCTCGGGCGTGGTATGATAAATTGTCAGCCTTTTTACTTGCTAATAAGTTTATCAAAGGATCTGTTGACCCAACACTGTTTATACAATATCACGGGGAACACATTTTAATTGTTCAAATTTATGTGGACGACATCATTTTTGGTTCAACCGACAAAAAGTACTCAAATGCTTTTTCAAAACTAATGAAAACAAATTTTGAAATGTCAATGATGGGTGAACTAACGTTCTTCTTAGGACTTCAAGTTCATCAATCACCCCATGGTATTTTCATAAGTCAATCCATATATGCTCTTGATATTCGTAAGAAACATGGTATGACCACATATGACACCTATAACACACCAATAGCCTCAACTAGTAAACTGGACGCTGATTTACATGAGAAACTTGTTGACCCTACAAAATACCGAAGTACTATTGGGTCTCTCATGTATCTAACAACAAGTAGACCTAACATTGTCTTTGCAGTATATCTTTGCTCTCGCTATCAGTCTAGACCAACTGAAAAATACCTCTCAGAGGCTAAAAGAATCCTCCGATACATCAAGGGAACCATTAATTTGGGGATCCGGTATCCGAAGGATTCTGGTTTTCAACTAATAGCATTTTCAGATGTTGATCATACATGGTGTTTAGATACACGAAAAAGTACTTCTGGCGGTTTACAATTCCTTGGTGATAAACTAGTGTCATGGAAATCTAAGAAGAAAGATTGTACATCGTTATCGTCAACTGAAGCAGAATATGTAGCCATGTATGCATGTTGTGCTCAAGTCATCTGGATGAGGACACAACTCATGGATTATGGTTATGTATTCGACAAGATTCTGGTGAATTCGACTCAAAAAGTGCAATTGCGATCTCATGCAATACTTTTTAACATTAAAAGTTAAAGCACATTGCTATTCGCTACCATTTTGTCAAAGAGCATGTAGAGAAGGTAATGGTGGAATTATACTTTGTAGGTACAGAACACCAATTGGCGGACTTTTTCACCAAAGCCTTGCCACCCGCAAGATTTGCTGACTTGGTTCATCGAATTGGTATGCGGTGTTTGACTCCAGAAGCGCTGGAAACCTTTTTACAACAATCTTGAAAACGTCAAACACCAAAACCGTTTTTGTAAATATTTAAAAAAACAAAATACAAAAATAGAAAACCTATAAAAACCAAAAAGATTTTACATTTTTCCTTTGTTAAAAAAATGCAAGTACAAAGTTTGCATCAACACTTTGTTCCTTTAAACATTTCACCATTTTTCTCGAACAAGTGTTGAGGGAGAGAATGAAAATTTTACAAGTTTAATAAAAACTTTGTACTTGCATTTTACCAAAAAGATGTTGTTTTATCAATTGTGTTGGAAACGTTTCATGGTTGAATACCCTCCTCGAACTTAAATGTTTCTCCAAAATGTATAAAATTCATTTAGTCAAAAGTCGAGGGGGGGGGGGGGGGTTGAAAGTATTTTGCCAAAGTGATCTTAATTTAACCTTGTTGTGAGTTAAAGGACCAAAATTATTGTGATTTGAGGTTAAAGGACCAAATGTGTCATTTTTTCAAAGATAATTTTGACAAAATCAATGATTCTCAATCAATCTTCTAATCCGTGTGTGTTTTCAAAAATCTGTAAGTGTTATAATGATCTTATGATGTTTATAAACAATGGTTTTTTATTACAAGTTAATCTAACGGGTGGATAATCCACATTTTGATTTTTAAAGTTCGTGTTCATAACCGATTTAGGTACTTTTGATTATGAGTGTTATAGTTAAAGATTTTTGTGGGGAAATGTTTCTAACAACGTCCTAAACATGTTTCCATAACCTAATCGTACCCAAAAACATCAATTGTGTGATTTTGAAATTTAGGGTTTATGCGTAAGTTTTGGGTACTTTAATTCTGTGATGTTTTGTTAGAAATTTGTGAACAAGAAAGTGTTATTAGGTGATAAGAAACGTGTTGGAACATGTGAATTACTGAAATAACTTAAAATTCATAACTAAATGTTTAGGGTTTAAGGTCACGTTCAGGATCAAAATCATCATTCTGTGGTCAAAAGATGTTAAAACTTGTTTAGTATCACTTCAATTCACCTCTAAAACTCATAGAAACAATCCTTAACATTCATCTAGCTTGAAAGTTTGTTGGTCGTAAACTAACGGTTTAAGGTTTAAGAGAGTTTACGAATAAGACCATATGTGCTTGAATAATTGTAAAAGTGCTTTTGTTGTGTTCGTGATAGTGTTTAAACTGAATTGTAACAAAAAGATTTGATGTTGTGTTTACAGGAAGGATATTCGTAAAAGAAACCAAAGGTTACGACTAAGCAAACGTTTACGAATAAGATGAAATGTTTACGAATAAGAAATCAATTTTACCAACAAGGGTGTCTAAAGTAAGTTACGAATTTTTTGGAAAGAAATTCGTATACATGGAAATGTTTACGAATAAGGCCAATTCTTAAGAATTAGGCTTATTCCTATGCTTAACCTTATTCTTACGAATAAGCAGACGGCTTACGAATAAGCTTAGTTTTTACGAATTAGCACTATTCTTAAACGTAAGCATATTCTTACGAATAAGCTTAATGCTTACGAACAAGATCTATTCTTTACGAATAAGGACTGTTCTTATGCATTAAACTCATTCTTATGAATAAGCATCCAACTTTACGTATAAGGATCCAGGTTACGAGTAAGAAGTTGTTTACAAACAAGTTCAATGTTTACGCATAAGTCACATCTCAAACATTGTCTAAGTTTACGAATAAGCATACAAAAGCTTGAAATGTTGTGTTTAAGTGATAAATGGGAATCTATACTTCAAAAATAAAACATTCACTTAACTTATCATCACAACTAAAACTAAAAGGAAAAATGTGACTTAGAATGTGTAATGGACATCAATATGTGTTTATCAACATCAAACAAGGACTTAGGAAATAAATCAGACTAATGCTAACACACTGTGTCTTTCAATGTCTGTTTCTATGACTTATGTCTTTCAGATCACAACAATGGTTGCACAACAAGCTGATGTCAATGCTCCAGAAGAACTCACAATGGCAAACACATTTCCACAAGGTTACAACAAAGTGATTCGCAAGAACAACCTCCAAGTTGATTTCAACAATTTCTCATGTTCAAAATCATCGTGTCAAATTGCTGTGGACATTCTCCTCAACCACCCTTACAAGTTCATGCTCACCAAGCCTGCCTTAATTCCCGAATTCTATATCCATCAGTTATGGCACACTATTGAAAAGAATGATGGGGGAGAGTCAGTCAAGTGTACTTTACACAACCGTGAAGTCACTGTCAGCATCGAGGACCTTCACTTTAGGCTACTTCTACCTACCATTAATTCTCTAGAAGACTATGTCAAAACTCCAACAGAGAGGGAGATTTTGGACTTTCTTATCTACATCAGATATGATGAGTCTGATGGTATCATCACTACTCACTCAAGACTAAATGTGAAGTACATGCCACAACCGTAGAGAACCCTTTGCATAATGATTGCTAAGTCTGTATATGGCCGAGACAGCAGTCACGAACATCCCAAGCTGCCACATCTACAGATATTCTAAGGGATGGTTAATTTCAAGTACATTGACTACGCAAGCCTCATCTAGGAGGATATGATGTAGCATGTCCAAAAGGGAGGTTCCAAGATCCCTTTTATCAGGTATATAAAGATGATCATCAACAATCTGCTCAACAAGTTTGATGACATCCCCAAAAAACTTAATGATGATAACAAACACACAGTGAAGAATGAGCCTGCTCTAAGAATGGTTAGGATTCAGGGGTCAAGCACTCGTAAACAAGGCACTGAGCTCCCTGAGTGCCTTTTAACCGAAAAGGTCAAAACTGCTTCATCTTAAAAGTACTATGAGCAGGCTCTCAAGGCTCAGCGTGTAGGGTTTCTCGACGAAGTTACACAGGCCTCATCTATGAAGACAAGAGCCAAGAAAGTAAAGAAAATCGGTAGCTCAGGAAGTACCACCAAGAATACCAAGTCCAAACTATCAAGAAGAGTCCAGAAGAGAAGAATACCGACTCAAGTTGTTAAGCTCGAGACTTCTCCTGAGCCAATATCTCAACCAGATGATGACTCAGAAACTGAATCAGAAAACTATGTCATTTACGATGAAGTTCATGCTGATGAACCTGCAAAAGAAAAGGAAAAGGAGAAGAGTCCCACGTTTGAAGAACTTGAGCAGGATATCGACTCCTATAATCCTGACGATGAACAAGGGAAGATTGACAAAGGGAAAAATCCACTCACTGAAGAAGAGCATGGCCCAGACTTTGAGCAAAATACTGAAGAACAAGATGAACGATATTTTTGGGAAGTCTCAAAACAGAAGAGAATGGAACATCAAGCTTCTACCTTTACGGTTAATCAACCTGATGCGGTAGGAAGTTCCAGTAGTGGTGCTCCACATCTGGAAGAACCACAGAAGGTCATTCAAACCCAATCCGATCTGATTAATCAATCCAGTAAGGACAAGGGTGACACCACTAAGATTACCATTGAAGAAGAGGAGCAATAGCAACAACAAGATGAATATGAACACATGTATGATGCAGGAGGTGACTTTAATGACCAGGAAGGTAATAATATGATCACTGAAGATATATTCAAAGGACAGCTTAGGAATTAGCTAAACAACAACGTAGAGAGGCAGAAGAAGCGAAGAAAGCTGAAGAGGCTAAAAGGGCAGAAGTGGAGAGACTCAAGAAGGAAGCCGATAATTATATTCTCGACAACCCAGATCATGACCGAAAACCTTCTTCTGAACCACCCACTCCACTATGCCTGGATCATCATCTCACTCATCTCCTCCACCAACACATACAACATCAATGTCAACCACAAGATCGGTCAAGAAGAGAGTTCACACATGGATGTCACGTGCCAAAACCAAATGCATAGATGTCGGGCTTAGTCACAGACTTGACGGCACAGATGTCTACTTTTTCAGAAATCCAAAGATGCAATCAAAAAGTTTCTCTCCAGGGATGTTCAAGGAGAAATGAACCAGCTCATCATCAACTATGTTGAGAAATTCCTCTCTGCGAACATTCATGCTGTCACTAGGGAACTCATGAAAAGAAAATTGCAACCAATGCTCA
Organism: Chrysanthemum makinoi; assembly: GCA_910596185.1. Classification (NCBI taxonomy): domain Eukaryota; kingdom Viridiplantae; phylum Streptophyta; class Magnoliopsida; order Asterales; family Asteraceae; genus Chrysanthemum; species Chrysanthemum makinoi. The sequence goes on along the minus strand of OU343225.1, from coordinate 236,251,636 downwards.
AGAAAATGATCAAGCAAATTGTCACCACAAAACTGGTTGTAATGCAGACAATACCGGTCAAGCCCCCAGTCGTTACAAAAGAAGAACTCATTTCTCAACTAGTAACAAAGATGGTTGGAAGAGTTACAGACATGAACAAAGAAGATGTGTATCTCTATGGTCCCCTAGTTGCTAAACAACTTAGAACACCTTACAAGAAAGATGCGGGCATTGAGAAAAGACCGAGGAAAGATGATGATCAAGATCCTAACCCAAATGCAAAGAAACAAAAGAAGGATGGTGGATCATCATCAATGAAACAACCACCAGTCAACCCCTCCACCACCATAACACCATAAGCAACTCATCAAAAACCATCTGAACAACCGAAGGAATCCGAGACCGCACCAAAAGACCGTGACCACTTTACTTACACCGGTGGTGATGACTTCGATCAACCGGAGCCTCAAACTTTGCCAAGACCAAGACCAGGACCATCATCGTCAAGAAAGAAAGGCAAGAAATCTGATGTTGTCGCATGGTCAGACAGTGACAACACATAAGAGTACAATTGAAACTGGTCAAGGCATAACCACCCCTTGCAAACGATCAAGAACCAATGGATGGTCGCACTGTGGAGCAAGTACAAAAGCTAAAGAGTCAATTCAAGATTAAGAAGCTGAATAAGAAAGAACTCCGAAGGATCAAGAACGATGCATTCAACCTGATTAAGGAAAGATCCGGGAACAAAATTGAGCTCGAGTATCATCTCGAAAACATTGTCCGTGCAATGTCGAATAGTATCGACTGGCTCAACCCAGAGTTCAATGTTGACGATACGTCAAAGATGCATGGACCATACTACACAGACTGGACCAAGCCACTTCCACTGGTCGGTAAACCATAACAACCAAATATCCCCTTCAAATTCTTCTTCAACAACGATCTCGAGTTTCTTCAACACAGAAGCCAGATTAGTAAGAAATATGCAACTTCCTTAACATTCAACATCCCAACTGCAACATTTCTCAACAAGGAAATTGAGGAAGAAGCCACTAGCTTGTTCATTGACAAAGAGGTGACGTACGACAAAGATGCTTTACTAGGAATTCATCATTGGCCATAAAGGCATAGGCTTTTCTACTGAAGTAGCAGGCTCAACAAGTCACAAAAGGAGGTTAAGTATCATCAAAGGATTGTAGCTATAATGTCAATTGCCACAGCAACCAAGTGGGATTACTCCTTCTTGACAAAGATCATAGTTAAAAGATAAGATGAAAAAGAGTACAAGTTTTCAGAAGCTGACTTTCTAGACATGTCGCTCAAAGACACAAAGGATATGTATCTACTCAAGGTCCAAGGAAGGATGCGTCTGATTGATATTAAATTGAAGTACATCACCGTTCTTCTCATTTTCATCAGAAGCAAGATAATCCAAGAACGTGTTGAAGATCTTCAGCTCGGCATTGAAAGTTATCAAAAGCAGCTGAATCTTACCAAACCACTTCTTGATTTCAACGAGGTCAACAGGGAGCCACAATACACACTTATCACAAAACCCAAATTCGGGTTCGTCTATAGAAGTGCCAATCTCCGCAACTACTTCATGGCATTTGATGAGATTCATAAGTTCTGTGAGGGTCACCCTCAAGACGGTTCGTGATGGCTTAGATTCTCGATTGAAAGACATTAAGCTACACCCAGAGGGACGTCGTTGGAATTTTCATGAACAACAGGAGGTTCAATGGTTTATTGCAAGGATCTAGAAAAGGTTAAATCATCAGGATCAGATGCGGAGGCTGGAAAGCTATGTAGGAGGAAGACCTGTCTTTTCGATTATGACGTTTCAATGTCCAGAGTAATTGGTTTGTTTTGTGGCAAATTTTGGATTGATTGAATATTCTTGACTTGTATTTTGTGACTTTGATTATATATATATATAATGGTTTGTGCACATATAACAGTGTACAACCCGTTCTTGTAAAGAAAGGACCCTGTGGTACACTTCAGTGTCACAATCCTCATATAAGGAGCGAAAGCTTCTTACTTTTGAGTAGAATTAATCAAATTTTCTATGTTTTTCATAATTTTGCTCAAAATAACAAGTATTCCCTTTCCTTATTTCAAAAACTCAAAAACTTATTATCACTAGTTGGGGGGAGTATTTGCAAACAAATACTCAGAATGGACATATTTTCCCTAAGTTATTGTGGAATTCTTCCTGTAAAAATCAGAATGGACATATTTTCAATCAACGTTTCATCAAAAACACCATTAATATGCCATTTTTGAGGGGGGAGAAAAATAAAAGTGATAAAAAATATGTTGTAAATTGTATGGAATCTCAAAGTGCTCAAACTCATAAATAAACCATGGATTTACGAACTACAAATGTTAGTAATCGAAAAGACTTGTCCTGGACGGGTAATAATTTCAAGCTGGTTCAACCAGTGATGTAAGCGTGTCTCGAATAGGACTTGTCTAAGTAAAGTATACCAATCCGAGAAACTTTCTTTGGACTTGACCAGGACGGGTAATAATTTAAAGCTAGTTCTCTAGTTATGTAAGTGTGTCTCAAATCGGTCTTGTTCACTGAAAGTCGATCATTTCAAAAGTGCGAGCTCTACCCTCACTGTGCAGATTTAAGTCAAAACAATATAAGCACAAGTGGAGGGGGAGTATTTCTGAAAATACAAAACTCTCAAAGTGTTAACAAAATATGTTTGATAATCACAAACATGTTGAGAGATTTTCAAGTAAATGGTTTTATGGCAACATAGGAATAGTCATGGAGTTATAAGGTGACTAAGGTTTGGAAAATATGTCCTATGATCCGGCAGAGCCGGAGGAATCTACCCAAGGACATCACCATAGTTAGAAATAGAAGTCCTTAGGTATGACTGAAAAAAGGATAATATGAGAAAAGGAGAAAGAAGGAGTTGAAGAATTAAAAAAAAAAGTTAAAGAAAAGGGTGAAAACAAATAGCCCTCCATATGTTTAACTTAGGGCAGAAACCGGGTTCAACTCATATGTTACTGGTTGTCACAAAGATGACACCAGTATTGAAGTCAAAGACGTCATGGACCAAGTGAGGCAATAAACTAAACCTTCTAAGTCACTCAAGTTCTCTAAAAAGAACTTGTTTCATTCTCACGGGGAACTGTGCATAATCTATCGACCTTTCATTAAGAGATGTGTTGATAATGTAACAGGAGACACCGCTCCAGTCTCCAACTACTAAAACCAAAGCGTACTAATCGAGTCTAGAGCTACGAGATTCATTAAAAGATCTCTTAGGAACCCTTAATAGTTCATCACTTGTTGTTCAAACAATAAGGACACAAGTGATATATTCTAGAGTCCTATGCAGATCCTAGCAATCTGCCAGCACATTTATGAGAGGATTTACAATTGTGATCCTCCGTGATTGAAGGGAAATTCCTGCCAAGGTCAACATTAAACAGCTCTGACAGTAGGTCACTTCGGTAAATCCCTTGTGGGTTACGCTTAGTTTGGTTACTTGTTTCAAATGGTCTATAGTCATGGAGTGATTCTTCAGTATACTTCAGCGACTCACCTGAATTGTTGATAAACTTTGGTATATCTTGTTAGGCTTCTTGAGGGCCTCCAATTCAGGAACAACCTTTGTAAGAATTGGAGATGTATTTTATTGGAATCGCTCCTAACTCGTAAATGGAACGACATTGACGGGATTACATTTTCTATCTTTGTTAGCTTAAACACATGGGCTTGTTATGTCAATTTGCCATAGTTGTATGTGTTTTGGTATAAATACCCTCCTAGACTTTCTAGGATGGTGAGACTCTTAGGCTATGTTTGGCACGGAGCGGTGTGAAGCTTTTTGGAGTGATGAGCGGTGAGCAATGAGCATTTTGATTTTTAGTAGTCGTTTGGCAACGGAGCGGTGAGCTTTCCTATTTTTTAGGAATGCTCAATTTTCCAATGCTTCTTTAAGAAGTCGTGAGGTGAGTCGTGAGTCACAACTATCGCCACACTCACAAATACTGCTCACTACTACTGCTCACAACTACTTTTGCCAAACACACCCTTAGTGTAATCCTTTCATTTTCCTTTAATAAAACAAACACTAGTTTCCCTTCTCTCTAGTTTCTCTCTCTAACTTGAAGATGGTGTTCTTCCATCTTCCAAGACCTCCCGATTCACCAAATCATCCACAAAAATGATCTTAACATTGGTATCAAGAGCAAGGTCGGTTTGTTATCATTGGTTGATTTTGGTGATGTTATCTTGTCAAAATCTTGTATAAAAATTTGATTTTTAACAAAGTTGTTAACTTTTAACATTCTTTTGGTGGATAACAGATTTTTTATACAAGTTTAATGTATATGTTTTTTTTTTTGGTTCAAAATTTGTATGGGTTAACAAGGAAAAAATATGGTCATAAATTGATTAACTGTTTTGTTCCACAGTATTCTCTTTTTACACTTGTACTATTTTTTGAATCTAATCTGTGATTTTTATGGTCATCATCTAGTCAGATTATAAGGCCAAAATGGGACAAAAGTACCTTTCATTATGCAATTTTCTAGGTTACTATGAATCTGGACAGATTTTTGGTCGGAATACATCACCGGAAAAAGGTCAACACGGGTCAAAACCCTAGTTCTACGCCTAAGGATCTTCATATTGTTTATGAGTAACTTGGAAAGTTACTCGTAAGGTACTACGCGTAAGCTCTTACGCCTAAGGACCCTGGCTTACGCCTAAGGACCATGGCTTACGCCTAAGGAACATGGCTACGCGAAAGGTTTTTGTCTACGCGTAAATCTTTACGCCTAATGCCTTCTTTGTTTACGCATAAAAGAACAAGAAAAGAACAATGGTCTTATGCGTATACTGCCATGACCCCAAATAATTAACCACGACCAACACAAATACCAAATACCAATATATATCATTCAACCTCAGGTAATCCATCATCAGTCCTACAATCTTTAAATGAAAGAAAGAAAAACAGATCCAATTCCAACTTCAAAATCATCCAACATCTAGACTCACTTCAATGGACCCTCATCAATCACTCTTAAAATGTATAAAAAATTAAAAGTTATGAATCTCAGTTTGTCTCTTTTGAGGCCTATATGATTCGTCCAAAGACTTACAACAAAAGAGAAATCATCATCGACCCTATCGAAGGCTAGGCTTTAATTTTGTTAATACAAATAACCCGTGAAAACGTTTATTTATATTTTACGATCTTCTAATGTTTTGTCGATAACAAACGTAAAATCATTTTAACGAAACAAATAAAATGCGTAAATGGTTTGAGCCAATAGTTTTCTAACACACTTACGTTTTCACATAAAACACTAAAACAAGTATAAGTGATTTTATGATTTAGTAATACATATGTACAACAACTAGTGTTTACATATTGGGCAAATATATACATAACTAGTATGTATTATAATGGGTAAAAACTACAACCCATGGAACATATTTATAACCCATGGTATTGACCCATACCCATTTGACTAGATGCATTGCACCCATTAGGTACATTGTATCTAAAGAAATACCCATGGATCAACCCATAACCCATGACCCATGACCCACAACCAAAATACCCATGGGCAAAGAGGAGCGTCCCACGGATCCCTAGCATTACACTAGACGGTTCCCTTGAGGGAGGGATCCGTGGGATCCGTGGAACAGTAAGTGTTTCTCCTCTATAAATAGTGAGTCATTTCTTCCTTTTGGCTTGCCACTCTCATACATACTTTCCCCAAGTATTGTAACTCTCTAACCACTGATCCTAAGGGATCTTTCTATGTAGTTTGTCTTTTGTTTTCGTGTGATTCTCTAGGTTCCTCTTAAAGGCGAGATCACCACTTCTTGAAGTCGATCAAGCTCAAGTCCATGAGTTGCCATGCTTCATCATCATCAAGACTACTGAGGTTCTCTTGTTGATAGTTATTTCTTCCTCCATAGAAGTGTTGTGTCGAAGGCATTAGTGAAAGATGCCGAAAGAGTCAAGACGAAAGCATTAGTGAAAGGTGCTTAACGTACGTGTCAAAAGCATTAGTGAGGAATGCTAAAGATTCAAGACGAAGGCATTAGTGAAAGGTGCCAAGCGTTCGTGTCAAGGGCATTAGTGAAAGATTCCTAGGAGTCAAATCAAGTGGCATTAGTGAAGGATGCCAAGGTCGTATAAACGATGAGGTGCATCGTTATACAAATAGTGATAGCTTGTTTCCAAGGATGTTGATATCCTTGATGGTGTTGTATTAAGGAGTGGGTCTCCTTTGGGATTAGGTGTTGTGTAGTGTTGGGTAGTATTTCCTCCATTGTAATGGAACTCGGTACTTAGCCTAGTACCGGATAAAGGGTAGGTGACGTTGTGTTAGGTGTGGTTCACCTTGGTGAAAGAACCCGGTGGTTAGCCTAGTACCGGAAAAAGAGTAGGAGACATTGTGAAGGCTTCTCCGCCATAAGGAGTTGGTGTCGTGTAGTGATTACGAACTCTCTAGTAGGTGACTTGGGGAGTGGAGTAGGGCAAGGAAGGTGTCCTTGTAGCCGAACTGCTATAAATACTCGTGTCGTGGTTTTGTGCTTCTTACTCTTTATCTTTCATTATATTCTTTATATATCTATCTATCAACGTCCAACATACACATCTAAATAGATTGACATAAGTCGATCTAAATATTTTAAAATGAAGTTTTAATTGGTAAAACTATTCAACCCCCCTTCTAGTTTTCCACAATTGGCATCAGAGCTTCGTTACCAAGTTTCTTAGAGTATGTTGTACTTTAAAAAACTTGGTACGATCCGTGTATGTTTGAAAACTACAAAGAAGGATTTTTCAAGTCATGTTTTAAAAATCATTATAGTGTTTATTATTGGACAATGATAGAATGTTCTAATACTTTCCTTGTTAAGAATTCTCCATACTTGGATTTGGGCATACCAAGAAGATCATGAAGAAACTATCTAAATGTTTCTTTTCTTGAAAAGAATGTTTAGCATTGTTTTTCTCACACATGGATCTAGAGATTCTAAGAAGATGACAAAGCATTTTCTCTAAATACTTCTTCCTTTAAAAATAATATTTAGCAAAGGTATGATCGTTAATAATTTACATTTGTTTTATTATTGATAAAATCTTAGTTGTATAATTAATCTCTATTAGTAATTACTTGAGTAGTTATCTATATTAAAGCCATCATCAAGAATAGTATTCTTCGATTGATTTGTATAGACTACACTACTAATCTGTAATAATGATTTCTCGGTTATTTGATAGCCTCAATCATTATTCATCACAAAAGGATTATTGACACTTCATCTATGTCAATGAATATCCATGTGAAATTTCTTATATTATGATAAAATGGGATTTTATCATAATCTTTGATAAACCTCCCAAGAATTGTGACTAATTCATAAAAAGGGAATCACGTCAAATAGGATTAGTATTAAACCGTCAAAACCTCAAATCACAAGTTATAGAGCTTAAACATCAAACTCTAGGCATTTTAGAACTCCCAAACCAAAGTTATCAAGGAATGCTTAAGCTGACTTTTGCTGTCATGCCGGATCCCTGAGCTTGAACTAGCCGGATCCCTAATGAGAGGGATCCATGGGATCCGTGCAACAGAAGACAGCATAAGTTAGTAATGATCATTGTGGAAGTTCCACAATCACTTTACCTTCAAAGACTCACAAACAAAAACCAAATTACTGTTCACAGGATCAATTTGATCATTTCCTTCAAGCATAATAATCTCTTGTGTAAGTATAATCTTCACTACATTGTTAATTTAATTCCTTGATTTCTAGGATTACAATTTCTTCATTTTTAGAAGTTGGGTTCAAATGGGTTTATAGTAATTTGTTACCACATTGTTTTCTAAGATAATCCAAATCAAAGAATTAACATTGTTAATACAAATTAAACTCATTTCTTGAATTCAATAAAGATGATTTGAGCAAAATTGTGATCAAACCCTTTAGGTTACTATTCACAATTAATACCACATTGTGGTTTTGTTGTTTAGGAACAATCATGCCAAGTAACCGACAATAAGACTATCAAGATACCGCTCATTAAATACCAATGTACCATAGAAAAGATGGACTTAGACCGGAAGATAAGAAAGCTTTTAAAATGCTCGAAAAGAGACTTTTTCATGAAGGTCGTGTAGTAGAACCATCATTTCTTGCTAACACTGACATAAGACAAGTTTTGGGACCATTGGATTTGATTGTTTATTGGACATAAACGAACAAATTTGCCCGGTTTTCGTACTCGAGTTCTACAAGACAATGAGGATAGTTAGAAATGATGATGGGTCCATCTCAATTGTCTTCATCATAAATGAGCATGAGTACACCCTTTTGCTTGTGGAGTTTGGAAGAATACTACGGGTTCCATATCAAGGAGTTTGCATGTTTTCCAATGAGTGGTCTTTAGAGGAGTTACATAATATGGTTGATCATCATGAAATCTACCACATGTTAATCCTGGAAGCAACCACGGTAAGGGATACCGTGTTCATGCCAAGGGCATCCCCATCGAGGGTCACTAGAAACTCAAAAGTGATCTATAGGGATCCTTTCCAAATGGAGCTCTCCGAGATGTACGCATTGTATAGGAAATGGGAAGTTGTGGTGAGGGAGAATGTGTTGTGCTTAGTAGGGAACAAGGATCACCCCAATGCATGCCTAAGTTTCATGATCTATTGCCTAGTGACCGAGACTCGCTTCAACCTTGCATACTACATGATTAAGAGAATGGCAAGTGTAAAAAGCATGGACAAAATGGTGCTCCCGTACACAATGCTCCTAACCCGTCTTGCAACATTCATCTTTGCATTAGATCCTTCTCCGCAATCCTATAATCATAGCTTTTGCAACAAAGTTATGGTGTCATTGACCGAGGGTAGAACTACAAGGTTTATGGTTGAAGGAAAAATGCCTCACCCACCCACGGATTCCTCGGATGAACGGGAGAGGCAAAGAGAAGGTGAAGGTAGTAGCAACCCACTCGAAAATACCGATCTCGACCCCTTGGATTACATCAATCAATTGCCGGACATTCCTAGCCCATCACAAGAATGGAAACAAACCAAGGGAATCTTCAAGTGCTTCGCCAACTTCTTGAAGAAAAAGAAGTGGAGATGGTGTGATAAAGAGTGGAGGAGGGGTGAAGACGGGAAGTGGTGGATAAGTAAGGTAAGGTCATAGGACCTTAATTTGTGAAAACAATTTGAAACAATGGGTTGTAACATCTAAACAATACTTATGTAGAGTAGGATGTAGTATGTAGCTATTGCCATAACTTGGCATTGATCAATATTAACTTAGGAACGTGTAGGATGAGATTTTACGACTTCTTGAAATCATTCAAGTGGTCGTCGTCACTCATCTTTAGGTACCTTCAGTTCCCTCACACTTGCTATGCGTTATACTTAATGTGTTCTTGCATTTAGTCTTTGTAGAAACAACTAGTAGAAGCATTTGCTAAGAGTGCAAAATTGCACATTTTCTGAAAGCCTTCTGATCTGCAATAGGCGGATCCCAGCGTTATAACTAGCCGGATCCCTCCCAAAAGGGAACCGTGGGATCCGTGAATACAGATGAGGAATACAGACTTCCTTACATCAAAAACAGTTCACTAGATCACCTCACACTAGTCAAACATAAGACCTAGGAACAACTAAGACTTCCTCAAACATTTGAAAGCTTCACACTCACCCATAGCTTACCTAGGATCTATTTCTAAGTGTTTTTGATTTATCAATTCATCAAAACTCACCATCTTCCGCTCCAACGCTCACACATTATTCCTCACATCTTATAACACTTAGTTTGATATGTCCATCAATTTTAGCAAATTGAGTTTAGTCACTTTTAACTCAAAAATAGGCTCAAAACTAGTTTTTCATTTTTCTTTATTTTTTAAAGATTTTATTACATTTTTCTTGAGCCATCATCTGACTTCTAGGACTAATTACTGCCACTTTTTCATCTCAAATCAAATGGTATCCTTCTCAAGCACTTAGTTAGACTATCTAAAATCCACTTTCCTACCCAAAACCATCATTAAGCACCCTCACCCCTTATGGGTGAGCATTTAAGACATCCACTACTCAAGACATCAAAGGAAAGTCAAAACCTCGAGATACATAGTTACTAGACCTTACAAAAAGCATAATCATCTCATCAAGTATCTGTCTGACAGACAGATCCCTGGTTTATAACCAGACGGATCCCTGGTGAGAGGGATCCGTAGGATACGTGTCTGCAGAAAGACTTTAATCAGCTTTCCTCTTCAAATTTAAGCCACCTTTTGGTTATCTAACCACTTTTAGTTACCATTTAATGTATTCCTAGAGCTGAACAATATCCTAAGTGCATGCTTAATCCTCTTAGTGGTCAAGAATTTAATTCCCTATTTCAAAATTTTCCTTTATAAACCAAACACTCTTAAGGTTAAGTCATCACTCTCACCTAGCTCTCAAAAATTAGTAGTTAGAAGCTTACATTGCATCCTTACCATCACCATGACCAAAGCACTTAGCAACAACTCTTCAACCAAAGGCTCGTCCAGAAGAAAGGGTCATATGATTCATGAGATTTCATCCACCAAATCATCTCCCGTAAGAGATAACAATGCCAGAATCCCACCTCAACAAACCCATTCAACAATTGCTAAGAGAACCGCAAGAATTAGCATCAAACCTTTTGGGCTAGAAAAAGGGTCATCTAGTTCAAAACCAAACATAGCTAGCTCTAGCAAACCGTCTAAGTCCTCATTCCTAGAGCATGGATTACACTCAATCAACGAGCCTCTTTCTCACCCAAATCTCTATTCATTAGAGCATTCATCACCGAGAACATCCCACTCACTAACTTTCTTGTTAAATAAGGAACCACCTACAACACCGACTAGTCCATCATTGGAGACAAGGAACCACCAAGGACTTGATCATATGGAGGAATTTCCATTACCACCACCCTCATTGTTAGTAGAACCTCATCCTACATCTCTAAATGAAACCCCACCATCATTCGTAGAGCCTCCTCAAAACATTCATTTTCCTCCAGTTCCAAATCAAGACAATAATTGCTCTAATTGTCTAATCACCCAAGTACTTGTTCAAGAAGTACGAAATGAGTTGCATTTCATGTTTAATCATCTTCTTGAAAGATTGGACCAAATCAACAAGTCTACTCATCCTTAGACTCAAGCACATTGTTGCATTCTAAGCTTTAGTAACTTATTAGTATTAGTAGAATATGTATGGCTAAATCATTCTTTTAGTTTTAAAGATCTCTTGATTATCTCTTTGTTTATTGAATGATAACTTATTTGTCATATTGCTTTGAGTACATGTTCGTTGTTTGTATACATATTCACTTTCATATTTAGCATTGTTTGGTATATCACCATTGCTGAAAATCTGTCACCAGACAGAAGGATCCCTGGAAATTGCCTAGACGGATCCCACAAAGGAGGGAACCGTGGGATCCGTGCTACAGAAGAACAATTTTTTACTAACTTGAGTCTTATTTGCAGGAAATTATGGACTATATACTTGTTTTCTAACCTTTATCATGTAGATTTTCAAAATACACATAAGACTTTGACATCTTAAGCTAGGGGGAGCTTTGTGTCAAACCATACATTGCAAAAATATTTGCAATATAATCCTTATTTGGATTACATTTCATGGCATCCCATTGCAAAGTTGCAATCTTCAAGGGGGAGCATTTCCGTCACAAGGACGAAACCATTTGTAAAAAAAGTTGCAATGCATTAGCTTACTAGTTTTTATTTACTTGACGCCCTCACAAAGGGATGGACTCGTCAAGGGGGAGTTAAGACGAGAACTATTCCCGTCACTTGCTCACTTTACATTTTTTCTCTTTTACATAATTTTCTTAAAAACAATGTGTTAGTTTCTTTTCGACGCTCTTTTTGTTTCGACAAAAAGAGGGAAAAGAGAGTAAAAACTCCAATTCGAACTTTTACGAATTATAGTTTTTCCTTAAAATAATTTTATGTTTTGTCATCAACAAAAAGGGGGAGATTGTCAATACAAATAAGCTGTGAAAACGTTTATTTATATTTTACGATCTTCTAATGTTTTGTCGATAACAAACGTAAAATCATTTTAACGAAACAAATAAAATACGTAAATGGTTTGAGCTAATAGTTTTCTAACACACTTACGTTTTCACATAAAATACTAAAACAAGTATAAGTGATTTTATGATTTAGTAATTGATAAGGTTTTGAAATGTACCTTTTTGAGGGGTCGTTTAAGCCCTTATTTGATCACTTTTGTATCCGTTATTACTTAATATCGTTCCTTTTCACTTTTTAGGTCTCTTGAAGGCAAATTGTTGGAATGGCACTTATTTGGACCTAAAAGGCGGATATACCGAAGAAAATGGCCAAAGTCAAGAATCGAGCCACTCAGACTGCTGAGATACAAGGGGACGACGTCAGGTGTTTTCTGTGACGCCGTCGCATAACTTTTGTGACGGGGCATGTTGGAATCACTCCTAAACCTTATTCAAGTGTTAGTTACTCATATGTAATAGTTAGCTTATTATGGCCTTTATGTTTGTTATTAGCCTTAGGCTTATGTAGAAGGCCCATAAGCCTAGGCCTAGCCCAATAAGGAAAGGAAGGGAACTAGGAGTGTTGCCCTAGCTTCCCTCCTATAAATACCCCTTGTAAACCTTCATTTGAAGGTTGGTTGTTCAAGTTATTCTCTTTCACTCACCTCTACGCATAACCGTTTCATACTATCGTGTGTGTGTGTTTGGAATCTTGTTCAATCGCCTCTCTATCTTTCTATTAAGCTTGTGTGGTAAAACTAGTGACCTAACAGGTGGTATCAATCGCCAAATAGTTGGGTGTACTCGTTTGTTCTTGAAGTTTTTGGTTTTGGGTCTTACGCGTAAAGATAACGCATTCTTTAGCTCTCTTAAAAACTTGTTTTTACACTTTTTAATCCAAGATTCTTGTACTTTCAACGTTTTAAGGTGTTAAAATACTTGTTTTTGGCAAAAAGTTTCAAACTTTATGCGTGGATCATTGTTTTGAACTAGTTTTTATTCGTGGGTGTCATTCTACGCATAACTGTTTTGAGTGCTTTGGATCATCAAGTCTCACACTTTTGTGTTATTTTGGTGTTATTGAAGCTATTTCATCACACAAAACTGGTTTAGAAACATCTTTGGGCAAAATCAAAATTACGAGTAATCCTACGCGTATTGAAACCCTAAAATTACGCGTAAGATTATCCTTGGTTTGATCTTCATTTTCGTGGTTTATTCCGTGTTTTCTTACTTGGATAAGTCCGAAAATACGTCGACTTTGGATATCTTTTGCAATGTGATAGTGTAAAAGATCATTTGGGATAAAACCCTAAAATTACGCATAAGCTCAACTTTACGCGTAGAAATCCTACGCCTAAGATTTTTTTACGCCTAAGCCTTGTCTTACGCATAAGCTAAATCCTACGCCTAAGTTTCTACGCCTAACTTTGTTGTCTACGCATAACTTTAGCCTTTTCTCCTACGCGTAAGCTAAAACCTACGCGTAACTCCTTATTGTTACGCGTAATTTTTGGTGTTTTACGCATAAGTGTTATTTGGTTTATTTCTACGCCTAAGGATACTTCATCAACAAAGGTTCATTCGACTACAAAGATCCATTTTACCAACACAAGTTTATCAACATGTCACAACCACCATACTCTAACTATTTCCCTTACACTTATCCTCATCCTCAACGCCAACAACAACTAACTCCACAACATCAACAATGGAATCAACAACAAGCAATTTATCAACAACAATTTAACCAACAACATACTCCACAACTTGTTGCAAATCCACAACCTCAAATGGTTCAACCACCACAAAGTCTTCAAGCTCAACCATACACAAATGACTTTAATCAACATCCATCAAGGATCACTATGAGGGAACCCACTTGGTTTGCAAAGATGTTTGAAACTTTAAGCGGCCAACAATCAATTCATGAGGTCGGTTCACTTGATAGACCTCCAATGCTCACTCCAAGAAACTACGATCAATGGGTGATAAGGTTCTTTAGATTTTGTGATCTAAAGAAGCCACATGGAAAGTTCTTAAAGAAGGTTATCTTGGAAGGTCCTTTTGAGATGCCTACTGTCATTGTACCCGGAGATCCAAATGCCATTCCACCAAGAGATGAACAAACGAACATTGCTATCAAGCACTTGAATCCTCAAGTACTTCTACACTATGAAGCAGATGAGCTTGCAATGGAATATATCCTCCTAGGATTACCAAACCTAATTCTTCGTAGTGTTGATGCTCAAAAGACTGCAAAGAAAATGTGGGATCATATTCGCCTTCTTATGGAAGGATCAGTACTCAATCAGAAGATTTGGAATCCAAAATTTACTTGGCTTATGAACACTTCATGATTGAACCCGAAGAGACACTCGAGTCATATCATCACCGATTTTCAGACATCATCAATGATTTGGATAAACACAACATCCACATGCCAAGAATTGCGGTGAATACTAAGTTCCTAAGTAGTCTTGGTCCCGAATGGGAGAAGTATGTCATTTTTCTCCGTCAAGCTAAAAACATGCATCAGTCTACCTACGGATTGTTGTACGATTACTTGAAGCCTCATGAAAAGGAAGTTGATAGGGAAAGGATTCTCCGTGCTCAAATTGCTCCACCCACACATCCGAAAAATCAACAACTTGCCTTATATGCTCAACAAAATTATTCTCCTCAACCAAAGAACTCAACCAATGCTTCAAACCCACCAAACGATCAATCACAGCAACCTCAACAAAATCAATTGGTTCCATACAACAACAACAATGATCAAGCACTTCATAATGAGGAATCCGATCCGCTCGAAGCATTGCAACAAGGATTTGCTATGATTGCTAATGCCTTTAGCCGTTATACCAACAAATCCAACAACCGTATTCGCTCCTCATCTAATACAAGGAATCAAGCCGTTGTAAACAATGGACGAGTTGAAGTTCAGAATCGTGGTTATGGTCGACCGATGGGCGGTGGTCAAGGGTTTAATGCTGTGGGTAGGAATAACAACAGAGCTCAAGTGGTGGAACAGGAAAATGCTCAAAATGGGTTGAATGGTCTTCGATGCTACAACTGCAATGAGAAGGGACACTGGCTAATGCATGCCCAAAGCCAAGGACTAGGGGCAGTGCTTATTTCAAAGAGGCTCTTCTTTGGCTCTTAAGGATGAAGTGGTGGAACTCTCACGCACAAAGAACGAGCTTTATGGCAAATGCCGACTCGATGATGATATGGAGGACTTGCGGCCAATGCATTTGTTATGTTGATGGCTAATATGCAGAGTTACACATGAGTGACACAGCCCGGTGTATGACACCGATGGCTTGTCTCGTACCCGAACAAACCATATTTATCTCGATCTCATATCTCCGCCAACATCGATCCGGCAAGGCTCGGAATGTTCAAAATGAGTCATCCACATCTCATTCCGACGATTTTCAACTAGACCCGTAGTTATATTTGACGATCAAGATGACCAACCGGTTTCCCTTGATAATCAAATTGACTCGGTGGTCATACTTGAGGATCTCCGTAATGATCATGTTGAGACTCACGTTGAACACGCCGAACTTTTGCCTCATCCGATTTTGCTCGCTTAATACAAGACCAACAAACCATAGTGGAAGAATGTCGTGCCATTAATCAGGACTTGAAATGCAAAATGCACTGTTAACCAAGGATTTTGAATGTTTACAAAAGCAACTCAACTTTTTCAAAACTCAAGAAAAACGTGAAAACGGTTTTGAAGCGGCCTTTGCCAAATCTTATCAAAATGAAAAATATTTAGAAAGACAGATGCGATCTAGCCGCTCAAGAATGCTTTGTTGTCGAAATAGAACAATCAAACATGAACATAAAAAGCAAATTAACGCTCTCACCTTGGAAAATCAAAAAGCTAAGGCCGAGTTGTTAACTTGTCAAAAACAGTTCTCTGCATACAAAAAGCATTCAACGAAACGAATAGATGATCATCTTGAAGAAATCATCGGCTTGCAAAACAAACTTAAAGAGTTTAAAACTGTTGTTTACAAACATGGCGAGTCGGTCACACCATTGAAAAGTTTACTTTAAAACCCAATCCAAATGGATATGGACCGAATCTTGCCGATTACAAACCTAAGCTTTCAACAAAAGCATTCAAACCAAATCCGAAGTTTCCAAAGTGCGTAATATAAAGTTGATAATTCAGTTATGAATGTTGTTGAATATCATCGTCAAGAGGAATTAGATGCATAAGACGAGAGTCGATCAAAATTAGAAAAAGTTGTTTACAACAAACCTTTTAACTATTCAAAAGCGGTCACTTTCGTCACACCAACGGATTCTTCTAACACACCAAGGATTATCATCAAAACACATGAGTCTTCTAATGTTAATCCCAACCAGATTATGCACAAATTTATGGTCCTTTACCTTCCATCAGTGAAGTAAATTCAAAACCCGAAAATCGAAAAATTCTTAGATATTTTGACATCTTCATGGCTGACCTCAAAATTTTACAACATGAGATAGAATATCGCTCTGAAATCAAAATTGATCATTTTCAATCGCCTCTAGCGCGAGAACAAAGAGACATTTTTCAGAAAAATCTTTTACCTAATGTTAAAAATTTGAAAAATTGTGCATTAGCCTGGGAAAAGGATTTTCATAAGGAACTTGGAGTGATGAAGGTCGTTTTGAGAAAACGTAAACATCTATTTCTAAACTAAACGTAAAAAGAAACTGTTGAGAAAAGATGTTGATCGACTCTTGGAAGATGTCATCCGTGCTGATGTCCATAATGTTGTGCTATTGAATTCTTTGTCATATGCATTTGATCATACCTCTGCGATATCTTGTTGAATCGTGGATAAATGTTGAGAACACAAATAATGTGCTTCAGATCGAGTCCTTAAAAGTTGAAAACAAACGATTGTCAAACGAACTTTCAAATGCAATTCGTCCGCCTTAATTGGTGTCAAAAAGATATTCACGATCAACAAATTGCTTTTCAACACAAAATCGCCAGCCATGCAAAATCTTCTCGATCCTAAAATTGAGCGACTGGATGATCAAAACGTGTCTTTTAAGTGTCAAATCTCAAAATATGAACAAGAACTTTAAAAGTTAAAAGGAATATGGTGTCATATTTGATTTACTCAAAAGACTCGTGATGAAGCATCAAATGAACTTGATCATTATCTTGCACACACTAAAGAAGTTATGCATTTTGCTTTGAAATGTTCGGTCTGACAATCAAGATCTGATTCACACTATCATCAAGTTAAGAGAAATGTTAGGAAAGTATGAACAACTTCCGCCAACCATCATTAAGAGATTAGCCCCAATAACACTTAGTACTCATGCACCTAGAATCTCTACTGCCAAATCACAAGTAGCTAACGTGCTTCCTTCTACTGAAACAGAATAGTTGAGCCTTTTCCAAACGTCCGCACTTCACAGCCTAGGAGCACTCAATAGAAGAATAGGAAGTTGCGACCTAAGAAAAGATCAATCAAGAATGCTAAAGTAGAAGAACACCCTAGGACTATGAATAAGACTCACGCTGCCTCCACTATAGATATTAAGGCCCGCAAATGTAATAGAAATAGTGATGTAACGAATGCTAAACCGTTAAGTACTTTTGATATTCACCGATGCACCTTGTGATATTTGTCGTAAAAGTATGAATTATTGTCATGATAAATGTGTTGCTAAAGCTATCATCTCTCGTTTAAGGAATCCTAAGAACCGAATACCTCTAGGCCCACTAATCTTTCTAAGTCTGTGCTTGGTAGACCGCCATCTTTAGATTCTAAGAAACGCATTGCTGTCCCTCTAGCTCCATTTTCACCTCCTAAGAATGTAGTACCACCTAGTGCATTCACTAAGACTAAAGCAAAGAGTAGTTATAGATGGCGGAAATGGATATATAACACACTAGGATTTAAGTGGATACCTAAAGCTATTGATGTGTGTATATCTACTATATCGCTACGAACCCTCTAACATTTCGGGTTCCAAATCTACTTCTATTCCATCCGTGTCGCCTGTGTAATGCAGTGATACGATCATTCTCTGGATTGTTGATAGCGGATGTTCCCGACACATGACAGGCAATCTTAAATGTTATCAAACTTTATTGCAAAGTTCATTGGCACCGCCGTTCGAATGATCACTTCGCAGCTATCATGGGCTATGGAGACTATGTCAATGGGAACATCGAAATTAGCGGGGTTTACTATGCGGAAGGCCTCGGTCATAACTGCTTTCGAGGTCAGTTTTGTGATGGAGATTTGGAAGTTGCTTTTCGGGAGAAAACTTGTTTCATTCGTGATCTACAAGGAAATGACCTTATGTCTGGATCGCGTAATTCTAGTCTCTACACTATCTCTATGAAAGACATGGTTGCTTCATCTCCCATATGTTTACTTTCAAAGGCAACATCAACAAAATCCTGGCTATGGCACCGCCGTCTCTCACATCTAAACTTTCAAACCATCACCAACCTTGCTCGACACAAACTAGTTGAAGGACTTCCACGGTTTCGGTATTCTAAAGATCACCTTTGCTCAGCTTGTGAACAAGGCAAAAGCACTCGTGCTCATTTTCCTTCAAAGGTGGAACACAGCTCTCAAGATGTGCTTCATCTTCTTCACATGGATTTGTGTGGCCCGATGCGCGTGCAAACGATCAATGGCAAACGCTACATCTTAGTAATTGTTGATGACTATTCACGCTGGACTTGGGTCTACTTTCTTCGAAGCAAAGATCAAGCTCCACAAATGATCATCACCTTTCTCGCGAAAATACAAGTTCAGCTACTGAAACACCGCTCGACTAATCGAACAGATAAAGGCACTAAATGTGTTAATCAAACTCTTCGTGAATTCTATGAGAAAGTGGGAATTCAAAGATCGACATCTATTGCACGCATACACCGAACAAAACGGAGTTGTCGAAAGATCGAAACCGAACGCTTAGTGGAAGCCGCAAGAACAATGTTAATCAATGCTAAACTTCCAGATTACTTATGGGCGTAAGTCGTATCTACTGCATGCTATACTCAAAACCGTTCTATGATTACAAAACGCCACAACAAAACACCATTCGAGCTCGTCCATAACAGAAAACCGAATCTAAAACACTTTCATGTATTTGGATCTCTTTGCTATCCGAATAATGATCGTGATGACTTTGGAAAGCTCAAAGCCAAAGCGGACATTGGAGTCTTTATCGCATAATTCCAAAGGTTTCCGAGGTGATGGAAACGATTCATGCTCATTTCGATGAACTTACGGAAATGGCTTCGGAGTATAACAGCTTAGAACCCGGTCACAACCGCTTAAACTTCCCTCAAACCCCATCATCGGTGAACAAAGCCCCGGCTTACTCGTCAACAAATGGAAAGGTTATTTGCTCCTGCTCGCTGACGATATTGATGAACGTGCTCCGTGTATCCGCTTCGCTCAAACCGATAATACTCTTTTACCCGATACACCGCTACAACAACTATTGCAAGATGCACCTACACCAGCTTGACTCCACCACAACAGCTTGAACAAACCGCTTCCAACAATGATGAAGCCGATGATATTCTCAATGAAATACCCCCACCTGCAGATTTTGATCCAAATGCGTTCTTCAACCCGCTTGCTAATGAGATCGCCGCACCGGATGTCGCGAATCTTCAACAAACCATTTGAATCCTCAGAATCCGCACAATGTATACCAACATCAACCCTCCACACATAGATGGACGAAAGACCATCCTCTCGAAAACATTATTGGCAACCCGAATCAACCGGCGTTACGAGACAACGCCTTCACACGACGGTGAACATTGCATTTATGCACTCACCGTCTGCCAATCGAACCTAAAACATCAAAGACGCAATGACAAAAGACAACCGGATTGAATCCATGCAAGAAGAACTCAACCAATTCAAACGCCTTGAAGTATGGGAACTGGTTGAAAGACCAACAGGGGTCTACGTCATTGGTCTCAAATGGATTTGGAAAACAAATTGATGTCTTTGAAGGAAATGTTATCGAAATAAGTCACGCCCGGTGGCTAAGGGTTATCGCCGTCGAAGAGGGTATTGACTTTGAAGAATCTTTTGCTCCGGTTGCTCGCCTTGAGGTCGTCGATATTTCTAGCGTCATGCGGCTCATATGAATATGACGGTCTATCAGATGGATGTCAAAACTGCGCTTCTCAATGGACAACTTAAAGAAACGGTTTATGTCAGCCAACCAGATGGATTCGTTGATCCCGAAGTTTCGAATCACGTCTACAAACCGAACAAAGCTCAGATGGTCTCAAACAAGTTCCTCGGGCATGGTACGATAAGCTATCATCCTTCCTCATTGCTAATAATTTCACCAAAGGTTCGGTTGACCCAACTCTTTTTATACAATATCACGGGAACATATCTTAATTGTTCAAATTTACGTGGATGACATCATTTTTGGGTCTACACATAAAAGTTTTCAATCGCTTTTGCAAAACTAATGAAGAAAAATTTTGAAATGTCCATGATGGGTGAACTTACATTCTTTCTGGACCGCAAGTTCATCAATCACCCCGTGGTATTTTCTTGAGTCAGTCCAATATGCCCTTGAATTGTTAAACAAATTTGGAATGAAAACCTGTGACACCTATGCCACACCAATGGCTCATACCAAGAAGCTAGACGCTGATTTACATGGGAAATTGGTGGACCCTACAAAATACCGTAGTATTATTGGGTCTCTCATGTATCTAACAGCGCAGACTGATATTGTCTTTGCCGTATATCTTTGCTCCCGTATCGGCCGCGACCAATGAAACCCACCTCTCTGAGCCTAAAAGAATCCTCCGATACATCAAGGGAACCATTAACTTGGGGATCCGTATCCGAAGGATTCGGTTTTGAACTAATCGCTTTTGACGACCACGCAGATGCTTAGACTCACGGAAAAGTACTTCAGAGCTTTACAATTTCTTGGTGATAAACTAGTGTCATGGCAATCGAAGAAGCAGGATTGTACATCGCCGTCCTCAACCGGCGTAATATGTAGCCATGTCACCATGTTGTGCTCAAGTCATATGGATGAGAACACAACTCAAAGACTATGGTTACGTATTTGACGTAATCCCGATGTATCGCGACAATCGGAGTGCCATTGCAATCTCGTGCAACTCGGCCAAAGACTCGAAATCAAAGCACATCGATCTTCGATATCATTTCATCAAGGATCACGTGGAACAGTGGTACTTGTTGAATTATATTTTGTGGGTACAGAATACCAATTGGCGATCTTCTCACCAAAGCCTTGCCTCCCGCTAGGTTTAATGAGTTGGTCCACCGGATTGGTATGAGGTGTTTGACTCAAGAGGAATTGGATGACCTCCTAAAACAGTCTTAAAAACCTCAAACACCAAATTCTATTTTGTAAATAATTTTTCAAAAACAAAATACAAAATTATAAAACCCGATAAAACAACAAAAATATTCTTCTAATCTAATTTTCTTTCAACATGGCAAGTACATTTCTTCCGTCAACACTTTAATCTTTCAAAATTCAATATTTTTCCGATCAAGTGTTGAGGGGGAGAAAATAAACTTTAACTGCTTCAAAACATCTGTGTACTTGCATGTTATCTTATCTCGGTTGTTTCTTTTAACAAATGGTGGTAAATTTTCGGGTACAATGACACTCCTCGGACTAAATTTATAACCTTTCATTATTTCTTAAGTCGAGGGGGAGTGTCGTCAAAGTTTCTTTCCTAAAAACTTTGTTTGGTAACCAAAATGGAAGTTAAATGGCTTTGTTTGAAAAAGGAAAAGGTGGAGGGACCAAAACTGTCAAAACTTTAAAGTTATTTTAAATAAAATACCCACCAACCTCATTTACTTCTATCACATTTAATACTTCACCTAATATCATCTAAAACCAAAATCGCTTTGACAAATCCGGTTTGATCATCAATTTGTAAGTGATTTCGTGTTTACAACAAGTTTTTAAGCAATGGTTTTGAATCTTTCAAAAATCCAACGGCTTAATCTCATGATATAGTCATGTTTGTGTCTTACGCGTAAGCGCATGAACACAAATCATTAAAGGGTGTTTGTAGTTATAAGAATTATGTCAAAATGTTTTAATAACATCAATGATATGCTTTCTATCCTCAAAACAAACCCGTAAACACGAATTGAATGATTTTGAAAATTATGGTTTATGAGTCGATTTGGGTTTTTCCAAATGTGAAGTGTTTTGGTCAAAAAGATTGTTGGGTTATGGTCATATGTTGATGAATTGATGATTTCCATGGTTGTTAACCACCCAGAAACACTAATTGATCAACAATTTGAAGTTAGGGTTTAATGTTCATAACTTTGGGTAATTTTGATTCACAACGAATTAGATGTTAATACTTGGCCTAAAGACTCTAACAACACCTAGACCTACCGTAATTAATTTGGTGCAAATCCTATGGTTAAAAATCATACGCGTAATTCTTAAACCCTTAGGGTTTTGACCTACGCGTATGACTTTTACGCGTAATCTTCCTATGAATGTTCATGCCATAAAATGTTGTTAAAATGAAGTTATGTGTTAATGTTGATGATTGATGAACTTATTTCAAGCTTTGCTACGCTTAATATTCAGAATCAAGGTCATTTGCAACCCTACGCATAAGGATTACCCTACGCGTAGTCTTGTTACGCGTAAGAATAATCCTACGCATAACGCTTACGCGTAAGGTTCTACAATGGACTACGCGTATCCCGTGAAGGATATGCGTAAACAAGGACCTCTACGCGATAAGGTCTACTCTTACGAGTAAGCCTTACGCGTAAGGTATATATACGCCAACGCGTAAGCTCTACGCATAAGGTCCCCTTTTCCTACGCGTAACATTTCTTACGCGTAGTTAGATCCTACGCGTAAGCTTTCGCTCTACGCATATATAACTACTATTTACGCTTAACTTTGCCAATACTACGCTTAACCCTGGATTGACCTTCATGATGATTTGTTACGTGTACAAACTTGTAAATAAACTAATCATAACGTCACGAATCCAATAATGTCACTAATAAACTTAATCGTCTAATATGCTGTGAACAATAAGTGATAACATAAACTTTAAAACTTAAAGTTAACTAACTCACGAAACATTTCACGACATCATTGAACTATTGAACATACAAGTGACTTAGGACTCGTAACAATCATTATCACTATACATTCAATAACTAGACAATAAGACCTTCTGTTGACTAACATTATGTCTTTCGATATGTTGGTTCTTTTGGCTAATGTTATTTCGAGATCAAGACATGGTGAACAAATGAATATGGATGCATCTGAAGTTCTCTCCATTGCTAATATCTATCCTTATGGCTATCCAATGAAGATAGGAAAGAATAATCTCCGTGTTGACTTTGACACCCTCACTTGCTCGAATCTTCGTGTTTAATTGCTATTGATATTCGAGGACTCATCCGTATCGTAACATGCTCACTCACTCTGCAACGCTCCTCGAGATCTACATCCAACAGTTCCGGAACACTATGGAAAGGGTCAAAGGACGGATCGTGACGGTGACTCAATCACAAACAAGTCACCATTACACCTGCAGACTTAAGGGCTGTTCTCCTAATTCCCGAACCAACCAAACTTTATGCCACACCAAGAGCTCACTCTCCAGTTCTTAATCAATATCGGTTATGACGAGGCTACGGGAGTAATCACCAAGCATTCTCACGTAGAGCTTAAGAGTATTCCTCAACCATGGAGAACTCTCTACATGATCATCACCAAGTCTGTTTCTCGTCGCGGATAAAGGCTATGAGCATCCTATGCTCATGGAACTGCAAATATTTTGGGCATTGGTCAACATGAAACACATCGCTATCGAAGCTCTGATTTGGGATGACATGATGTCATTTCTCAACAAACTTGGCTCAAAGATTCCCTACATCGGATATACTAAACTGTTGATCCAGAGAGCACTTGGACTTCATCCCGATATTCCCAAGAGGCTCAATGACCCCGACAATCACGATATGTTGACGGAACCTATTCTATCGGTCAGAATCAAGGAATCGCCTACAAAGAAACAAGGTGTTGTGTTGCCGATTTCCTTCTATCAAGATGTCGAAAAGCTCAAACGCATACAAAAGGTATCCGGAAGCGTTAGACAAGGCAAAGTTGGTCATCTCGACGAAAAATCTTCTCGAACACCTGTAAGGAGAACCATAAGAGGAAGTGCTGGAAGTGTTACAAGTACAGATCTTTATAGAAAGCTTCCCAAAAGGAATCCTCCTCGTAAAAGGATTGTTCTTGTAAAGGAAGCTGAACCTATTCCCACATCTGAACCGCAAAGAAAGCTTGTGGACGAAAGCTCAAGGTACCGACACGATGAAGAGATTACCTACTCGAATCCGCAACCGTAACACCTCCTTCAGCCTAAACCTCCAAGTCCACCGGTGATAAAGGAAAAGGAAAGACTCTGTACTTGTACCGTATGATGAAAGCTCGATCAAGAAGAAGAGCAACCGGATATATCATACAGGAATAAGTTTAATATCGTTAGACACCTTCACAAAGCTGAAGAATTTGCTAAAGACCAAATGGGTGGTCCCGAGGATCAAGTGGTGTCCCACTCAACCATCTCCCGATGCGGTTAATCAACCCGATAAGGGAGCCGGTGCCACCACTCTTATGCAACAACAAAAGCTTGTGGAGGATACTATCGAATATGAGTTTGAGGAACCGAAACCGAGAAGTCCAAAAAGATCAAGATGCTGATTATGATACGTTTCTTCTAGATAGTCCTACGCGATCAAAGGAAGAAACCTCTGAACCTCCAAGGATCCGAGTCTCCTCATATCACTTCATCATCAGATTCGTCTTCTCACTCCTCGCCACCACCATCAAAGAAGTCAACCAAATCATCATCCAAATCCGTGAAGAAACCATCTAAATCTTGGATTTCTCAAGCTCATGAACGGATTACCAAAGCCGCCAAACAAGTCGAAAGAAAACGTGCTCAACAAAAGCTAAATTTCTTTGTCGATCACATACAAAGATATGTATGACGAGCATGAAAAGATAAAAGGAGAAAGGAAGTTTGTTCAGAAATTCATGAAAAATCACCGTCAAGAGGAACTGAACGAAATGATCGAAGGCTACACTAAAAAGTACCTTCTGGAGTACGCTCCTAAAGTCACAAAGGAGTTGTTCACCAAACAACTTTATCCAAATCTTATGCAGATCGCCAAGCAAACTATTCGATCAACACCCTTAACCGTCACAATCAATCCAACCGATCCGATAGTTTTCTCGATTAATGAATTGGTGGCCAAGCTTGTTACACAAATGTCTGCACGATCTGGGACATTTACTTCTGATGAAGGAAAGTTGTTTCAAGCATTGCCGGACTACCAACTTCAAGAAGCTTGTAGATTTGAAGCTGAAAAGTCTAAACGCCCTAGAGACGATGAAGACAAGGATAAGGATAAAGACTCGCACCTAAACGCCGTCGAAGCCGGTGAATCTTCTTTGATGCAACCTCCTCCACAACGGGCTCTCGTTCAACAAACATCTCCTCCTCGTCTTCTACCGAAAAACCTCGGACGATTCCGAAGTTACCACCCCCGAATCAGAAAACCGATGATCACTTTGAGTATACGGGTGGTGACGATGAAGAGGTCCTTGAGCCCCTACAACAACCCACCTCTCCCAAACAAGTTCGAAACCGTAATCATCATCTAGGCCTTCGAAAAAGAAGAAGACGCCTCTGACTGACGTCGTATCATGGCTAGATGACGATAAAACAGAGGAATTTGAATGGTTTTCTAATCTTGTTAACAACACTCCCTACCGAAGAAGGTCGAATT
Organism: Chrysanthemum makinoi; assembly: GCA_910596185.1. NCBI lineage: Eukaryota > Viridiplantae > Streptophyta > Magnoliopsida > Asterales > Asteraceae > Chrysanthemum > Chrysanthemum makinoi. The sequence goes on along the minus strand of OU343225.1, from coordinate 236,225,662 downwards.
TGGTAGACGGCTCTACATTGGAGCATGCAAAAATTCTGCAAGAAAAGTTCCATGTGAAGAAAATGACGAAATCTGAAATGCGAATCAAAAATGAACCATTTCAACTTCTAAAAGACAGCTCTGAAAGTGCCCTCGAGGTTGAATATCACCTTGAAAACATTGCTCGAGCTATGTCTAACAACATGGATTGGCTCAACCCGGAAGCAAACATTGACTTCACACAAAGGGACAACCCTCCATACTACACCGATTGGACCAAACCTCTACCAACACTTGGACAAACAACTGAACCAAGGATTCCTTTCAGATACTTCTTCAACAAAGACCTGGATTTTCTTCTACACGGTGACGATGATTCAAGAAAATATGCTACGTCGTTGACACTTCCATTCCCAGCTGCTGTCTACTCAAACTGCATAGCCATTGAGGAACGTGCCAATCACTTGTTCTCCAACACGTGGAGGCATACCGAGATGCATTGTATGGGATTCATCATCGGCCGAACGCCGACGAATCTACTATAGAAGCCGCCAGTTCGAAGTCTCAACATGCTGTGCATAGTTCTAAAGATATCGTTGCCATCATACACGTTGAACTTTCGTCTAAATGGGACTACACATTCCTAAAGAAGATCGTAGTCAAACGACAAGATGAACGGGACTATGCTTTCTCTGAGGTTGACTTTGAGAATTTGTCTCTCAATGACATCGAAGACATGTACCTTGCCAAGGTACAGTGTCGCATGAGACAATTCTCAACTGCAGTACAACGTGAATTTATCAAGTCACTTCTCATCTTCATAAGACGGATTGTCATCAAGGAACGTGTAGAAGATCTCCATGGCCGTTGAATCTTATCAGACGCGTGTCAACTTCACTCCTCCAAAGCTTGATCTTCCCGATATCAACCAGCCATCTCAATATACACTCATCAGGAAACCTTTCGGCGTTGTTTACCGTAGTGAACTTCAAAGAAACTGCTTAATGGCGTGTAGCGAACTCCACAAGTTCGGGATCATACTTTGAAGCTGGTTAGGGATGGATTGGCATACATGTTGAAGGATATACGCCAGAAAATTGGGTCTCCTAAGCGGAATTCTCGTGAAAGGAGGGATGTGAGACGGATCATCACAATGATTGATGAACGGTTGTTTCGAAGGGATCGATTGACGATTGGAGAGTTATGTCGGTGGTCGACCCGTGAGAAACATAACCGATTTCAACGCCTGCACACTCCCGGGAACATCACCGCACTTCCTGGTACCCCTTGAATTGTTTTCTTCATATCATTTTGGATGTTTGATTGATTATGTAAATGGCTTGTGCACACATTACAATGTACAACCCGTACTTGTAAATAAAGGACCCGTGGTACGCCTGCCACAATCCTTAGATAAGGAGCGAAAGCTTCTTACTTTTGAGTAAAACCTATCAAACCTTTCACTTTTCAAGGTTTTGCTCAAAAGAACAAGTACTTTCCCTTATGATTTTCAAAACCTCAACCGCTTATATCACTCGTTGAGGGGGAGTACTTGATTCAAAACTTTGTTCAAAATTGTTCTCGGTGGTCATTCTTCCCGCAACACTCGAAATGGTCATATTTATTCTCAAACGCTTCAAAAATAACACTTTAATATGCCATTTTTGAGGGGGAGAAAATATGTGATAAGAAATATGTTGTGTAAAATGCAAATGAATCTGTGTGGACTTAACCAACGAATTGACGATGCTTAACTGTTAGTAACTCGAAAAGACTTGTCCCGACGGTAATAATTTCAAGCTTGTTCGCTAGTGATGTAAACGTGTCTCGCAAAGGACTTGTCTAAGTAGAATGTACCATTCGAGAAACTCTTGATAAACATGAACTCTGACGGGTTTGACGACCTTTCGAGGATTGTCTACACCTTCAAGGTAGTTATTAGAGCTAGTTGTCACCTAAAAGCGGACAATGCAACTCTTTAACTATGCCACGTAACCGTGTCTCATGGGGGAATGTCTATCTTGAGTTGATCAATTCAAAATGTGCGCTCTTTCCTCACTGTGCATTTTAACCGCTAAAACTCTTAAGCACATGTGGAGGGGAGTATTTATGCAAAATCTTATCTCAACAGTGGTACTAAAATGTTTTTCATTCATAAACACTTTGAGAGATTTTTCATATCAGTGGTTTTATGGCAACATAGGTTAGTCATGGAGTTATAAGGTGACTAAGGTTAGGAATAACCGTCCTATGATCCGCCAGAGTCGGATGGATCTACCCAAGGACATCACAAATAGTTAGTATTTAGAAGTCCTTAGGTATGATTGTAAAAAGGAGAAAATGAGAATCGGAGAAAGAAGGAGTTGAAGAATTAAAAAGAAATGCAAAGAAAAGGGTGAAAAGAAATAGCCCTCCGGATTATTCAACTTAGGCGCATAATCGGGTTCAATTCATATGCTACTTGGTTGTCACTTTGTGACGCCGTATTGAAGATTAAAAGTCGTCATGGACCCAAAGGACGCATGCACTAAAAACCTTCTTATCCACTCAAGTTTCTCTTAACAGAAGCTTGTTTCATTCTCACTGGGAACCCTACGTAAACTATCGGCTTTCTCTTAGAGATTGCCGGTATTGAAGAAGGAGACCCTCTCCCTAGTCTCCGCTCCAGAAAACCAAAACGCACTATTGAGTCTAGAGCCACGAGATTCATCAAAAGATCTCTTAGGTACACTTGACATTTAATCACTTGATGATCAACAATAAGGTTATCAATGGTTCATATCGAGTCCTTCACAGATCTTAGCAATCTGTCGAGAACATTTATGAGAGGTTCACATTTGTGATCCTCGGTGATTGAATGGAAACTCCCGCCAGGTCAACATCAAACGCCGACAAAGGTCGCCGGCAACTCCCCGTGAATTACGCTTAGTGTGTCTCAAACGGTCTACAGTCGTGAGGTGATGCTTCGTGTACCTCGACTCATCGAATCGTAGATGTACTTCGTACATCGTGTTATCTCACTTGTGGGACTCGATTCAGAACGGCCTTTGTAAGAATTAGAGTTGTGTTTTCACACTATGCCGTTAACACTCTCGAAGTTCAAACTTGTAAGTGCCGGAATCCGCTTATTACTAACCGCTTTAATGTTTTCTTCTTATGGAAGCTCTGGAGCGGAATGATCGTGCAGATTCTTCTCATGCTCACGCCAACATCATCACTAATGGAAGTTCTATCCAAAAGCAACACAACAAATGATTCTTCGTCAATACAGAGAATCTACAAAGTTAAAGACTTAAAGAACTCCATCAAGATCTTGAATTCCAACGCCAAAGAGCGTGTGAGCATGTTGAAGAACGACGTGGAGACACCGTAGCAAATGGGCGCACTGAGGCGCACTTGATGCGACAACAACAACATAATATCACTTTCACCACAAAGAACAATGATCAAAGAACAAAGTTAATGATGACGCCAAAGCATAACCGCTTCAAAGTAAACTATCTCTACACCGGGAGATTGTTCAAATCAAGGCAATTCTTCTCACAAGAAAGAAGAATGTCGAAGACGCCAAAGCTACTATTACAACAACGCCTTCACCGTTTTCATCACCAACACTTGAGTGTTTGTTACTCATATGTAATAACACTTGAGGGGAGATTGTTGGAATCACTCCTAAACCTTATTCAAGTGTTAGTTACTCATATGTAATAGTTAGCTTATTATGGCCTTTATGTTTGTTATTAGCCTTAGGCTTATGTAGAAGGCCCATAAGCCTAGGCCTAGCCCAATAAGGAAAGGAAGGGAACTAGGAGTGTTGCCCTAGCTTCCCTCCTATAAATACCCCTTGTAAACCTTCATTTGAAGGTTGGTTGTTCAAGTTATTCTCTTTCACTCACCTCTACGCATAACCGTTTCATACTATCGTGTGTGTGTGTTTGGAATCTTGTTCAATCGCCTCTCTATCTTTCTATTAAGCTTGTGTGGTAAAACTAGTGACCTAACAGGGCAGTAGCCAAATTTCTTATTTTCAAGTGACGGTGTCAGGCTTTAAAAGAGTAGGTCGTCGCAACTCAGACGGCCTAGATTTGATCCAGACGGCGTTAGAGACTGAAGGGGACGGCGTCACAATCATAAGGTGACGCCGTCGCAAGACTAACGTAGCCAATAAGAAACCCTAATGACGGCGACCCGACGGCGTCACAAATCATAAGGTGACGCCGTCGCGATTGTAATCTTATATATAGAATCCAAATTTTTTAGTTTTAGTGGGTAGTCTTTTGGAGTAAAAACCTAAATCGAACCAAGGCTGTCTTGTACAGTATTTTAGGGTTCCAAACCATATCTTACACCAAGATAAGTGTTTTACTTCATTAATTCAATTATGTCTTTAATTATTTGTGTGTATGCTTGCATGTTCTCCATGTCCGGCTAATTTACTTGTGTGTTTGCTTAGGGAATATGAAACTTAATTATAGAATATTGATTGGTTGTCTCTTATCTTAATTGTTAATGATCTAGTAATGCTATAGGTCATTCGTTGTGTAGTTAATACTTGATTAATCTTTGTGAACCTTAGACTATAACGCCTAGAGTAGTTGTAGGCTAAACCATCCAAAGAGTACCTTAGAGTTAGAGTCTATAATTCCTAGAGATTTTGTAGACGAGACCCTTTGGTAATTTCAAAGAGTTAGGGACAAACGCATACCCTACGACTTTAGACACACAACGCGATTAGGAATAAGGACGTGACAATTCAACTATCAATAGGAGATAATTAAAGAGTAAGAAAACCTAAGTAAACACATCTTTAAACTATCATACGAGCACACAATAATTAGACATAGACTACCATCACCTTAGATTAGATAATTACAGTAATCGGTAGAAATACCAACCCCCAAATCCAAACCCCGAGATTCGTACCTTTCCATTTCCTAAAAAACATAAAAAGATAAAAAAATAATCTTCCTCAACCCCAAACCTTAGCGTAGTAACTTCTCACTAGCATTCCTATTCCCCTAGAGAACGATATCAATACCCGTGGCTTACCCTAATACTACACTACAACGATTAGGTTCACTACCTAGGGTGTTGAAAAACTTGCTCGACGAAAAGGAAGTTCCTTTGACCCCGAACGACGCGTGTAGCGTTATCAGTAATACATATGTACAACAACTAGTGTTTACATATTGGGCAAATATATACATAACTAGTATGTATTATAATGGGTAAATACTATAACCCATGGAACATATTCATAACCCATGGTATTGACCCATACCCATTTGACTAGATGCATTGCACCTATTAGGTACATTGTATCTAAAGAAATACCCATGGATCAACCCATAACCCATGACCCATGACCCACAACCAAAATACCCATGGATAAAGAGGAGCAACCCACGGATCCCTAGCATTACACTAGACGGATCCCTTGAGGGTGGGATCCGTGGAACAGTAAGTGTTTTTCCTCTATAAATAGTGAGCCATTTCTTCCTTTTGGCTTGCCACTCTCACACATACTTTTCCCAAGTATTGTAACTCTCTAACTACTGATCCTAAGGGATCTTTCTATGTAGTTTGTCTTTTGTTTTCGTTTGATTCTCTAGGTTCCTCTTAAAGGCGAGATCACCACTTCTTGAAGTCGAGCAAGCGCAAGTCCATGAGTTGCCATGCTTCATCATCATCAAGACTACTGAGGTTCTCTTGTTGATAGTTCTTTCTTCCTCCATAGAAGTGTTGTGTCGAAGGCATTAGTGAAGGATGTCGAAAGAGTTAAGATGAAAGCATTAGTGAAAGGTGCTTAACGTACGTGTCAAAAGCATTAGTGAAGAATGCTAAAGGATTCAAGACGAAGGCATTAGTGAAAGGTGCCAAGCGTTCGTGTCAAGGGCATTAGTGAAGGATGCCTAGGAGTCAAATCAAGTGGCATTAGTGAAGGATGCCAAGGTCGTATAAACGATGAGGTGCATCGTTATACAAATAGTGATAGCTTGTTTCCAAGGATGTTGATATCCTTGATGGTTTTATAATAAGGAGTGGGTCTCTTTTGGGATTAGGTGTTGTGTAGTGTTGGGCAGTAGTTCCTCCATTGTAATGGAACTCGGTACTTAGCCTAGTACTGGATAAAGGGTAGGCGATGTTGTGTTAGGTGTGGTTCACCTTGGTGAAAGAACTCGGTGGTTAGCCTAGTACCGGAAAAAGAGTAGGCGACGTTGTGAAGGCTTCTCCGCCATAAGTAGTTGGTGTCGTGTAGTGATTACAAACTCTCGAGTAGGTGACTCGGGGAGTGGAGTAGGGCAAGGAAGGTGTCCTTGTAGCCGAACCACTATAAATACTCGTGTCATGGTTTTGTGCTTCTTACTCTTTATCTTTCATTACATTCTTTATATATCTATCTATCAACGTCCAACATACACATCTAAATAGATTGACATAAGTCGATCTAAATATTTTAAAACAAAGTTTTAATTGGTAAAACATTCAACCCCCCTTTTAGTTTTCCACAAATTTTATTATCCGAAAGTTTAAAGAAATGACCATAACAATAACTGTTATCATCTTTCTTTATTTTCATTCGAAGTGAAAAGTAAATAGAATCAATTCTGTAACGAAAACAACAAGTAGAACCTACCTTAGACCCATATAGGATCTTGAAAAACGTTATCTTTTTCTAATCCTTTATGTGTCGGTGTGATTAGGGCTTGGTTATGCTAGATTCGGAGATGAGATTAGATCGTTTAGTTGAGATGAGATGCGATGGAGATTGGTTAATCTATGATTGATATGCATTTGATGATATGGGAGAGAAAAAAACATTTAAGATGGAGGCGTTTATTTTGAGTTTAGGGTTAAGGTGAAAGAAATGAGGATTAGGGTAAAGTAGTGTTATCACTACTCTTTATACCCGTCAAATTAGGGATAGATATGGATGTTGGACCGGACCATTGATGGGCTCAAATGGTTTGGTTGAAGTTGTAGATCATTTGGGCTTGCGTGGTTATTACTTCTTTGGGCCAGATTTAATATCAAAACGCAATATTGTTGGATCCAAAAATGACACATTGGGCCGAATTTTAATTATTTAAATGTATTTTTAATACAAAGTGTTATTTTTGGGATATATTATGTCCAAAAGGAGTGGTATTTTGGTATGTTATATTTTCACGAGGATACGTTTTGACAAGATCGGGAACCATTATCAAGTTCATTTTAAACCGTTAACAAAGGCTAGATTTGGAAATTTAACCGCAAGATGTGACTACGGCACGAATTCACTATTATTTATTTGAGGTTGAAGTGGATATCACTTAGTATCTGAAGATATCGGGGTTGGTTGGATGCATGATTCTTCGAGATCCCTTTTCGAGCTTTAACAATTATGAATGACAAAGAGTTTAGTTGTCTAGTTATACCTGATGTAAGGAGTTACGTTATTGTGCTCACAGCGTATAACTATCACTTTTAAGGAGTTACGTTGTTGTACTCAAGTGTCACAAAAAGCTGTGGATAATTCGAGAAACTTTAAGTTTACCTTTTTTTCGATGGTGGTAAAAAAAGGGTTTTTCGTCTGACAATAGTGCAAGTTTAAGTCACAAGTTCGGGTTATTTTACTTCTATCTCAAGTTCGTCATATTGGATTTTTCTCCATCAGTAGTCACTACAAAAAGCCGTCAGAATGATAATGGGGTCGGTAAAGAGTTAGCTGAGAAGAGTATACACGAGTAGAGAAGTTTTATCAGCAATTGATTCTCACAAGATATTTATGGTACTTCACAATTGTTCGATTAATTGGACATATATGGTTTCGCTGTCTCCAATTCATCATCAACATACGTGGTGTATGATTCTGATTCATTGAAAACATCGGGGGGAAGAGAGTGTACACAACCTTGTTTCTTTGACGACTTTTGCGAAAACCCTCTCCTTTCATGAATTTCTTCAATCAGGGGGAAGAAATGAGACGATATGTGGTTCAAATTTCTCAAGTTTTTGTTATCGTCTCACTTGCACAGAGTTATAGCATATTCACAAGTAACTATTATTCCGATAGACCACAACATTCAGGGGGAAGTTGTTTCATCTCGTCTTTCGCGGATTGTTTGGTGTAAAGCATCTACATATGTGAGAAGATCTTGCTGATTTCTTGCATGTTACCCCCGAACGGATTTTCCGCAATAAGTCATATTATCTTGTGTGGTTTCTTTGCTCGTCTACAAATTCCGTTGCGTACTGAAAATTTCAAAAGTTAGAGGAAATGTCTACTACATCAAAGTTTCGAATCTGCTAAAGACGGTTGCCAGTTTGGGGGGAAGCTGATTCAGAAACTTCGCAAAAAAGAAGTGTACGGAGAAGCTGATAAAGACATACAACATGATTTGGGGGGAAGTTAATCCAATTCATCCATATTACATCATTTTCCTACAAGTGAAGAAAACGGTTCTCAAGTCGAGGTATAAGAAGAAGACAAAGAGCGTAAAATTTCATCATCCTCAGCACTTGAAGAGCTTATGAAGACCTTTCTTTATTTGTTTTCTATATTTGTAGTAAATGTTGTAAGTAATCCCTTTTTTCATCCCATTGGGGGAAGATTGTTGGAATCGCTCCTAACTCGTAAATGAAACGACATTGACGGGATTACATTTTCTATCTTTGTTAGTTTAAACACATGGGCTTGTTATGTCTATTTGCCATAGTTGTATATGTTTAGGTATAAATACCCTCCTAGACTTTCCTAGGAGGGTGAGACTCTTAGTGTAATCCTTTCATTTTCCTTTAATAAAATACACACTAGTTTCCCTTCTCTCTAGTTTCTCTCTCTAACTTGAATATGGTGTTCTTCCATCTTCCAAGACCTCCCGATTCACCAAATCATCCATAAAAATGATCATAACATATTTTCACATTATGCTTTTAATACTCTCGATATTCGAACTTGTAAGTGCTAGAAATCCCGCCAAAAGATTACTTTCATGAATCGAGTCCTGAAGACGTGGTTCATTACTTTAATTTATTCTATGTAATGATAACTGTCCCTCAACGGGATTCAGACGGCTGATGTGCCCGACCAAGGTAAATGGAATCAAGACATTCATCAGTAAAACAATAGTAGTGGTCAATTCTATAAGAAAAGTCAACCGTGATCGATTGGTATTCTTTCAACTAAGATATTCATATAGGTACTGATGGTTGTTCCTTGGAGAAAAGACCGCACCATCTTCACATGCTCATACCAACATCATATCAAAAGAAAGTTCTCGCCAAAATCAAAGGCAACACAAAGTTAAAGATGATTCTTCATCAAAGTCAAAGAATCTACAAAATTCAAAGACTTGAGAACTTCGCAAAATTGGAGATTGAAAGTCAAAAGAAGTGTGAGCATGGTGGAGAAAGATGTGAAGCACCATTACCACAGAAGCTGACGAAAGGAAGACGACAACATATGATCACCACAACCACAAAGAACAAAGAAACACGAGACGTCAAGCTAATAAAGTCAAAGAAACCAAAGCATATCTACTCACAAGAAAGAATAACGTTGGAAAGACGTCAAGAAACCTAGATGACCAACCCTTAGAGGGAGATTATTGGGATCACATGTAACTACTATCAAGTGTTGGTCATTAGATATGTAATAGGTTGCTAATTAGGCTTACATGTTTGTAATGATAGCTAGGCTTATGTAGTAAGCCCATAGGCCTATGCAAGGTCCAAACGAATCCTAGGAAGGGACTAGATGTGTTGCCCTAGCTCCCTTGCCTATAAATAAGACATGTAACCCTCTTAGGAGGGTATTTGGTTCTTTTATTTTATGCATTAAACCTTTATTATCATTTTGTGTGAAAGTATCAACCATCTCATCTCTTTCTCTTATCATTCTACATGTTATTATGCTTGTGTTATCATCCTCATGGTGACCTAGCAATATTGATGGAAAAAATTACTATGACTGAATGATTTATGAAATATAAATGTTGGTGCTAGCAATATCGGTTGGTTTTTTTCTTTATGATCTTTCATTTTTTAGTATTCCCGGTTATGTTAATTTTTCAGTTTATGCTCCTGCATTTTTTAGAATTCTAAATACATGTAGTTATATCTATGTTATAGACAGTTACGTGCCACAACCACATAATGGATCTACTTTTTAATGACTCACTAACATAACATGGAATACTAAAAATAAACATAATGGAACTGCTTGAACACAGACCCCATATCGGCTGCCAAACCAAAAATAAACATCCTTACCTTTAGTGCGGATTAAGGGAACAGATCAGGTGAATGAATTTGGGTTGAAGTACAGAAAGAATTATTTACAAGTTACATTTCATGTGACCACAATTTTATGAAAAAACTTAAGCTGGTCAGATTTTTAGATTCTTATATATGGACGAAATATAGAGAAAATGTTACATCCTAGAAGTACATAAAGATGTATTGTTATGGCAATTTCTTTTAGTTGGTGAATGTGTAGTCTTATAATTAAACTATGTAACTCATTAACTAGGATCATTAGCAAACAAACAGATTATTGGGGAATGGAGAAAATGCTAAATTGCACTTCTATAGGTTATATGTAGACGCACTAAAAGTAATTCATTTTTTTAGGTACAATTAAGTGTCTGGCGTTTTGGAATTTAATGTAGGGTACTAACAAAATGTGTTTAGAATCATGTTAATTCTCAAACCTTTTCCTAGCTTAACTAACTCCTTAACATATATAAATTCAGGGTTTCAACATCTGTATTCTCTAATAAGATTTGTGTGATTTAATTTTTTTTAGGCTTAGCCATGGCAGATCTGATCTCTATTTGTGTTGATGCTTCACAGTTTCAGAATTCTCGTAAAACAAATTGGCTTCCATGAGCTTAATATGCGAGAAGTGCTTGGTAAGTAGAATGATATATTTCTATATGAGCACACATGATAGCAAGAGAATTTTTGCAGAATGGTATGATGTTATTTGTTGATACAAAAGTTGGGCGTTCCTTGTTCGGGCTCCGTCTCTCGTACCAATTGATAATTGCTGCTTGAGACCTGCGCACTAAGTAAACAGAAAACACCGTTAGGCTTATCGTGGGATTGTCTCCCACGATTATCCTCCGGCGTGAGAGTAAGTAATCGGTTTTAGGGTTATGGAGAATTAGGGTTTAGATCATACCTTTAATGAGGGCTTGGATACCCTTTATATACACACGGAATCCTTGTTGGTTCCGTGTTCACCAACCTTCGGCGTATCCCGCCTAAGTCGGTTGACAAACGATATCTCCAAGGATAGAAGATATCCGATATCGTATTCAATAAATACCTTTGGGCTTGAGCTTTTGTGAGCCCAAACACTTATTAACTTAGCCCAGTTCATGCTGGGCTTACTAAGAGTAATCATTAGTCGGGTTCGTGACCCGAATGTAGACTATATGTCATCATTATTGTTAGTTGGAAAGCCTGAGTTTCACTTATGTGGCTTATGTGTTTCCGGTTTCTAAAATGGCTATGATGATTCTATTTTGAACTATATCTTGTCATGGCAGCGCCATATCACTTAGCGTTGCAGCCATGGAAGATCTGAGCCCCATTGGTGTTGAAGGTGTACATTTTGTGAACTCTGTTTGCTCAGATAAGAGTTATGTGATTTTATTGTCTCAGGCTGCTATGAATATGTTTATCCAGTTTCTATCCACTTTCTACAATGGCTATGATGATTCTGCACTATATCTTGGTGAGGCAACGACATATCACTTATGGCAGATCTGAGCCCCCTTTGTGTTAACGATGCACAGCTATGTGAACTCTATTTGTAGTTGTCCGATTTTATTTTTCATAAGGTTGTTGTCAATATGCAGTTCCCTTTGTGTTGACAATTCACAGTTATGTGAAATCTATTTGCAGTTGTATGATTTTATTTTTTGTAAGGCTGCTTTCAATATGTTTTCCCACTTTCTATCTAGTTTCTAAAATGGCTACGATGATTCAGAAGTATATCTTGGCCAGGAAACGACATATCACTTAGCATTGCAGCCATGTGAAAGAGCACACCGGGTACTATTACAACACTTACCCAATTCCTTTCCATATTTTTATATTGCATCATTTTTTATTCTACTTATTAGTAATCATTTGGTATTTGTTGTCTAAGGTTTTGGGACAAATCTTGCTACATTCATAAGGTATGAAACAGATCCATGGTCAGAGGACAAAATATTATAATGCCAAGATAAATGCAGGCATCCCACTATGAAGTCAGACGCGCCCATTTATCACACCTCGCCAAGGCCGAAACGCGAGTGTAACTTCATGGATATCATCACAACACTTGGCGTCTAAATAGAGAATTTCTATATGCATAATAATAAAGCATTATGTAGACACAAAGTGCCATAACAAAACCCAAAATAAACAAAATTAAACTCCAAAGGTATCTTTATTAAGACGTAAGTTACTAAACGTAAACAAATAAAGCATCACATTCAAAATCTAAAGTAAAGTCATAATCCAAATCATAAAAGATAAACATCTTCAAATGCAACTATGGTCTCGCCTATTCGCTTCCTTCTATCGTATCCTTATGACGCTCACCTGAAAATGATGCTTAAAAATGTCAACATTAAGTTGGTGAGGTGCATAGGTTTAAGACACAAAATCTAATCATTTCCAACAAGTTCGTTGTGATATCAAAACATGGCAAGACGGTAAGATAGCTATCAATGTACTAACATGAAATCTCAACATTAACCATCAACGGGACGGAACGTGCCCACGATCCAAATTCAACATAATTGGGTAATCATTACCCTCCGATCAGAATCACACAGAACAATATTGGGTAGAGTCACCACCCTCCAATTGGAACCACACAGACGAATAGTGGGTAACAAAGCTACCATCCAATTGGAATCACACAGAACAACCACACAAAAAGAAACATAACATGCAGTATGCATACAATAACCACTTACAAGTCCATGCACTAATTAAATTACGTAATCACAGCAACTTAAAACTTATTTCAACACAAGCATCATTTCCATCCCAAGTTCAAAACAAAGAAAAATGGGACTATGAAACTCACCTGAAAACTCCGCAGCTTCAACAAAAGTCTAACACAAATCTAAAGAAACAAAAATAATATCACGTTACACGTGACCAAGCCAAAAGCTTAAGTCCATGTAACACACATATGATGGATGTCTAAGGGTTATATTAACCACCATGGGTCACCTCGCCTCCATACCCAACACTACTAACTGCTTACACTCACTAAACCCCTTGTTTACTTTTTCCAACAAACGCAGATTTTTGGGGTACTTTCACCCACACAAAATTACGACGAAAAGAACTCCACAACTCACACCAAAAATTTACCATGGTCCCTCATGAGGGTCCTAGATCCATTAGAAAGTGGAATTGTTTTACAAAGTCTAAAAAGTGATGTAGACCGTTGGATCATGTACAAGATTTTGATCAAATAAAAAAGGTACAAATATACATAGGGGCATAGAAGTCATTCCATTTCTTTATCTCTCATCTTCTTTCCTCTCTTTATTCTCATCCTATCTTCACTGTCAAAATCACAATAGCCACTAGCACCACCATAAGATCATCGAGATCTGCCATTACAACAACCATCACCATCACCAGAACCAACACCATCTCCGGATTAACCACGATCGAAACCACTACCACAACCACCATCGAATCTGACGACATCACCATTGCAACCGATGGCCATTGTCGGATTTCGGTATCTACCGTTAGCCACCATCGCTCGTTGCCTGATTGACTTAGATTAATTGCCTAGCTTATAAGGAGACAATTCTTTGGCCATTAGAGCCCACCATCTGATCCTTCATTTCACCTTCACCCACTACCGACGTTTGATGCTTCATGGTCCACATGTACATGTAATGCATATCACTCTGACATACCATTTTAATCATTAAGTGATTCTATTGGATGTTATTGGGTTGTTTTAGTATGTACTTTGGTACATGAGACTTGCAATTGTAAAGGATGAGATGGTTTGTTTAAGTGTACAATGTGCAAGTGTAGTCAAGTTGATACTTTCTATTAAGGATGAGTTGTATTTAGATGGATTGTTTATGTTTTTACTGTTGTATTAGAGTGTTGATTTGGGTTTAAAGGATAAGTTGTTGGTTATGATTGAGGCATGAGTGAATCTGTTTTAGTACACATTTAGTGCTAGTTTTAACAGAAGATGGACATGTTGATGTGTAGAGTTGGTCAATTTTTGGAAGCGGGTTATATTATTTTGATTGTTAATACGAATTGTATGTAGGTTGTAGGTTAAGACTGATGATTGTTTTGTTAGAAACTGAGTGAATATTTTGTACTCGATATAAATTATTGCAGTTGTTCTTTAACTTTATGCATCAGTTACATAGCAATGTTGATCAGTTAGTTACGTTGTTCATTAGTTTTGTAACAAAAAAAATATCGTTCATCAATAAAGAGTGTTGTTCATCAATAGAAAAAGTTGTTCATTTGTTCCTCAGTAAAAAGTATTGTTTCATCAATAAAAATAGTTGTTCATCAGTTCTCTTTAATTTTGTTCATTAGTTACATCACAATGTTCATCAGTTATGGTCACATTGTTCATCAGTTTATCAGTTGTTGTAGTTCATCAGTTAGTGATGAGTGCTTATTCACTCATCGTTTTTACCCACCTAAGACCTCAAAAATGACCAAAAAACACCAAAATATGATCAAAATATGTTAAAAATGTCCTCGTAGTGTGTTTTGTGTCTTGCAGGTACAAAAGGATTGAAAACAGAGCGAAAATGAGAGAAATCGAGCAAAAATCAGAAAAGTCTTTGAGATGCCGGTGCCGGGATGTGATTTTCTACGATCGTTGATCAATTGAAGACCCGGACGCGTTTTTGGAGTGAGAAGGGGGAAAACAACTAAAACCTAACCCAATAAATCCTATTTTTACCCAAAACCCAATTTTTATAAAAACTCATTTTTTTATGAGGATTGCTACATCCACATACATTTTACAAAAACAAATCCACACAAGGAGGTGGCAACATGTGATTCGTGTATTTTGATACACTTTCTCCATCTTCTCTTTCATCACACCAATCACATGTTGACACATCCTTTGTGTGGATTTGTTTTTGTAAAATATATGTGGATGTAGCAATCCTCTTTTTTTATTAACACCAATTTTAGTTTTCAAAAAAAAAAAAAAAAATACAAAAGTTAAAACAAAACAAAAATACATTTTACAAAATAATTAAAACCCTTTAACCCCTTGACCTTTTTCTTAAACCTTTCCCCTTTTCACCCAATTCACCCAAACCTGCTTTACCCAGAAGATAATTCCAAACCCAGAAAACCCTCCAAAAAATGGCGCCATATCTTTCCCCCCTCCTCTGCCTCTCTACATCACTTTCCCACTTTCCCATCCCACTCATCCCTTTCCCCAAGGCAGGGTCACAAGACTCCATTGCCAACTTGGCAATCCAAGGTGAAAAGGGAGGATTGGACGGCTATTGTGGACATCAAAGTGGATCAAAGGCTACGATTAATTGAAGAAAGCACAAACTTATGTTGTGCTTGTTTTGTCTCACCAAACAAACACAAGAAGGAGAAAAGAAGAGAGAAGACAGAGTTTTCTGAGTATAAATAGAGATTAGTGTAATTGTATCAAGTTGTCTAGAATTTTTGAGTTCTAGTCCCTTTTTAGTTTCATTGTCATTTAAATTGTACTCTTTAATTTAAAGTTAATGCAAATTTTCAGTTTTGTTTGTTAAGCTGTTTACTTTTAGTTCTTGTTCCTAAAGTTGTATTCCAAGTTTTCAAGTTTGTTCAAGGTTGGTTTAAGCATAGTTGAAATTGGCAAAGTGAAGTTTTCTTAGATTTCGAATTTTTTAAAAATCAGTTTCTTAGTTTCCTCACCAAAAAGTAGTGTTTGGATGTGCCTTGCTCTCGGGTCAAAATTCACATTTTGACCCATTTGACTCTTAACTTAGTCATTGTTAGTAATTTCAACAAGTTTTACAAGTGATTGCAGGTTTAGGTTGGTTTGAAAGTGGTTTTTACAAATCTCTTTTTTTTCTTCTTCTTGTTATTGCACTGTCCCATTGTCCCTTTTAGCTTAGATTTAGGTAGGATTAAGTTAAATATAGGGTTTACTTTTAGTTTCACAAGTAATTCATAGATAGGTTGTAATTTGGGTTAGCTTATTTTTAATTTTTAAGTTTATTTACTTGCTTATTTATGCCCTTGAAATGCCCCAGAGCCCTTCTGCAGCAACCCAACGGATCCCAAGCTGATAAGGTAGCTTTTTCTAGGCTTGTTAGCTTATTTTATTGCTCATTAGTAATTCTTTAGGTAGATTAGATTAGGATTTGTAGGCTCTAGCTTGTTCTTTTCTTTTTTACTTTAGCTTATTTTGAGCTTTTAGAAGCTCAAATATTCTTTGAAAACCACTTAGAAGCTGCCACAGTTCCATTTTTCAGCCCCCATATAAGCATCAGTTAAGCTCCTTTTGTCCTGAGAATTTGGTATGCTAATTATGTAGTGGCTACACTTTACCTGTTTTAGCTTTTCAGACTCTAGCTTATTCATTATTTAGCTTAATTTAGTGCTTTAAATAGGGGATTTGGGGCTGTTCTGAAACTACAAATGTGCAGCAGTTTACTTTTTTTGTAGCCTTGGTTTAGCTTATTTTCTTTTTCCTATTGCTTGTCCATGATTCCTTAGGTAGTTTTTAGGATTAGTGTTAGCCTTTGGTAGCTTATTTTTAGCTTTTGTAGCTTTAATTGTCCCTTAGTTGTATCTCATTTAAACAGTCCATTCATTTTTTTTTACCAAGTCTGCTGCTTCAAAAGGTTGTTTACAGTTTTTTTCTCTAGCTATTTCCAAGTTCTAATTTCTGTAAAAAAAAGCCTTATTTAGTTACTTAGTTAGTTGGTAAAAGAAACAAATCCAAGAAAAAAATAAGTAGCCAAAAGGCGGAGGTGGGATTGAACCTCAGGACCTCCCGCCCCTAACGAACCCAACCTCACAAATAAGTACCAAGCGCCTAGGGACTTTTTCATGTTCTAATTTACACACGTTAATACTTAACTAGTTTTGGCAGTTTTAGACATAAGCCCCTTTTAGCTTAATTTGCAGCTTATTTCACAAAGCAGACCTCGGTTTCTTAATTTTCTTAGGATCAAGACTAGTTTAGGTAATTTTTGTAATTTTTGTGATTTTTTTTTCATTTTATATTTTTAATCATTTAATTTAGTTTTAATCTTAGATAATTCATAATAGATAAAATAAAAGTCGAAAAATACCGGCTTTTCCTAAAATTATTTTTAGTCATTTAAAATGTAGGAAAATTGATTTCACACCCGTTGCACTTAAATTGCAAAATTTTTACGTTTATGGGTCGGTCGTTCCGGTTTTCATGTTTTTACGTTTTAACACCCTAGGATGTAATTTAGCATCATTTAATTGTTTCTTAGGATTAGTCGTAGTTTATTTAGTATTTTCTTTGTTTTACATGCTTTATTTTTATTCCCGTTCTTCAATTTGTAGAATAACGAAATCAAATCCCAAATTCGTTTAACCAATTCAAGTCCTAATCACGAAACTCAACGACACCGTCAATTTCACACCTCGTTGGGACACGACCCGGGAAACCACTTTCCCGGTATCACTTTTATCACATTCGTGAAGTTTGGCACGTTAACCCTTTTCCTAAAAGGTTGATTTGTCGAATTTTACGATTAATTTGATAAATTGATATTGTGTATTTTCACCACTCACAACGATCGAATCAAATTTTGGCGCCGCTGCCGGGGAGGTGTGTTGCGACAATATCGTGAAGTTTTTGCGATTAGTGACTTGAAGAACCTTCCTCGTGAAGTTATTGTTTTTATAAAAATATAAAAAATACAAAAATATTTTTCTTTTCTTTGTATATATATGTAAAAAATTTAAAAATACAAAAAGATTTTGCTTGTTTTTTTAAATAAAATAGAACACACAATCAATATAACACTTCTCAACTTGAGTGTTATCATAATAAGTTCCCGAACCAAATATTCAAAACTTGCCTTTGTGTCACTTGCGTGAATACGCTTGTGATTATTGGTTTAAGTTCATTGTGTTTTGCCTCGGTCTTGTTTTAATTGAAAGTGTTGTTTTTGATAGTGCATGTGCACTCGTTTTCGAAAAACCAAAAATATTCTTCTCATTCCTCTCGATCACTTAATTCTATTCCTTTAACCCTCTACATGTTTAATTCTCATGGCGACGATCGATTATCGTCGTTGTTTCCACTGCAAAAGCCGTATGGAAGAGGATCAACTTTATTGTCAAAATCACGATTGTTTATGTAAACGGTGTGGAAGGGCGGGTGCAAGCAAATATTGCTATTGGTGCGAATTATCCGATAAAAACTCTCTCGATGATTCTCCAAGTTTTTCCGACCATCCGCCACAACCCGATGTTTGTTCTATTGTTTCTGAGCCCAAACCGTCTAGAATTGATCAAAATCTTTCGCGATTTACGGTTAAGGTTAAGAGAAAAGAGCAAGAACCGGAGACCAAAACGGAAGTGGTGGAAACTGCTAGCTCTGAGAGCACACCACTTGTCCCACCTCCGGAATCTTCAAGACGTTTCTCAAACGAGGATGATTTCCTTAGGGCCGGAATGAACATAATTAAAAACTACTATAATGAACTTCGTGAAGATATAAATTCGGCAATTGCCAAATGTGAATCCTCGTTTCATACTCTCGAACCCGAGATGTCTTCGTTCGATCAAGAGTATTGCTACGGTTGTGGAGACGTGTTACCGAAAGGTTTCCGTTGTTACAAATGTATGTGCGAGTGGTGTGGGAGCTATCTTGTCAATGGATGTTGTTCGATTTGTGCCAAGAATTCATTCGCTTATGATTCTAACCCGAACTATTTCAATTATCCTCAAAACGATTTCAACTACCCTCCACAAAATTCATTCGAGCCACAACCGTACTATCAAGAATTCAATGATACATTGTTTGAACTTCTCTCCCCAATAACCTCATTGTGCTAAGTGTGGGGGTCCTCATGATGATTATCAATGTCAATCATGGAATCAAAACTATGGGCCTGACCCTTGTTATAACACTCCTTGTTTTGACAATTTCCAACCCCCACAACTTCCCGTCATTGATCCATTTCCTCATATGATTCTTGAGGAACTTTCCAGAGAACAAGCCGCTGCAAGCGAAAGATTTCGGCCGATGAGCGAGCAACTCAAAAGCTTCTCCTATTGAACGAAGCTGCTCAACAGCGTCTCCTATTTAACGAAGCTTGCCGTCTCGATGATGAGGATGAGGAGGATTGGGAGATAACAAAGGACAAGGTGCATATTTCAAGCCCATAAAGTACCGCACATGTCCACTCTCCGCCCTCATATTGCCTATCCACCATAGAACCTTTGGATAACCTTTTAATGGGGGACGAGCATCTTAGCACTATTCCGGAAACGGAACCGTCTTGTGTTGAGAACCTTGTCCCAACCCCAAGTGAATCTGAGGTTATTTCTGGTGTTATGTGTGATGAGCCTCTCTATGATGATTCTTCTCCCACCCCAAAAGATTCTGTTGAGGTGATCTCCGAGTCTGAAAATGATTATACGTCGTTTGATGACTCGTTATCGTGTGGAGACATCGATTATGTTGAGGAGATACCTTCTGAGCTCGTCAGCTTGGAAGAAGTGAGAGATGTTGATCCCGAAGATCTTGATATGGACACTAATTTTGAAACGGATGATGAAGATATTCTTGTTGTGTCCGAGAAAGCTTTTGCTATGGCATTCACTAATCCTCTGTTTGACTTTGATTCTGAATTCACTCTAGTTTCGGATAATCCCATCTTTGATATTCAGAATGAGGATAGTGACTCTTACATGGAGAACCTCGTTATATCTCCATCTTTTCCCGAAGAAAAGAATAGTGGCAATCCCACTTCGACGTTAGACCTTCTTGAGGAGTTCACCGATGAACTCGCTCTTATTGATCATTCTCCACCGGGATATGATGATGTGCACTTCGACTTTCTTTCTTCGGATGACTCGATACCTTCGGGTTTTCAGAGTGACGATTACGGCTTAGGTCCATCATCCACCCGTCCGCCTGCTAAACCGCCGGATGATGGAACCTCTTCTAAGCCCGACATGGATGTTTTCATTGCTTTAGTGGTGGATAAGATTTCTGAACATTCCGTTAATGTTCCTCAATCTAATCTTTTGCCCACCCATCCCACCCATTGTCAACTCATTGTCACCTTGCCTTCTCCTCCCATTTCTTCTCCGTGTCTTAACTCCTATAGGAGTGAAGATACCATCTTTGACCCCGGCATTTCTCATTCTCTTGAGCCGGTTATATCTCATCAGAGTGGAACTTTCATCACATTCAATGTTTATCCAAACCATTTGAATGAAAGTTCGATGGAGATTTTCTCTTCCACTTGCCTCCCCATGAACCAATGAATTCGGGGTCGAGTCAAGCTAGCGACTCGGTTAACAAAAACAGTAGCATTCCATGGGTATTCACCCATGTTTCTGACTTCTTTCTATTTTCTAACAACTAAGTGTGGGGGGAAACCTCCACAGTGTTTGCTTCTTGTGTGTTTGCTCATGTTTTCAGGAACCCCCTTGATCGTGATGATTGATGCGCCTGTTTTCAATCCAGCCGCCCAATATCCGATCAATTTTGCTAACGTTTATCTGGGGATATGTTTTCAAAAATCCTTTTTGTGTTACATAACAGATTTCGTCCACACACTTTGTTAGTGGTATTACCTTTTTCCGTTCGATAGTATCGGCTTCGGCCGGGACTTTGAATATTGAGGGCAATATTCAATTCTAAGTGTGGGGGGGAATTCTGTCGAATTTTGTCACATTTGTACCCTTTAGTCCCTAGCACCCCCGTTTTGACCCAAATTTAAAATTTTTTGCATGAAAATAAAGTGTTAACGCTTTGGTGTTAATGGTAGTTTAGTCTTGATTAGGTTAGAACAAAGGGAATCCCGACTCTGCTAGAGTGTTGATCTAGCTGCTCTCTTAACAATTAGGCTAAGTTTTTACGAGTTGTGCAAATGAAAATGCTAAGCGTGGAGTAGTTGGTTCTCTTTAGAGCTTATATAAGTAATCTATGGCTTTTTCTCCCAGTAGCTCCTAATTGAACTAATATACGTGCTCATTGTCAAACTTTTGAACATTCAAATCGTCTTGTTACAACAAAAAGTTTTTAAGCAAAATTGATATAGAGCTCAAGTTCAACTTTTTGTTTAAATTTTTGGAAAAGCATACTTTCTTAAAATCGAAATAAAGTTGCAAAATGAAAGTATCGTAAAAGTGCTTGAATGATGCAAAAATAAATTGCAAGTTAAAGTCAAAAGTTAAAAAAAAAAAAAAAAAAGTGAAAGAATGAAAAAAAAAATTGAGAAATGAAAAATGAAAAATGAAAAATATGAGTCCTCAAATAAAAGTATTAAGTTGCTTATGAATAAATGTGCGAAACTTGCTTTTTCTTAAATTTAAATCGGAAGTGGAACTAGGATTCGTCAAAGTTGTTTAAAAGTTTGACGGTGATTTAGAAATTCTTGAAGTCAAAGACCCCGAAAACTCCGATACTATTCTCGAGGGTGAAAACCTAGCCTCCTTAAATGGACAAGCTGAGAAGAAAGTCGCTACATGGAGTGATCTCACCTTTGAATCTTGAACTTCTAAATTATTGTCGGTTGTTGTACATTTAGGTTTAGTTTTAACTTAACGGTAGCCTCGTAAATCTTTGGAATCGAATTCGCGCTAATTCCGGTACTATTCTCCGTGAGGTGTCAAAAGCCCGGTCACCTAAAGCCAACTGGTTTGCGATGTGCCGAGAAGAAAGCCGCTACATGGAAGAGGCCCTTTCGATCCTTAGACTTTCGTAGTTTCCGGGAAGTTAAGATTTTAGTTAAGTGGATATCAACCATAACAAGGTCGGTTTCAATGGTCAAACTTTTGAAAATGAGCACACGAACTTAAACTGTATAAATTGCGGGAGTAAAAAGTTAAGTCTTGACTTACATAGATTATTTGTATAAGTAGTGTTAGCATTTTGCCAAAACATTTGCACAATAAGTTTAGACTTAGTTTGAGAGTATAAAAAGAGGATGACGATTATAATTCCCTGGAGACACCCATTTTGTGTGAATCCCGTTCCATGATACCACCTTTTGTTAATCAAGCATGTTGTTTACTTTCAGTCTAGTTTAAATTTCTCGCATCGAATAAAAGTCAAAATGGGGTATGCTCGTGAGTTTCATTCATTACTTTTCATGATTGATTGCTAGGGACTAACAATTGCCTAGTGTGGGGGAATTTGATGAGTGCTTATTCACTCATCGTTTTTACCCACCTAAGACCTCAAAAATGACCAAAAAACACCAAAATATGATCAAAATATGTTAAAAATGTCCTCGTAGTGTGTTTTGTGTCTTGCAGGTACAAAAGGATTGAAAACAGAGCGAAAATGAGAGAAATCGAGCAAAAATCAGAAAAGTGCTGAGAAGCCGGTGCCGGGATGTGATTTTCTACGATCGTTGATCAATTGAAGACCCGGGCGCGTTTTTGGAGTGAGAAGGGGGAAAACAACTAAAACCTAACCCAATAAATCCTATTTTTACCCAAAACCCAATTTTTATAAAAACTCATTTTTTTATTAACACCAATTTTAGTTTTCAAAAAAAATATATACAAAAAAAAATACAAAAGTTAAAACAAAACAAAAATACATTTTACAAAATAATTAAAACCCTTTAACCCCTTGACCTTTTTCTTAAACCTTTCCCCTTTTCACCCAATTCACCCAAACCTGCTTTACCCAGAAGATAATTCCAAACCCAGAAAACCCTCCAAAAATGGCCATATCTTTCCCCCCTCCTCTGCCTCTCTACATCACTTTCCCACTTTCCCATCCCACTCATCCCTTTCCCCAAGGCAGGGTCACAAGACTCCATTGCCAACTTGGCAATCCAAGGTGAAAAAGGAAGATTGGACGGCTGTTGTGGACATCAAAGTGGATCAAAGGCTACGATTAATTGAAGAAAGCACAAACTTTTGTTGTGCTTGTTTTGTCTCACCAAACAAACACAAGAAGGAGAAAAGAAGAGAGAAGACAGAGTTTTCTGAGTATAAATAGAGATTAGTGTAATTGTATCAAGTTGTCTAGAATTTTTGAGTTCTAGTCCCTTTTTAGTTTCATTGTCATTTAAATTGTACTCTTTAATTTAAAGTTAATGCAAATTTTCAGTTTTGTTTGTTAAGCTGTTTACTTTTAGTTCTTGTTCCTAAAGTTGTATTCCAAGTTTTCAAGTTTGTTCAAGGTTGGTTTAAGCATAGTTGAAATTGGCAAAGTGAAGTTTTCTTAGATTTCGAATTTTTTAAAAATCAGTTTCTTAGTTTCCTCACCAAAAAGTAGTGTTTGGATGTGCCTTGCTCTCGGGTCAAAATTCACATTTTGACCCATTTGACTCTTAACTTAGTCATTGTTAGTAATTTCAACAAGTTTTACAAGTGATTGCAGGTTTAGGTTGGTTTGAAAGTGGTTTTTACAAATCTCTTTTTTTTTTTCTTCTTCTTGTTATTGCACTGTCCCATTGTCCTTTTTAGCTTAGATTTAGGTAGGATTAAGTTAAATATAGGGTTTACTTTCAGTTTCACAAGTAATTCATAGATAGGTTGTAATTTGGGTTAGCTTATTTTTAATTTTTAAGTTTATTTACTTGCTTATTTATGCCCTTGAAATGCCCCTGTAGAGCCCCTTCTGCTGCAGCAACCCAACGGATCCCAAGCTGATAAGGTAGCTTTTTCTAGGCTTGTTAGCTTATTTTATTGCTCATTAGTAATTCTTTAGGTAGATTAGATTAGGATTTGTAGGCTCTAGCTTGTTCTTTGCTTTTTTACTTTAGCTTATTTTGAGCTTTTAGAAGCTCAAATATTCTTTGAAAACCACTTAGAAGCTGCCACAGTTCCATTTTTCAGCCCCCATATAAGCATCAGTTAAGCTCCTTTTGTCCTGAGAATTTGGTATGCTAATTATGTAGTGGCTACACTTTACCTGTTTTAGCTTTTCAGACTCTAGCTTATTCATTATTTAGCTTAATTTAGTGCTTTAAATAGGGGATTTGGGGCTGTTCCGAAACTAAAAATGTGCAGCAGTTTACTTTTTTTGTAGCCTTGGTTTAGCTTATTTTCTTTTTCCTATTGCTTGTCCATGATTCCTTAGGTAGTTTTTAGGATTAGTGTTAGCCTTTGGTAGCTTATTTTTAGCTTTTGTAGCTTTAATTGTCCCTTAGTTGTATCTCATTTAAACAGTCCATTCATTTTTTTTTACCAAGTCTGCTGCTTCAAAAAGTTGTTTACAGTTTTTTTCTCTAGCTATTTCCAAGTTCTAATTTCTGTAAAAAAAAGCCTTATTTAGTTACTTAGTTAGTTGGTAAAAGAAAAAAATCCAAGAAAAAATTAAGTAGCCAAAAAGGCAGGAGGTGGGATTCGAACCCAGGACCTCCTGCCCCACGGCGAGAACCCAACCTCACAGCGAAGTACCAACTGCCCTAGGGACTTTTTCATGTTCTAATTTACACACGTTAATACTTAACTAGTTTTGGCAGTTTTAGACATAAGCCCCTTTTAGCTTAATTTGCAGCTTATTTCACAAAGCAGCACCTCAGTTTCTTAATTTTCTTAGGATCAGTACTAGTTTAGGTAATTTTTGTAATTTTTGCTGATTTTTTTTTTCATTTTATATTTTTAATCATTTAATTTAGTTTTAATCTTAGATAATTCATAATAGATAAAATAAAAGTCGAAAAAATACCTGGCTTTTTCCTAAAATTATTTTTAGTCATTTAAAATGTAGGAAAATTTATTTCACACCCGTAGCCCTTAAATTGCAAAATTTTTACGTTTATGGGTCGGGTCGTTCCCGGTTTTTCATGTTTTTACGTTTTAACACCCTAGGATGTAATTTAGCATCGTTTAATTGTTTCTTAGGATTAGTCGTAGTTTATTTAGTATTTTCTTTGTTTTACATGCTTTATTTTTATTCCCGTTCTTCAATTTGTAGAATAACGAAATCAAATCCCAAATTCGTTTAACCAATTCAAGTCCTAATCACGAAACTCAACGACACCGTCAATTTCACACCTCGTTGGGACACGACCCGGGAAACCACTTTCCCGGTATCACTTTTATCACATTCGTGAGGTTTGGCACGTTAACCCTTTTCCTAAAAGGTTGATTTGTCAAATTTTACGATTAATTTGATAAATTGATATTGTGTATTTTCACCACTCACAACGATCGAATCAGTTAGTATGTTCATCAGTTCATCAATTTCCTAAAAAAAATTATAATGTTCATTAGTTTATCAATTTTTCAAAAAAATTATAATGTTCATCAGTTGTCTAAGAAAATCACAATGTTCATCAGTTATGATAACATTGTTCATCAGTTCATCAGTTGGTTTTTGTTCATCAGTTTTCTAACAAAAAAAATCATAATGTTCATCAGTTCATCACAATGTTCATCACAATGTTCATCAGTTATGGTCACATTGTTCATCAGTTTATCAGTTGTTGTAGTTCATCAGTTAGTACGTTCATCAGTTCATCAGTTTCCTAAAAAAAATTATAATGTTCATTAGTTTATCAATTTTTCAAAAAAATTATAATGTTCATCAGTTGTCTAAGAAAATCACAATGTTCATCAGTTATGATAACATTGTTCATCAGTTCATCAGTTGGTTTTTGTTCATCAGTTTTCTAACAAAAAAAATCATAATGTTCATCAGTTCATCACAATGTTCATCAGTTTTCTATGAAAAATTTCATCAGTTATACCACAATGTTCATAAGTTATATTACGTTGTTCATCAGTTTTCTAACAAAAAAATCATAATGTTAATCAGTTTATCAGTTCATCAGTTAATGTTCATCACTTTTCTAAAAAAATTCATAATGTTCATCAGTTGTCTAAAAAAATCACAATGTTCATCAGTTGGTTTTTGTTCATCAATTTTCTAATTAAAAAAATCATAATGTTCATCAGTTTATTAGTTCATCAGTTTTCTAAAAAAAGAATCATAATGTTCATCAATTGTTTAAACAAATCACAATGTTCATCAGTTAAGGTCACATTGCTCATCAGTTCATCAGTTGGTTTTTGTTCATCAGTTTTCTAACAAAAAAAATCATAATGTTCATCGGTTTATCAGTTCATCCGTTAATGTTCACCAGTTTTCTAAAAAGAGAATCATGATGTTCATCCATTGTCTAAACAAATCACAATGTTCATCAGTTAAGGTCACATTGCTCATCAGTTCATCAGTTGGTTTTCGTTCATCAGTTAAAAAAAAGCTAAAAATAACAAAATTTTTATTGTGGTACACCAATTAGTGTATTTAAATATTTGAAAAATCAGTTTTAGGCATTTTATCAAACACTTTGTGTGTATTAAATATGTGTAAAACGTCATATTTAAAATGCGATATCTCACTCATATCGTATCGAAATTGGATGATTCTAATTTCTGTGTAAAGAACGGCAAAAAAACTACGACTTTTTTGTTTTAAGTTTTGAGTAATTCAACTTTTAAATTAGACAAAAAAAGAGTCGAATATGCCGAAATTTTAAAGAAAATCATAACCCACTTGAAATTTTTTTTAAAAAAAAGTTCCGATTTTTATATCAAAATGCATATCAAATTAAAGAGGATTAAATTTTAAAAATTATGGTGAAATCGGTTTTTCATAAAAGTATGTCGTTTGAAAGTTATTTGCGTTTGAAGATTGGGGTGGAATTAAAAAACAAGTCAAATGACTCAAATGCCCCTTAGCTGAAAATATTAAGAAAAAATGAGAGGGAAAGGGATAAAATTAGTGGGGACACGTGTCATAAGACAATTGGCTTTGCAGACTTTTTATAGTTTGTGGCTTTGTAGAGGATTGCACCTCCCCTCATGAGTGTACAAGCCACTCCCGGAAGGCCATGAATTAAAAGACACACAAGTGCCCTCTAGAAAATCAAACACCAAAACTATCCAGATTCGGATCTGCACGCACACCAAAAGGTTTTGACCAGAAAATCATACTTGCACAACTTATTAGCGGCTATCCTTCGCGTGGGAGTCAAAGAATACATAAACCTCAACTTCTCCAGAAGGGCTACCTTTTATTACACTTTTAGACCCACGTTTTACATCTTTTATTCTAACCTAAATCTGTCCCGGTTTAACAGCTTTGACACCTTTTCTTACAAAAATCGTTTGACACACTTCCCGGACTCGAAATCAGTCGAGGCCGGACTTTTCGGAAAGCCAACTCTCTGAACTACAGTTTAGAATCAAAAACCATCAGTTAACTCTTTATCATCTATTAGAAAATCTTCGTTTACTACAGCCCTGAAAACTGCCAGCACTTAACTCATTAACTCACGCGTTTTTAAACCCTAACTCTTACACCAATCATCATAACATCACTAACTAATGACCTTAACATGTCTTACAATATTAAACTACAGATTTTAAGGTAAACCCTAATCCACCATAACTTGTATTACATGAATCAACTCGTTAATTAAATGAATTAGGAATAACTAGACATACCTTAAGCTTGTTTTTCTTTAAAATAGTGAAACCCTAACTTTTCTCTTTTTCTCTCCTCTTTGTTAGTCAACTATTCTCAAAACAATAAGTGAGGGTGTTTTGGTTTTGTATTTATACTACCCTAAGACCCTTCTAGATAACCTCCTTAATTAAGAGTTATATTATGACTCAAATTTGTTTCCTTTTCCCCATAAAATCCTAAAAATTCGTCCATAAATATACCCATATAAAAAATAAAATTTATTTTTTAAAATTATTATACTTAAAACCTTTAGTTTTGCTATTTTATAAAAGCCTATATTGAAACCTAACGTCTTACGCGATAAACCTTCGTTTTACGACAACTAGAATAAAAATCATTTCAAAACCTAAGTTTCCAAAAATAGAATTTTCACATTTATTATTAATATAACCCATAAAACCAAACACCACATAACTTATTAACGCTCAAGAACTTGAACGAAACTTGCTACGCAACAATCGCGAAACACAAAAACCATAAAAGTCATTTCCACATCACCAAGGTGAACGAAATAAAATTAACCAAAACTAACACTACTCAAATTACATCAATAAAGGTTACACAAAGAATTTAGTACCAAAACACACGTATAACCCACATATGACACACAAAACACTTAAGTCACACCAAGCAAAATATATATGGGTCGAAACCAACAGTTAAACTAACCTGCTAAAATCACGGTTGTTACACCATTCTCAAAATCTCAGAAGATTGTAGTCGTTATAGATTGTCACTTTGTTTGTTCACCAATGTATCATAAAATATTTACTTATGATTCTAATAAGTAAAAAGTGACTCACATGTATTAAAGATATGACTTAAATATAATTTTTTGATACAATGTTTCGATTACTTTATACACGCAAAACAACCCGACGCAAAATGGCCTGCCGTAAAGCGCGGGCTACCAACCTCGTTATTTTCACTTGCTAATGTTTTATACACCATGTGGTTCCAAAACAAATACAAAAAAGAACTAACAACATAATACTTCCGTTTCAAAATAATTCTACACCGACAAAAAACACAGTTTAAAAAACATATCATTATTACAACTTTCTTTTTATTATTTTTTGTAAAATAACAACTTTACCCTTAACAATTATTTATAACTTCTTTAATATTTGTAAGAGTAAACTCCACAAAACATCCCTGTGGTTTACCCCATTTCGCACTATACATCACGTTCCCAAAATTTTCAACAGATACATCTCTCCGTTAGTAAATATTAACCTATATACATCCACGACGACGAACGGTGCAAATTTTATGTCGTTATCTTGGACGCGTGGCCATTTAGTAAGGGTATCTGTTTCATTTTAATTTACCAGCTACCTCACCACTCGTTTTATAGTCACTTTGAAAATCCTAATTGAAAACACATACACACACAGATCCTTACTTATCCTCTCCAATGTTTCACCCAAATTAAAAAGCCCTAATTGAAAAACCCTAACGCACACCGATAACAATGTTCACCCTAAAAACTTGTAGATGTGGGTTACACACAATCCTTAAAACTTCGTGAAAACCAAGAAATTCTGGACGCCGCTTTCATTGTTTTCCAAAACCTGTAAGTCTTGAATAAAATTATTTTACATTTTGATTTTCAATTTATTTTATTGTTAGATATACGAATTTTTGAAGGAACGAAATTGTGGGTTTTATTATTGGTGTGATCCACTATGTGTGAAAGATCGGTGGCGATTATTCCTGGATTGCTGAGAAACGTGAACCAACTACAAGATGTATCAAGGGAAAATATTTTAAAAGCGAAAAGATTGAAGTTTCTTTTAGGATTTAGTTGGTTCTTCTTTCTTATGTATCTGATGATGAAGTGAAATTAAGGATTGTAATCTTTTGTGTCTTTTAAGATTTAGTACTGATGATGATGATGATCTGCAATTAATTAATCTTTTGTTTCAATGTAGTATTGTAATCTTTTGATATCAATGAAGTGTGTTTTTTTCATCTTAAATTACTGCTTTTAGTTATCAATGGGTTTAAATGGATTGAAATGTGGTGAAACGGGTTGAAATGTGTTGAAATGGGTATAAATAGGTTGAAATGTGGAGACAAACCTGCTGGAAAATGGGTAGAATTGGGTTGAAATGGAAATGCAGTTACAAACCTGATGGACAATGGGTAAAATTGGGTTGAAAGGGTTGAAATGGAAACCTGCTTGACAAATGACCAAACCTGCTTGACAAAATCAATGGGGTGCTTCCCAAAACTGCTTGACCAAACCTGCTTGACAAAATCTGAACTGCTTTCCAAGCATGGTTGAAATGACCAAAAGTGTTTGACAAACTTGCAGACTGTGAATAGCCAGTACATAACACAACAAAACTGAATAAAACACAACTTAATATGTAATCAACTAGTGCATAACATAAGATAACTTAAAATGTGATCAAGCCTTAGAATGCTTTCAGGCATGAACAACCAATACATAACATAAAGAGTACACTACTTAAAGTACTACGTATTTCTAGGCATGTTTCCAATACATGTTTCCAAAAGCATCAACAACTACATGGTTCCAAAATCATAAACAAGTAGACTACTTAAAATGTTTAAACAAACACTAAAATCACTTCTAAATTGTCTTCCCCTTGGCACTTGACTTCCCTTTGTTCAAACTTTCAGCTGCACTTTGACTGGCCTTTTTTGCTTGAGACCTTCTTGCACAAGACTATGAAACACCATCCCTTGCAGACTGTGATCCACCAACCCTTAAAGATTGTGATCCACCGACCTTGAACCCTATGATCCACCAACACTAGAAGGCTCTTTACATGCCATTTTTTGTGACATGTTTGGTTGCACTTAATACATCTCAGAGTTTTGCCAACCCTGGATAGTTTACCATTTGCAGTCATCTTTTGAGTTGAAATCTCTTCTGCAGACTTCTTTATTTTATTTGGTGGCCTTCCAATCTGTGGCTGAATCTTTGGTGGAATGATAGTGTATAGGCTAGGGTGATTCTTCCATAAGCTTGGTCCATTGCATGGGTTAATGGTGTAACTATATTGCGTCTCCCAAATTGCTAGCCAATAACAAGCGTGCACACATGTTTCAGTTAACCGAACATCATTCCTCTATAGTGTAGTTTCATATTTTCATGTATATGTCTTAAGAAAAACCTATGCTCAGTACATGGGAATATTTTTGAAATTACTGGTAAGATGCCCTAAAAACAAAATAGACAGTTAGAATTTATCAACCACAATGACTAAAGATAAGTAAAATTAATAAGGATTACCTTCTATCTACCAGAAATGCAGGTAAAATTGGACATTCTTGTCAAATCCAGACCATCCCCTAAACATGTTAAAAACCATGACCATGAGCTTGTTGTTTTACGCTTCCACAACAGCATATGCAACTAGATATGTTACATGGTTTGCATCAATCCCAACTGTTGTAAGTAGTTGGCTAGGGTATTGTCCTTTCATAAAACACACATCTAGTCCAAGAAAATCTTTTAAGCCAGCTTTAAACCCTCTTTTTAAAGCACCAATACAAACATAGATCCTTCTAAACCGTCTTGTTGTTTCATTTGGATCAAAATCTCTTTCAAGATTTACTTTTACAGTTGTGTCTTCATTGGTTCCTTGCAGCTCTAGCACATAATCCCTTAACCTTGAATATTGTTCTGTGAAATCACCCTTAAGTTTCATCGGTGCTTTAACCTTAGCCCTAGTTACCTTGTTTGTAGTGATACCTACTTGATACTTCTGTTGCAGTTGCTCTTTTAGGGCTTTAATAGGGATGTTTAGGTTTGGTTTGATTCTTTCTTCAATATCATTGGTAAGAAAAGTATTGGTGAGCAGATTCACTTCTCTGGTTTGCAGACAACTGTGTTCATCAGTAAGAGTAGCCACAGTCCATGTTTCTTGATTGCAATTATCTTATTTGGATATATGTAAAGTCCAAGGACATGTGATAACCTCATACTTGTAATTACCTTTAGTGCCACCTACCTTTATTCTCTTCCTACCTACTTTAGTTATTCCTCATTCATATACACTTTTCTCAACATTTTTTTTGACTTGACCCTCTTTTCACTTAAACATTTTAACTTACTTAGACTTGGACCACAATTTAGCCTACTAGTACTTGGGCCCTCACCAGGGTATGTGAACACATGACATTTTTCTATACATACTACCCTCACACTTATTTTATCATTTTTCCATATATATAATTGTCTTCTAGTAGCAATAGCATGAGCATTCATAAGTTCTGTAATAGCTTTTTAATCCCCAAACTCTTTCCCTACAAAAAATGTATCACTGCATCTACTTTCATTACTGCCCTCACCGTGTTTTGCTTTTTGTCTCCTTAAATTTCTCAGAGTTTTCTTTCTTTTACTACCCATTTCAGAATCATTAGCACTATCAAAATCATCAAAACCATCAAAACCAAAGGTTTCTTCAACATGACTGTTAGTAGGAACTTCTACATTCCCATCACTACATCCTACTTATTCTGCATCTTTGTCTGTGTTTTGATAGTAGTCTTTCATATCCACATCTACATCATTCATAGCATGCTCATCATCAACTATATAGTCACTATCTTGACTATTATCAGAATCTCTATCACTTTCACTCTCAGAAACACTTGCTGCGACTGAATTCTCTACGTCATTTTCATCCCCACCTAAATCAACATCATTCAATCTAAGTTCCTCTAAAACATCATCAGATCCCTCTCCCATATCAAGCAATACTGGCATTCTCTTTATCTTCTTAGCAGGCCTCTTAAAACGCTTCCTAACTAATGAGCTAGGTCCTTAATCAACTAAATTAGCGTCATTCAAACCTTCAGCATCTAACCATCAGCATTTTAACCCTTGTCTCTCTAAATCAATAGCATTCAATCTAGGTTCCTCTAAAACATCAGCAGATCCCTCTCCCATATCAAGCAATAGTGGTATCCTATTGGTCTTCTTAGCACGCTTCTTAAAAGGCTTTCTAACTAATCTTTGAACTAGGTCCTTCACCAATTATTTCCTCAATCATCACTCTATGTGGTGATCCAGTAAGTTTCCAGAACTGTATACTATGCTCAATGTAAACCTCAATAAGTTTGTATTTATCAACATACCTAACTAGGTTCAACACATCCCCATCATTTCCTAGTGCTTGTAACCCATAATCCAAATCATTGTTAGGTATTTTGAAATGATAGTACATAACACAATATTTCCTCTTGTAACCTAACTTTTCAATCATCTCATTTATTTCTATAACTGAAAACAGGCCAACATCTATAAAGTCTATATAACTATGGGTCCCTTGTATGGACTTTCTACCTGGACTTTTAGTAAAGAATCCACCATGATGTATCTTCAATGAGAACATGTTTGAAAATTTACCTACAGTGAGCAAACTAGATTTTAAAAATTAGGGTTTCAATCAATAAACAACAAAAGATTATAGTCACGAAGCAAATAATCTTACAATTAGGGTTAGAAAGATTAAAACTTACTATAAGCTTCTTGTTCGTCCACTGGATCTTCATATTCACGAATACGCCATTCAAAAACCACCATTGCAAACCAGAAACCATATACTAAAGCTAGATGTGTGGGTTTTGTGTTTTTTATTTGTTTTTTTATTTGTGTGTTTGATCGGGATAAATGTGTTTAATATATGTGTTTCACTGAAGTTTTGGTGAGGTAACTGGGAACATAAAATGACACAAACACCCTTACTATATGGCTAGGTGTCCAAGTTAATGACACAAAATATGCATCGTCCGTCCTAGTGGATGTATATAGGTTAACTTTTGCTAACAGAATGATGTATTTGTAGAAAATTTTGAGAATGTGATATATAGTGTGAAACGAGGTAAATCACAAAGATGTTTTTTTTTTTAGTTTACTCTATTTGTAATTAGAAACTCAATTGACAGTAATATGTTAAACTCAATATTAGGTTTTTTTATTTATTTTTGAAAACGTACAATTAATTTAAGACTATCAAAAAAAATATGAGTAATAAATTTGAGCTGAGCTAGTCTAGCTCGGAGAGAGTGAGATCTCGCCTGGTTTTCGTTTCCACATTATTTTCCACCTCACAAGTTCAAAAAAAAAACACCTTTTCACATGTTGTATTACATCACCACATGTAATCCTATCACGCTTGTTATACTGCTTTTATATCTTATACTTTCAATATATCTGACTTTCACACCTTGATTTTTTTCATACCACAAATCGTTATCAACACACCTAATCCATTATTCCTCTACGTGCTTTAAACACCAATAATTTACCATTTACAGCAATACAATGTCTTAAAGTCAGAGTGGCCAAAAGCCATGATCTAAAAATTTGTATTAACTTTTGTGTCAACCTTTTTTTAAAGTCGTGGTATTATAATTCGAAAGACACTATTCGTTTGGTCTAACTAGATGAGGTTCCTCTTTTTTTGGAAAGATAGGACCAAGACACTTTTAAAGGAAGCGCCCCTTTTGAATAGCAAATGTGATCCGCAACTTTTTGGGACGATGAGCAATGAGCTTTTAATTTTTAGTGTTCGTTTGGCAAAAGAGCGGTGAGCTTTGTTATTGATAAGGATTTAAAACGTCCACTTTTAAAGGGTCATTTAAGCCCTTAATCGACCACTTTTATATCCGTTACTGCTTAATTTCGTTCATTTTCACTTTTTAGGTCTCTTGGAAGCAAAATCTTTGGAATGAAGCTTATTTGGACGAAAAGGAGTGAATACATGAAGAAAATGGCAAAGTCAATATCGAAGCCACTCAAGCTGCTAAAATTGTACTTGTCGGCGTCCCAACTAAAGGGCGACGCCGTCCCTCTCTACTGATTTGATAAATAATGCACCTGACGGCTCAGTGGACTTTTGCTCAACACCTGACGGCGTCGGGCTTTGAAGAGGAAGGGCGTCGCTAAGACTTTTCATCTCAGACGGCCCAGATCCAGAACCAAGACGGCATCCCATATGAAGCCTGGCGGCGTCACAACTACAACGTGACGCCATCCCATCGATAACTTGGCCAAGATGAAAACCCTAATGACGGCGATCTGACGGCGTCCCACCTATAAGGCAATGCCGTCGCAAGTGTAAATCTATATATAGAATTAGTTTTTTCTGCATTTAGAGATGTAGACTTTTGGAGTAAAAACCCTAAACATTTGTAGTCCGACTTGGACAGTATCTTAGGGTCCCAAACCCTATTTTACACATCAAGATAAGTGTTTTAGTCCATTAGTATCATTATGTCTTCCATTGAATGTGTGTATGCTTGCTTGTTTAACATGTATAACTAAATTTCTTGTGTGTTTGCTTAGATCTATGAAACCTAGTTATTAATTATTGATTTGTTGTCTCTTATCTTAATTGTAATTGGCTTAGGAGTGCAACTAGGCTATCGTTGTGTTTAAATGCTTGAGTAATCTTTGTGAACATTAGTTTATTTAGCGGATTTCGTAGTCTAAATATCCAAAGATAACCTTAAAGTTAGTTTATGATTAATCTAGCGGATTTCGTAGGCAATAACCTAAAGGTATTCTCAAAGAGTTAGGACAAAGGAACACCCTACGACATTAGAAAACACAACGCGTTAAGAATAAGGACGTGAAAATTCAACCAACAATAAAAGATAACTAGGGAGTAATAGTATCTAGGTAAATACATTTTAATCATCATACGAGCACACAATCAAATAGACATAGCTACCCGTAGTAATAGATAATTAGAATAGCAGAAGTAATCGATAGAAGCACCACCCTCAAACCAATTGCCCTGAGATTTTACCCTTAGCTTTCTAAAAAAACAATAAAAGATAAAAAAGAAAAAAAAAAATAGAATCATCCTCAACCCCACCTTAGCGTAATACACTTCTTGCTAGCATTCATATTCCCCTAGAGAACGATATCAATACCCGAAGCTTACCCAATACTACACTACAACGATTAAGTTCACTGCCTAGGGTGTTGAAAAACATGCTCGACGAAAAAGAAGTTCCTTTGACCCCGAACACGCTTCGTACGCGCATCAGTTATTATACTCTTTAAAGTAACTCACATGACTTCTTGAATATTTATTTTTTCTTTATCTTTATAAGTACTCTTTTACTTTTATCATCAATTTATGTGGGACAAATATATAAAACATCATTTTTAGAGAACTAAGGGCCCTTTGGTTTGTAGGTGGGTTTAGGATTAAGATTTGGATTTAGATTTAAATTTAAATTAGAATTTAGATTTGAATTTGATATAAGAGAGAGAAAAATAAAATATAAAATAGATAAATAATTATTTATAATTTAATAAATATTTAAAATTAAAAATTTATAATTAAAAATAAATAAAAGTTAAAAATATTTGATTGAGAATGTACTATGGCCCACTTAATTAGAAAAGATGACAAAACCCACCTTACCACAAAGGATTTTTGTATGCATAAATATAATGGCTTCAACCCTAATTCCTAAGCTCACCATTATCTACCAAACAACAATTATTCACTTTGAGTCTAAACCTAATCATAAAACCCATCAACCAAACGCATGGTAAATTTTCTTGTATAATAACCGATTTTTAAAATTCGCTATGATGTTATTATTTAATGATAATTTACGACTATCGGTAACTGTAAACTACTTTAACCTCATACCTCTACAATATACAGGGGCGAAGCCAGAAAATTTTGCCCGAGGGGGCACAATTTAAATTTTTTAAAAGTACACTATAAATTGGTTCGTATGGGGGCAAATTACGAAAAAGTCAAATATTTTCAAAATTTTACACTACAATGTTTTTCGCTAAAGGGCATGTGACCCTTGTGGACCCCCTTTATCTCTCTGCCCCTGATAATATACCAGCTACCAACTCAGTATTGTCACAACATCACGTAAATAATCTACAATTTTATATGGAAAATATGGTTATTGAATAAAATTATTCGAAACTAAAATTGTCGTCATCCGTAAAGCTATTGTATTGTTAAAAAAATCGTTGAATATTTTAATTGCATAGTACCGCTGCTGCAACACGCAGGTACCCTGATAGTATTTAACAAGCCATTTTACATGTTGAAGTTAATAAAGTGTTGGGAATTTCAAATACAACCGCTCAATTTAGGATGATAAATAATACACCCTTAATTAGGACTAAATGGTTTTGTCACAGTGGTATGTGTTGGGTTTACTAATCATAACAATTATAAAAAAACACATAAACATCATCAAAGCATGCAGCGGAAGTAATAAGAATAATACTTGTAAATTAATTAACCAAATTAAAAGAACATGGATACCTTTTGCGAATCAAAGAACACAAGATATCAAGAACTATGTAAACCCTAAACACTAAAAATCAGGGTTTATAAAATTCTACCAAAACCCTTGTCGAATACCAAAAATACCCCAAACACAAACGTATTTGATCTTCGTTCTTGTACACACGTACGAATATCGAATCAACATGAAAAGCTAGGTTCTTGAATCACAAATAAACCAAACACTTGTTTCTTGCACTTGGAAAATCGATCCCTATGGGGTTAGGGATGGAAGTCGATCGGCCAAACACAAGTGGGAGGGAAGGAGAAGAAGTTATGGTTCTTTGGTGATCCAAGATTAGATATAATGAATACAAGGGGTTTGTATTTATATTAATCTAAACTTGATGACCAAGTTAGGGCATGAATGGGGTTATGGGAACCCATCCATGACCGGCCATTCAACCCAAGAGGGGTTCTAGAACATTCCCGACTTCTATTTCCATCTCTAGTCCCTTAACTTTACATTTAACGACCGTTAGTTAAACACCGTTAAATAATAACTCTCGTTAAGTGTTTTATTTGTGAATAATAATTAAATATAGCACTTATATATTAATTATATATAAACATTGATTCTCATACCTAATGTGTGCATTTCCAAAGTCTCGAGTTCGAATTCGGTCAAACGTACATTAAAAATATCCATAAACCTTTCAGCTCCCACTTGGATATTACTTAATATAGTAATGTCATTGGTTTAGTCTAGCTTAACACTCCAATGCCCCCAGATCGAATCGAGTATGGTCTCCTGGAAAAAACCATTTAATGATTCATCATTTTTACTTATCCTTTTGCTACTAATACTATATTTAACTATGAATATGGATCAAGTCATTCCATAAGTTAATATTTTGTTTCTCGTTATATCTGATTGAACAAGATTACCAAATCATCCGAACGTATTCCAGATTGATCTTGGGTATGGCCATACAAACATCTTGTCAACCCTACGAGGGTCCCAAATAGTATTATACTTTGAAACAAATTCAAAGGAACAAATTCTCTTGACTACAAGCATAACTCATGAACTTTGCAACACTTCTGAAAACAGCCCTTATTACTACCAGTTACAGATAGCATTAAACTATTTCACACAAGTGTACTACATTCATAACAGTTATCTGGTATCTTAAGTCTGAGGATAAACATTCATGATTTACTTAATGACAAAGATCCATAAAGTACAATCATGTTAAGTTAGGATATGTCCTATATTCAATTCATTAAATATCATGTAAATCTGGCATGTCCTACACATCAATATACTTAATTATATTCTACCAAAACGCAGATTTGTCTTAGTTCAATGACATTCCCACATCATTAATCGACAACGGACTATTTAGAATAACATAAGTCATTCACGGATTAAACATGCAAATATTGGATATAATATTAAGAAAATGAAAAAAAAAACATAACAACTATTTTATTTCATTAAAGTAATATTTGTTCATAACATCCTTTATCCAAATACTAATCACAGATCTGCATGAAACTACTAGCTAAACGAAGTCCTATCCCATCAGCATGGTGAGTAAGCTTTTCCTTTGTTAAAGGCTTCGTAAAGGGATCAGCTAGATTATCATCTGTGTGAACTTTGAGTAGATTGATTTCCCCTATGTCGACTTGTTCTCGAACATAGTGATATCATCTAGGAAAATTTCTGGCGACCTTCATGACTCCAGGCTCATTGGCAAATGTTATTGCAGCAGAGTTGTCACAATACACATTAAAGGTAATTCGATTGAGGGCATAACTCCAAGTCCCAAAATGAATTTCCTAATCTAAACAGCTTCCATCGCAGATTCTGAAGCAGCTATGTACTCAACTTCTGTAATAGACATTTCAGTCGTACTTTGCTTTTTGCTCTTCCAGTCTACTGCTCCTCCATTAATGACAAAGACATATCCTGTCTGAGACTTGTCATCTTTATTAGTTTGGAAAGACGCATCGCAAAACCCTATAACATCAAGTTCTGCATCTGGATTCCCATCATACACTAGAAACATTTCTTTAGTAGCCCTTAGATACTTAAGAATGTTCTTAACAGCATGCCATTGCTTCACACCTGGATTCTGTTGATATCGTCTGGTGATATTTTGTGCAAACACCACATCATGCCTTGTACATCTTATCGCATACATGATATATCCTATAGCTGAAGCATAAGGAACTTTCCTCATATGTGTCACCTCATCAGGTGTTGACGCGCATAGTTCACTACTTAAGCCATGTTCAACTTGCATCGGCAAATATCCCTTCTTGGAATTTTGCATATTGAATCTCTTCAATATTTTATCGATGTAAGTACTTTGACTTAGTCCAATCAACTGCCTTGATCTATCTCTGTAGATATTGATTCCCAGAATATATGCTGCTTCCCCTAAATCCTTCACAGAAAAGTACTTTCCAAGATAAGACTTTACATCTTGTAAACTTGGAATGTCTTTTCCCATGATCAATATTTCATCGACATATAAGATAAGGAAAATAACATTACTCCCACTAGCTTTGTGATATACACATGGCTCATCAAGATTTTGAGTGAAACCAAATTTCTTGATTTCTTCATCAGACTTCTTGTTCCATTATTGCATTGATGCTTGCTTCAATCCATAAATGGATCTTTGAAGTTTGCATACGCGCTTTGGAAATTTTGGATTCACAAACCCTTCAGGTTGCGCCATATAGATGTCCTCATCTAGGCGACCGTTTAAGAAGGTAGTTTTGACATTCATTTGACATATCTCATTGTCATAGTACGCAACTATGGCTATAAGAATCCTAATAGCTCTAATGTCTGCTAAAGGAGAAAAAGTCTCCTCGTAGTCCACCCCAAAAGTTTGAGTAAACCCTTGAGCTACAAGAAAAGCTTTATAGGTATGTGCATTACCATCCATGTCAGTCTTTATCTTATAGAGCCACTTACTTCCCACTACCTTAGCATTTGGAGGTAAGTCAACCTCTATCCAGACTTCATTATCTCTCATGGATTGCATTTCCCCATTCATTGCGACTTGCCATTTATCCTTTTCAAGACTAATCATAGCAGCCTTATAGTTAGCAGGTTCACCAAGATCCCCTAACATATTTTCCTCGACTTCTACGATAAGACATAGATGTTCAGGTGTACGCGTAGTCCTTACATATCTACGAATGGGAACCACTTCAACTTCAGGTGGAACACTCAGACTTTCAGGTTCTACTTGAGGTTGGCTAGTGTTTTCAGAAGGTGATGTATCTTCTTGATCATCTTCCAGATCATAAACTCTCCCACTGAATTCATGAGATATGAGATCCCTTTCAAGGAAGTCTCCATACCTAGCAACAATTACTTTGTTTTCAGGTGGAAAGTACAAGTAGTAACTCATAGTTTCCTTTGGGTATCCTACGAAGATACACATATCAGATCTTTGTTATAGCTTATCAGCTGAGTCACGTTTTACAAACGCCTCACAACCCCAGACCTTTAAGTAAGAAAAGTTGGGAGCTTTTCCATACCATAGTTCATATGGAGTCTTATCAACCTTATTAGTTGGAACCATATTCAAAATGCGAACATCAGTTTCTGAAGCATAATCCCAAAAGGATAAGGGAAGTGTTGTAAGATTAAACATCGATCGCACCATATCCAACAATGTATGATTTTTCTCTCAGATACACCATTTTGCTTTGGAGTATATGGAGAAGTGAGTTGCTGGACAATCCCACACTCAGCAAGATAATCTTTAAACTCATGGCTTAGATATTCACCACCTCTATGGGATCGAAGAGCCTTAATCTTCTTTCCTAGTTGCAATTCTACTTCATTCTTGAAAACCTTAAATGTTTCAAAGACTTCATGTTTATGTTTAAGCAAGTGAACATAACCATAACGACTGAAATGCAAGTAAAGGTTAAGAAGTAGCTAACACCCTTCTTTGACACATGTCATAGTGGTCCACATACATCAGTATGTATCACATCAAGAAGATCAGAAGCCCTTTCTAACGATTTGCAAAAGGTTTCTTGGTCATCTTCCCAGATATGCAAGACTCGCATTTATCAAATGATTCATCATTGATATCTTTCAAAAGCCCGTCATGTTGCAGCTTTTGCATGCGTTTCTTTCCTATGTGAGCAAGTCTACAATGCCAAAGATATAAAGAATCCAAATCACTTTTGATTCTTTTACTATTAATGCTAAAAACAGAATTATTTTTATCAATCACATTATCATGCAAATCAATTTCAAATACACCATTTACTAGAATAACATTAAAGTAAAAAAAACATCATTTAAAGAAATCGAAATTCCATAATTAGTAAATGTATTAATAAAACCAATATCTTTCAACAAGGAAACAGAAACGACACCTCTAATTATAGAAGGTGCGTAATGACAATCGTTTAAAGACAATACTAAGCCCGAAGGCAAAACTAAATCGAACGTGCCTATAGCTTCAACGAATGCATGTGCTCCATTACCCACGTGCAGGTATTGTTGTCCATAGGCGAGTGTCCTTGCACCTCTAAGTCCCTGCAGTTTATTACAAATGTGAATACCACATCCAGTATCATATACCCAGGATTTTATTTTATGAGGAAATGCAAATAATTCTATCATCAAAAGAGTACCTGAAGTGCTGGCAACAATACCAGCATTTTTATACCTCTTTGTACGCAACTCATCGAGGTAGAGTGGACAGTTCCTCTTCCAATGTCCTACCTACGTGTAGTGATGACAAGCCTGATCCCTTTTAGGATTCTCTTCTTTTTAGAGGGGTACTTCTTGGGTTCTTGTTGATAAGCCATAACTTGTTTTCCCTTATTAGCCTTACCCTTACCTTTCCTTTTCTTGTTCGCTTGCGGCTTATTAGGCTTAGTAATCCTACCCTTCTGAATAGCAAGTACCTGAGATGTAGGAGCCTTTTTTGGGCAAACCTTTTTGGTAGTCAATGAGCATTTCATGCACCTCACTAATTATCTTCCCCGTGCAATGCATATTGTAATTGCGCATGAAACCATCAAATTCCTTGTTAAGGGATATGTTGATAAGGCCAATTTGTATGTCATTGGGGTAGATGTAGTTGAGTCTCCCAAGCTGGTCCATCTAACTCATCATTTCCAGATAATGGGCACTCACAGGTTCCCCCCCTCCCCTGTTTGTAACTGTGTAGAGAATCTATCAAATCATATAACTCTATAGCTGCAGGCTTTTCAAACAACCGAATAAGTTCAGTGAGCATGTCCTTTGGGAAGTAATTTTCAAACTGTTTTTGCAAGTTTGTAGACATACTTCCAAGCATAAGGTAGGAAACCTCATTATGTTTTTTATACTCTATTTGCCATGCTGCCCTTATAGCAGGAGTAGCATTTGCCTAAGGTTCAGGAGGATAAGGCATATTCAAATATTCTGATCTTTTGGCAACACGCAAGACAATTCTGAGTTGCCTATGAAATTAGTGCTGCCAGTCAATTTTTCGCGATCAAACATGGATTTAAACGACGAAGTTAGTGCATTAGTTTCAGGTTGAGCCCTTTCTACAGAAAATAAAAGTTAAAAAGTTAGTACTTTCGATAATTCAACCTTTCAAGAAAATAAAATACCCTTGGTCAATATTCATATTAACCATAGAATTTTCCTTCAATCTAGGACCCACATTGTCATAGTTTCACCACACCACTTGATCTGCTAGTGATGAAAGTATTCAATAGGTAATTTTCATAGAACAATAATTGACAAACAAGTTTTCAATTCTTAGAAAATATGGGATTTACAATTTTTCCAAACAATTATGCAAATGTAAGCATGTTTTATCCCATCTTATGCCTTAAGTCATAGATCTCACTAACTAACTTAATTAACTTGTCTAATTTAGAAACTGCAAATTTATTTCAACTGAGGTCTCACACAACATGAAGATTTACCTTGTTATTGTAATCTAGCTAAGTTCTTACATAACATAAATTACAACTTCAAGTGTTTCTTATCTTTAGATGGCATAAACTTAAATTTTTAAGGGTACAATTTTGATGTGTAATCAAAACTTATGTACGAAGAAGCATGCATACATCTTCATAACATAAAAATTTTCAAAACTTTACTCATAGTTTTTAAATTACTAAGATTAAATTCTACAAAGTTTTAATCGATGCGTTGAGAAACTTACAACTTCGCATTAAGATGCTTCGTACATGGAATAGTTATACTTGGTAGCTCCAAATACAACGCACAAAGTGGCAGAGAAGCTGGTCAACGCGAAGCATATTAAAAACCCTTCTTCTTTTGAGTCGTAATTTAATTGCGAACCCTCCTTAAACCACTCTTATAGTTTGTCATAATGGGTGAGCTGTTCTAACCATTTAGTACAGTCTCATCAGTCGACTAAAAGTTCAAGATTTAATACTTAGAAAACAAATCTAATTTCACCATTATTTAATCCGTTTAATTTTCTATTCTCAAATAACCCTTTTTGCTTACAAACGTGTCATACTAATATAAACAAAAGGCAATTAATAAAAATATAACGAACTCAAATCATATACGTATAACTTAACAATTAACACATGTAAAAACAAATAGTCACATGCATAATTTGTTCGATAAACACCTAATAATCAATTCTAGGTGTAAAACCATGCATATATTAACTCGGGCTTTTACCTACTATGGTAAGTGAGCCACATACATCGACAAGTTGATTGCGCAGGCCTTTGTTAACGATATACCATATTGCACATAATGAATTATTATAAGATATATTGAGGTCTTCCCTAATTTTATAATTATAAAAACTAATTACATATGAATTTTATTTAACAATTAATCAAAACAATCAACAAACAATAATCCATAGCAAAACATGCATGTTCCACTATGGATTTCTCATACCAATTATAATCCCAAAATATGCATATAATCATGGAACATAACAATTATTCATAATAGCCACATAAAATATACATACAAT
The DNA here is from genome assembly GCA_910596185.1 of Chrysanthemum makinoi. Lineage (NCBI taxonomy): Eukaryota > Viridiplantae > Streptophyta > Magnoliopsida > Asterales > Asteraceae > Chrysanthemum > Chrysanthemum makinoi. The sequence goes on along the minus strand of OU343225.1, from coordinate 236,181,722 downwards.
CCTAAGTTTTACAAAAAATAAAACCTAATTAAAAAATAAAAGGGCATTTGACCCATATATCAAAAAATTAGTTTCAATTTTTAAGACCCTAGAAACCATAAAAGCATGTAATAATCATAAAGATTTAAATTTTATGTGGTTCGGTAATTAATTACAACATATTAACGGCTCGTGATGCCACTATTGGGTTTTACTAATCATAACAATTATAGAAAACACATAAACATCATCAAAGCATGCAGCGGAAGTAATAGGAATAATACTTGTAAATTAATTAACCGAATTAAAAGAACATGCGTACCTTTTGCTAATCAAAGAACACAAGATATCAAGAACTATGTAAACCCTAAACCCTAAAAATTAGGGTTTATAAAATTCGACCAATACCCTTGTCGAATACCAAGAATACCCAAACACAAACGTATTTGATCTCCGTTCTTGTACACACAAATAAACCAAACACTTGTTTCTTGCACTTGGAAAATCGATCCCTATGGGGTTAGGGATGGAAGTCGATCGGCCAAACACAAGAGGGAGGGAAGGAGAAGAAGTTAGGGTTCTTTGGTGATCCAAGATTAGATATAATGAATACAAGGGGTTTGTATTTATACTAATCTAAACTTGATGACCAAGTTAGAGCATGAATGGGTTATGGGAACCCATCCACGACTGGCCATCCAACCCAAGAGGGGTTCTAGAACATTCCCGACTTCTATTTCCATCTCTAGTCCCTTAACTTTACATTTAACGACCGTTAGCCAAACACCGTTAAATAATAACTAGTGTTTTATTTGTGAATAATAATTAAATATAACACTTATATATTAATTATATATAAACATTGATTCTGATACATAATGTGTGTAATCCCAAAGTCTCGAGTTTGAATCCGGTCATACGTACATTAAAAATATCCATAAACCTTTCAGTATGTTTATTGCTCGTTAACAAAACGGTTGTTGGTTCAAATTGCTTGAGAAACGCGTCTTTGTATGAGTATTTAGGTGTGAGATTATTTGTGTTTTCAAAAAAGATAGGAGTATTGAGGGAAACACACTCAGGTTATGAAAATGGAAAGACTGTGAAATGTGATGAGGAAAAAAGAAAAATGCTGTTTGAGCAAATTTCCGTAAGTGCTCTTCAGCCCTGATCCTTAGGAGGTCCTGTAGCTGCTCCTGCGAAGGTCTTGCAGTTACTCCTTCGTCTCTAGGCTGAAATAAGAAAGAACACCGTTAGCTCGCCCCGGGTTTTTAATCCGAGACCAAGCTCCGGTGTGAGAGTAAGTATATGCTTGACATAAGTTCTAGTGAGAGAAACTAGAGAGAGATAGTAAGAGAGGTGAGTGAGGAGTAAAGTGTCTAGCGAAGTCTGTGAACCCCTTTCCACTAGGGTGGATGGCTCTATTTATACTACCTGGAGTGTGCTCCACGACACAAGTATTGTGGGGACTGGTTTGTCACTTATGTGCAGCATGTAAGTTCTGATGAGCACCAGCGTGGTCCTCGGGGTCCAATTTGTCGTTATGCCACAAGTACTAATTGTGGACCAGAGCCTCTGTGCTTATTCGTACATCATTGTACTTGTATGTCACGCTAGTGTACTAGCTCCGATGCGAGCATTGCTCCGTCATTATGTCTCCTAGCGGACCTGCTTCACCAATATACTTCTGGCGCACCGCTTCATCACTATGCTTCTGGCGAGCCTGCTTCATCAATATACTTCTGAGCAAGCACTGCTTTGTCAATATACTTCCGGCGACCTTTGCTTCATCACTATGCTTCCTGAGCAGGCACTGCTTCATCAATATACTTCCTGATTAGGCACTGCTTAATCACTATACTTCCCGAGCAGGCACTGCTCCGTCACTATGCCTCCTGAGTAGGCACTGCTCATGCATCATTATCTTAGGAATATTAAGGACTTATTGTGATTATCTCCTCCAAAGTATCTGGAGGAGACCATACCTCATCATGTCCCCCACTCTAGTATCAATGTACTGTCAAAGAGTTGGTGCTAGACTCAAAAGAAAAAGTTTGTCTAGTTCGGAGGCCAAAATTTCCAAAGAGTTGGTACTCTCGAGAATTTTGTCTATCTGTTCGAATGTCTCGATCGAGGATGAAAGAGTTTCCAAGAATACCTTTAAATTTCGAAGTTCGATATAAGATTGGGTCATAACCATATTACTCCACCTGTCTTAGGAGACATGGCTATCCCTGCGCCTGCTCTAAAGGATATCATTGCCACTAGATCTGATCCCTAAGTGGTTGCAAAGGCAAAGGCATCGACCAAGCGAAAAGCCTCTACTAAGTCACAAGAGCCTTCCGATGCAACCAAAAAGGGGGAGATTGACCAAGAGGAGTTCCATGGCAGGGTCTAGTGAGTCACTAAATGAAGACGGTCATGAGATTGACTAGAGACTTTCTCCTATTGACTGTACAAGTGTTGGGGGTGTGACGGGAAGAATATTGATTCGGTTGGCGATTCCCAGTTGGTAATTCACACCCCATTTTGGTGGTGGATTGTACACCATATCTTTGTAGTCGAGACTAGATCCGAATCTATTTTCCGAAATGATGCTCCATATGTTGTAAGTCGTTTGGGTCGAACCTATATTGTACCTCTGTGATGAATTTCTGAGCTTAATTAGAAAAGCTGCTCTTCCGTCTGAGTGTTTCATTCGGAGGCTAAGAGATTTTTCGATCCCACCAATAGTTTTGGACCATGTACCTCATCATGTCCCCCAGTCTAGTTTTAATGTATTGCCAAAGAGTTGATACTAGACTCTGAAAATGTGTCTCACAAGTTGAGTATCTTGTTGAGTATCTCGTTCGGAGGTTAAAGTTATAGTTCTTTTCCTACCCGCTCGAGTACCTCGTTCAGATCTAACATCACAAACTGAAGGGTTTCATTCAGATTTTTTAGGTTTGGGTATCACGATTAGTGTTTCAATCGGAGTTTGTCGGTTTGGGTATCACGCTGTGTTTCAATCGGAGCAATTACTTGTACCACAATTCTAGGTTTAAATCGAAGTTTCAATCACAGCCAAAGGATTTCGTTCAGAGCTTTAGTCACGAGCAAAAACCCAATGGTTTTGTTCGGAGTTCAATTCACAAAACAAAGGTGGTTTGCTTCAAAGGTTTTATCATAATACCAAGTGACTCGTTCGGAGTATTATTCACAAACCCGAGTTTTTATTTGGAGATTTTATTAGCATCACAAACTTATGGTTTCGTTCGTAGCTTTCATTCAACTAGCATCGCAAACTTAGAGTTTCATTCGCTCCATTTATTAGTATTACAAACTTAAGTGTTTCGTTTTCTGCATTACAAACTTAAGTGTTTCGTTCTGAGCTTTTACTAAGACATGGTCTCCACTAGAGGCCATACCAAGGGTTTTGGTCGGAGTACCCTTAACCTAAAGGGGTTTCACTTGAAGGACTTGGGTAATCCACGAATAAGGCTCTCGATCGGTATAGCTACTCGATCGGAGTTTTTCCTCGGAGTTTGTTGCGTATTTCGCGAGTAAGAAATTCAATCAAGAGAAGTATCTCTATCGGATCTTTTAACCTTTAAGCTTTTATCAAAGTTTTCCGTTTCTAACTCAAAGAGGTCTCAATCGGATGTTTTTTCACGAGGGGATCTCCATCAGAGCTTAACACTTCAAACTTCACTTTTTATTTATTTATTTATTATATTTACACAACTGCTCCGCCCCAAGGTTTCGTTCGGAGGGAGACCACAACGTGTCTCTATTAAAGGTGTTTTACTCGTAAGTTTCGAGTAGTGAGTTTCAATACGAGAGAGTATCCATCGGAGGTACTCAATCAGAGGTCTCCATCGGAGGTGTTTCGCTCGAGATCTCCATCGGAGGTGTTTCACTTTGAACGCTTCGCGTGGTGAGGTCTCCATCGGAGGTAACCAATATCTCCCTCGGAAGTCTGTTGTCTCAATCGAAAGTTTATATTTAGACTCGATTGGAGGTGCTCCTTTGCACGGGCTTCATACGAAGGGGTGCTAAATAATATTGACCAAGTGTTTCGATCGGGGTCTCCAACAGAGGAGTTCTCGTTCCAAGGTCTTGGTCTGAGTGAGATTTGTTTAGGCAAAAGTCTCGATCGGAGGACTTCCAAGGTCTCGATCGGAGGTATTTTAAGATTTCGATCGGAGGTGTTTTACTTGGAGGTTTTTGATTGATAAGTTTCGATCGGTGACTTCAAACCCGATGGTTTCAACATTAGTATTTTGACCAGAGGTTTTAATTCCAAAAAACTTATTGAGATGTTTTAGCTTAAAATTTGGTTGGGGCTTTGTTTGAAGCTTACCATCACAATCCAAGGGTTTCAATCAGAGGTACCTTTATAATCCAAGGGTCTCGATCGGAGGAGAGTCTCGTTTAGAGAAGGGTCTCGTTCGGAGGAGAGTCTCACGCGGAGTTTTTCAATCGGAGTTTTATTTGGCTAGCACAAAAAATGCGAGGGTTTCGATCGAAGTTTTGTTCACTAGCATTTGCAGCTTTGAGTATTTATGACTTCATGCTTATGCCCTCTTGGGATGGTATCGAGGTAAAGGATAAACCACATGATCAAGACACACATATTTTACCGTTGTTGATCGAACCACACCACCTGCTCCAGAGGGAACAACTATTCTTGAGCCTACCATAGAGGAGATCATTGTCACCCGGGCTGACCCTGGGGTGGTTGCAAAGGCTAAGAACACGGCTAAGCGAAAAGCCTCTACTCAACTGGAGGTATCTACCAATGCAACCAAAAACAAATGGGAGAGTGGACAAGAAGAACTCCATGGTAGGGTTGAGTTAACAAATGTTGAAGATGCCAACCATAGTGCGGAAGAGAGCACTGACCCCTAGAATACCAGAGCAACCACTCAAGATAATGGTACAGATATAGGTGCTCAGCTTCATGGTGTTTAGAATAATTTTCATCAGCATGGCACTAATGAAGACACGCATCATCCTCATATTGTTGTAGGTGAGAATTTTTTATGTTGTTGGGTCAGACAAATATGACCTCACTGACAAAGATGATAATGAGAACGTTGGGTTTTATTCTCGTGCTAAAGTCGGAGATACAACTAGAGACACAATTCACAAGGAACTTCTTTCCCTTGCTCGTGGTCCCTATTACATGTCATATCCTTATGATGAAGGTTTAAACAACAATCCTCCAAAATATATGAGGGTAGAGTGGGATAAAGCTCATGTTGTAAGCATTAGGCTTTTGAATAAAGAACTCTTCAAGGATCATAAGGCATGCAAGATTATCATTGATCGAGTCCTTATACTGGCAGACACAAAGAAGAAACAACTCTCCGACCCAGATGCTCTCTTGAGAGTTTGATATTCCAGTTTGTAATAAGTAGTGTTATGTAATAAGTAGCTAGTTTAGTTTCCACTTCTTTACTTTTGTTAGTTTCATTCAAAGATGTAAAACTTTATGATTTTGTGACAGCGGTATCCCACCAGAGCAGTGGATCTTTATGCATACTTTGTCGTGTTATCTTAGTATTTGCATGTTTTGGATGCCTTGGTGTTTCGCATGTGCAGTGTTTACAACATCGCGGATAGCACCAGGGCTTGCATCGGCAGGGTTTCCAGGAGTAACATCTATTAGCCACTCATATATTTTAAAAACTATAGATACATAAAATTAATATTAGAACTGTGTCGTTGATATTGTCGATGCATTCCCACACTTAGATAAATACACAACACATATTTCGTTCAATGCATGTTTGTCGATGGAGCAGCTGCAGATGCAGCAACTGCGGATGCAGTGGCTGTAGATGCAGCAGTTGCGGATGCAGTGGCTGCAGATGCAAAACATTAATATTAGAATTGTGTTGTTGATGTTGTCAATGTGTTCCAACACTTAGATGAATACACAACACATATTGCGACACGTTTGCCGCTGGAGCAGCTGCAGATGCAGCAGCTCCTGACAGAGTGTCTAGTTCAGTATAATGCATTCACCCTTATATGTTGTGGGTTAAGTGTACTGACATACTCATTCCCATGTTTAGATGTAACACTTAGATCGATGTATTTGTATTACGTTTATATTTTAACGTACCATTTGCTTATATGCAACGCATACCAATGTAGCACCTTATAACGATGCTTTTGATATATGTAGCACTTGGATATCCTCATGCTACCCTCTCCCTTCGGTGTAGCTACTTGCTAGAGAGTAATTACTAGAGCTAAGTAGATGTTCCTCAACCAAAGGTTATACCATCACTCCAGGAGAGACATCGTTCCTTTACTCCAAAGGAGACCATGAGCCGACCAAATATGTCACTCAACTAAAGTTTGTGGCATCACTACGGAGGAGACACTGTTTCTCTACTCCGGAAGAGACCATGAGCTAAACATATAGGTTACTAAACCAAAGTGTATAACATCACTTCGAAGGAGACATTGTTTCTCTACTTCGGAGGAGACCATGAGCTAACCAGATTGGTTACTCAACCAAAGTTTATAACATCACTCCGAAGGAGACATTGTTCCTCTACTTCGGAGGAGACCATGAGCTAACCGGATTGGTTACTCAACCGAAGTTTATAACATCGCTCCGAAGGAGACATTGTTCCTCTACTTCGGAGGAGACCATGAGCTAACCGGATTGGTTACTCAACCGAAGTTTATAACATCACTCCAAAGGAGACATTGTTCCTCTACTTCGGAGGAGACCATGAGCTAACCGGATAGGTTGCTCAACCAAAGATTGCATCGTTACTCCGGAGAAGACATTGTTCCTGTACTCCAGAGGAGGTTATGAGCAAGTTACTAACTATTACATTCATTATTTTACCATCGCTCCGGAGGGGTTGTTTCACCACTTCGGAGGAGGCTACGGGCTAGTTGAAGTTTTAGCCAGATCAAAGAATGCACCATCATTCTGGATGTCAATCCCCTATGTAGATCATCACAAGCTCATAGAATAAGCCAAGATGGCTCATCCTTAATATGTTTAGGAGGCGTCCCTCCACGAAATCGTCCTTTCTTATAATACTAAACCATATGTTTTTATTATTGTAGGTCTACAGGTGCGAGTCCTCCACGGGCACCGCCTGCTTGTGATGTATCATGGACCTAAGTCCTTTAAGTTGCTTAACTTGTCAACTCAGGAATGAAGTTATAGTGTGTGTACATTCCGCTACCGATGTAGCTAGTCATCCGGTAGCCTATACGCGCGAAAGGAAGGGTGGGTGTTCCTGACCTTCTGCTGCGGAGTCAATTAGCAAAGGTTGCTCAGCCTAACCACCGATGGTACAGGTTCACCATGGGGAACACATTAGTAGGAGTTACCCTTTTACATTCGGAGGTAGCGAGCCATCCGATGTTATTTGATTGTTTCTTGATAACAAGTCCAATCATATAACCTTGACAAAGGTTGTTTTAGCTACTCTGCTTCCTCCCATTATTTATGACATAAAGGCAATAGTCTTTAGCCGGGGCATAGTTGGAGATTCCAACCTAGAAAAGAAGCGAATAGCCTCTATCTCCTATTCTAGGAGGTTCCGATGCCTCTGGCTATAGTAGGACTACTCTAACGAGGAAGCACGTAGTTCTCATTCATTACGCCCAAAGGATGAGTCTGCTCATATTACTCCTAATGAGCGCACAACTGAGCATGCTCAAGAGATTTTTAAGCTATTATTCGTGACTCAAAACTACACCTAGGGGAAAGTTACAGAGCTCAGTATCGAAGTTTTTGGGGAGTAAGGAAATATAACTCTTCCATATTCGATATATGCAGTAAGGTCGTTAGCTTAAAGTTAAGGTTCTAACATTCAGGTGCTAATGCTCTATAGGTAGTTATGAGCTCTCCCACAGAGGTGATATAAGACATTCAGCTATCAATGACCAGAGGATGTTTCGAAGAGGCACTAGCTCGGAGGGCTATTACATAACAGAGTGTTAAGTGCATACTCTTATTCCTTTGCATACTAGCTCTTTACGAATCATACTCCTAAGGGTAGGTATTCGATCGCCCATGTGTGAATCATTTTCACAAGAACATTTATATTTAGACTGTATCTCACGGTGCAATATCATGGTACAAGCTTAAAGTTTAAGTCAAGCCTAGTGACTAGTAGGGAGGAGATGCTCTTCCGGAGGACACTCCTAATCTACCAGATGACATCACCTTGCCAATAGGTGTAAACTATACATGCTCCTAGAAAGCCTAACACAGTGCCCCTTCATGCACGAAGTGTGTTTTAGGTATGAGGCCCAAATATATACTATGAATATTATCATATGCATTGTTTAAAAGAGGCTAAGGCAATATTAACAGTTACGCTACCAACGTAACGACTTATGTGCTTTTTAACTTCGCATGGTAGTTTAAGAATGCGTAAAAACAAAGGGTTCAAGCACTTACACGTATCTAAAACTGATATGTGAGATTAACAAGTGGGTAATGGATGAATGGCGCTTCGCATGGCCTTGATCCATCGGAGGAGTATCCTCTTATCTCCACCTATGGACTTTCCTGACACTCCTCCGGTCCAGCACCTCCTGATCCTCCGCACGAGAGTCTGCGAGGAATTGTTTTCTCTTTACCCCTATTGCCAAGTTCCTTGATCGCAATCCTTAACACCTCAATGTTTTTTGCTTCACGAATGTCAGAGAAGGTCCTTCAAGAACTGGCCCGGCTGGGACGGAGGGTCTTCCTGGAGAGGTGCTCCCAGTCCCTTGTATCCTGGTGTTCAAGTTTTTCCCTTCTTCCGGATGAGAGTCCCCAATACAACCGTCCATTGCTTAGAACTTAGTAGATTGGTATAAGGGTCCCACGGATGGCGCCAATGTTTGAGCAAATTTCCGTAAGTGCTCTTCAGCCCTGATCCTTAGGAGGTCCTGTAGCTACTCCTGCGAAGGTCTTGCAGTTACTCCTTCGTCTCTAGGCTGAAATAAGAAAGAACACCGTTAGCTCGCCCCGGGTTTTTAATCCGAGACCAAGCTTCGGTGTGAGAGTAAGTATATGCTTGGCATAAGTTCTAGTGAGAGAAACTAGAGAGAGATAGTAAGAGAGGTGAGTGAGGAGTAAAGTGTGTAGCGGAGTGTGTGAACCCCTTTCCACTTGGGTGGATGGCTCTATTTATACTACAGGTGTGCTCCACGACACAAGTATTGTGGGGACTGGTTTGTCACTTATGTGCAGCATGTAAGTTGCTGATGAGCACCAGGCGTGGTCCTCGGGGTCCAAGTTGTCGTTATGCCACAAGTACTAATTGTGGACCAGAGCCTCTGTGCTTATTCGTACATCATTGTACTTGTATGTCAGCTGCTAGTGCACTAGCTCCGATGCAGGCATTGCTCCGTCATTATGTCTCCTAAGCGGACTTGCTTCACCAATATACTTCCTGGCGGGCACCGCTTCATCACTATGCTTCTGGCGGCCGCTTCATCAATATACTTCTTGAGCAAGCACTGCTTCGTCAATATACTTCCTGAGCAGGCACTGCTTCATCACTATGCTTCCTGAGCAGGCACTGCTTCATCAATATACTTCCTGATTAGGCACTGCTTAATCACTATACTTCCCGAGCAGGCACTGCTCCGTCACTATGCCTCCTGAGTAGGCACTGCTCATGCATCATTATCTTAGGAATATTAAGGACTTATTGTGATTATCTCCTCCAAAGTATCCGGAGGAGACCATACCTCATCACATGCAAATAGTAATGAGTTAGTCCGTTACCGCTATGGCCTATGATCATATCATATTACATTCACATTACTTATCTCTCGCAATGTTTTTGGATTTATTTAAGGGCTGTAATTTGAATTACACATAACACCTTGCATTGACTTTCTATGCCTTTATACCACCTTAAAAAAGTATCCATATATCCCTATAAATAACACCTTCAAAATCTCTCTCCCCCATCAATCTCTCTACTTTTCAATCCCACATCTCCATTTTAGTTTACCAATATGAATGTTTATGGCAAATCTTATGCATATGCAAAGTTGGGAATGGAAGATCCAGAAGAGATGAAGAGCCGAAAGGCGCAATTTTTGATCTATAAATCATTGGAAAAGGCCGATGATTCGATTAAAAGAAGCCGAAAAACATCTTGGTTGAAAGTAAGGATATTTAAGTTGAAGATCAAGTTTGGAAAGAAGATGAAAAAGTTGAAGAAAAGTTTGTTGGTAGTAAGCAAATGTGGTGCTGCAAAAGTTGGTGTTTTACAACAATGGAAGCGTTTGTTTACTGCAAGACAAGCAATGCTCAAGATCACAACTGTATTTTCTACAATTTAATAAGCATGCTCATTTCTTCAAAGTTTTGGCTTCTTTTTTTATTCTTCTTTTTTCTTATGTTTACTCCTTATTGAGAATTACCACTTATGTTAATTACCAACAATATAATTATAATGTATGTGTTAGAGGTGGGAATATGGATTCTTTTAGCGGTTCAGATGAAAAACTTTTTATGAGTTAAAACGATTCAAGTCGGGGAATTGCTCTTCTATATGGAAGAAAATATGATTGTCTCAAATACACGAAAACTATATACCGTAGTTACAATGATAAATAACATCGCAATTATATTTACAATGGTGTATACAGTAAAATGTTTATATATATATATATATATATATGCTAGCCTCAAGGCCGGTCAGCCCTGGCTAGCTCCATGAATTCATTTAAAATAATAGATGATGGAAATTAAATATGTATATGGTCATGATATACACGATTAATTAAGAGAAAATGATATAATTAAGATAAAGTGATAACAAATTTTTTTAACATATACGTGTGCATCTTAGTTTAGCCATAAGCATTTACATATACGCATTCAAATACTTCTATATGCACCACTACTACATATATGAGTTTCAACCCATTTGGCCATTTCATTTATGACGAAACATTTTCTACAATTCATTCATCTGATCATTTTAAGTGATAACATAACCGAAGTCCAACCATTGATTAAAATAAAAATAAAGATTCTTCGAAATTGCATATGTTTTTTTAATCTCCAAACAGCGAATTTAATGTATTTTTTTCTTAGAAAACTAAAAAGAGCATCTAACTACTGGAAGTTTAATTAAGAGTAAATTGCAAAAGAGATTAAGTTGTACAATAGCCATGTAGTTTTTAATGTGTATCGTTTTACTACGTGTATTTTTTTTTAAGTTGTAAAATAGCAACGTACTTTTATAAGTGTTTTAATTTGGTACGTGATGATGATGTGCCACGCTATAAATGGTGCCACGTGTTAGACTTTCGGGTCTGACACGTCATCGTCACGTACCAAATTGGAACACTTATGAAAGTACGTTGCTATTCTACAACTTTAAAAAAATACACGTACCAAAACGGTACACTTTAAAAAGTAAATTGCTATTCTACGACTTAATCACATTGCAAAAACGGTCCATGTGCTGGTATCGTTAGTGTGAGGAACTTTGGGTTGCAATTATCGTCTATGGGTTGCAGTTTTTAACAAGGGCATTTAGTCATTTTAATTTAGACATGAACGAAAAATGCAACCCAAAATTCTCCACAAAACTATGTATACACTTTCAAAAAGTTAGGCACGAAATCTGCAATTTGTCCAAACCACACCGACCATGTTTGCAATTTACTCTTTAATTAATGTGATTTACATTCAACGAATATGAACGTCAATGGGTCGCATTAACGTCTCTGTTGTTGTTTTTATAATTCTCCTAATACAAAGTACAAACTAGCATGTGGGAGACATGGACAAAGTCAACCAGCAAAAATCAGAGACTAACATAAGGTTGCTCCCAGTAAGGGGACTCAATCCCCCTCATTTTCTCTGCCACATTTGCTTTCTCTCTTCAGCGACCTTCAGACGATTGGGTGCCTCAGTAAGATGACCTACACTACAAAAAACATACCCCACAAAAATACCTTTTATATTTAATTAAATACACACAAACACACATAATAAACACACGACATTCAATCGTGTACACGATCGAAAGAAAAAAAAAAGTTGATCAATCGAAGGACAATCGAAACCCCACAATAAGGAGGATCGATCACCTAGTCGATCTCTCCCCTTATTGCAGGCAGCCCAAAGAAGATAACAAATTGATAAGTACATATGCATTTCACGGACATATACGAAGAAAGAAATGATTCGATTTATAGTAAAATCTTTATAAATTAATACTCGATAAATTAGTAACTTTGATAAAATTAATAATTTGTCCAGTCTTAATTTAGAACCAGTATAAATTTAACTCCAATCGATAGAATAATAATATAATAACTTTTTTGAAACCTAGTGTATATATACTTGTCCCATTGAAATTATAAATTAATAATTACTAAAACATTCTATATATATATATATATATATATATATATATATATATATATATATATATATATATGAAGGCTATATGTAATTGAAGTTGTACAAATTCAATTAATTCAATTAATTTCATACATAATTGGAACTTGTACTAACAAAACTAACTTTTTACTTATTAAAAAATAAAGAACTTGACAAATTTAATTAATTTATGAATACGAATTCTTAAAATGTTAGCTGAAACTTGTTTTTTAATTTATTTTTGATCTCTAACTAGTACGAGGCTTTATTCAACCCGTGCGATGCACCGATTGTGACTAATATTTCATAACTAAATGTTTGGTCATTAGGTTTCTATTATTTTAGATAGTTACTTAACCTTATAACAATACATGTGAAGAGGTTTCTTCTAATATGTTATATTTAGATAAGACTTTTCATATGTAATACTTTCATATTAGTACGTTACATAAATTATGTTTGTCCTATTTATTTGGTACTTTTTTCATCGTGAGTTATAGAACCATTTTCTTTTTTATATATTTTATTTTTAATGGCAAATTTCGAGTTGATAGTGAATTTATCGAATATTGCTGGTTCTTCAAAATTGCATAATTGCATGCGTTTGTGGTTTGTGCAACAGGCAAGTGAAAATGATGCACATCCAAAATGTTTTTTTGGTTGTTGCCAACATTTAAGGCGGGTAATAGCGAAGAACCATACCATGATGGCAAACATGGAAGCTTATGGTGCTACCGGGGTTGCTTTGGAGTCACTTGAAGCTTTAAGAAAATCCCAAGAGAGACATCGGTTATTGCTTGCAGAGTTAAACCATTTGTTAGATGAGGCGAAAGTTGGTACCCGTGAGGAAGAAGCTAATGCTATTAAGATGAATGAGTTTAAGTAGTTGTTTGATTTTAGGTACTTTTGTTGGTTCTAATAATTTCAATGTTTTGTTTGTTTTTAGGTTGATGATAGGTGAAATAAATATACGTATCGATTTTGCTGATGCACACGGACTTGATATAAATGTTCATAGTGTTATTGCTCAAGAATAGATATATATGTATTATTTTGATGAATTTTTTTCGAGAAGTTGGAGGGAATGACGTTTTCATTTTTATTAACATTTTTCCAGTCTTTGTTATATATTTATTTAATATCATAGTTGTTTTGGTATGATAATATTTTTGTAAGTGTATTTGTGGTATCTTTATCATAATTGTCAAATGTCCAGGGTTAGTTATGTTATATTGCCAAATTCATGTGTACATTTTGTAAATATTTTTATCAATACTGGAAGTGTTTTATGTGTTACTACAAAGCTTATATTGTCCAAAACGTAATTGATATTTCTGCATGGGAAAACAAAAGATGTGAATTAATAGTCTAATTAACAATTGCAATGATGAAACCTGTTGGGTTCCTTAGCAGTTTAGTTAGACACTTAGTTAGACACTGGTTTAGTTACATATATTTAGAATATATAGTTAATTTTCTCACTTAATCTCTGACTATCAAGACCAAGACTTTCACCCACCACCAATAATTTCAATGGCGAACACTCCTTACATCAATGAGTTGAAAGACATGTCCGGATCAGAAAAGCTACATCAAAGCTTCAAGTTTCTTTTCATTCAAGATCACACAGAGGATGAAGCATTGTTGAGGTTTATTGGGGAGCGCTGCAATGAGTTGCAGAGGAAGATAGATGTGCAAACTGAAAGGATGGCTCAGGTGTGGTCTCTTAACCATGATGATGAAGAAGCTGGTGGGGATGTCTATGAGTGCTTGAGGTTGCAGATGATCAGGATGTGCAGGAGGCTGGAGGTTTTGAGGGGCTTGTTGGTTGAAGTCCGTGAAGGTTTGACTGAGAAGGAGGAGCATATGGACATCATGGATTTTTATGATTAGGTCATATGTTTATGTTTATGTTGTTTATGTATGTGTATTGTGTTTTGTCATCTCTGTGGTGTGTTATGGTTGTCTTTTGGGAGTACTCTTTGAACTGATGGTGCAGATGGTTATGGGTGGTGATGTTAGGTTGTTGTAGGTACTAACAATGACAATGGTGATGCGTATATATAATTATATATAATAGTTTAGCATATGTGTATATGCTTTTATTTATTTAAGTGTTTGCATTTTTTTCTTTTATAGTTTAAACTATAAAGGATATTCAGTTTTCTCTCTCACACACATGGGTCAAACACATAGTCATGAAAACTTGCAAAAACGAAATAGGGTTCCAAATGAAATTAGGGTTTTCTAATATACAACATATTTATCAAATTAAAACATATATTTAACGCATCTGGTGTTTGTGCATTGAAATTGCTGATTCAATTTTTATGAAATGATCATATATAGTGCAGAATCGTATGGTTGTATTGGGGTTGAATTGTGAAGCGATGAATACATGTTCATCAAAGAATTATAAAGGTAAATCTCTGATTTTTATGTTAAATTTTGATAAATTGATACTTGTTTGACCAATATTTGAAGTTTTAATGATGACCCAATTGTCAAAATCTAAGCTTGTTGCAATCTGGGATTTGCGTTATTGATTTTGATTAATGAATGTCCCAGTTAGGTTTATTTTTTTGTGAGTTTATGAAATACTGATGACTTGTGATTGGAAATGTGTTATATGATGATTTTAGTGTGATTTGGTGAAGGTTATGTGATTAGATGGACAATTAGTTTGCACATCGTGACTTTGGTTCAGATTGAATGTTAAAATTAATTATTTGCTTATTGCTTTAACCACGGTGTAAGCTTACCAATAACATCAAGGCTATGATGAATTCTGACGGGTAATTTTAAAAATGAGAATGCCCATATCTTGGCTTGGCAGCATGTTAAGGTTGCAGCCATGGTGGGCAATTCAATTTTTGCAAACTGCTACCCTATCTGAGCTTGTCTTTTGTGACAAATGGCTTTTCTGTTTGTTAAGCTTACCAACACCAACAAGGCTTTGATGAATTCTGACGGGTAGTTCGAAAATTGAGATTGCCCATATCTTGACCTGGTTTATAGCAATGTATAGAGGATTATGTCGCATTTTCGTTACCATTTTATTTTATATGCATAATAGTATCACAACTATGTAGTTAATGAATGTCAACACAATTTTGTAAAAAGTTGGTAAATTTCTCCAAGTCAATCATGTTCCATTGTGGCTGGCATCCGTTGGCGTCACATGAATATATATTTTCAGTGAGAAGATATAATCATTGGTCTCTAGCAGACACCCGTCCCAATGAACCATGATTGGCTCGAAGATGTTAAGCATCTCTCTATATAGTCGTAGTAGAATGGGTTGGAATTTGACATCGAATAATAATACTTTAAAAGAAAGTGCCACAAAGTTGCAATTATTTTATGCTTGGTCCAATCAGATCTTGCACCTCCATTATCAGCTTATAATGCAAACATTAAACTTAAACACTTATTGTGTAGTTTATTCAGGAAGTTGTAAGATACAACTATTAACGTATATGGGACATCGGATATCCCTCTCAGATCCTTTTTGCTATCTAAACAGGCTTTGTGCAAAGGTCTGCACCAGACATTTTGCTAGACCGTTAAGATATCAAAAGAAATTCAAGGAGAAAATCAGAATGCGCAGATACGTTCAATATTGTATGTCAATATTTACAAATGAAGTACTGAATGTTAATGAAATACTGATGATTTGTGATTGGAAATGTGCTATATGACAATTTTAGTGTGATTTGGTGAAGGTTATGTGCTTAAATGGAGAATTAGTTTGCACATCGTGACTTTGGTTCAGTTTGAATGTTAAAATTGATTATTTTCTTATTGCTTTAAGCACTTTTGAATAAGCAACTTTAACATACTTTTTGTACTCTCAAATAATTAATACCAAATATGGTTCAAGATTTAATTGTTTTAGACAACGGAGTTGAAGAACCAGTTGGCACGAATTATATTCGTTAGGATGTCACATGACTACTTTGCGTTTTATTTATGCAACTTCTGTGTTCGACAGTACATGTTTTATTTCTTATTTATATAAAACAGTTATAAATATATTTTGTGGATCAAAATTTATTATGTTGCTATAGTTAAAAAAATTTTGGCACTCACAAAGATCACTATAGATCTTTCAGTGTCGGATCAGGCTACGTTCGCTGGTCGTGAAGCACCTTATGTATGATTTGGATAAAATCCATATTACTTTTTCAAGGTGCAAGCTTACCAATAACATCAAGGCTATGATGAATTCTTACGGGTAATTTAAAAAATGAGATTGCCCATATCTTGGCTTGGCAACATATTAAGGTTGCAGCCATGGTGGGCAATCCATTTTTTGCAAACTGCTACCCTATCTGAGCCTGTCTTTTCTGACAAATGGGTTTTCTGTTTGTTAAGCTTACCAACACCATCAAGGCTTTGATGAATTATGACGGGTAGTTTTAAAAAAGAGATTGCCCATATCTTGGCTTGGCACCATGTTTAGGTTGCAGCCATGGTGGGCAATCCAATTTTTGCAGAGGGCTACCCTATCTGAGCCGGTCTTTTGTGAGAAATGGCTTTTCTGTTTGTTAAGCTTACCAACACCATCAAGGCTTTGATGAATTCTGACGACTAGTTTTAAAAAAGAGATTGCCCATATCTTGGCTTGGCAGCCTGTTAAGGTTGCTGCCATGGTGGGTAATTAACATTTTGGTATTGCTTTTTATACCTTCATTTAGGCATCCATAAGAAAAGTGTTCAAGGTACTCCAATGTTGGAATCAACGTATTTCAGGAGGTTATGTGTATTATAAGTGGTTGTTAGATGTTTGTATGCATGTTTACAATACAGCCTATGAAACTATAAACGTACAAAACCATTATAGTAATATTCATAGCTTGCAAAATATTGTGTGGTGTGGTTTATTCAAAATTACGCGATAGAAAACCGTTGTAATACTATGCTATATTAGGTATGTCTGTGCATGTTTGTCTACAATTTATGTAGAGAACATTAATTTATAAAACATAAAAAGTAGATTATATCACATGAGCGTTGCCAGTGACTATAACCAATAACTTGAATTCAAGCTGCTGAAAATGAGATGGCCTGACCTCTCTTTCTTATGTCCAATATTTTAAAATCTTCTGGTAGAAAAAGTATTTTCTGCTAAGATAGGTTGTTGAAAGTTTCCTTGAAAACAATGTTACACGTGCAGTTTGCAAGCTCAGGGTCTTTGTCTTCGATCGTTAGTATTTTAAGGCCATCGGGGCTGGTAACTCTAGATAATGCCACATAAAGTTGTCCATGACTGAATACAGGAGTAGGCAAATAGAGGCCAACGTAATTAAGTGACTGGCCCTGACTTTTGTTGATGGTCATTGCATAACATGCTCTTACAGGAAATTGTCTCCGTTTGAGGATAAACGGCCACTTGGATTGTGTTGATGTCAGCATAATCATGTGTATAACCACATTGTCACCTACATTTGAACCTGTTAGTATCTTAGCATTAATAACAAACTGGCCTAGATCTGTGATCAACAATCTTGTTCCATTACATAGTCCTTTGGTTGGATTGATATTCCGCAAGTGCATAATAGGAAGTTCCTTTTTAAAGTGTAGAGCATGAGGCGGCATCCCTGGGAAATTTACGGAATTCAGGAATTCAATCGGATAGAGGTCATGTTGTTCTAGATTGTCTGTCGATGCCTTGCAAATCTCATCTGCGGTGTTGTACGTAACAGTTTCCCCTTCTAACTATTTAAACATGTACTCGTTGATGGCATCAGCATCATCATTTCGAGGAGTAAGTTTAAATCTAGAGTTACTTGAGCAAATTACTAAAATGTTACTACATAGATTAGTTGATTTATTTGAGTGATTTCTTTTTCCTACTTCGTGAGGTGTTTGGATGTGCAATTGAGATTAAACGAATGAATGCTTAACTATAAAAACATCCTTGGCAATTGTCTTAGGATACATTTTCATAAGTTTAAATCTAGAGTTTACTTGAGGACAAGTAAAGTTCAAGTGGGGAGATATTTGATGATATCAAATAACAACATATTATTAGCATCATTTATCCTACGAATATTGCTTGTTTTATATTAATTTGTATGAGAATTGGTACTTGATCGTTTACTTTTTTATTTCTCAGTTGAAAATAAGCATTTGGTGAAAGTTAGCTATTTTGGACATAAAATGGAGCAAAATGGATCAAGTTGGAAAAGTTTACTGAACTGAAGGTAGATATGCCGTATCATTCTAGACAGATACACCGTACATCAAGACTTAGAAGAATATTGTGGAAAACTAGAAAGGGGGGTTGAATAGTTTTACTAATTAAAACTTTGTTTTAAAATATTTAGATCAACTTATGTCAATCTATTTAGATGTGTATGTTGGACGTTGATAGATAGATATATAAAGAATGTAATGAAAGATAAAGAGTAAGAAGCACAAAACCACGACACGAGTATTTATAGTGGTTCAACTACAAGGACACCTTCCTTGCCCTATTCCACTCCCCGAGTCACCTACTCGAGAGTTCGTAATCACTACACGACACCAACTCCTTATGGCGGAGAAGCCTTCACAACGTCGCCTACTCTTTTTCTGGTACTAGGCTAACCACCGGGTTCTTTCACCAAGGTGAACCACACCTAACACAACGTCGCCTACCCTTTATGCGGTACTAGGCTAAGTACCGAGTTCCATTACAATGGAGGAACTACTACCCAACACTACACAACACCTAATCCCAAAGGAGACCCACTCCTTAATACAACACCATCAAGGATATCAACATCCTTGGAAACAAGCTATCACTACTTGTATAACGATGCACCTCATCGATTATACGACCTTGGCATCCTTCACTAATGCCACTTAATTTGACTCCTAGGAATCTTTCACTAATGCCCTTGACACGAACGCTTGGCACCTTTCACTAATGCCTTCGTCTTGACTCCTTTAGCATTCTTTACTAATGCTTTTGACACGGACGTTAAGCACCTTTCACTAATGCTTTCGTCTTGAATCTTTCGGCATCCTTCACTAATGCCTTCAACACAACACTTCTATGGAGGAAGAAAGAACTATCAACAAGAGAACCTCAGTAGTCTTGATGATGACGAAGCATGGCAACTCATGGACTTTGAGCTTGCTCAACTTCAAGAAGTGGTGATCTCGCCTTTAAGAGGAACCTAGAGAATCACACGAAAATAAAAGACAAACTACATAGAAAGATCCTTTAGGATAAGTGGTTAGAGAGTTACAATACTTGGGGAAAGTATGTGTGAGAGTGGCAAGCCAAAAGGAAGAAATGGCTCACTATTTATAGAGGAGAAACAATTACTGTTCCACGGATCCCACCCTCAAGGGATCCGTCTAGTGTAATGCTAGGGATCCGTGGGACGCTCCTCTTTGCCCATGGGTATTTTGGTTGTGGGTCATGGGTCATGGGTTATGGGTTGATCCATGGGTATTTCTTTAGATACAATGTACCTAATGGGTGCAATGTATCTAGTCAAATGGATATGGGTCAATACCATGGGTTATGAATATGTTCCATGGGTTGTAGTTTTTACCCATTATAATACATACTAGTTATGTATATATTTGCCCACTATGTAAACACTAGTTGTTGTACATATATATTACTAAATCATAAAATCACTTATACTTGTTTTAGTGTTTTATGTGAAAACGTAAGTGTGTTAGAAAACTATTGGCTCAAACCATTTACGTATTTTATTTGTTTCGTTAAAATGATTTTACGTTTGTTATCGACAAAACATTAGAAGATCGTAAAATATAAATAAACGTTTTTACGGCTTATTTGTATTAACAATCTCACCCTTTTTTGTTGATGACAAAACATAAAATTATTTTAAGGAAAAACTAAAATTCGTAAAAGTTCGAATTGGAGTTTTTACTCTCTTCTCCCCCTTTTTGACGAAACAAAAAGAGCGTCGAAAAGAAACTAACACATTGTTTTTAAGAAAAATATGTAAAAGAAGAAAAATGTAAAGAGAGAAAGTGACGGGAATAGTTCTCGTTTTAACTCCCCCTTAACGAGTCCATCCCTTTGTGAGGGCGTCAAGTAAATAAAAACTAGTAAGCTAATGCATTGCAACTTTGTTTGCAAATGGTTTTGTCCGTGTGACGGAAATGCTCCCCCTTGAAGATTGCAACTTTGCAATGGGATGCGATGAAATGTAATCCAAATAAGGATTATATTGCAAATATTTTTGCAATGTATGGTTTGACACAAAGCTCCCCCTAGCTTAAAATGTCAAAGTCTTCATGTGTATTTTGAAAATCTACAAGATAAATGTTAGAAAACAAGTATATAGTCCATAATTTCCTGCAAATAAGATTCAAGTTAGTAGAAAATTGTTCTTCTGTAGCACGGATCCCACGGTTCCCTCCTTTGTGGGATCTGTCTAGGCAATTTCCAGGGATCCGTCTGTCTGGTGACGGATTTTCAGCAATGGTGATATACCAAGCAATGCTAAATATGAAAGTGAGATATGTATACAAACAACTAACATATACTCAAAGCAATATGGCAAATAAGTTATCATTCAATAAACAAAGAGATAATCAAGAAATCTCTAAAACTAAGAGAATGATTTAGCCATACATATTCTACTTGATATTAATAGATGACCTAAACTTAAGAAGCAACCATGTGCTTAAGGATGATCAAACATGAGATGGGATTCTAAAACGTTCTAAGTTGAGCATGAGACTAAGCTTATGGTTGTTTAGTTTTGTTGACCTAATCGAAACGTTCGAGGAGGTGATGAAACATGAAACGTTGCTCTTCACGTAGTTCATGTATCAACTTTTCAACATGTTGACAATGATAGCAATCCTTTTCATGGTTTTGAAAGGATGGTGGTAAAGGTTGAGTGTCTTGAAGCGGAGGTTCAAGTGAAGTGGGTTGAAGATCCTCAAATGAGGGAGTAATTTGTGGAGGCACATTAAGTGGTGGCTCAACAAGGGTTGATGGTGGAGGTAGGGAAGTGTCAACTTCCATGTGGCCGGGTAGTTGACTTTGATGTCTCCTCATAATCCAAAATGGACCATTAGAGGGAAATAGAGAGATTGACATTGGTGCAAGTGTTGATTCAACACTTTGGTTTTGTTGAACAATCTTCTCTAGTGAAGAGTGTGTAGGTAATGGTAGAGGATGAGATGGCCTAGAGGGTCAGTCTTCTAAGTTGTAAGAATGTGGATATGATTGTGAGGTGGTAAGTGATATTGCTCTAGGCACCAATGATGTTGATTGGGTTGAAAAGGGTGTGTTTGGTTTAGTAGGAATTGTAGAAATTGGTGATGATATTTTAGTGGGAACAATTCTCTTGGGGATTGGTTTGATTGGTTGTGTTGGTGTAGGGGAAATCCTAGCATTTGTGGACTTAACCGGAGATGATTCAGTTGAGGAAACTTCGTGTATAACCCGAGCAAGTTTCTTGGGTGGTTCTTTGGTGGATGAGTTAGCACTAGGAGCTTTCCTCATGATGAAATAACTAAAGAAGATGTTTCTAATTGCTGAGAATAATGTTGTGTTTGATGACTAATGGATTCTAGCAAGATGACTTATAAAGGGAAGAACTTGGCAAGTGCATTTAAAACTTAAGCCACTAAGATCCTTAGGAATGTGATGATTAGCATGCACAAGAGTCAACTTCAGAATTTTACTGATCTAGGGACTCAATTAAGATGAGGTGGAGTGTTCAAGTTAGCAAGATGGGCTTGAAATGATTGTTTTAGTTAGATTTGATATAATCTGTCACCCGGATCCCACGGTTCCCTCCTTTGAGAGATCCGTCGAGGCTAATCCTAGGGATCCGGATCTCAGCAGCTATGAGAGGGTAACAATGATGTTTCTAAGGTCTAAATCCTATACCATCTTGAGTGTTTCAGTCCATCTGAGTGTCTTAAATGAAGAGGTACTTAAATACTTAAGGGTAATGATTGATGTAGCTAATGATTGCCTTTTCTGGAAGGAAAATGAGACTTTGTAACCACCAATGGATGTTCATGGATAACACTAAGAATTTTGATGGTGTAAAGTTATAATAAATAATCCTAGAGATCAGATGTAAACTTGAGATGAAGTTTGAAAAATCCTCAAAAATTAGAAGAATTGAAAAACTAGTTTTTGACCCGTTTTGAGATAAGGATGGCTAGAAACAATTTCCTAAAATTGATCAATATATCCACCTAAGTGGTTTGAGATGTGAAAAGCAATATGTGAGTATTGAAGTGGAAATATGGTGAATTTTGATGAGCTGATAAATCAAAAAGTACTTTGAACTAGATCTTAGGTAAGCTATGGGTGAGTGTGAAGCTATCAAATGTTTGAAGAAGACTTAGTTGGTTCTAAGGTCTTATGTTTGGCTAGTGTGAAGTGATCTAGTGAGCTGTTTTGATGTAAGGAAATCTGTATAGCTCATCTGTAGTCACGGATCCCACGGTTCCCTTAGAGAAGGGATTCGTCTAGGCTAAAACAAGGGATCCGGCATCTGCAGATCAGAACCCTTACAGCAGCAAATGCAAATTTTTCACCAAGCAATATACACTAATAACCATTAAACTAAACAGCAAAGTAAATACGTTATCACATACGGCATATCATAGATAATGGTAGAAACAATAATATCCAAGAAAATACAAACAACCGTGCTAAAACATAGTCATTCACACATGGATCAAATGTCTCAAAATAAGCATAGTCCTATAGTCTCTTTCGTCAATCCTTTCTTTTCCTCTTTCCCGACTTCATGACGTAGTGAGCTAGGTTTTGAATCATACCCCTTAATTGTTTGAATTCCGCAGTCTTGTTTGGAATAGTTGGAAGTTGTTGATAGTAATCAAAGGGTTCCAATTCGATGTTAGCTACGGGGTCGACATCTTCTTCTTCTTCATCTTCTTCTTCTTCTCCGTCCGAGGAGTCCGAGATAGCCTTAGGTTTTCTTCTATTGACCATGAACCATTTAGGGGGTTGTTTTGTAAGAGGTACCATGACGTGATCGGAAAGGAAATGATCATCGTTGATAGGAGATGGTTGCAATGCACTAACATACTTACAAAGTCTTGTTAGGAGCATACCATATGGAAGTACCATGTTGGCAACTTTGAATACCCCGGCCATTCTCTTCACCATGTAATAGGCGAGATTGAATGGCTTTTGGTGAATAAGACAATAAATCATTTGCACAAGGCAAGCATTTGGATGATCCTTGTTACCGACTAGGCTAATGACGTTTTCCCTAAGAATTTCTTCCCATTTTCTAAAAATGGGGTGCATTTCGAAAAGTTTCATTTGAAAGGGATCACGGTGAATGAGCTTTTTGTTTTGGTTGAGACGGGATTGGTCGGCTCTAATTTTGAAGATGGTGTCTCGAGCGGTTTCGGGTTCATCAAGAGGAGTATGGTATATTTTTTTGGGATCAAGACCAAAGGATTGAGAGGAAATTGCCCAATCTTGAGAGTACATACAAATTCCTTCACAAGGAATGCGAAGGATTTGAGCGAATGTGTTGAGGGGTAGAGTGAAGCTTCGTTTATTGATGATGAAAGCGATTGAAATGCTATCATCGGTGTTTCGAATGATTCTAATGCTTTTGTAGAATTCAAAGATGAAAACCGGACAAATTTGTTCATCAATGTCAAGAAGACAATCAAAGTTTGTTAATACAAATAAGCCGTAAAAACATTTATTTATATTTTACGATCTTCTAATGTTTTATCGATAACAAATGTAAAATCATTTTAACGAAACAAATAAAATACGTAAATGGTTTGAACTAATAGCTTCTAACATATTCACATTCTCACATAAAACACTAAAACAAGTATAAGTGATTTTATGATTTAATATTACATATATACAACAACTAGTGTTTACATATTTGGGTAAAATATACACATAACTAGTATGTAGTATATTTGGTAATATAAATGGGTAGAAACTTAAGTATGTCAACCCATTGACCAAATACATTGAATGTAGTTGGGTACAACCCAAAGTCCATGACCCATGGAGCTTGACCCATAACCCATTGCATGACATCATGCTTATATCATATATGGATAATATCCATAACCCATGGTATTGACCCATACCCATGTGACTAGGTGCATTGCACTCAAGAGATACATTGTATCTAGCTAAAGACCCATGGATCAACCCATGAAACATGACCCATAACCAAAATACCCATGGGTAAAGAAGAGCGTCCCACGGATCCCTAGCTTTACACTAGACGGATCCCTTGTGGGAGGGATCCGTGGGATCTGGGGAACAGTAGATTTTTTCCTCTATAAATAGTGAGCCAGTTCTTCATTGTTTCTCACCCCTTTCCAACATACTTTCCTCTTGAGTTAAAAACTCTCTAACCCCAGATCCAAAAGATCTATGTTTGTAGTTTTGTTTTTATGTGATCTTCTAGGTTCCTCTTAAAGGCGAGATCACCACCTTTGAAGTCGAGCAAGCTCAAGTCCATGAGTTGCCATGCTTCCTCATCATCAAGACTACTGAAGTCCTCTTGTTGATGATTCTTTTCTTTCTTCTAAGAAGTGTAGTGTTGGAGACATTAGTGAAAGATGTCTCAAGTGTCAAGTCGAAGACATTAGTGAAAGGTATCGATCGTCCATACTATATGCATTAGTGAAGGGTGCCTAGAAGTCAAGTCACAAGACATTTGTGAAGAGTGACTTGAAGATCTAACTAAAGGCATTAGTGAAAGGTGCCTTAGATGTACATTCGATATGGTGTGTTTCGATGTACAAGATAGATTAGCATTAGATCCAAGGATATTGATATCCTTGATGATGTTGTAAAAAGGAGTTGATCTCCTTTGGGATTAGTCGTTGGTGTAGTGTTGGGTAGTGATTCCTCCATGTTAATGGAACTCGGTATCTAGCCTAATACCGGATAAAGGGTAGGCGATGTTGTGTTAGGTGTGGTTCACCTTGGAGTGAAAGAACCCGGTGGTTAGCCTAGTACCAAAAAAAGAGTAGGCAACGTTGTGAAGGTTTCTCCACCATAAGGATTTGGTGTCATGTAGTGATTACGAACTCTCGAGTAGGTGACTCGGGGAGTGGAGTAGGGAAAGGAAGGTGTCCTTGAAGCCGAACCACTATAAATACTCGCGTTGTGGTTTTGTGCTTCTTACTCTTATCTTTTCATTACATACTTTTATATGTTTGTTTATCAACATCCAACACACATCCAAATAGATTGACATAAGTCGATCTAAATAGTTTAAAAGGAAGTTTTAATTGGCAAAACTATTCAAACCCCCCTTCTAGTTTTCCACAAATTTGATTGCCAAGAAGACTTGACCAATGTCGGTATCTTCAAGGAAACATTCCTTGACTACACGACCTTCGTGGATAAGTCGTTTTTCAAGTCTTTTGAAGAATTTTCGGTAGGTTTTTGACAATCCTTCTTTCCGAAAGTAATGGGTGAGGTAATGGACGGTATCATGATGGTATTGTTGAGTGGCTTTAGGCATGGTTGGTCCTAGAAGCATAAATATTCCAATTAGGCAAAATTTGTTGAGATGGGTTTATGGTTTTGATTTGTATTAACAATGTTGTGAACACAATGTAATCTTAGTTGAGTAAAAGCTCTTTTTAATGATCAATTTTGAAAACCCTAATTAAATTAATTGATTAGAAATTGAGAAACCATAAACCCTAGGATGAGGATGATGAAAATTAGAACATGTTAGTGTAATTACTTACAATGGTGTTCTAGAGAAGAGTACTTGAGGATATGGAGTCCTATGAGGATGAAATCAGTTCTTGAGTCGTTTTTGTGTTTTATGGGGAGAGGGAAAATGATCAGTAATGGTTTTCAAAAGCGTATAGCTGTTTCTGTCCCACGGTTCCCCTGGATGCCTTGTATAAGGGATCCGGCTAGTACAACTAGAGGGATCCGGCTACTGTAGACAGAAAAAGGGTGTTTGGCAATATTTTTGTTATAAGTTATGAAATAGCTTATGGCAAAAATAGTTTTGGGGAAAAATAAAATAAATAATGTTTGGTCAACGGGATTTAATTATCGAGAATCCATTTGTGACGACGGCGTTAATTTGACGAGATCAAAAGAAATACTATTCCCGATGATGAGTGAGTCGGGAAAGTGGCGAAAGGATACTTTTTGAAAGACTAGCATTTATAAGAATATTGGTATTAACATATTTTATGTAGATATAATCTAGCTAATGAAGAGTAAACATACCTCTATGCTCTTGATTTTAGTTTGTGAGGACATGAGACCAAAAATACTTCATGAGCTCTTAAAGTAATCCTTTGTACTTAGAGTAAGTAGGTTGAGATTACTTTTAGACTCTTTCTTGAAAGTTGACTTCATTAAAATTTGAATAGAAATGAAGGTTTTGAAGAGATCCTAGCATGAAGATTTCTTGAAACGAATATGTTAGAATAATCTATCAATATCCAACATGAAAGAAAAAAAAATGTTTTAAAATATTTCCTTCTTTGTAGTTTTCAAACATACACGGATCGTATCAAGTTTTTAAAGTACAACATACTCTAAGAAACTTGGTAACGAAGCTCTGATGCCAATTGTAGAAAACTAGAATGGGGGGTTGAATAGTTTTACCAATTAAAACTTTGTTTTAAAATATTTATATCGACTTATGTCAATCTATTTAGATGTATATGTTAGACGTTGATAGATAGATATATAAAGAATGTAATGAAAGATAAAGAGTAAGAAGCACAAAACCACGACACAGGTATTTATAGTGGTTCGGCTACAAGGACACCTTCCTTACCCTACTCCACTCCCCGAGTCACCTACTCGAGAGTTCGTAATCACTACACGACACCAACTCCTTATGGCGGAGAATCCTTCACAACGTAGCCTACTCTTTTTTCGGTACTAGGCTAACCACCGGGTTCTTTCACCAAGGTGAACCACACCTAACATAACGTCATCTACCCTTTATCTGGTACTAGGCTAAGTATCGAGTTCCATTACAATGGAGGAACTACTACCCAACACTACACAACACCTAATCCCAAAGGAGAACCACTCCTTTATACAACACCATCAAGGATATCAACATCCTTGGAAACAAGCTATCACTATTTTTATAATGATGCACCTCATCGATTATACGACCTTGGCATCCTTCACTAATGCCACTTTATTTGACTCCTAGGCATCTTTCACTAATGCCCTTGACACAAACGCTTGGCACCTTTCACTAATTCCTTCGTCTTGACTCCTTTAGCATTCTTCACTAATGCTTTTGACACGGACGTTAAGCACCTTTCACTAATGCTTTCGTCTTGACTCTTTCGGCATCCTTCACTAATGCCTTTGACACAACACTTCTATGGAGGAAAAAAGAACTATCAACAAGAGAACCTCAGTAGTCTTGATGATGACGAAGCATGGCAACTCATGGACTTTGAGCTTGCTCGACTTCAAGAAGTGGTGATCTCGCCTTTAAGAGGAACATAGAGAATCACACGAAAACAAAAGACAAACTACATAGAAAGATCCCTTAGGATCAGTGGTTAGAGAGTTACAATACTTGGGGAAAGTATGTGTGAGAGTGGCAAGCCAAAAGGAAGAAATGGCTCACTATTTATAGAGGAGAAACACTTACTGTTCCACGGATCCCACCCTCAAGGGATCCGTCTAGTGTAATGCTAGGGATCGTGGGACGCTCCTCTTTGCCCATGGGTATTTTGGTTGTAGGTCATGGGTCATAGGTTATGAGTTGATCCATGGGTATTTCTTTAGATACAATGTACCTAATGGGTGCAATGTATCTAGTCAAATGGGTATGGGTCAATACCATGGGTTATGAATATGTTCCATGGGTTGTAGTTTTTACCCATTATAATACATACTAGTTATGTATATATTTGCCCAATATGTAAACACTAGTTGTTGTACATATGTAATACTAAATCATAAAATCACTTATACTTTGTTGGGTTTTAGGTTCCTCAGAACAGGAATTATTCTAAGTGTTGGAACCACGGATAGAGTTGATGAAACCACTGACAGAAGAATGAATCCACTGCTGAAGTTAAACCGCGGCTAGTCGTAATGTGAAACCACTGCTATTGTGTTGTAAACACTGCTAGTTTTGTATAGTCGGTTTAATATTTTGTATTAGATAAATATGGAAAAGATATTTATCTTGTAGGTTACGTATTATATTATGTAAAGGACTCCTTAGCCTATAAAAGGAGGTCCTAGGTTAGATTAGATATACGAGAGTGTTTTATATCTAAGGTCGATACACTTCAAGGTTGTAAAACCCTAATACTGGTTAGAGTATTCGTTATTAATATAATTGAGGTGTTTAAGAGTTATTGTTACTGTTCTTCTTCTTAAGGTTGAATATTAAATTCCGCGTAATATTTAACAAGTTATTTTAAATTCAGTTTCTATAAGGATCGTTTGCTCAACTAGTATCAACAAGTGGTATCAGAGCTTGTGATGTAGAAACTATAACCAAGAAGAAGTCTGTTTAAGCTAAATTCAAGAAAGTTAAGATGTCTGACGAAACTCACATGGTTACTGCATCAAAGGTGCCTATGATTAAGCAAGGTGAGTATCAGGTATGGAGAATGCGAATGAGGCAATACATTCGCATGATAGATTACACAATCTGGGATGTTGTTGAAAAAGGTGATACTCATCCCAAGAAGGGTGATGATGGTAATGAGATAGCCATTGTTAGTGAGGTTGACAAGACTAGAAGGAAGCTGGAGATTAAAGCTCGTAGTATTCTCTCCATGGGAATACCTAATGAGTATGCTTTGGACTTTGAACAATATGAGACTGCTAAAGAGTTCATGGATGCCATTGAAACAAGGTTTGCTGGTAATGAAGCTACCAAGAAATCCAGGAAAAACATGCTCAAGCATCAGCTTGAAAACTTCACTGCTCTCAGTGGAGAAAAACTTGATGGCACTTATAACAGATTGCAGAAGCTAATCAGTCATCTGAAGCTGGTGGACTACAAAGTTGCTCAAGAAGATATCAATTTGAAGTTCATCAGAAGTTTATCACCTGAATGGGCTGTGCATACAGTTGTGTGGAGAAACAAGGATGACTTTTAGGAGATGACTCTGGACAATCTTTACAACAACTTGAAGGTTTATGAGTCTGAAAACAACATTTCTAGTGCATCATCAACTACTCAAAACATTGCTTTTGTTTCCACAAACCATAAAAGTTCTCAGGATGTATCCTCTGCTGCTTATGGGATAACCACTACCATTGCTAACAATACAACTGTTAGTGATGATGTTAGTGATGGGGCCATTTGTGCTTTTCTGGCTGATTTAACAACTAGTGTCACTGTGTTAAATCAAGATCTGGATCAAATTGATCCTGATGACCTTGAAGAAATCAATCTTCAATGGCAGACGGCAATGTTGACTCTGCAAGCCAGAAAGTTTTTGAGAAGAACAGGCAGGCAGGTTAAGTATGATGGTCAAAGGAGAGCTGGGTTTGACAAGTGCAAGATGGAGTGTTTCAACTGCAAGAAGAAGGGACACTTTGCTAGAGAATGTAGAGCTCCCAAGAGGATTGCTAAAGGTGTCAAGAAGACTACTGAAGAGCCTGTTTCTTCTTCAGCATTGGTTGCTCAAGATGGTATTGGTGATTATGACTGGAGTGATCAGATTGAAGAGGGTCCCAATGCAGCTTTTCTTGCTAGTGAAGCTTCTAAAGAGCATAACTTTGCTCTTATGGCCTATGCTTCATCTTCTGGTTCAGATTCTGAGGTATCTAATGATTCTAAAAATTCTACATGTTCTTTTAAATCATGTCAAGATAACTTAGAATCTCTTAAATCTATTAATGAGAGTTTGAGAAGAGAGGTAGAAAGACTTTCACTAGATAACTTAGGTTATAAAGTTGGTCTTGAAAGTGTTGAAGAGAAACTCAATTTCTGTATTAAATGTGAGTTTGAGTATGTAGATAAGATTAACATACTAGGTGGTGAAATTGATCTTAAGGATAGGGAAATTAAAATGCTTAAACAGAAACTAGAAGAAGCAGAGAGTGTTAAACAAAAAGCTATAGAAGAAAAGGAAAAACATGTTGTCAGGGTTGCTAAAACACAATTTTCTTCTGATATGGTTCATAAATCAATAGAGTGTCACTTAATTAAAAAGGGTTCTGGGATAGGTTACAACAACATGCCACCACCCTCTCTTATGAAACATGCACCACCTACAAAAGAACTGTCATTTAGTAGTGAATTCAGTTTTAAAAAACCTGTTGAAGAGATTAGTAAGACTGAAACAACTAAGATAGGTTCTGATAAGTCATCTGATGCTCCTACTATTGAAGATTGGGAATTAGATACTGAGGAAGATAGATTTGAATCAACACAGTCTGAGAAGATAGCAAATATTAAGCCTGTTGATTATAAACAAGCCAACCTTGTGCCTAGATTTGGAGCACAAATTTCTAGGAAAGTAGTAAAATACAAGGAGATACCTAGGGAACAAATGAAAAGATACATACCTAGGGGAAATCAGAGAAACTTTAATGGCCTAATTTCAAATAGATTAGGAGATGAGTTTCAGTGTGTTAAGAAGGCTTGTTTTAAGTGTGGTAGTTTTGAGCATTTACAGAGAAACTGTTATAAAAATCAACCACAAGTTTGGAATCATTGGAGGAGGGTAAATCATCAAAACTTTTCAAAGAAAACAATCCCTCCTCCCAACAAAAATATGGTTCCTAGAGCAGTGTTAATGAGGAATGGAAAAACAAAATCAATAATCACTGCTGCACCTAAATGGGTTCCAACCACTGCCAAGCAAAATGTAACCACTGCTAAGCAAAATCTTTCCACTGCTAAGCAGAATATCACCACTGATTCAAAAGAAGTTTTAAAAATTCCAAAGGTGATAACTGACACAGTGGTTGGAAACCATTTTTATGCTGTTAAGGCCTCAGCTAGCTGGCAATGGAAGCCTAAGACCAAGGTTTTACATCATGTCAGCTGTGCATCAATGGACCTAAAGAAATTTGATTATGTTGATGCACAGGGCATACCCAAGTCAGTATTGGCTTAGGTCCACAAAAGGAACTAACTTGTTTAAATTCATGTGCAGGGCAATCTACAAGATGAGCTAAAAGACAAAGGAATTTTTGATAGTGGTTGCTTTGGGCACATGACATGGGATGGAAGCAACCTGGAGGATTTTGAAGCTTATGATGGAGGATATGTGGCATTTGGAAATGATCCAAAGGGAGGAAAGATACTTGGCAGAGGCACAATCAGAACAGGGAAATTAGACTTTGAAAAGGTCTATTTGGTACAGGGACTAAAGTACAATTTATTCAGTGTTTCTCAGATGTGTGATAAGAAAAACTGGGTACTTTTTGGGGAAACTGAGTGTGTGGTGTTGTCTCCTTGATTGATGGCAAACCGTCAGGTTTTATCTCACAAGCTAACCACTTGTGAATGGTCAACCGTAATAAAAGCCAGACAGCCTGAAACCAAAGCAATTAAATCCAGAGGAGTTTAGTGTTTCCCCGGGTCGTTAAGTCCCAACGAGGTGTGAACACTGTAGTACAACGAATCTGTGATCGGGTGATATTGAATGGGAAAAGATTTGAGAATTGGAATAATTATACCTAAAGAGAAAGTTTATAAATTACAGGGGCTTAAATGCAAATTAAAGAAAATTAAAAAGCTAAAATATATTAAATAAACGCTATCACTATTTTTACAATGATGAACGTTTAAAACCTAAAACGTACGTTTAAATAAAATTACGTAAACGTACAAAATAAAACGTGAGTTTTAAGAAATAAAATGCCTACAAATATGAAAATGATATTTTTACAATCCTAATAATAAAAGAAAATTATTTAGAAAAAGAAAATTATTTTTATGACTATTTATTTAATTATTATTAATTAAAAACTATTTTTAACTATTTAAAATGCACTTAAATACAAGAAAATATAAAATTAACCTAGAAAAATGAAATTATAACTTAGAAAAATCTAAAATATGATAAAACTTATTTTAAAACTGAAAATATATTTTCTAGACTTTTTAAATATTTATTATTAATTAAAAACTATTTAAAACTAATTAAAATATTAGAAAATACTATTTAAACTAAGAAAATTATGGAAAAATACTTTTTTGGCTTTTTATATTTATCTTAATCTAGGAAAATTGAAAACATATTTTTTTAAGCTTTTTCTGATTTATTTGTAATAAAAGCTAATTAAAAAGGATTAAAAGCTAGTTTAAAATAAGAAAAATAGCAAACAGTGATGGAAAAATATGAAAACTTCAGGAAAATTCTAAAATTATATTCTAAGTCTATAAAAAATATAAAAACATATGCTTATGCTCAAGATTATGAAACTGTAGTGAAAAGTGCTTATAAATAAGCACTCAAAATAAGCTAAAGGACACAAATGAGCACCAAATTATCACAGAAGCTAGATTATGTTATAACTACTTAATACTAACCTATTCCAACTATCTTAAACCTCTGAAAAGCAATTTAAGCCAAAAATTAAGCAAGGCTAAACTAGTTTTAATTCATAAATGGGACAATATTATAGCTGATCTAGGAGTGGGGTCCACAGAGCTTAAGCTCAAAAGCTTGACTGAAACAGATAGTCAGCTGGGTGGTGATTCCAAAGAACCAAGAAACACCTACTGGGGCCCACTGAGGTGGCCTGAAGGACCCACCAAAGTGGTGGTGATGGTGACTGTGGTGGTGGTGCATCAGCTGCACAGGGCATGCTTTTTGAAAAGGTGCTTAAAAGAGACAAAGAAATAAGCAGTCAATAAGCTAAGAAGTGATAAGCTAATATTTTTCTAATTAAGTTGAGCAGCTGAACATTAATATCCTAAAAGCACAAAGCATGAAACTCAATATTAAACCCTATATAAAATTATCTATTTAATTCAAAAATGACTTAAACTGAAAATTTGACTTTTTATAGAAATGAACTAATGTTGACTAATATGAACTTTTGACTGATTCTATGGACTAATTATGTTATATTAAGATGAATTAAGACTAATTTAAGCTGAGTCTACTAATTATGCACCAACATGAAGGATTTTAACTTATAAATACTTGACAGTTAACTGTCAAGGGATATGATTTGGAATTTTGACTTTTTAACTAATGAGGACTGGTTTTTATGAATGAACTGAGCTATATAATACTAAGGTGACATGAAACAATAACAAGCAATGATACATATGCCTTCTAACATAAATAACTAAGCAGTTCCAAACACCCATTATGTGGACTGTTTTGAGAATTTAAACACTAAAACAAGTTTTAAAACTAAATTATCTATTGATTAACTGATATTAATTATATTTAGACAGTGTTAAACTAGAATTAACAAGATTAAATTACTAATACTAGGAAATGTAAATTACAAAGAAGTGGCTTACAAAATATGTTTGAACTCAAAACTGTGAACTAAGAACTGAGGATCACACCTATATGCTTACCACTAAGCTTCTAAACCCAAAAGCAATCCATATCTTACCCTGCTTCAGCTTCCATCTTCATTTCCATTGCTTTTTAATTTTTCACTAATTTTTTAGTAATTTTTGGTATTTTTGATTTTTGAATCTAAACTGAGTTTTAATGATTCTAAAAGCTTAGAAAAGCTTTAATAAAAGCTTATATGAGCTTACAAGTCTTTAACAACAACTAATAATAACCTTCAATTATTTTGAGAATTCGAGCTTGAAAATTGCATAACTTTGAAATGAGACTTAAAACTGAAATTGATATTAACAAAAGCTTTATTACACACTAGTGACTTGAATTACAAAGCTTAAAAGCTTGGACATACACTGGAAAACTTAGAATAATTAAAACGAGACACATAAAATAAAATTACTCTAGATACTTTGCTACATTGCTTCAAACTTCTATATAATGATCTTTTTCAGCTTAGTCGACATCTCTGAGCAAATCCCACTTAATTCCAGCCATTGGATTCATCCAGATCATCACAATTGACAATTGGCAATTTTGGCGCCAATTTTTCTTTTGAGCAGGTTTTGTGCATTAATTGGATTTTGGAAGATGTGGAGGTGTTAAAGAGTTGGTAACCAGCTGTTAGGGTGATGTGGAATGTTGAAAAAGTGGAAAACAGCTCTGGTTTTGGGATTACAGAGTTGGGAGAGGACGATGAACAGTAGAAGCTGTTTTGGCGCGTTTTGACTTTTTTGACCGGATATTAATAAGTGGGAGGGTCCAAAATAGGGGGGTCAAGGTTATTTGGCAGGGGTTCTATTGGTTTGGCTGGGTTTAAAATACAAAAGAGGGTCCGTTTGGTTTTATTTATGACAAGGACCAATTTTGTAATTCTAGCAAACTTGAGGGACCAAACTGAACTTTTTCCAATGTTATCAAAAGGACCAAACTTGACAAACTTAAATAGTACAAGGATAATATTTGATAATTTTCCATTTTAAAATATCCAAGGACTAATTTTGCCATTTTTCAAAGTTGAGGGACTAAAGTTGTCATTTTGCAATTTTAAATTTCAAAGATCAAATTTGACAACTCATGAATCCCTAGGGACTTTAAATAACATTTTTCTTTATTTTTGATTTACCAGGGACTGTTTTTGACAACTTTTGAAACTTGAGGGACTAAAACTGCCAATTATGCAAACTTGATACGTTTTTCATCTGATTTTGATATTTTTGCATTTAAAACACATAAAACACTTGTTTGTGATATTTTTATCATTTTGATGCATTTCTGAGTGTTTTCAGATGTTTTTGGCATTCTAAACGGTACAAAAATGATGAGTATTTAGACACTCATCAATCCCCCACACTAAGATATTGCTAGTCCCTAGCAATGTTTTATGAAAAGTTAATGGATTTTATCTCTTTACCAAAAGCCATTACTTCTGGAGTAGCCAATTGTTTTAGTTCAAGTAAGAACCTTGGTACAATGATAACCAAATGATTTTGAGCAAATCATAAGCTATAAACGGATTTGATTTGTCTTTACCAGAAGCCGTTTGCTTCTGGACTAGCCAACTCTTAGATAAATTATCAATATTATCTTTGGTGAGCCGATTACCAATTATGGTTTTTCCACTGCCTTTACCACAAGCCATAAACTTGCGGGCTAGCCAACTTTTCACTTTTAAGGATATGGTGAGCTGAACACCATACAATTTTGGGCAAATTGCAAGCCATAAACGGATTTGAGATATCTTTACCAAGATCCGTTTGCTCCTGGATTAGCCAATCCTTATGTGGGTTAGACATGGTGGACTGATTACCATTTGTTGTGTTTAGTACATAGTACTTCCACTAAAAAAATTTTTTTAATTTGGCCATTTTGGGGGAAAAAGGGACTAAAAGGGTACATTTATGATCAAATTCGCCAGAATTTCCCCCCCACACTTAGAAATGAATATTGTCCTCAATATTCAAAGTGTGGAAACACAACAAAAATTTTATATATATATATATATATATATATATATATATTTTTTTTTTTAATATTTACAATTTTCATTCATTTTTAAGATCTATATACAACATGTGGAGTATCTCCCCCCACTAGGGTGGTACACACGGGTGAAAACCCATGTTTAACTACTGTTTTTGATAACCGAGTCGCTAGCTTGACTCGACCCCGAATTAATTTGTTCATGGGGAAGTGAGTGGAAGAGACAATCTCCATCGGACTTTCATTCAAGATGTTTGTATAAACATTGAAGTACGCGAAAGTTCCACACCGATGAGATATACATAGAACCGGCTCAAAAATGATAAATGAGAATGCCGGGATCAAAAATAGTGTCCTCATTCCCGAAGGAGTGAAGAACAGGAGAAGCCACGGGATAAGTGAAGAAGAGAAAGAAAGTCATGATAAACATCATGACTAACTCATCATCATCAAAAGGAGAATTCATGATTTCTGGATCATGAATCTCATTATTTAAGCTCATTTGATCAAGACATATTCTGGGTGGGAGGGATGGGATTTTGATATCAAGCAAGTTCTCATGGTTGAGAACATTTCCCTCCGGAACACAAAGATCATTTTTGTCTAGATCAAAGTGGAAGTTATCATACTCAGGTGGAGATATGATATGAGTGAGTTCAAAGGAGAACTCCTCGTAAAGAGAATTATTCACGTAATGTAAGTCTGTAAACTCTTGTTCCACTGTAGACTCATCACTATCCTCAATCTGAGTATCAAAGAGGGGATTCTCAGAAATTAAAGTGAATTCAGAGTCGAATTCAAATAGAGGATTAGTGAGAGTTGTTTTGAACGCTTCAGGAACAAAGTGATTAACATTCTCTATTGGACTGTTAGGGTGAGAAGTGAGTGAACGATCATTACAAAGGAGACTTTCAATTTCTCCTAGGTTGGTTTTGAAATCAAAGAGATCATCATCACTTTCCGATGAAAGTGGAATGATGTGAGTGAGTTCATCGGTGAACTCCTCAAGAAGAGGATCAACATCAAAATGTGAAAGTGATGCCTCAACATACTCGATGTCCCCATAAGATTTACAATCATCGCTAAAATCGGAGAAAGTCTCAAAATGATCTTTTGAACACTTAAGATGGGAAAAAGAATCACACATATGATCAGAAATTCCCTGTGACTCTCTCGAGATTGGGACAAGGTCCTCAACACTAGACTTTATGAATTCATCCGATTCCTTTTCAGGAACAGTGTCAAGATGCTCGTCCCCCATGTTTAGAGAGTGAGTGGGAATATCGGGTGTGATAGCAGTTGTTTGAGAATGAATCTCAACTGCTGGGATATCAACTGATGGACTTGATGAATCTTTATAAAATTGTAGGATACCAAGTGCATCCTCATCATCACTGTCATCAGGAATAAAACGAAATTGAGAGCTAGATCTGGCTGCTTTTTCTTTTGCAATTGATTCCTTAATAGATTTTTCAAAGGCAATTTGGGAATTTATTTTAGCAGCCTGCTCTTCAGCTAGCAATTCTTCCATAGATTTCTCATGTGAATTTTGAATGACGGGACATTGTGGGAGTGGAGATTTGTCAAAACCGGAAGGTTGACATTGATAATCATCATGAGGACCCCCGCAATATACACAAGAAAAACTGGGAGCATTTTGAAATGCTGTTTTACTCAACTCCTCAGTTCTTTTACTGACTCCGAAGCTCTAGATAAGTATCTTGTTGGGTTTGCTGAGGAGTTTGAGTCATTTGGCACTGTGGAGGTTGGTCGTGATATGGATAGTCGTAATTGTTACAAGGAAATGGATTCCCTGTTTGACAATCGAGTGAAATGGGGACCTCCACGATATTCACAACAAGAAAACTGTTGAGTCTGGACTGGCGAATTATATGGATATTGGTAATAACCAAAGTTCTGAGCATCACCGGAAAACTGTTCATAGACAAACGTGTTTCCGGATTGACACTCAAATCCTTGGTGAGGATCTCCACAAAATTCACAGCAGTTATGTTGATTATATGAAGATAAGTCGGGCTGTGGTGGGTAATTGGAAAAGTTTGAAGGGTCGTTAAACGAGTTCGGATTAGGATCGTAAGCAAATGAATTCCTCAAACCACAAAACAAACAACTCCCGTTACGAATATCATTACCACACTGTACACACGTACACCAGCGACAGGGTGAACCAAAAAGAGGCTCACCACAACCGACACAAGGAATAAACGATTCCATTTGAGAGTTATGAGAAGGAATCGGTTCATTCAAAGAATCAACAAAACCAACATGGTGATCCGAATGACTATTAAGTCTCGAAGAACATTTTGAAAAATCCGGAGGTGGGACAAGTGGTGTGCTCTGAGAGCTAGCAATTTCCACCACTTCCGTTATGGTCTCTGGTTCAGGTTCTTGAGAAACTTGAAGATTAGGAAAGTCATTCTTGTTAGTCACCGGTCTAAATTCTGCATGCTTGCTTTTAACCGTAAATCGTGAAAGTTTAGGATCAATTTTGGACGGTTTAGGAGCAATTGAGGGGTTAGATCTTTGGATAACCGTAGGTTGGACGTATTTAGCACCTCCATTATCAGAGGGAGGGTCCTTTGTCACCCCGGTTTCTCGTTCCATTTCCCTACGCAGAATTAATGGATCATCACGAACAACACGAATTCTCGACATTTGTGATAAAGTATGAAGTTTTTCAACTTCGTTCCAGAATTCGTCGTAGTCGAGAGATTCCATGAGAATAGAAGAAGTTAGAATCAAATGGATAGAGGGTAAAGGGATAAAGAATCAAAAAGGGTAAGAGGGTAAAGATGAATATTTTTGGTATGTTTGAAAAACATTTTGTAAAAATAAGAAAGAAAATCTTTTTGGGTTTTTGTGTTTGTTGAAAACTGATTAAAATGTTTTCGAGAAACGTTTTGTTTTTATATGATACTAATAAGAAAATATGAACAAGGATGGTAAATATACAATTGATGTATATTCAACAACACTGATGCTTCAAATTCGTAGAACGCAACACACCTCCCTGGCAGCGGCGCCAAAATTTGATTGATGGCAAACCGTCATGTTTTATCACACAAGCTAACCACTTGTGAATGGTCAACCGTAATAAAAGCCAGACAGCCTGAAACCAAAGCAATTAAATCCAGAGGAGTTTAGTGTTTCCCCGGGTCGTTAAGTCCCAACGAGGTGTGAACACTGTAGTACAACGAATCTGTGATCGGGTGATATTGAATGGGAAAAGATTTGAGAATTGGAATAATTATACCTAAAGAGAAAGTTTATAAATTACAGGGGCTTAAATGCAAATTAAAGAAAATTAAAAAGATAAAATATATTAAATAAACGCTATCACTATTTTTACAATGATGAACGTTTAAAACCTAAAACGTACGTTTAAATAAAATTACGTAAACGTACAAAATAAAACGTGAGTTTTAAGAAATAAAATGCCTACAAATATGAAAATGATATTTTTACAATCCTAATAATAAAAGAAAATTATTTAGAAAAATAAAATTATTTTTATGACTATTTATTTAATTATTATTAATTAAAAACTATTTTTTAATTATTTAAAATGCACTTAAATACAAGAAAATATAAAATTAACCTAGAAAAATGAAATTATAACTTAGAAAAATCTAAAATATGATAAAACTTATTTTAAAACTGAAAATATATTTTCTAGACTTTTTAAATATTTATTATTAATTAAAAACTATTTAAAACTAATTAAAATATTAGAAAATACTATTTAAACTAAGAAAATTATGGAAAAATACTTTTTTGGCTTTTTATATTTATCTTAATCTAGGAAAATTGAAAACATATTTTTTTAAGCTTTTTCTGATTTATTTGTAATAAAAGCTAATTAAAAAGGATTAAAAGCTAGTTTAAAATAAGAAAAATAGCAAACAGTGATGGAAAAATATGAAAACTTCAGGAAAATTCTAAAATTATATTCTAAGTCTATAAAAAATATAAAAACATATGCTTATGTTCAAGATTATGAAACTGTAGTGAAAAGTGCTTATAAATAAGCACTCAAAATAAGCTAAAGGACACAAATGAGCACCAAATTATCACAGAAGCTAGATTATGTTATAACTACTTAATACTAACCTATTCCAACTATCTTAAACCTCTGAAAAGCAATTTAAGCCAAAAATTAAGCAAGGCTAAACTAGTTTTAATTCAGAAATGGGACAATATTATAGCTGATCTAGGAGTGGGGTCCACGGAGCTTAAGCTCAAAAGCTTGACTGAAACAGATAGTCAGCTGGGTGGTGATTCCAAAGAACCAAGAAACACCTACTGGGGCCCACTGAGGTGGCTTGAAGGACCCACCAAAGTGGTGGTGATGGTGACTGTGGTGGTGGTGCATCAGCTGCACAGGGCATGCTTTTTGAAAAGGTGCTTAAAAGAGACAAAGAAATAAGCAGTCAATAAGCTAAGAAGTGATAAGCTAATATTTTTCTAATTAAGTTGAGCAGCTGAACATTAATATCCTAAAAGCACAAAGCATGAAACTCAATATTAAACCCTATATAAAATTATCTATTTAATTCAAAAATGACTTAAACTGAAAATTTGACTTTTTATAGAAATGAACTAATGTTGACTAATATGAACTTTTGACTGATTCTATGGACTAATTATGTTATATTAAGATGAATTAAGACTAATTTAAGCTGAGTCTACTAATTATGCACCAACATGAAGGATTTTAACTTATAAATACTTGACAGTTAACTGTCAAGGGATATGATTTGGAATTTTGACTTTTTAACTAATGAGGACTGGTTTTTATGAATGAACTGAGCTATATAATACTAAGGTGACATGAAACAATAACAAGCAATGATACATATGCCTTCTAACATAAATAACTAAGCAGTTCCAAACACCCATTATGTGGACTGTTTTGAGAATTTAAACACTAAAACAAGTTTTAAAACTAAATTATCTATTGATTAACTGATATTAATTATATTTAGACAGTGTTAAACTAGAATTAACAAGATTAAATTACTAATACTAGGAAATGTAAATTACAAAGAAGTGGCTTACAAAATATGTTTGAACTCAAAACTGTGAACTAAGAACTGAGGATCACACCTATATGCTTACCACTAAGCTTCTAAACCCAAAAGCAATCCATATCTTACCCTGCTTCAGCTTCCATCTTCATTTCCATTGCTTTTTAATTTTTCACTAATTTTTTAGTAATTTTTGGTATTTTTGGTTTTTGAATCTAAGCTGAGTTTTAATGATTCTAAAAGCTTAGAAAAGCTTTAATAAAAGCTTATATGAGCTTACAAGTCTTTAACAACAACTAATAATAACCTTCAATTATTTTGAGAATTCGAGCTTGAAAATTGCATAACTTTGAAATGAGACTTAAAACTGAAATTGATATTAACAAAAGCTTTATTACACACTAGTGACTTGAATTACAAAGCTTAAAAGCTTTGACATACACTGGAAAACTTAGAATAATTAAAACGAGACACATAAAATAAAATTACTCTAGATACTTTGCTACATTGCTTCAAACTTCTATATAATGATCTTTTTCAGCTTAGTCGACATCTCTGAGCAAATCCCACTTAATTCCAGCCATTGGATTCATCCAGATCATCACAATTGACAATTGGCAATTTTGGCGCCAATTTTTCTTTTGAGCAGGTTTTGTGCATTAATTGGATTTTGGAAGATGTGGAGGTGTTAAAGAGTTGGTAACCAGCTGTTAGGGTGATGTGGAATGTTGAAAAAGTGGAAAACAGCTCTGGTTTTGGGATTACAGAGTTGGGAGAGGACGATGAACAGTAGAAGCTGTTTTGGCGCGTTTTGACTTTTTTGACCGGATATTAATAAGTGGGAGGGTCCAAAATAGGGGGGTCAAGGTTATTTGGCAGGGGTTCTATTGGTTTGGCTGGGTTTAAAATACAAAAGAGGGTCCGTTTGGTTTTATTTATGACAAGGACCAATTTTGTAATTCTAGCAAACTTGAGGGACCAAACTGAACTTTTTCCAATGTTATCAAAAGGACCAAACTTGACAAACTTAAATAGTACAAGGATAATATTTGATAATTTTCCATTTTAAAATATCCAAGGACTAATTTTGCCATTTTTCAAAGTTGAGGGACTAAAGTTGTCATTTTGCAATTTTAAATTTCAAAGATCAAATTTGACAACTCATGAATCCCTAGGGACTTTAAATAACATTTTTCTTTATTTTTGATTTACCAGGGACTGTTTTTGACAACTTTTGAAACTTGAGGGACTAAAACTGCCAATTATACAAACTTGATACGTTTTTCATCTGATTTTGATATTTTTGCATTTAAAACACATAAAACACTTGTTTGTGATATTTTTATCATTTTGATGCATTTCTGAGTGTTTTCAGATGTTTTTGGCATTCTAAACGGTACAAAAATGATGAGTATTTAGACACTCATCACTCCTGATTTCAAAATGCCTGATGAAAAGTATATACAGCTTAGGGTTCCTAGAAAGGAAAACATATATTGTTTTGATCTTAAAGATGTAATTCCTAATAGGTCCTTAACCTGTTTGTTTGCTAAGGCATCAGTAGATGAGTCTAAATTGTGGCATAGAAGGCTAGGACACCTTAATTTCAAAACAATCAATAAACTTGTAAAGGGAAACTTAGTGAGAGGGTTACCTTCTAAGGTTTTTGAGTGTAAAGAACTATGTGTGGCCTGTCAGAAAGGAAAACAACATAGAGCCTCTTGTATGACCAAAACTGTAAACACCATTACACAACCACTGTTTATGCTTCATATGGACTTATTTGGACCTACCTTTGTTAAAAGTTTGAACCATATGCAGTATTGCCTAGTTATCACTGATGATTATAGTAGATTTTCTTGGGTATACTTTTTGGCTGCTAAGAGTGAAACTAGTGAGATCCTCAAGAGTTTCATTACTAAGATAGAAAATCTAGTAAACCATAAGGTCAAGGTAATCAGATGTGATAATGGAACTGAGTTTAATAATGATGTGATGAATCAGCTCTGTGTGGTTAAGGGTATTGAAAGACAGTTTAGTGTTGCTAGAACACCACAACATAATAGTGTAGCTGAAAGGAAAAATAGGACACTAATTGAGGCTGTTAGGACAATGTTTTCAGAATCTAAGCTACCAACTACCTTTTGGGCTGAAGCTGTAGGCACTGCATGTTATCTGCAAAATAGAAGTAAGGTAGTGAAGCCTCATAACAAGACCCCCTATGAGCTGTTACATGATAGGAAGCCAATGATTGCATTCCTAAAACCTTTTGGGTGTCCTGTTACTATCTTGAATACCATAGACTACCTAGGCAAGTTTCAAGGAAAAGTTGATGATGGATACTTTTTAGGCTATTCTTCTAATAGTAAAGCCTTTAGAGTATACAATAGGTGTACTAGGATTGTTGAAGAAAACTTACATGTTAAGTTTAGTGAAGAGACTCCTAGTGTTGAGACCAAAGGACCAGACTGGCTGTTTAACATTGATACGCTAATCAAATCTATGAATTATGAACCTATCATTGCAGGAACTTCCACTAATGTTGATGCAGGTACACCCAAGGATTCTGATGCAAAAACAACTTCTAAGGAAGCTAATTCTCCAAAGGAGTTCTGTTTGGTTGAAAAGTGGAAAGCTGGTTCTGTCTCTCCTATCATTGATAAGCAAGGTCCCACTGATGATGATGTCGTGAATTCTGGAAGCAAAGTTGATCATCATCAAGATAAGAATGAGTTGTTGAAAGATAACTCAGTGTCGGTAGAAGAAATTGAAAGAAAGAAAAGGCATTCTGAAAGCACTGCTAAGCCAAATGAAAGCACGGCTAAGTATAATGAAAGCACTGCTAAGCCAACTTCTACCACTGCCAGTACAAGTGAAACCCCGGCTGCAAGTACTGATGATAGTACTTACTTTGGACCAACTGCAAAGCCATTGTTTGGTGATGATGAGTATCCCACTGATCCTGACATGCCTGATTTGGAAGAAAGGGATACTCCCACTGATGATTGGATCTTTGATGTATCTCACTGCATCTAGGCCAGATATAATGTTCTCAGTATGTGTGTGTGCAAGGTTCCAAGTCACACCCAATACAACACACATGAATGTTGTTAAGAGAATTTTTAGATACCTTAAAGGTCATCCTAAATTGGGCCTTTGGTACTCTAAGGATTCTGAATTTGATTTGGTACAGACAGTGATTATGCTGGTGCTAGTTTGGATAGGAAGTCTACCTCTGGAGGATGTCAGTTTTTGGGAAGCAGACTAATTTCATGGCAGTGTAAAAAGCAAACAATAGTGGCAAATTCAACAACTAAAGCTGAATATGTGGCTGCTGCTAGTTGTTGTGGTCAAGTTCTTTGGATTCAGAATCAATTGCTGGATTTTGGGTACAATTTCATGCATACTAAGATTTACATTGATAATAACAGTACAATTTGCATCATTAAAAAT
This sequence comes from Chrysanthemum makinoi, assembly GCA_910596185.1. Classification (NCBI taxonomy): domain Eukaryota; kingdom Viridiplantae; phylum Streptophyta; class Magnoliopsida; order Asterales; family Asteraceae; genus Chrysanthemum; species Chrysanthemum makinoi. The sequence goes on along the minus strand of OU343225.1, from coordinate 236,137,388 downwards.
CCTGTTTTACATTCTAGAACTAAACATATTGAGATAAGGCATCATTTTATTAGAGATTGTAATGAAAAAAGGTTGATTCAAATGGTAAAAATCCATACTGATTTCAATGTTGCTGATCTTCTCACTAAAGCTTTTGATGTGGGGAGGTTTCAGTACCTTGTAGTTAGTATTTGAATGATTAATCTCTAAATCTCAACTTGTTTTGTAAAAGTTTGTATAAATCTTGTACTGTTATTAGGTGATCTTAGTATTGCTATTTTTGTTCTAACCACTGTTAGTTATGTTCAAACCACTGTTTGTTCCTTTGTGTTCCCACTAACCATTTTGCAGAGATATGAAAGTAAATCACTGTTTGACTGATGCAAGAGACTTAAAAGGAAAGACATGGTTCTATTATTCAGATTTTATAAACTGCACTAATACATGCAGTGGTTATAACCATGGCTACAAACAAACAGGAGAATACATTACAACATGCTTACAACAACCACCACAGGACACAAGCTTCACAACTAACCCCCCACCCACCTAAGGCTTCCTTGGAAAGGCCCACGCAGACATCTCTTTAGGTGCCCCACGCCTATCAATCACCCTCCACACCTTTGGGCATGCAAGCCCAATCACCTTTCCTCTGACAGGTGGTGAGGATGATGAAGGACCCTCTGGTGGTGGTGCTGTTAACAATGCTCATGCAGGTGGTGCTTGGAGCTCTTCAGTTGGGAGTACAACAGCAAGGGGAGGCACAACCAAGACTCTTGAAGCAGTGTCATCATCTGTTCTTTCATATGGTGAAATGTAGCTTGACATGGAGTCTGAGCCATCTTCCTTGATGATGGCATCCTGTGGCATTGGTTGAAGTGATGATGGCATCCTGTGAGTCTAATGTTATTAAATAGAGGTTAAGATGGAATCCGGAAGTTAATGAGGGGAAGGTGTAAGTGGTTGAGGAGTAAATGAAGTCTTTTGACTTTGGGAATCGATTTAATGACAGAAGTTGACCATAATGACTTAGAATTTAGCACTGTTGGCTGCCCACTGCTAAGTATATGGAACCACTTCTTGTTCAATCTAACCACTACTAACCTTAACCATCTTTTCAGTGTTTGGTTTATGTTTGTGATATGCAAGTATGAAGGAGTTTTGTACACATTGGAGCTTTTGAAGCTTTTGCTGATTAGTGTTAGCATATAAAAAAAAATTGATTGCTGTAATTCTTCATATTTTTGTGTGATATCACTATTTTTGACAAAGATTTGATTGCTGTAAATCTTGGTCAACAGATTGGAGTGTCATTTTGTATCCACTGCTAGAGTCTTTCAAACCACTTCTAGTGGTTTTCAAACCACTGCTAGCATATTGCTGTTCTTGGATACTTGAGGGACTGTTTGGTAACTTTGGTGCTATTTATTTCCCCAAATCACTGCCAGGTCATTTAATTGATCTTCAAATCACTTCCAATTGGCGCTTTACATAAACCCAAACCACTTCCATCTGTTTAATTCACAAATCCCACATCATTAACATCACCAATCATCATGCCGAACCAATACTCCAAAACACATAACCTAGTTGCTTATCTGGTCAAAAACAATCGATCCGAAGGTTTTCATGGAATGATTGATTTCCTTATTCATAGTCCTATTCACTTTGCATTAACTGTAGCACCCACCATTCTTAAAGCCTATATACATCAATTCTGGGGAAATGCTAAACTTGAGGAGATAGATGGGGTCGAAGTTTTTAGTACTGCTGTGTATGAGTAATAAGACCACTGGGTTTGATGACTTTCCCTCCAAAATTGCTACTGCTATCATATGTCTATCTGAGGGGAGGAAGTTTAATTGGTCTAGAATGCTTTATGAACGACTTGTGCAGAACATTAGGAAGAAGGGTAAGTATTACTTATATCTAAGGTTTGTGCAACTTATTGTGGAAAGTCAAATAGAAGAACCTGTTGAGCATACTAGGGAGTATGAGGTGCATTATATGCTTCCTAAGGTTTTTGCACATATGAGACATCAGAACCCTGATTTTCAAATAAGAGATGTTCCCTTGTTTCCCCATATGATTAATTTTCCTGCTATTCCTGAGTTTGATGAAGGTATTGAATCCCAATCCATAGAACCTGAACCCACTGCTTGTACACTTGAACCCACTGTTAGTGAATCTCAACCCACTGCTAGTACATCTGAACTCACTGCCAGTCAACCTCAAACCACTGTAGAACCCATTTTGTTTACTAGGAGGAGGAAGGGCACCAAGCTACCTCAGGCTGGTGTTAGTGGTGTTGTTCATGAGGCTGTCATAAGTTGTGGAGGTGACATGATTGAAAGGGCTTCCACTACTGATTCATGCTTAGATGATGGTCAAGACAGTGAAAACATCATTAAGACCCAACCTTTGGCAACTCCTAATGTGGAGAGTTCCTTGAAACTCAACACATGTGGAGGAATCCCTCGCCAACTGGCTCACTCAGGGTGCATAGATGATCAGGCAAGGTCTGATGCTATGTTTGCTTTATCCAATGATTCACCTCTCAGAGCAGTTAACACAGCTCGAAGTGATGAGGATAGTTTGGAAAATGACAATGAATTGACGGATCCTAAACAGGTACATGATGACTTTTCCAATGAACCACCTCTCGGACCAGTTAACACAAGTCGAAGTGGGGAGGATATTCTTGAACATTTAAATGAATTGACGGCTAAATGTACCAAGATGGAGAACACAATCTCTAGTCTTCAAGAGTTGGTTGTGTTTCAGGGTAAAGAGATTAGGAGGCTGAAGCACAGAATGTTTGTGATGGAGAAGGTGAGGAGACCTAGGGTTGCCATTTTAAGAAAAGTGAGAAAGTTGAAAAGGAAGGTGGACTCCTCTCCAGCTGTGATTTTGGAGGATGTACCCAAACAGGGGAGGAGTGAAGGCATGAATTCAGGGGAGGCTGTTGGTGTGCATATGGATGAGGATGTGGATAGTGGAGATCAAGGAGAACAATTTTTGGTATCTGATAAAGATGGGAATGAAGCTGTTCTTGAAAGTTTGAAGACTGTGGTAGAAGAAGGGGTGATACAGAACACAACCACTGACAGTGTCTCTGTAACCACGGCTGGTGTTATTGAAACCACTGCTGCAGTTTCAAATAAGGTAACCATAACCACTCCCACTTTAATCTTACCCACTGCTATCATAACCACTTCTACGATTGTCACAACCACCTCTGTATCACCACCTAAATCAAAAGAAATTGAGAAGGAAGTTGCAAGTACATTGATCAATCTAAGCAAAACCTCATCTAACCTTACACCTATCATTGCACCTGTTCCATTATCTCTTAAATCTACTGCACCTAAACCCTTAGGTAAAAGCTTGACAATTGGTGAACCTCTGAAGAAGAAGGTGGTTTTACCAGATATAGGAAAGGGAAAAGGTATTGCTGAATCAACTTTGAAGTTTAAGAATAAACAAGAACAGATTGCTTATGATGAAGAGTATACAAGAAGATTGCTAGCTGAAGAAAAAGCAGCTATAGAGAAAGAGAAGCAAGAAGAAGAGGAGGCTACTCAGAAATGGTTAGCTGAATGGAATGAAACACAAAACTATCTTCAAGCTTCTAATAACATACAGAATGAGTATACTACTCAAGAATGGGCATTGTTATCTATTGATGAAAGAGCTAGAATCTTGGGTGAATGGGCAAGGAGGATCAGTAAGGAGAAGAAGCAAGTTATAAGGAAGAAACCTCCTACAAAAGGTGAGATGAGAAATGTGATGATGAAGATTATCAAGAATTCAGGCATACATATTCCTGAAAATCTCAGTAAATGTTCATTTGAAAGAATTCACGAGATTTATCTGATGTGTATGAGGATTAATAATGATGATTTTATTCCAATGAATTCTGAAAGAGAAGAAGAGTGGATTAAAAGTAGTCAAAAGAGAAAATCTGAGATTCAGGAAACAACTGGTTCTAAAAGACTGAAAGAAGTGAATGAAGATGGTAATCAAATTATTTCTTATACATTTGAGCTTAATGGAAGTGAAGGATGTTGGAAAATTCAAAGAGTCAGTAATGAAGTTTCTGAGTTTGAGAAATTTTCACAAATGCTTCAATATCTGGATAGAGATGATTTGATGAATCTTTGGAAGCTGTACAAGAATAAATTTGGTGATGTAGATCCAGATGATTATCATGAGAGAATGTTTTATCTTCACTTGAAGATTTTGTTTGAACCAACTCATGATGAACCTGAATGGAAAGGACTCTACAATGGTCAAGTTACAAGATGGTTTTTATATCAATCTTGTGGAGTTCATGTGCTAACAGTTTCTGGAGAAGTTATTCATATGCTTGTAGAAGGAGATTATCCTAAATTGAATAATTATCCAGGAGTTATTACTCAGATGGTGAAGCCTGGTGGTTTAAAGATGCTGAAGCCCTATGATGATCAAGCCTACAGTTTGTTGCTAAAGTATGAGCAAATTCTTAAAACTGGTAAGTGTTTGGATACATCCTCAAATTCAGAAGTTTTGAACTTAAAAGAAACTTGAGAATTCTATTTGAATGTATCAAGTTTAGGGGAGGATTGTTGGGTTTTAGGTTCCTCAGAACAGGAATTATTCTAAGTGTTGGAACCACGGATAGAGTTGATGAAACCACTGACAGAAGAATGAATCCACTGCTGAAGTTAAACCGCGGCTAGTAGTAATGTGAAACCACTGCTATTGTATTTTAAACACTGCTAGTTGTGTATAGTCGATTTAATATTTTGTATTAGATAAATATGGAAAAGATATTTATCTTGTAGGTTACGTATTGTATTATGTAAAGGACTCCTTAGCCTATAAAAGGAGGTCCTAGGTTAGATTAGATATACGAGAGTGTTTTATATCTAAGTTCGATACACTTCAAGGTTGTAAAACCCTAATACTGGTTAGAGTATTCGTTATTAATATAATTGAGGTGCTTAAGAGTTATTGTTACTGTTCTTCTTCTTAAGGTTGAATATTAAATTCCGCGTAATATTTAACAAGTTATTTTAAAGTCAGTTTCTATAAGGATCATTTGCTCAACTGGGATCAACATACTTGTTTTAGTGTTTTATGTGAAAACGTAAGTGTGTTAGAAAACTATTGGCTCAAACCATTTACGTATTTTATTTGTTTCGTTAAAATGATTTTACGTTTGTTATCGACAAAACATTAGAAGATCGTAAAATATAAATAAACGTTTTTACGGCTTATTTGTATTAACAAATATGAAGACCATTGCCTAACTTCGAAGAATACACCGTATGGGTTTTCCCCATACGTCGTATATGAAACCTTGGTCAACATAGAAGATCTGACTTATTCTACTCCAGATACGCCGCATGACATCCAAGAGATGCGACGTATTAGCTTGAAGACTTCACCAAGACATTCCAAGATTACGAAGAGGTGATGCGTCGTACGAGCATTGAAGATCCGTCGTATCCTATGATCATGTGTGAATATTTCGGAATATAGTAATCTTCGACCCCACGCGAAGTTACCTAGATACGGCGTATCGAGTAAACTGATACGCCGTATCGATGCCGTTTCCAGAAACTATAAATAGAGGTTGACTGCTAACATTCGATACACACAATATACCATACGAAATCAGAAGACCAAGCACCACAAGACACATCCAGAAGAACGAATTCAGAATCGTAAGAAGGCGCAAGTGCGTAGAGATTCGCTTAATTGTAGTAGTACTCTTTAATCGTTTGGTTATCGTGCTCTTTCTCTCATTTAGATTCGCATTAAACATACCATATGCATTATTGATTATATGATGTTTTATTTAGCTTTAATGTTTGGTGTGTAAGCATTGATACCTCTTGACTATAGTGCCTTATCGACGCGGCTCGCATAATTACTTTATTACCATCTTTGCATAGTTAATGTAAGCCCTAACGGGATAAATAGTTTAACAAAGTATCATTAAGGAAAGATTAATACGTATTTCTAGTTAGTCGTGACAGGACTTTTACAAGAGATCTAGGTAATTTAGTACACTACATAACAAGAAGCCATAGAGTAAGTACATATTTAGTACTCATCATATATAACTAAACGATTAGCGAGCGTATCTTCCTTACATGCTTGACCTCTTATTGCTATCTGTTTTCTATCTGTGTACATGCATGTAGGGGTGAGCAAATGGACCGGATGGACCGGACCGACCGACAAAACCGACCGGACCGAACCGAAACCGACCGGACCGATGGACCGGCGGTCCGGTCTCGGTCTAGGGTTTTTGCCGGATTCGGTCTCGGTCCGGTCCGGACCACAAACCAGAAATTTAGCCTTGTTGGACCGGACCGACCGAGACCGGACCGGACCGACCAAATTCGGTCTCGGTCTCGGTCTAGAGTTTTTCCCGGATTCGGTCTCGGTCCGGTCCGGTTTTTCTCGGTCCGGTCCGGTTTTCGACCGATGAGCACCCCTACGTGCATGTCTTATTATCTTCACCTTTTATTTTATTAGTTTTACTTAATCTACACATCGTGTCAGTCTCACAGGCTGAAAACCCCCCTTGCGTTAGATTAGGTTTAATTAGACTAGCTCTAGGATTAAAATACTGATAGATATTTAAGTGTTAACGTTTCACTATTAGTGATCAACACTATACTTACCAACTAGGCTACATTGATCGGGTATACTGCTCGTTAGTGTTTGTTATATGTTAAGTCGGCTAAATATAAATATTAAAACTTGAATTCACAAACAGACCTATACTAAACGACACATCACATGAATTCTGAATTAGCAACTATCCGTGTTATAAAGTTAGGGGAAAAGCTATAAAGTTTAAGAATCTACATGAATGATCCATGTACTTTAGTATAAAAGGTGAGTTTAGTTAAAATCGAAAAAAAATAAATAAATAAAAATAATTGAGATTCAAAGAAACAATCTAAGCTCTTAAATCAAAAAATAAATGGTCGTGAAATACATATAAGTAGAAGGTTGTATAAAATCACATGAATAAATTCACAAATTTTATTCAAATGTAATATAAACCTAGTCACATATAATTTAGGTTTGTCGCAGTGGGAGGTTGGCACATCGGTTGGGCGTCAAAAATACACACCCTCGACCGATCTTGAATTCGGTTGTCACCATTGTGGAACTTGGGTTGGCACATCGGTTGTGTGTGGCAAAATGGCATATCGGGCGGTTTTCCAACCGATGTGTATTTATTGTTTGTGTCGAGATTAAATACATTTAAAAAAAAAAAAAAAAAAAAAAAACCTTCGGGTCGTCGACTGGGGCATCCGGGTTATCCCAGGTCGCTGGAAAGAGAAAGCTGACGTGGCGCAGGTTGTCCCAGGTCGCGACTGGGACTAGCCTTAGATTATTTGAAGTCTTTAAATGGTACTAAATGAAGTTCAAAAAAAAAATGGTACTAAATGAATTGTAGGTGATAATTATTAGAAACTGACTAGTGCACAACCCACGTTTCACAACCCTATCAGTTAAATTCAAACACCATACTTGATGGAAGCTTGCTATTTAAATATAAAAATATAAAAATATAAAAATGCACTGATAGTAAATACACCCTTGTTATCTAAGATGCCTTCCCCACGCACGACACCACCAGGAGATACAAATCTCACGCATGACAGAGCAAAAAAAATAGTACCAAGGATGACCGGGCATATGGCGTGCAAAGGTGGTCATTTTTAATGTTTTTATTATTAATTATTTTGTTTGTGAGCATGTGTGAGATAGGGTGAGCATCGGGCCTAATCCCGACCCGTCCCGACTCATCTCAAAACCGACATTGGGGGAAAACCCAAACCAAAAATCGAACCGAATTACTCGGTTCGGTTTCGGTTGAGTCGGGTTCGGTCGGTTGAGTCGGGATATTGGTTTATTTTTTCGGTTTTTGTCCCGCCCCGACCCGTCCCGAGTCCCGACATCATGGAAAACCTAACCCGAGTATATGTCGGTTTGTGTCGGTCGGGGTCGGTTTCAAGCGGTTTGTGTCGGTTTTTGATCGTCGGTCGGTTTTGCTCACCCTATGTGAGATATTTAATAATATATGTTTGTATAAAAGTGAATATTTTAATGATAGGTTCAGGAGTGATGATTATTAGGCAAGGTTCTAAAAGGCGCGTCATAGCGCCACCAAGGCGTGGCGCGTGACCTCCACGTTGTGCAATAGACCAAGGCTTCCGTTCTAGGCGTGGCGTAAGATAAGGCGTGAAAAGACACGATAAGGCGTGCTAAGGCGCGAGGCGTGACGTCTTTTTTTAATTTAACTCCGATAAGAAAGTTTTTTTGAAAGAAATTAAGAAGATTACATGCAATGATAGTTTCTTGACTCAATTCCTTATATATAACTGTCACACCCCCAATTTACCTGTTTTGCAGCGGAATGGAATTCCTGGGGGATTGACTGTCATAGCACCACATCACAGTTATATTGAACGACCTAAAGTGCCGTTTTAAAAACACATCGTTGGATATAATAATAAAAACATTCAGAGTACAACATCGGTCCCAAAAGGTTATCAAGTTTGCGGAAATATAAATATGTTACAAATCCAAACGATGTTTTGAAATAAAGTGCCATAATGTACATAATGTAAGTCGACGCCGCGACTCAAAATGTAGGTCCCTAAACCATGTCATGAAGATAATGCCTCAGTTACCTGAAAATACATTGCTAAAAACGGTCAACAATAATGTTGGTGAGAAATCATAGGTTTATGTAAATGTTTTATACGACTACACAAGTATCTATCATGCATGACCATCAAGTCACGTAAAAATAATGTTACAATTGCCTTAAGCCCATGACCCCGAAACTAGACTGTTCAATCATGTATGCCCCTGCAGAGTGTTTGCCAGACAACTCCGTAATGTGATCAAATGAAATGCATCCGTTTTCCTGGTTGGGATTCACCAACCCGGATGGAGGCGTCACCCTCGATAGATCTATCCACTCATCCTCGCTCCAAAGATTAACGGTTCATGTTCAAGAAATGGGGACTTTCAAATTGGCAAATGCGGTAACTTAAGCAATGTAATGAATTTAACATACTTGGTATCGTACAAAGAAAAATGTAGTGCAATGTATTCTCCCCCGTGGGTTTGAAAATAATCGAAAGCATGTAATACGGGGCTATGAAAACTCACTTGGATAATCTGGAATAATGGCAAAAGTGAGTACACCGAGGTTTAATGTGATGCGTTAACCGGGACCTATTATCAATGATATGATATGTCATGAGTTGCAATGTAATGTTATGCATGCACTTGATATGTTATTTATACCATTTACGAGTTTTGAAAATATTACACATCGTCGAAAAATACTCTTTTGACGTCTTGACCCTTCAAAAATGACTTTACATGTTTTTACGTCAAAATGTCATCCTACAATGGTTTTATAATGATTTTTAGAGAAATTTCCACTTTTCGTCGCAAAACAATGTCGTCGGAAAAATCATGAAATTAACAAAAATGGCTTTGGAAAACTAGTCGTAAAATAGTGTACGTCGATCGTTAGAGAACGAACTCGACTGTTTTGGAAAGTTTGTATCGATATCTAAAAGTTTCAGTTCAGGAGTTTTCGTCCAAAAGGTCTCGGACACAAAGATAATAAGGGTTAAAGATGGTGGTTTTTGGCTAATTGTGTGCAGAAAATTAGTTACGGCAAGTTTATGAAAAAGTGCATATCATTGTCGTTTCAAATCCGTTTTCTACGTATAATATGTCCTTAGCTTCGTATCAAAGTATACTAATATATTTTTGACAAGTCGAAATAATTTGTGAAGCTTAAGGCTCGTTTTTGACCCGAACAAACTAAAAACATGTTGCTGAAATTTCTGAAAAATATAATTTTCGTCGTCAAACTTCAAAAATCCATAACTTTCTCGTTATAAGTCCGTTTTATTCCGTTCAAGCGGCCACGGATTCGTTTTAAAGTATATTTTCTAAATATCATGGCCAAAAGTCGTGCCTACTGTCGGATTTTCCAGAAAAGCAAAACAAGGACAGAACATAAAATATACTTATCGAAAATAGTTTTTCTCGGACAAAACCTATTCTAATCCCTTCAAATCAACTCCAAAACTAATCTAATCCTACCATACACCTTCTTAGGGTGTCATGGGTTCCTAATCACCATCAAGACCAACCAATACCATGGGAATATTTATAGGATGACCAATATGTATATATATAACTTCTAAAATCATGAAATAAATGGTATAAATCACATATCATGCATATAAGCTCCAAAAATGAAAAGAAACATATGAAAATGAAAAGGAAACTTGAAAATGATAAGAATATGCTTACTAGTAATAGTGAAGAGGTGAAAGTAACAAGGATTAAACTTAAATACCCTTGGTTTTTATTTCAAAACCTTATATAGAGTATATACTAGGTTGATAAACACTTGATTTTGCAAAACTCTTGATCCCTTGGCACCTTGATGTTGTGACCGGTTTTGAGAGCCAAAAAGAAGAGAGAAATGTTTTCTTAACACTTGGTGAAAATGAGAAATGTATGTGTAAATGATAAGTAACAAGTAAGACTTTATGTTTAACCAAAAACATTTACAATCACAAGCCATACTCAATCAATAACTACACCCTCTAGGGGCCGGATTTTAGGGGCTCTTGTCCCTCAAAATATATATATTTTTTTTTTAAATCTATTACTTGTATATATTTTGTATAAAACTTTGACAAAAGTGTAAGAAATATGTAAGTATTAATCATTTATAAGGTAAATGGTAATTTTTGGTGCAAGTAAGTTTTTAATAAGTCAAAATAGAATGTAATGAGATGATAAAAATTGTAAAAATACTTTCCTTGTGAAAATTGAGTGATAAAATAATTATCGTATAATTTTTAAGAAACGTGTCGTAGTAATTTAACTTTAACGATTTATGTACCAAATAAATTCAAAACACTAGGAAATCTCAAAATATAGTTTTTATAAACTAAATGTAAGTTTAAAAATACATCGGGATCATTTTTGAAAGTAACGGATTAAATATTTAAAATAATAACTCACGCGATAAAGATTATTAAATATAAAAATTACGCGTTGAAGGTGAAATGAAATGTCGTGAATGAATTAATGAGATGCAAATGATGTCAATGAAATGTAGACTAATCATAGTCCATATGAAATGTACGTGATGTCATGATCATGAATTCGCCTCTAAACCTCCAAGGTTACGCGAATTTGAAACAAGTAAACCAAGTTTACTATAAATGTTGAAATAATGAGACATGAATTGTGTCGAGAAATGACCTGAAAGTACGGATTGTCACATTCGCCCATCCAAAAGGAATTCAGTCCCTGAATTCAATCGTTGTTAGGTCTAACGGTGTCGGTGAAAAGATGAGGATACTTGCGTCGCATCTGGTCTTCCCGTTCCCAAGTAAACTCGGGACCTCGTCGAGAATTCCAACGAACTTTCACAATCGGAATACGACTCTGTTTCAACTGCTTGACCTCGCGGTCCATGATTTCTACAGGTTCCTCCACAAAATTGAGTTTGTCGTCAAGCTGAACTTCGTCCAATGGAATAACAAGCGATTCGTCTGAAAGACACTTCTTCAAGTTTGAAACGTGAAACGTGTTGTGCACATGACTGAGTTCTGGCGGAAGATCAAGTCGATAAGCTACAGGACCAACTCTGCTCAAAATCTTGAATGGTCCAATGTATCTCGGGTTTAACTTCCCACGCTTTCCAAATCGTACCACGCCCTTCCAAGGCGATACTTTCAACATAACTTTGTCACCTACTTGAAATTCCAAATCCTTGCGTCTAACATCCGCATAACTTTTCTGTCGACTCCTTGCAGTTCCGAGTCTATCACGAATTTGAACAATCTTTTCCGTGGTTTCCCGTACCATTTCGGACCAGTAAGTTGTGTGTCTCCTACCTCGGCCCAACAAACAGGTGATCGGCACTTACGACCATAGAGTGCCTCGAATGGTGCCATCTTGATACTGGTGTGATAACTATTGTTGTACGAGAATTCTATCAATGGCAAATGGTTAGCCCAACCATTTCCAAAATCAATAACACATGCCCTCAGCATATCTTCTAACGTTTGAATGGTCCTTTCACTTTGACCGTCGGTTTGTGGGTGATATGCTGTGCTCATCTCTAATCGGGTTCCGAATGAATCTTGCAATGAATTCCAAAAGTTTGAAGTGAATCGACTATCTCTGTCGGAAATGATAGAAATTGGTGCTCCGTGCCTCGAGACTATTTCCTTGACATAAAGTCTAGTGAGTTGCTCCATGGAATAAGTCTCTCTAATCGGTATGAAATGGGCTGATTTGGTAAGGCGATCAACAATTACCCAAATAGCGTCGTAACCTCCCGATGTCTTAGGAAGTTTCGTAACAAAGTCCATTGTAATGCGTTCCCATTTCCATTGAGGAATTTCCGGTTGTTGGAGTAAACCTGAAGGCTTCTGATATTCAACTTTCACCTTAGCGCAGGTAAGACATTTGCTAACGTACGTGGCAATCTCCGCTTTCATGTTCGGCCACCAATAAAGCTTCTTAAGATCTTGGTACATCTTATCCGATCCTGGATGAATAGAATACTTTGACTTATGCGACTCATGCATAATCAATTCTCGTATTCCGCCACACAATGGAACCCACATTCTATCCTTGAAACATAATACTCCATCTGCTCTCTTTACAAAACCATTTGCGCTTTCGGGCATACCATAAAGCTTTTCACTTGGTCGATTCTCCTCTTTAAGTGCTTCGACTTGTGCTTCGTGGATTTTCGATGGTAAAGGAGAAATAATCGTCATTCCCAATGATCGAACTCTTAAAGGTTTAGGCCTCTCTTTCCGACTAAGAGCATCAGCCACAACATTGGCTTTTCCCGGGTGATACTTGATTTCACAATCATAGTCGCTGAGTAACTCCAACCAACGACGTTGCCTCATATTAAGCTCCTTCTGATCAAGAATATATTGCAAACTCTTGTGGTCGGTAAACACTGTGCACTTTGTACCGTAAAGGTAGTGTCTCCAAATCTTGAGCGCAAAAACTACGGCTCCTAACTCGAGATCATGAGTTGTGTAGTTCTTCTCATGAGTCTTAAGTTGTCGAGAAGCATACGCTATCACCTTCTCGTTTTGCATTAAAACAGCCCCAAGTCCTTTATGCGAAGCGTCGCAATATACAACAAAGTTCTCAATTCCTTCGGGTAGTGCCAAAATCGGCGCACTGCAAAGCTTTTGCTTCAACAACTGAAAAGCAACTTCTTGTTTCTTTCCCCATTCGTACTTCTTGTTTTTCTGTGTCAACTTGGTCAAAGGTCTCGCTATCTTCGAAAAACCTTCGATGAACCTTCGGTAATATCCTGCTAGTCCTAGAAATTGACGAATTTCTGTAGGATTCGTTGGAGTAGCCCAATCTTTTACGGCTTCAATCTTTGCGGGATCAACTTGTAGTCCTTGACTATCAATGACGTGACCAAGAAATTGCACTTTGTGATTCCAAAAATCACACTTCGAAAATTTGGCATACAACTTCTCATTCTTGAGTAGCCTTAAAATCATCCTTAAATGCTCTTCGTGCTCTTCTTTGCTCTTGGAGTAGATCAAGATGTCGTCAATGAACACTATAACAAACTTGTCCAAATACGGCTTACAAACTCTATTCATGAGATCCATGAATACCGCAGGTGCATTAGTCAATCCAAACGGCATCACTTGAAACTCGTAATGACCGTAACGTGTTCTAAACGCTGTTTTCGGAATATCCTCTTCCCGAACTCGAAGCTGATGATAACCCGACCGAAGATCAATCTTGGAATAAATACTAGAACCTTGCAACTGATCGAACAAGTCATCAATTCTGGGGAGTGGGTAACGATTCTTCACCGTTAACTTGTTCAATTCTCGATAATCTATGCACATTCGGAAGGATCCATCCTTCTTCTTCACAAACAAGACCGGTGCTCCCCAAGGCGAGGAACTCGGCCTAATGAATCCTTTGTCTAGAAGCTCTTGCAATTGATTAGACAATTCTTGCATTTCGGATGGTGCTAGACGATACGGCGCTCGCGCAATCGGTGCAGCTCCGGGCACTAAGTCAATATGAAACTCTACTTGACGTGCCGGTGGAAGTCCCGGTAAATCCTCGGGACATACTTCAGAAAATTCACGAACAATAGGAACATCTTCAAGTCGCTTCTCCTCCGACTTTTTCTCGGTTACATGAGCTAAGAAAGCAAGACAACCTTTCTTAATGTACTTCTCCGTTTCAATACTAGATATGATACTAATTCTAGTTCCACTTCGTTCCCCACGAATAATCAAAGTTTCGCCGTTGTAGGGAAGATGAACAACTTTCTCATCACAAATGATCTTTGCGCGATGCTTAGATAACCAGTCCATGCCGATGACGACGTCAAAACTACCAAGCTCTACGGGCATGAGGTCTATGTTGAAGGGATGATTAAGAAAATTGAATGTGCAACCGCGAACAATGGTGTTTGTGTTAACTACGCTACCATTAGCTAATTCGACGTTGTATGATATGTCTAATGTAGTTGGTTTAATGTTGAGCAAAGGTGCAAATGCATTGGACACAAAACTTTTATCGGCACCCGAATCAAATAAAACTGAAGCGTAACGATTATTGAGAAGGAACGTACCCGTTATGACATTCGGGTCCTCCCTATCTTCTCCGCCTCCAATGACGTAAACCCTTCCTCGTGCCAAACCTTCTTGATTCGGATTTGCTTGATTCTTTCCCTTCTTACAATCCTTCTTGTAGTGTCCAGTTTCCCCGCAACCAAAACATGTAACTTGTGGCCACTTGCAATCCCTAGTACGGTGACCAACTTTCTTGCAATTCTCACACGGATCAGGACATCGACCCGGATTGTGATGGCTCAAACACTTATTACACTTCGGCAAAATCCCCGTATATCCTTTTCCTTCCTTTTGGCCCGCAACATAAGCCTTAGCAACCTCTTGCCTCTTGGGTGGTGGTTGAGTAGCATTCCTACCCCTAGTGTTGTCCCACTTGCGCTTGTTATTGTTGTAGTTGCCTCGGTTAGTGTTGTTGAAACGGTTGTTGGGGTTGTTGTTGTTTCGGTTGGTGGTGGTGTACTTACCTCGCTTCACCACTTGTGCCATCAACTTCTGAGTCACTCGAATAGCTTCCTCAATTGTTTGTGGATCAAACGAAGTCACATCTCCTTGAACAACTTCGGGAAGTCCCCCGATAAAAGCCTCTAGCAACTTTTCGTTATCCGATACCATCGACGGGCATAACGTGGCTAATTCCTGGAATCTCCGAATGTAAGTGTCGATATCATAACCAATAGTGACCAATTCATAGAACTCCGTCTCCAACTTTTTGATTTCCGTTCGAGGACAAAACTTCTTAGTCACCAAGCCCTTAAATTCCTCCCACGTAAGCTTAAAAGCATTCTCCATTCCAATCGGTTGAGCATATGAATTCCACCATGACAACGCTCCATCGAGTAATGTGCTTGTAGCAAATTTGACCTTCTTGTCATCCGGACAGTTACAAAGCACAAACACCGATTCCAATTTCTCAAACCATCGTACCATTGCAGTAGCTCCCTCGGTACCTCGAAACTTAGTGGGTTCACCACTCTTGAAATCTTTGTACGAACATTTCTTAACCCCAGATCCTCCGGCATTACCATGAGTAGCTAGCCTAGCGGCTTCAGCAGCAGACCCTTGTTTCCCTTTCGACTCTTAGAGCATTAGCAATGCTATCATTCACCAACTTTTGAATTTCGCTTGGGTCATTTCGGTGTAGCTTTCTTTGGCGCCATAATTCTTCAAAATCACAAGATGAAACAATCATGAGAACTCGTAAGTAGAAACAACCATCATACAAATATATCCACAACCACATCATGCATAAAGATAAATGGAATCACAACGGAACAATAACGAAATATCACAAATATAATCACAACACACGTGGATAATATACATGAAAATTTCGGCCTACATGGACCGATATCATAGATAATAATAACCATTCCTACATAGTAGAGTCAATACTTGATACATTTGTTTGTACAACAACCAAAATACAACAAGTTCTTTAAACTACGTCACACACCTTGTGACTAGGATAATAATGGTCAAAACTATACATGACAAAAGTCTACATAAGGCACCTCATGGTGCTCACCGGCCCTATCCGAAGATCACGAATCTGAGTAGTCAAACTATCCACCAAACTCCTCAACTCTCCAATCTGACCCTGCAAAGAAGCAATACTCTCCCGTCCTCTAATGCCTATGCTGAATACTCTGATGAGATAAGTCAATCGAAACCCTGCCTAACACTAGGCCCTCGACCTCCTCCGCAATGGGCTCAATCCTATCTACCGACAGTTCCTCCAACTGTCGCGACAACCTATCTATCTGGATCTGCTGACTATCAATACGGGCTCCTAATGCCTCGGTAGAAGGCTGTCGAGCAGCAGCTGCCCTAGAACTCTCACCTAACTCGAACCTAACAGGTGGCTCGGGCTCAGTAGATGGTGGTGTAGGGATATCAAAACGAGCACGCTTTTTGGGCGGCAAGTCTGTCGTAGGTAAAGGATCTCTAATAAAATATGATGGAGATGGTGATGATGGTGGTGATGGTGCTAGTAGTGGTGCTGGTGGATCGTGAGCTGGGCTAACGTGAGGAGTGGGTGCGACTTCGCCCTCCTCGAAGGGTTCGGTCTCGGTGTCGATCATGATAGGTGGAAAGACTGGAGTAGATCCAATGGAAGATACGATCTCGGTGGAATGTGATGCAACCTCATCCATGATGGGGTTAGCTGGAACATCATCCGAGCTAGAGTCCGATGATATGGTGATGGGATGTGAATCTGAAGACATGTCTGTGACAACCGATGTGAAATAAAAGTAAATAATCTCGAATAAAGTGTAAGTGAATCCGCATGAAAAGTGAATATGTACTATGATGAAATGATGAGATGCTATGATAATGTAGCTATAGTCTAGGGTCAATGATCCAACCTAGTTCTCTATAACTGTAGCTCTGGTACCAATCTGTCACACCCCCAATTTACCTGTTTTGCAGCGGAATGGAATTCCTGGGGGATTTACTGTCATAGCACCACATCACAGTTATATTGAACGACCTAAAGTGCCGTTTTAAAAACACATCGTTGGATATAATAATAAAAACATTCAGAGTACAACATCGGTCCCAAAAGGTTATCAAGTTTGCGGAAATATAAATATGTTACAAATCCAAACGATGTTTTGAAATAAAGTGCCATAATGTACATAATATAAGTCGACGCCGCGACTCAAAATGTAGGTCCCTAAACCATGTCATGAAGATAATGCCTCAGTTACCTGAAAATACATTGCTAAAAACGGTCAACAATAATGTTGGTGAGAAATCATAGGTTTATGTAAATGTTTTATACGACTACACAAGTATCTATCATGCATGACCATCAAGTCACGTAAAAATAATGTTACAATTGCCTTAAGCCCATGACCCCGAAACTAGACTGTTCAATCATGTATGCCCCTGCAGAGTGTTTGCCAGACAACTCCGTAATGTGATCAAATGAAATGCATCCGTTTCCTGGTTGGGATTCACCAACCCGGATGGAGGCGTCACCCTCGATAGATCTATCCACTCATCCTCGCTCCAAAGATTAACGGTTCATGTTCAAGAAATGGGGACTTTCAAATTGGCAAATGCGGTAACTTAAGCAATGTAATGAATTTAACATACTTGGTATCGTACAAAGAAAAATGTAGTGCAATGTATTCTCCCCCGTGGGTTTGAAAATAATCGAAAGCATGTAAAACGGGGCTATGAAAACTCACTTGGATAATCTGGAATAATGGCAAAAGTGAGTACACCGAGGTTTAATGTGATGCGTTAACCGGGACCTATTATCAATGATATGATATGTCATGAGTTGCAATGTAATGTTATGCATGCACTTGATATGTTATTTATACCATTTACGAGTTTTGAAAATATTACACATCGTCGAAAAATACTCTTTTGACGTCTTGACCCTTCAAAAATGACTTTACATGTTTTTACGTCAAAATGTCATCCTACAATGGTTTTATAATGATTTTTAGAGAAATTTCCACTTTTCGTCGCAAAACAATGTCGTCGGAAAAATCATGAATTTAACAAAATGGCTTTGGAAAACTAGTCGTAAAATAGTGTACGTCGATCGTTAGAGAACGAACTCGACTGTTTTGGAAAGTTTGTATCGATATCTAAAAGTTTCAGTTCAGGAGTTTTCGTCCAAAAGGTCTCGGTCATAAAGATATCAAGGGTTAAAGATGGTGGTTTTGGCTAATTGTGTGCAGAAAATTAGTTACGGCAAGTTTATGAAAAAGTGCATATCATTGTCGTTTCAAATCCGTTTTCTACGTATAATATGTCCTTAGCTTCGTATTGAAGTATACTAATATATTTTTGACAAGTCGAAATAATTTGTGAAGCTTAAGGCTCATTTTTGACCCGAACAAACTAAAAACATGTTGCTGAAATTTCTGAAAAATATAATTTTCGTCGTCAAACTTCAAAAATCCATAACTTTCTCGTTATAACTCCGTTTTATTCCGTTCAAGCGGCCACGGATTCGTTTTAAAGTATATTTTCTAAATATCATGGCCAAAAAGTCGTGCCTACTGTCGGATTTTCCAGAAAAGCAAAACAAGGACAGAACATAAAATATACTTATCGAAAATAGTTTTTCTCGGACAAAACCTATTCTAATCCCTTCAAATCAACTCCAAAACTAATCTAATCCTACCATACACCTTCTTAGGGTGTCATGGGTTCCTAATCACCATCAAGACCAACCAATACCATGGGAATATTTATAGGATGACCAATATGTATATATATAACTTCTAAAATCATGAAATAAATGGTATAAATCACATATCATGCATATAAGCTCTAAAAATGAAAAGAAACATATGAAAATGAAAAGGAAACTTGAAAATGATAAGAATATGCTTACTAGTAATAGTGAAGAGGTGAAAGTAACAAGGATTAAACTTAAATACCCTTGGTTTTTATTTCAAAACCTTATATAGAGTATATACTAGGTTGATAAACACTTGATTTTGCAAAACTCTTGATCCCTTGGCACCTTGATGTTGTGACCGGTTTTGAGAGCCAAAAAGAAGAGAGAAATGTTTTCTTAACACTTGGTGAAAATGAGAAATGTATGTGTAAATGATAAGTAACAAGTAAGACTTTATGTTTAACCAAAAACATTTACAATCACAAGCCATACTCAATCAATAACTACACCCTCTAGGGGCCGGATTTTAGGGGCTCTTGTCCCTCAAAATATATATATATTTTTTTTTAAATCTATTACTTGTATATATTTTGTATAAAACTTTGACAAAAGTGTAAGAAATATGTAAGTATTAATCATTTATAAGGTAAATGGTAATTTTTGGTGCAAGTAAGTTTTTAATAAGTCAAAATAGAATGTAATGAGATGATAAAAATTGTAAAAATACTTTCCTTGTGAAAATTGAGTGATAAAATAATTATCGTATAATTTTTAAGAAACGTGTCGTAGTAATTTAACTTTAACGATTTATGTACCAAATAAATTCAAAACACTAGGAAATCTCAAAATATAGTTTTTATAAACTAAATGTAAGTTTAAAATACATCGGGATCATTTTTGAAAGTAACGGATTAAATATTTAAAATAATAACTCACGCGATAAAGATTATTAAATATAAAAATTACGCGTTGAAGGTGAAATGAAATGTCGTGAATGAATTAATGAGATGCAAATGATGTCAATGAAATGTAGACTAATCATAGTCCATATGAAATGTACGTGATGTCATGATCATGAATTCGCCTCTAAACCTCCAAGGTTACGCGAATTTGAAACAAGTAAACCAAGTTTACTATAAATGTTGAAATAATGAGACATGAATTGTGTCGAGAAATGACCTGAAAGTACGGATTGTCACAATAACATTTTTTATATACTCGATATATATATATATATGGTGATGTGGCAAAGGTGACACATGTCACCTCCACATGCCTTCTCATTCTTTTCATTTTATATATATATATATATATATGAAATATGATATAATATATAAATCTATAAATATTTTCATATGTTGTGCCACTTTAAGTTTTGTCATAGCTTTTAATGCGTAAGACTTAGCCACGACTCACGCTATTTATAAACTTGCTATTAAGGGTGAGAAGTAAGAGGGAGTAACTAGAGAGAGAAAACTGATGTGGCTTTAAAATGAAAGGTGATGTGGTTTAAGTATTGAGAGTAGTGTAAGAATAAAATATATAACGGAAAATAAAAATCCAAACGCGTCATCATTCTAACAAATATAGTGTTTTATTATATAGCTATTTGGACCCCTTGTTTTACAAAGTGGACCCTCTACTTTTTGCGTTTATTTGTTTATTTATTTATTTTTTATATAAATTTGTTTATATCAAAAATTTATAAATCTGAAAGTGCGGAACAAAAAATATAAAGTTTAATAAGTCAAACGCTTAAAACTGTCAGAAATACGGAACAGAAACTGACAAAAAAAATTGTGTTATACTGGAAACAAATGAAAGAAAGAATGAATCTTTGACCAAACCCCTCTGATGTGACATTATAGATCGGTATAACCCTTTATTATAGGGAAAATGATAAATTTAGGCATCAAAGTTGCCACGTTTTCCTTTTCTGGGCATCGAACTTTTTTTTTTCCTATTGTAGCACTGAACTTGCCTAATTTTCCTTTTGTGACACAAAATTTTGTGTCACAAAGGAAAATTAGGCAAGTCAGTGCTACAATAGGAAAAAAAGTTCGATGCCCGAAAAAAAAAAGTTCGATGCACAGAAAAAAAAAGTTCGACCGTTAATTTTTTTATTGCACCGTTAGTCCTTTTAGTCTGTTTTTACACGGTTTTGTTCGTTTTTACACGGTTTTGTCCTTTTTACACGGTTTCGTCCGTTTTACACGTTTTCGTCAGTTTTGCGTTTTAGATCCGTTTTGCCGTTTTCGTCTGCTTTTGCATAGTTTCTAACTTTTGACAAACGAAAAACGCGTGTAAAACGGACGAAAACATGCAAAAACAGATAAAAACGTGCTCAAAACGCAAAAAGCGACAAAACGCAAAACGTACAGAAACTGTGCAAAAACGGACGAGAAAGTGTAAAAACGGACGAAAACGTGTAAAAACGGATGAAAACGTGTAAAAACGGACGAAAACCGTGTAAGAACGGATGAAAACGTGTAAGAACGGGCGAAAAGGACTAACGGTGCAATAATATAATAACGGTCGTTAAAAACAGACGAAAAGGACTAACGGTGCAATAAAAAAATTAACGGTCGAACTTTTTTTTTCTGGGCATCGAACTTTTTTTTTTCAAATCAACTTTTTTCTATTGTAGATGAACTTGCCTTTAATTTTCCTTTTGTGACCCAAAATCACACTTTAAGTGTCACAAAAGGAAAATTAGGCAAGTTCAGTGCTACAATAGGAAAAAAAAAAGTTTGATGCCGAGAAAAAGAAAACGTGGCAACTTTGATGCCTAAATTTATCATTTTCCCTTTATTATAATACATATGGTATTTAATCACAACTGTATTTTGTAGAAATGTGTCTACATCAGCGTCTTGTGTTGTACGTTCCATCCATATACCTCTTGAAGAGATTAAGGGTCTAGCACTAAGGTTTCATTAGTTGTCAAGTCATAAACTGACAATATGGCTGGCATGTATTTGATAGTTGTTTTTGTGTCCTTTGAATATCTATTCAGTTTTGGTTGATGTTTTCTGTTGATAGTCTTGGTGTAGTTGAAATACAAAACCACATCTTAGATGTTAAATTATAATTTCAAAGAAAAACCCTCATGCATAATTTTACCTACCATGATTTTTCAATTCGTAGAATCAATTGCAAACACGAAAAGGTAGTATTAACACTCGGCCTATGAAGCTAATTCAAACTATCGTTATACACATTCTTGATTTTTGTTTTAAACAGAAACGAGCAATTAGGATGTTTATTAGTCGCTTGTCAAACTTTGGATGCAGCTAAATTGTCCAAATGTATACCTACTCTCAAGCCATATACAACAAACAAGTAAATCTGTAGGTCAAAATCTTCCATTGTCTTCTCATAATCATACAAATCAAATTATAAAACTAGAACAAAAATGCTAAAGATGCATTTAGTTTGCAGCTTCATCTCCATGGCATGTTTCTAACAACAATGAATTGCTCTTTACACGTTCATACACTAAAAGACTGGTAGCTGTGTGTTTCGCATTATGAGAAAGTTGACACATTCTTCAAGTAACTCATCATTAGTTTGTTTAACATGCTTAGTACAACATGAATTTTCCGCAAGAGTCGCTACATAACATAATAAAATAGAGAAATATAACAAAAATTGTAAAATCCAATGTTCCCTTCTGTTCAATTACTTTTTTTTTTTTTTTTCCTTCTCTTTTTTAGGTCGGACAGTTGGTGCTAGTTGAGTTCGTCTGCTAGCACAGCGACAAGAGATCAGAACCTGAAGCTAGGATCCACATCCATCGACCAAGCAAACTTTGCCAGTAAGGACTTGTTAAATATCTGCATTAGATTAAAAGATAAAAGTTCAATAATTCTTCTACGACGTAGATATGCCAAGTTGGGTGGAAAACAAGATATGGTCTTTGCTTTCACAATGACAAATTTTACTAAGCTTGCCCAATTATTAAAATTTTGATATTTGACTTGGTTCCCCTTTTAGGTAAAATTTAGATAAATTACACACTACTAAATTGACCCGTTTGTAAGTAAATTGGACAAAATTTCCACCTCTAACTATAAGTACAACATGCTCTTACCTTCTCAATGGGAACTTCACTGCGTTTACACCATGCCACAGTTATTCGAGGATCAAGATAGTTGATTTTTGAGGTACCCAATGCTATCGTTTTCAGATCTTCTTTGGTCTCCTTATCCCGTTCCATTTTATCAATCTTTGCATTAGTTTGATCAATCTTCTTCCGTATCCTGCACATTTAATTAGCAATGACACTATAAAATCTAATTAACAGTGTAAAGTATGACAGTTAAAAATGCCACTCAATAAGATGAGTTGTATTACGCTTCAGGGTTCAGATTCCTCTTCGCCTTTCCATCAGAACCCTTTAAAGGAGGCTTCCCTTTCTTCGCACGAGCTAAATCAGTTTCCAATTCTTCTATAAGAGCCTAAGAAAAAGAATATCATCATAAATATATCTAGTCACGGCTAGGAATATAAATGGCATTTGTCATTCCTCAGCTAGGAATATAAATGGTATTTGTCATTCCTCACAACATGTACATAAGGACCCATAACTGCCTCATATAAATGGGACCCACAATGTTAGATAACCTTAATGATAAGATCGTAGAACTGAAATTTGGATTTCGGGCAGTAAATTCCCCAAAATATGGGTGTCTCAAAAAACAGAGGACCAGAAGAACCGAACCGGTACCAACTAGGTAACCGAAAATTAGAACCATGGTCCGGTTCTCGGTTCCTAGAATTCAAAAATTTTGGTTCTCGGGACGGTTCGAGTCGGAACCGTCGTACTTTCCCGATTAGAACACTTTTGAAAGTATGGAATTTTAATGGGTTGTTTTGGACTTTGTGTACATGCAACTTAAAAGAAAAATGTAAAAAAAGACACCTCGCTTCCTATGAATCACCAAACTCTGTAGCCTAAAACCGAAAAACTCATCAAAAATCAAAACTCTAACCTTTAATCAACTATTGGTTCTTTAATTACTAATAGCATTAATATCATCATCAACATGGAAGTAAGTTATTTAAAATCATCTTTTTTTTCTTTTTATCATGATCATGTGAATTGCTTATGAGGTTGTTATCGAATTAAAGACAAATACAATAAGTAGATTAATAATATGAAGTGGACTTGATACTTTTAAAAAATTACAAACTTATGTTTTGTGTTTTTGTTTATTTTATTTGAACAATTGGAATTGTTGAAATCATTTGCATTGTTGGAGACATTTTTTTGGTGTTTATGTTGTTATAGCATGTCATTTATAAATGATTGACAACGGATCTAGATGTTTTAAACACATTTTGGTACTTGTTGGGAATTACAGAAGATTCCCGTACCGGAACCAAACCGAAGAACTTGGTACGGTCCTCGGTTCCACTTTATCCTTGTTTTCGGTTCTCAGTTCCTCCGGTTCCGGTTCAGTCCAGTTCCATTACCATGGACACCCCTATCCCTAAATTTAACACCAAACTAGGGAGAAGTAACAAAGTGTTACCTTTAGTTCGTCTATTTTCTCATTCAACCTCGTCATTTGTGTACCATGAGACTTTGAAACACTACGCTGATGATTACAGATGATTGCGACCTACAAAATGTCAAGCACAATGTAAATATAAGCCTCAACCAAACATGAATAGAGCATTATAAAGTTTTTATGAGGTTATGGTTATCACCTGCTTGTTTGCTTGGTTGTAAACGACTACATTTTCAGCAACACTTTCACCCTTCATGCCCTTATCTAACTGTGACCAGCAAGAAAGAACACAAGAAAAGTATGTGAGATTAGTCTGGCAATTAAGAGAAGCATCTGCAAAAAGAACACCCTTTCTTCCTAATAAAAACACTTAAGTGAACACATTAAAGAATAAACTGGACGAATGGTCACAAATCTAAAATACCCCTTTTATTAAACATCTGTATGGATAGAAAGTTGCCAGCTATAATTCATTATACTTATTGTTTAGTAAGGATAATGATTTCTAATATGGGAGTAAGGTAATCACCCATTTGAGAAGCTTGTCTAAAGTGCAATGTTCCATATATTTGGTGGCAAAAAGAGTTTAGAATTATAACCATTACAAAGACAAGATCTGACATTACATTGAGAATATGGCCAGGGGCTGTTTGATAAAACTGTATTATTTAGTGCTGAACGAATTAAAGGTGCTGAATAATTCAAAGGTGCTGAGTGAAGATGATTCTGAACTAAAAGATTGTTTGATAAATGTTCTGAATACCGGTTCTGAATAAAAAGAAAATTACCATTTTAACCTCGAATATAACTTAATGCTAAATGAAATATATTAGTTGATAAATAATGTTCATTTATTGAAGTTATAGTGTTAAAAATGAGTGTAAATAGAATCAAATATCAGACTAAAAATAAATTTATCCCAAAATCATAAATATCACAATATATTGACAATCACGGACTTTCATATCTGTTAACCTACGAATATAGGCACCTACTTGGCCTAGTTTTATATAATTTAGAATTGTAAAAAAGTATGGTGATGATATCGATACCTTCACACACAACGTGCTTTTGCATTTAATTATTAGAAGTGTAAATGAGAGTAGTGGAATAATAGGGGTACTTGAGTAAATAGGTGGCTCACTGAATCATTTTGTGCGGCCTATAACGTCAAATCGCTCAGCACATGAATAATCGCTCAGTGGCCATTTCTTAAATTGTCAAACACAATGACCGATTAAGTTTTATATAGTCAGTACTGAATTATCTCATTCAGCAGCAAACAAACACACCCTAACAGAAGGGTGGGCCAAGAACAAAAGTTAGTGTAGCGTGAATCTTACCATATCATCCAATGTGATGGATGCGTTGTACGTACGAAAAACTTTTGCAGTGAGACCAGGCATGAGTTCTTTCAAATGAGCATTTAATGTACTAGTATCCAGCTTGTCAAAAAGATCATCGTTACCCTTCTTTCCTGAGATATTTACATAGAGAATATAAAAAATGGAGCTGAAGAGACATCAAAGTTTAGAACAATTAATAAAGCCACCAACTGACCTGTTCGAAACTGTTGAATCGCTTTGAACACTGGAAGCTCTACTTCAACCTCATTTTGATATCGAATGGAATCTTTACCAAGGAAGTCAAACTGGAGAATTATCAAAACATATAAGCATTATTTGCATCATAATATAGGGAACAAAACCATTCAACTAGTTATAACATTCTGCGTCCCTAAAAAGGGAATTTCTACACACAGAAACAGTTATCAATTTCATTATAAATATTAGCTATAAAATACGTAATACATAAGGGGTGTTCTGATTTGCATCTTGTAACTGATTATCTGATCATAACGTTTTCACAGTCATGATAACCAGTGATTAATGTTTGGATAAACAGTTTTTGCTTCTAGCTATCTTGTTCTTTTGCGGATAAAATTAATTGTTGCAGACTATAGGTGCAACAGATTCAACAATCTATGGTTAACTCGAATGACGTGTTTACCTCTTCGTAAAATTTAACTTAAGGACTGTCACTCACATTTCACAAAATTTGTATCATTTTCTGCCAAACTTATCCATGTTTATCATTATAAATCTCTCAAAAGTGTATCATAATTTTTACACTCTCCTTATGGTCGATGCTAAAAAGAGTAATCACGCGAAATGCTTTCAGACGGCTAACTATTAATTTCTTTAAGGTGATAGCTGTTTAGCTTTACTAGAAGGTCGATGAGGAATCTCCATGCCCCTATCTTCTTCAAGCCCTTAAGGATAAGAAATCAACCAGCGCTCTAAGAAGGCTAGGGCTTAGTCAACAACGATGAAGGTTTGTAACTTTCCTAAAGGTCGATGCTAAAGAGAGTACTTAGCATCAATTTTAAACACATGTGATCATCTGATTCTCGTAAGTTCAAACAGTAATAGTACCCAAAAGACTAGCTTCTATAACCTGTCGTTTATGCTGGTCATACAACTATGAAGAGCTGTCATCATAAATTCATAATCACTTCCAAAACGCAAATCAGAACCCAAAATCTACCTTGAGAATATTCGGAGGCACTGGCTCACAATTTTCTACTTTCAATGTGCAGCAACCAACTGTATCAGCTTCATCATCATCCTGCACAAGTAAAACAATACATCAAAATCTTGAAGGCTCATTGCTATTCTTCCAACCCAACATATGAACTTTATCTAACTTATTTGTCATTTTATGATAATGAAAAGAAAAAACACTGATCAAACTATGAAGTCATCATTCTGGGCAAAAAGACTTTAATTATCATTCACAAAAAGTAACATCAAATGACTCCGCCCTATAATAATATCAATTTTCCTTTTGGTACAACCAGTATTTCTGACAGGTTACTCAGGCAAGGTTACAACTATTGCTCCTTTTAAGGTTCCCGTATTTGCTTTGAACATGAAAAAAAGCCATACAAACAGCTCCCATATATATAGAGAATGACAAAGAAACTAGAACACTTAATAAATTCCATTCAGAGCAGGTCAGTCGGATATGACTACAAAGATGATATCATTTCAATAATAGCTAGTATTTTTTAAATGATCTAGGAAAGTTTAAGTATTTTAAATACAACTTCGGCAACTTCCAACCCATCTGCCATTTTTCTTTTTGAGCTGACCTTATTCATTTTACCATTCTGACTCATTAGAGATAGAACATACCCGAACAACACGATCATAAATAAAATGGAAGAAATTCCCACTTGTAACGAACTGAGATGAGAGAAAGAGCACCAATAACAATACCTTCTCATTTCCAGCCCTGAGTGCTAGTTTATCAATGAGATATGTAGCCACTGCCACTTGCCTCTTTGTCAGGTCTTTGTTTCCAAAATCTTTAGTATAAGCTTTTCTGATGCCTTCTATGTGTTTCTACAGCCACATGGGGGTACAAGAGATATCAACGCCATTACATTTTCAGACAAGAAAAAAATGACAATTTATAATAGTTAGGGAATTTACCTTCAATGACCTTGCCTTCTCGTATTTTTCCTTGTCGCTTTGACCCTTTAGGGCACTACTAGCAGCCAAGAACACATACTTAAAATCCTTCCCATTTATTGGATCATTCCAATACGCTAACCATGTGACAGTATTATCGTGCCTGACTTCTTTCCAGCTGTCAAGCATCAAAGGTTTGGCTTTCAAGCAGATGACATCTAGAAAAGATATTTGCTATAAAGAAAGACACACAAGACAGACCTTTGACCAGGAATTGGACATTCTGGTATAGGCTCACCCTTCCCAATATTAATTGTAATATCACTCGGCTGGATACGTTTTTTAAGCTTTCCCATCTGTGCAGCAAAGATATAAATTAATTTTTGCTATTCCAAAAAGGATTTACAGACCAATGTTGCTACAAAAACCTTAACTTTACAGTAACTAAGCTAAACATGACATATAACAGAGATAGAAAATAAAAGTCATCATTAGAACCTTCGGATGCTCCCCACGGCCTCGAAACAGTCCAGGTGGCTCAACTCGAAAATTTCCGACCTGCACTACCAATTGGTTAATTATCGAAATCGAGAATTACCAAAACATAGAGATGACAGATGTATGATATATTGATCAACTAATATATGCATGGAGCTTACCTTCTCTTTGACACCATCAACTACTGCCCACATATACTTCTCCTCGACCTTCATCTTTTCCTCTTTTAAGGCCTTCTTCTCCTGCCAAAAAAACAATAAATATATAAACAGCTCTTATATCTTAAATGCCTAGATTAATTTCATGTGTTCATCTTTTTCAGAAGATTATCACACTCCTTTCTCATACCAGGGTTGGTCAATCAAAACTTACTTCTGTAGTCATTTGCTTCTTCTTCTCCTTTTCCGCCTGATGCCAATCATATATTGGTTTAAAATCACAATCTTCTAAATTTTGAATTGTGTGATTTCTTCCAAGTATCTTCCGCCAATCATTCCAGAAATTTTCTTTGAACGCAGGTTTGGTCATGTAATCAGTGTCTAACATCACTGCAAACATTGTAGCAACCTGCAAGGACAACCAGCCAAGCATAATTATAAGTGACAGTCAAGAATATGTCCCATTATAATACAGATCTGATTAAGATCAAAATAAATAAATAAATAACCGATTTGACCCCTTAGACATAATACATTAAGCAACTCAATCATACGTAAATGTGTCAAAGTTGCCACATTCGCTAAAAAGGGTTTAAAAAAATAAAAATATGCACCTCCTCTTGTTCGGGAGTTAATTCAACAGGCTTCCCCTTGTAGAGAATCTTAACACCGTGAGGTTGATATGGCGGTGGAAAGATTACACCATTATGAGACAAGCTTGTCCACTTCTGCCCTTCACCGGATCCGGGGGGAACCTTTGACGGCTTCGAGTACTTTGAATTCTTCTCCACTCTTTTTGACTTTTGGTTAGTTTTCTTAAAAAAAGACGATTTAACTTTCAGTGCCTTCTGTTTAACAGATGATGATTTACTACTAGATGGTGTTTGGTTCTTAATTCTCTGAGATATAGGAACATGATCATTCTCATCATCTGTATCAGCCTCTGGTTTTGCAGGAGCTGGCTTGCGATTTATTGGTGTGGATGAATCTGAAAGCTTTGGCTTTTTAACCAATGACTGACCAGAAGATCTTTCCTCATTTGGGGGCCTCTTATTCATGCCAACACTAGGTTTTTTTATTTGATTTTCCCTTGATGCAGAACCATTTTGCTTAACTCTCGATGATAGTGGTTTATCATCATCAGAATCATCATGTTTGTTGATAGATGCTCCTGCGGAGGATTTGGATGTGATTTTTAAAGATAAAGGTTTCTCATCGTCGGAATCTTCATCTTTTACTTTTGCCTTTACTGGTGGTTTTGGACGCTGAGATGAACTCGTGGGGGGTCCTGTTTTTGTATGGTTTGAATTTCCCTTAGGTGCAGTTAAAATCCTAGAACTCAATGGTTTGTCATCCTCAGAATCCTCAGTGTCACTTTTTGATTTAGGGGCAGGTTTAGTGGACGGTTTTTCCTGCTTAACAGTTGGAGCAGCCTTTTGTTGCGAGGAATGCTTTGATTTATCAGCAGTTGAGGACCTTTTGAAAACCAAGGGCTTGTCATCCTCGTCAGACGAATAATTCATTTTATTCGTCAGCTTGTTGTCATATAGCACTTAATCTCTGAAATTCTGTATTGAATGTTTTTGCTCAAGGTTATTAACAAAGTATAAAACTCGAAAATAAAATATTAATTTCAGGATGAGACATCTAGAGCCATATGTAAAAATATACAGATATCCACAAACAGGTAAAGATATGATGAAAGAACATACACACGTGGTAATATAGTTTCTATTCCATATATACATAAACATACAAAAACATTGGTAAAATATTTGAACAAGTGTGTAAGTGTCAATGAACAACCAAGCAAAACTATAAAAAATTATACAAATTGATCATCGTATCCTCTTTTAGTTCCTCGAGGGATAAATATTTAATTTTCAAAACTTCACAATATTAGGTTCATGTTCACTGTTTTATACCCAAATTTGATTGGCATGTGCCCAAAGGATAACTATCATACCACGTACCTAGAATATAATGGCATGCAAGCATTTCATATCAGTATTTATAATGCTGATGTTCAGTTTACAGGTTTTATTAAACAAACCGTTCAGGGTATCAATATAAGGTGTGTTTCCTAAAGATCAGGTGCTCTAGTGCACAGTATTTTATGTCAATCGTGATCTTAAGTTATACAAAATCACACATGAAAACTGAGAGGGGACAGGAATTAAGAGGGTACCCTCAACTGTGGCAGTGGCAACAGTCTAGCTTCCGCCAAAAGGTGACAACAGAGACTTGAAACCCAATTGGCTTTACAGCTTCACAGTTTCCAATTGGGTCATTTAACAAGGCATTCCAAACAGAACAGAAATTCCACTATGGATTCTGTAGCGAAAGAATAATTTCATGGATCAATAATTCCTCTCGTTTTGTCTACTTTACAAAAGAAAAGCCTACTCATAATAAACTTAAAGATAAGCTTCTTTAAATTCGAACTTCCTGTTTTGGAAAAATAGCATAATTGTCATTTTCACACACACAAAAACAACTATGCAAGTGTTCAAAGATCGTTTAATGATAATAAAGATATTATGATGTAAATCCTGATTTTGACAGGCAGAGACGTTAATAATCCATGACAAGAATCACATTGCATCATGTATGATGGTAAGATGCTTTTACAGCCAAAGTGTAGTAACAACACATCAACAATAAGAACCTTTATTAACAACATAAATATACATCATACAAACTTAAGGGGGGTGTTTAGAATTGCTTATTCAACAGATTATCTGCTCATTGTAGTTGATAAGCACTTTGGAGTGTTTTAACGAAGAAAAGTCCTTATGCTTGCCCTCTTGCTTTAACATTCTCTCTAATAAGCAGTTTGAGAATTACAAATTATTCTTGATGGACTCAAAGTCACAAGTTTGCTGTATCTTATAAGGACAAGCAATGCCAAGCACCCTCTCAAACAGACAGAAAAGCTAATAATGACATACTAAAAGCATAACGCAACAAATTAGTGCTGAAATTTCATGCAGGGCATTAAACATGCACATACTCATATACTAATTAAAATTAAAGCACCTTCATTTCTCTTCTAAAACCAAAAACAAACAAAACCCACTTGAGAACATAACCAATTATACAATACAAATGAATTAATTTGAGCTATGAATAATTATTCAATAAAAACCATAACATTATACACTTAACTTCAAAGGTCAAAATTAACCAATTCAAGCTATAAATTCATACTTAAAACCAAAACCCACCTCAGATTACGTTCAAAATGACTAATTGTTGAATAAAATCCAAAACTTTAAAGTTAAAAATTAAATTATTTTAATGGGTGAAAATATCAAAAGGGGGGGGTAAAAGTGGGTACCAATTGTAGGAACCCTAGATCTCTTTTGGTTTTCCGATGAGAATTGGATAAAGAAGAAAACAAAGGGCGTTAAATTCGGGTCAAAAAGAGGTCTGTTTCGGGTACAAATTGGGTATCATCAACTTTGTTTTCTTTTACCTAAAAACGAAGTTTCGGGTCAATATTGATGACTTCTAGGGCTTCATTTTGTTTTAAGAATATGGGGTTACTTTATTATGGTGACCTAGTTTGTTTTTTATGTAGATATGGGCCGGCCCATATAAAAAACAATTTTGGTGCATTTTATCTTTACTAATACATAAAGCATTTGGGACTATTCATTTAATAGTAAGGCTTAAAATTCAGACATACTCGCTTTTAATGGAAATATATTTGACTTTTGCTAAAAATTCAATATCTTGCACACATAAATAAAATTTATTATATTCTTGAAACAACTCCAATATTTATTCCGCCCATTAAAGATGTAACAACCCATTTAAGATGTTAGAGCCTATTTCAAAACTATGTCATCATAAATAAATGTACTTCGAAAAAAATTATCGCCAGAAAATATAATCATACGGGTACCCGCCGCCGCAATGCGCGGGTACCCGGCTAGTGTATTAAAAAGGCTCTAAATCTGAATCTTACTCGTACATCTGAATATCAATCCAAAGCATAAATGTTTAAATTGAGATGAAATAAAATTGTTTGTTTTATGTAAAAAGATGTTTGAATATATACTATCAATTAAAATAGAGTTTAAGTTGATGTCATGCAATTGCGGTTTTGTTGACATGTCTCTTAATTAGACTATCAATAAAGAGTTGATTTGAAAATAGTGACGTCATAAGTAATTTGTTTTCCTCTTTTCATTAAATCTTATATTGTATGTGTATATGGTACCATCCCTTTTTACTTTTGTAAGTCCTAATACTTCCAGCACTTCTATCAAGAATTCAAAATTCAAACATCATATTCAAATATGTGGTCACTTCTTCTTGAACTTGATTTTAGGGTGATTTGTCAAAACTATAGAATAATATGGAGTAGTTTGCAAACATTTTTTTATAAATATTTGACGCGAATTTAGAAGATTTAAGAGGTATGCATTTCTTTGCTCGTATGTTTTCTTTCTATGTATCACATCTCAACAATCTTTCAAAAATACTTGTGGGTTTCCTCACTTTCCTCATACAGTAACATTTTTTCCGTAGTCTCCTTTTGGAACTTTGTGATACCTTTGACCTAACTTTTGTTGCAGTTTGTTGATTTTAGGCATGTCGGTTTCTTCGAGTTCCCGTACATGATAGTGAAGGTGAACGTATCTGTAACACCCTAACCCGACAAGGGTCCGAATGCTACAGTATTTAGTCATATCATAACATACTAATGAAAATACAAATGGAAATCTCTTATAATAAAATGCCTAGTCATATAAACGGATGACTTCAAAAGGAAATACATAAACCGACATGTCTAAAATAAGTGAAATAACAAAACAATGGTCTTCATAAATAGTCCAAAATGATAAGGGAAACTAAGATCGGTTCACTCAAATGCTCATACTCTCAGCCCATCAAGCCCCAGCATCCTACTTGGTACCTACCACATGGAAAAGAAAATGTGGTTGAGCTTAAAAAGCCCAGTGAACAGATATAACAAAACAAAAGCAAAACATGATCAAAAATACAAAAAATGAAACAAGGAGACTGATAACAAAGTCGTGACGAATGATCATAATGAGACAATGAGGAACCTGCAGAACACAATATTAACAGATATCCATAAGAACAGAAATCAAAGAAGACCAAAGCAAAACAGCGCATCAGCGAACATATATAAACACACATAAATAGCCAAACATACAGATACCAGACATAAATGAATAGGAGTTGATAATCAGTATCATAACAAAACAAGTAACCAAACAGTGTACAAGCATATCAGTCAGCGGATCAGCTAAACATAAATATGGCAACACAAATAAATCAGATAATCAAAATATCTATAAGCTAAGCTGACTTCTAAGCAGGCGGAAGCAACTGAAAAGAATGTAAGCATGGCAATCACACAAGTCAGATAATTCACAGTTAATAAACAGAACAAGTATCATAACTAGCGAAAATACTAACAGCAGTATAAACATGGTAGTCACATGTATCAGGTAGGAATTCAGAACGAACATCATAATTAAATGAATTAAATGAACAAGAATATAGCATGGCAACTAAACAAGTCAACTGAACAAATAACATAAGTTGAATCCAATTCCATAATTAAACGATAGCATGATCAAAAGTGTAAGCATTGCAGATCAACACGTCAGGTAAACATCAATTATTACGTCGAACCAATATCATAAGCAACGGAAAATACCAACCAGAAGTACAAGCATGATAGCACAAATAGCAAATAGGAATACTAAAATGATAACTATGGCCCACGGAAATAACTGAACGAAGGCATAACTTAAGTGTAGAAAATGGTGTGAGGGTTAGAGAATTGTACCACGAGCCCAGAAACATATCATATCATAATATCATAATCATAATCTTCATAAGTAACATAAGTAGCATAATGGAGTGATCAGCTCCTAGAGTCGTGAAAGGCGTGTATTGCATACAACACCAGTCACCAAAACATATCATATAACATAACAGATAAGATCTAGGATGCATCCATATGCCCCCTGCAGAAATCATAGTAGCCAACCATATCTTCTTGAGCTCGTAAACATATAACATAAAAGGACGTGGTGGGTCATCACTCTCCCACCCTAGAATCATGTCATTGGTGCATCAATGACACGGACATGGAACCCCATGACTAGTGATAGCTCGGGTATCAAACTGAAGGTCAAACAAAATGCCATAGTAATGACACATAATCTAAGGTCATCAGAAATATCATCATCATAGATTAATATCAAAGGGTTCATCGCAAAGGCTCAAATCAAAGGCTCATATCATAAGTATCGTATCAGAAATGTCATAATAGAAGGCTCATAGCAAAAGTATCATAATCAAAAATAGCTAATAATCAAAAGATGTGAGCGAGTCATGAGAAACCTTATGAGAAAGGTCAGAATATATGTACCTTATGCAAATGACAAAGCAGATAAAGATAGGATCATACAGAAATAGGAATCACTCCTTCTTCGGAAAATCTACAAAAAGTGAATGATAATACTATTATTAGCTTATAATGTAAGTGGATTACTTTTTAAGGTTGTCTTCAATACATAATGAAGCTTCTTACTAGTTTTTGTAACTTTCCATTCTTAGTAATCTTCCCATATTTAGTAAGTTGGCTATAATTGCCATATATCCAAAGTATATGGTTTTATATAATCATATAACATAAATTAGGGTTTATTAGATCATAATTCAAAAGTATAAGGTTTATATTGTAAATATCTCAAAGTTTAGGGTTTATAGTGTAATTAAACTTAAATATCTTATTTTACTTTGCCATAGTTTCATATACATTTTATAAGACAAAAATAATATACGCTTCATAATATATCGTCCATGTACATGATTGACCCATAATCAAGCTCGATCGTGGTTCATAAAACTTACCACTTCAACCAAGCAAACATGCCAAAGGACTAACCCCCAACTCATCTCCCCCGACACCTTTTCAAAACATTAAACGACTCACACCTTCATCCCGCGATCACCCTTAAACTCACCCTCTCAAGACCAATACATGCATGTTGTATATTATTTTGGACTCCTTTATTGGTTTCATCACTACCTTTCCTATGTATACGCTTGACATACATGCATACCCAGCTCATTTACATACACACCCCATACATGATCACAAATCGACTCAGTTATTCGAGGGACATACAACTTAAACCATTCATCCTCATGCAAAAAAAATGAAACCAGGACATGACATACGCATCACATAATCATACTAATCTAACTCTTTTCAAACGGTTTTGTACACAAGTCTCTTTGACCCCATTCACAGCCACACCGACATGGATCTTCGAGCCAAAGATACAACAATTTTTTCACATATAATCATACTTAGACACAGCCTTTATACATGACATAATTACTTACATTCCTCTTATATTTCTTCGGTTATAATTAGCTTAAGGTCGATGACCATATTAGGGTCGAGTCCGATAAGATTATAATTCGCTTAGAAAACAGAAACATTAGATCGAATATACAAGTTTTAAATGTGTTAAAGTGTGATTTCATGTGGTGTTTCAAGTGATAATCATGGATAAACAACAACAGCGAAGCATACAACCATGCGAGTAGATGTTCATATTAACTAATTAGAGCCCGCTCCGTTGCGTCGAGCGGTACCCTGAAACAAATGGTGAATCATGTAAAATTTATATAATAATTTAAGATTAAATTTTATTGCATGAGCCCGTAGTACCTGAAATAAAATTTTCCGGTGAATCATGTATTTTAGTCTATTATGTTCTTTTTGACAATAAATTTACGGATATTAAGAATTTTTTAACCCGCGCCCGTTCGGACTGTACCCGCTCGGGCCCATTTGTCCCGTTGCCTGTTCGAGCTTGAATATTTGTATAATGTGCTTTATTATTTATATTAGTGACATTTAATGCAGGAATTGTGTTTAAGTTGGTTGTACAATATGCTTGATAATTTGTATTTCTTGTGTAAGGGGTGTTTTTTATAACTGCATTAATTGTATTTATTGACCAGTTAATTAATTGATTTTGTTAAATATCTAGACCACATTAATATTGCTTTGGATTTTGTACATTTAGCATTAAAACTTGTAAGTCTTAAAATTAAGATTGATGAGAAAGATCATTAATGATGCATTGTGTATTGTACAATATGCTTTGTATTTTGTAAGTCTTAATTTTAAGACCATGAGGAGAGATATTCATTCCTCTATTATAAGTAGTATAGTGATAAGGATTTAAAATGTACCTTTTTGAGTGGTCATTTAAGCCCTTAATTGATCACTTTTGTATCCATTATTACTTAATTTAGTTCCTTTTCACTTTTTAGGTTTCTTGAAGGCAAATTGCTGGAATGACACTTATTCGAACGAAAAGGCGCCAATATATGAAGAAAATGGCCAAAGTCAAGAATCGAGACACTCAAGCTGCTGGAACTGAAGGGGACGGCGTCACGGCTTAATTGTGACGCTGTCGCGACACACCTTGAGACGACTCAGAGAGCAAATTGCTATTTTGCACTTGACGGCATCAGGTTTAAAAGAGTAGGGTGTCAGAACTCAGACGGCCTAGATTTGGATCCCGACGGCGTCACAACCATAAGGTGACGCCGTTACAAGCTGTAACATGCGCGCGAAGTAGCTGATACTGTTTTGGCCATAACTTTTGCATACGAACTCGGATTTAAGTGATTCAAAAGCCCACGCGACCGGAACGGGAAAATCTACAGTTTGGTGAAAAAAAGTCATCGTGACGCCATCACCCTTTAGGTGTGACGCTGTCACTCTTTGCCGACAGAAAATCAGCCTATAAATATAATATTATAACTTCACTTTTTGTAAGCCCCATAAGTCCGATTCTAGGGTTTAGGTAGGTGTTTTTCCAGCAACTTAAAGGGTTTCAAACACTCTATAAACATCGTGTAATGGTTTGTTTGTTAATCCAATCCTATGGTATGTCTTCAATTATCATATTTGTTGCTTGCTCTTCATTAATTATGCTTGGATAATTCACCTAGTATTTGCTTATGATTGTATGAAACTTGTATATAATTAATTAGATCTTATTGATTTCTTAGCGATGCTTGTGTCTATCTTCATCATTAGGGGTGTGACAATTTCAATGAGTCTAATTGGTTTAGTTTATAATTCTTGCATCCTACTGTCTCTTGTTTGATTGGTTGTCTCTTATCTTAATTGTGATTGACCTAGTATTGCGATAGGTCATTCGTTGTGTTTTTAATGCTTGAGTAATCTTTGTGAACATCAGTTTATAATCACCTAGAGTTATTGTAGTCTAAACATCCAAAGATAAACTTAGAGGTAGTTTATGAATCTTAGAGATTTTGTAGGCAATAACCTTAAGGTAGACTCAAAGAGTTAGGGAGAAACGCATACCCTACGACCTTAGAAGACACAACGCGTTAAGAATAAGGACGTGACAATTCAACCATCAATAGGACGTGACAATTCAGTAGGTAGAATTGGATAGCTAGCAAGGAGTAATGCATCATAAGTAGATACGCTTCACGTTCCTGGTAGACCCATAATTTAGTTAGTATCTTTTGGGATAGTTGACTAGCAACTAATTCCACCCTCCCCTTCAAAACCGAGATATTTTAATTCATAAAATATAAAAATACAAAAATAATCATCCCTCACCTTTAGACTTAAATCGACATACACTTCAGCCTGACGACACTATTCCCCTAGAGAACGATATCAATACCCGTGGCTTACCCTAATACTACACTACAACGATTAGGTTCACTGCCTAGGGTGTTGAAAAACTTGCTCGAAGAAAAGGAAGTTCCTTTGACTCCGAACGCGCTGTGTAAGCGTATCAAGTTTTTGGCGTCGTTGCCGGGAAATAGTTATTGCTTAGGCTTGATTTATATCTCGTTTAGGTATACACACAAGATTCCTATCAAGTGAGATTTTTTCTTTTTATTAGCTTCCTTGTAGTCTATCCCCCTTCTTTGTGCCTTTGTTCGTAAAACTTGTCCATTGACTCTTCCGTTCACCATTATGGAGAACGCGAATCCACTATATCCGCAATTAGGTTTTTTCATAAAAAATTATGATATTACTAAAGCGGATTATTCAAGATGGTGGGAAGAAAGTAACCAAGTCCATAAACCTTTTGAGGGTTTCACCATTCCATCAAGCCCACAAAATACCTCATCTAGTGAAACCTATGCTTCGTATGAGCCTTCACCTAGGATAGACTTTGGTGAATAACCTCCATGTTTAGAAACTATTTTTAGTGAGGCCCTTAGGAGAACTGACCAAATCTGTGAAAATATTATGGTAAGCAACCAAGCATTAAACCATAAGTTGGATCAATTACTAGGTTTGGTTTCATCACGACCTAAGGAAATAATACATGACGAGCATATAGATGATGTAGATGTGATTGAGGATAAGGTGAAAAGTCTAGACCCACAAGGTATCCCAAAAGTCCCACCATCATTTAAGGCATACACACCGCACGTGACTTACCCGGAAGTAGTAGAAGAGACTTTAGGAATCCCGATGGAGGTAGAACATTTAAACAAAACGCAACTAGAGAATATAGGTTTGAATACTTGTAGTCTCAGTCTTACTCTTAGTTCTAGGGGATTTCCTAGTGTTGATGAACCGGAACCTCAATCTTTACATTTTCCATCCTTAGATATACATCTAGGAGACAAAAGAGGAACCGACCCACCCATCAACCAATTTAGTCCGGGTAGTTTTAGGATGAAGGAAGCCATTTTGTGACACACGGTAAATTTTCACTAAAATTTAACTAATAATTAGTAATTTATTATTACTAAGCATAAGTCATTAAGCATGCATAAGCTTTGCCTGATCATTTGAGTAGATAACTCGCATACAGTAGACTATTGCATCACGTTTGCATTCATATCATTTTATGAATATTTCATTTCATTTTGTCTTATGATTAAATTGTAAGACGAGAGGCTATCTCGTTTTCCCCAGTGACCGACACTGCACGCGTACCAACACTCTGATAAGGGCTTGATAAAACAAATGACAAACTTCCGTAATGAAAAATATTACAAAGATAATAATATTTCGGACGCGTATCTATAAGATACTACGTTGTAAAAATTATCAAACAATGATACTTCGGTCACAATTAAATATCGCGGGACACAAAGTATTTAACACACTTACACTTAAACAAAAACCTCTATAAGACTCAAACACAATTAATATGTAAGGGTAACACAAGTACATACATGTACACAAATAAATCCTAAGTGTAATACGTATACATACATTTTCACACTTAATACCATAAGTATAATACATATATACACACACATTTGATATAAATGAAAACATTTATTAAATTTTGAGAGATATACTCTTTGTCTTCTCTCCCACACACGACAAAACCCTCACAAAAGCAGAAAAAGGAGAAGATATCATATCTCCATCTTCAACCTCTACCCCTGGCTACTATTGGTAGGTCGAATCTCCCAAAGAGGAAAACCCAACATGCTTCTTCCATCAACTCCTCTTCTCTCTTACCAAAACCATGTAAGTTTTTGTCTCTCAAACCACTCCTTGTAGGCGCCGGCTATGTCTCGAATGAATCCAAGAAGAATCAAGATAAAGCCACCTAAGAGAAGCATATCTCCACACCAATCTATCTTGATCCAAAATCCAAGATTCGCCTAGGTTTTGGAAGTTAACCAAATTCGGCTTCAAACCAAGTCACAAGGAGAGAAAGATAGTCAAGCTCCTTCCCAAGATACTTCCTTTATCTCTAGTAGAGATGCAAATGCCCCAACTCAGTTTCCTCATCAATTTTACCAAAAACTAGGGTTTATGAAACTTAGGGTTTTCAAAAATTGATTTGGGGGTTTTGCAATTGGGGGTGTGTTGAAGCTAAATCAAGTCTTGTTTAGTTCAAATCCAAGAAGCCACTTTTGTACCTCACGCATCATCTCTTCCAAGTTGAGGTTATACATTTTTCTTGTTGTAATGTCTTTTATGTTGTTTTATGATATTAAGATGGAAAATTTTATCAAATGAAATTGTCATATGTTTTGGTCATGTCGATTTGTATTTATTCTTGGATGCCATGTCGAGTTGTGAGTTCGGTTATTTGGGATTTGAGTTTTGCATTTGTTTTGTTAGTCATGTTTCCTGTCGAGTGGTATAAACCAGGAAAATAGAGAAGTCAAGTTTATAAAAACTAAATAAAATGACTAGGAACTAGGTGTCTTTAGTACCATAATCTTGTTTTGTGATCATAAACTTAAGGCGTCATTTGCACAAGGGTTCGTTTGGTTTTCTATCGAGGGAAAGGAACAAGAACAAGAACAAGTAGATGAGTCAAGTTTTACAAAGTCTACTAGTAACCCATGTTTGATGCTCGCATTTTTCAGTCGACATTCATGTCATTTAAAGTATGTCGAACCTTGTCATAACTTTGCTTAAACTTGAGAAACATGCTCGTTATCTTAGTGTCTTGTGACTCAAATTCTGTCTAAGTCGCTATGTATGCCTAGGGAGAAACTCAAGTCAAGTGTGCTCGGTTGCTAAAATGTATTTCGAGTAGTCTATGTTTTGTCAAGGTCCGAAATGGTAGAATGGTTGGCGAGTAGAACCGAGTTGAGTAGTACTCAACTAACAAATGGTATCGTCACCTCTTTTGCCCACATTTTCTAGTTAACAAAGTTAGCCAAATCCCGTTCGAGTCAAGCCTTATACATGGTCACCTTCCCTTGTTAGCTTATCTTTAATAAGTACATGGTAGTCATCGAAATAGATATGCTTGAGACTATGTAAGTAAGTCGACAACCGCATTTTGGTAGTACCACAGTGACGGGGTCACATACTCCTTGGTCAAGAAGTCTCGACTTCACATGCCATAGTCGAATTGCACCTTGAGGTCAAACCCGTTTGGATTGGAGTTCCGTGTCAAGATAAATATTTTAACTTCACGATTCGGAAGGTATTATGACCTCTAATAACCTTGGTATAAATTTACTCGTGAAAACATAGTAGCATTTGGCTACTTTTCCTTCATTAAAATCAGTTACTTGTACCATGTTTTGAAAATATATTAAGTGTCAAGTG
The DNA here is from genome assembly GCA_910596185.1 of Chrysanthemum makinoi. NCBI lineage: Eukaryota > Viridiplantae > Streptophyta > Magnoliopsida > Asterales > Asteraceae > Chrysanthemum > Chrysanthemum makinoi. The sequence goes on along the minus strand of OU343225.1, from coordinate 236,095,780 downwards.
GGAAAGATTACAATGAGGCCTTGTGGTGACAATCTAAATGTTCCAACAATTTGAGCAATCTGTATTTTCCTTGGGCCGCAGCCCAACTCGTGACTTATACTACACAAGGGCTTGGTTGTTTTATGGGCCAAGACCCATCTTGAGTGCCTTACCACTAACGACACCAGGCCGCGGCCCAATGGTGACTCGGGTGTTCGTTTGATGGTTTAAACTGGTTCACAAAATATAACGTAATACATAAACTAGAGTCAAAACATAAACCAAACTCATTCTTGCCTATTCTCCTTTCATTTCGTACATATGGTCGTAACGTCAAAGTCTTAATCCAACGAAAGGTGTATGAAAGTTGGCATAAACAACAAAGGTTTAAAAACATGATTCACGTAATTATGTTTACGACAAAATTTAACGACAATGTGTAAATGAATGAATGACAAGTGAACTTCTCATTTGAACTATATATATATACATATATATTAAGAACAAGTCTTAATAAATAAATAGAGATAACGACTTTATTTTATCACTTAATAAATTTAATAGTCTTCAAACGTAACTCAAGTATTTTGCTAAAGACAATTAGAAAATAAATTGATTATAATTTTGACAACACCATTTGTGCCAACTAAAATAAGTATATATACATCTATATACTTACTAATGGAACCTTGTAATTATTTTTCATATCAAACTTCGGATTTTAAAATCATACTAATGTCAAAATAAAAAGTATATGTATACTTTGTATACTTACTAGTAAAACTGTATTAACAATTTTTACAAACTCACGTTTGGTATTAATACAATTATAAAAACAATATAAATTGAATCATATTAAGTAAGTGATACTTAAAACAATGAACTAAAACGTTGCCCTCCTTATCTAGGTCGCGTGTCGGTGCCGCTTCACAACAAATCACTAATCCCACTTTTGGATTGCACATTTGCTAAGGTGAGTTTTCATAGCCCCTCTTTTACTTGATAAACTGTTTTATACATTTTGGGGTGAGAAATATGCAAAACCTTTTATGGACCCAAACTATTACATGATTACTATTACGTGGTTTAGCCTAAGCCCTTATGTCCCTAGAGAATGCCCTTTTTCATGAACCGTCAATTCCTGCTGGGAAGCGCGAATGTTATAAATAGATCTATTGAGGGTGACTCCTCCGTTCGGTTGGCCATGCTTAGGCCAAGGCGAAACGTATACCATGTCGGAATCGAGTGTTGAGGGACAATACACTCGCTATGGGCCCCTATATTGTATGATATCATTTAGCATACAGAAACTGTCGTAGTATCAGTTGCATGAACTTAGTGCTAATGTAGTAGGTTTTCATCCATATAACATTATGTTATTAATAATGGTCATATGTCTTTAACTTTGGTCCATACCTATTGTTTTAAATTTAAACCTATGAACTCACCAGCTTTTAGCTGACCTTTTTAGCATATTTTCTCAGGTGCTTAATTTGTGATCATGGATGCAAGGCAAGAGGTGGTAAATGGTCATAGAAATATCTAAAGAAGTGTTTTTACACAAAATGATGTTTTTAAATATGGACCACTGAACTTATGGGATGTGCCCATTTTATCAAATCAATGTTGTAAGATAATATTTTAAAACCATTTTATGAAATCAAACGGAGTATGTATTCCGTTCTTTATTACTTGAGTTGTGATTCACCAATTTCGTAACGCTCCCAATAACACGTATGCTTCTGCTAATCCAAATTTGGGGGTGTTACACATTTACACACCCCCTTCACCTCACGTGGAAAATCGCCACCCTAAGGGTGTGTATCGCTACTATCACCCGCACTTAAACTTAAGTGTAGGGAAAACCTCCCCTTTATCCGTTAAATAAGGGTAGAGTTAGGCTCGTGACTCGAACAAAAACAAGCGCTTCTTGGGAGGCAACCCATGTGTATTTGTTTTTCATTTTTATTTATATGTCGTATATCTTTTATTGATTGTTTATTCTCATGTTTGAACTTGTAAAAATACTTTATTTTGTCTTTAACCTCGTCTTAATTACATGTAAAGGTATTTTACAAAAGGGATAAGTGTAGGGAGGATTACACACGTTTTCAAAAAGAACGTGAACATGAGAATTGCGATTATTTGAAAGATATACATGTGTGTTTGTTCGAGTCATAATGGATGTTTTGCAGGAAATTTTTCCAGATTTTAAAGATAAAAATTTTCCAGAATTTCTTCCAGAAAATCGCAGACCAGTTTCTGTCATGATAACCTGACGGCGTCAGGGTCGCAACGTGACGTCGTCAGGAGGAGTAGAAACAACTTCTAACTTTTTCTCGTTTTCTGTGCTACTTATAAATTTTTGGAATTTTCCAGGTCTTAATTTTTCGAAAATCGCAAACATCCATTCCACAACCATTATATCTTATTTAAGTCTGGAATTACATCTTGCTGTGATTTTTCTTTGTTCGGTTTGATGCTTTGGGTTGTCTGTTTTCTTAAAGTGTGCAGGTTTTATTTATCAAGAAGAAGAAACATAAGATTGGAAAGAGCTTTTCACGCATACATTCTTCTTAGGAAAGATTTAACCACTACTTCACACGGATCATACCGAGCTAATCAGGGGAGTATTAGTTTCTTTCATTTTTAATTACCTTCCATTATCATAACTTTGATACTTTCGGGGAACATTGAGGACAATGTTCAGTTTAAGTGTAGGGAGGGAAAATAAAACGGGAACTTTGAAACTATGCTTATCCTTGACTATTTGCTTTGTCCAATTTCATTTGTGTAATAAACCATGAGAAATATCGGTTAGGGTAATTTTGGAACCAAATTTAAAAATTTTCATAACATATAGGAGTGGGCCATTAGTCTTAATAAAGCGTCTCATGGATAGGAAGTTATATGACTAGCACAAAACCCTTTACCACTTAAATTCCACCCAAAATGTGAGGATTGCCCTTAGATTTGTGGAATTAAAGCATTCATCTTTAATGCTTAGAGTGTGAACTGGTAGTATAATAGATTCTAGAACTTGTTTTGTGATGCATTCCGAGATCGCTAGTAAGACTACACTTGTGTAGTTAGGAATAACTAAATGATAAGAGGCATTAGGATAACCCTTGTTTGATACCCGTAATATAATTACTTCTTCCACATCGGTTGAGTAATTCCCCCACACCCTTGCGTTGTACTCATCTTTAGTACACGATACCCCTAGTTAACCCCTCAGAACCTATCCTTTTTGCGATTCTCGTGATGTTTCGGTTTTCCGGAATATCAATGAAGAGCATTGTTTACAATCCACCCCCAAATGTACACCCAAATCGCCTTAGCCTACCTTGTATGTACTCACTTTTAGTGCATTATTGTTATCACACTAAACCCTTAGTTCAATTATCTAGTTGCTTGCATAAGTTGCTAAGTCGAGTCATATCCTTTGTACACAGTTTTGGGACGATTGGGACTCATGGGAAAAGTTAAATTTTATGAAATGACGGAAAGGGAGCGTTAAATTCAAATTCCCTTTATTTTCGTAATAATGTACTCCAAGTGTTTTGATCTTTTCAATTCGGGTCAAATTAGTGTTAGAGTAATAAAAAAAACTCAAGTGTAGGGATGTGCCTATAAATCTCTATCATTTTGATGTTATCATAGAGGATGGTAGAGTAAAAGTGTATGAAAAAAAAAATCGAAAAAAAGAGAAAAAGGGTGTGAAAAAAAAATGAAAAAAAAAACATACGGGCTAGCATCCTACATCTATCTTTAAATTTATGTTTGTTTATTTAAATTTATCTAGAGTTTAGAGTGTCGAGTCTTGGCTTAGCAACGCCATTCTTCTCATGCTTGTAACATAAAGTTAAATTTTATGAGATGACGGGAAGGGAACGTTAAATTCAAATTCCCTTTATTTGCATAATAATGTACTCCAAGTGTTTTGATCTTTTCAATTCGGGTCAAATTAGTGTTAGAGTAATAAAAACTCAAGTGTAGGGATGTGCCTATAAATCCCTATCATTTTGATGTTATCATAATGGATGGTAGAGTAAAAGTGTATGAAAAAAAAATCGAAAAAAAATAGAAAAAGAGAAAAAGAAAAAAAAATAGAGTGTTGAAAAAAAAAAAACGGGCTACCATCCTACATCTATCTTTAAATTCATGTTTGTTTATTTCAGTTATCTAGAGTCTAGAGTGTCGAGTCTTGGCTTAGCAACGTCATTCTTCGCATGCTTGTAACATAAAGATTTTTGACTTGCCACCACTAAATCGCCTATCCCACCAAACCATTTGTTTCCCTACCGTAAGCCTATCATTACAACCCTTTAAAAGACCTCTTGGATAGTTTTTCCTAGGTGCTTACGCCAAAGCGATAGAGGTTTGATCTAGTCTCAAGCCTATGGTAATCTATGTACTAGGACCGGTTAATGAGTGTTTATCTTCCATTTCCAACTTGTTATATTTCATATACACCCGAGAGATGTGAGTATCCAAACACCCCATGTGAGGTGCTAGTATGCAATTTCCGTGCTTGTTATGACTTTTGCGGGGCTTATATGTGTTGTGAATCCTTCTAAACTAATGCTTCATGACCTCTAACTTTTAAATCAATTGGCTAAAAGCACATTTGCTTGAGGACAAGCAAATACCAAGTGTAGGGATATTTGATAAGGATTTAAAAGGTACCTTTTTTAGGGGTTATTTAAGCCCTTAATTGATCACTTTTGTATCCGTTATTACTTAATTTAGTTCCTTTTCACTTTTTAGGTCTCTTGAAGGCAAATTGCTGGAATGACACTTATTCGGACGAAAAGGCGCGAATATATGAAGAAAATGGCCAAAGTCAAGAATCGAGACACTCAAGCTGCTGGAACTGAAGGGGACGGCGTCACGGCTTAAATGTGACGCCGTCGCGACACACCTTGAGACGACTCAGAGAGCAAATTGCTATTTTGCACTTGACGGCATCAGTTTAAAAGAGTAGGGCGCCACAACTCGACGGCCTAGATTTGGATCCCGACGGCGTCGAAGATGAAGCCGACGGCGTCATTAAATCCATAAAGTGACGCCGTCACAAGCCGCTAAATACGCGCCGAAGTAGTGATACTATTTTGGCCATAACTTTTGCATACGAACTCGAATTTAAGTGATTCAAAAGCCCACGCGACCGGAATGAGAAAATCTACAGTTTGGTGTAAAAAAGTTGTCGTGACGCCGTCACCCTTTAGGTGTGACGCCGTCACTCTTTGCCGACAGAAAATCTGCCTATAAATATAACATTATAACTTCACTTTTTGTAAGCCTCAAACCCTAAGTCCGATTCTAGGGTTTAGGTAGGTGTTTTTCCAACAACTTAAAGGGTTTCAAACACTCTATAAACATCGTGTAATGGTTTGTTTGTTAATCCAATCCTATGGTATGTCTTCAATTATCATAATTGTTGCTTGCTCTTCATTAATTATGCTTGGCTAATTCACCTAGTATTTGCTTATGATTGTATGAAACTTGTATATAATTAATTAGATCTTATTGATTTTTTAGTGATGCTTGTGTCTATCTTCACCTTCGCAATTTCCCTCCTTGCTAACCCTTCGAACCTTCTTCAAACCTCCCTTGTATCAGTCGCAGAATGAAGAGAAAGGAGCAGCCAATGGTTTGTGTTTGTAGGGTTTTGTTGTGGGTGTGTGAAAAGTGAGATTCGGTTTTTGAGTAAAAATGGAGGATGGAGTTGAATTTGCCGAGAGTTATGGGCAATTCTCAATTACAATCCTGTTACACCCGTATCCCGAAATACATATAGGATCTACTAGATGAATATGGTCTAAGGACTTGACGGGATTGACTAGTTAACCCGATAGTCAAACTAATAATTAATAAATGTTATGTTATAGTTATATAAATGAAGAGGACCTAAGTTGCCATATAGTAGTAAACTTAATATAAGTATCTTGTGGCCAAAATGGAAAGAAAGGGACTTGAGGGATCAAAGGTGCCAAATAGTGAAATAGCTTTTGCAATGAAGAAAGGTTTATGTATTACAACCTGGCTTCTCAAAAGTTCCAGGTGATTAGTGAAAAGTCGGTTTAGAAAAAGAGAGGGAAAATGATGGTAAGGTTGATGATCAATTGGGATGGGATTAGTGTTCTCAATCAAGTAATTAATTACTATTCATTATCATTGTGCAAGTAAGTATCCCTGATTGTATTTAATTATGAATTGAAGAGTTAGGGTTCATGTACCCAAGTTGAGGGTTTTGGGTAATTATGTTTTTAAGCACTAATTGAGATATTATAGATTAATTAGGTGAAACCCCTTTTGATTAAATTGGAGTAAATGGGTAAATTGAATATGATCATATTATGATCATAAGGGTTGATTATATAAGAACTATAATAATCTTGGAAGAATTGTATTATGGGTAAAAATTAAGTAATCTATGGGTTGAATCACACATAATCAATATATGATTATATGATGATTAGAAGTTATTTATGTAAGCCAAATGGTTGTGTAAACCATAGCTTTGATTAAATGATGATGTTTTAAGTGTACCATGAATATGTGTTAAGGATGTTAGTTTTGGATGATGTTGATGATGGAGATGATGGAAGATGATGATAATCTCGTAATAGCTTAGCTTGGCTAGCTAAGGTAAATAACTTGGTTACTATGTGTTTGATATGAAATTGTTATAGTATGTGATTACAATGTTGTGCTAAGTGGTTATAGATACTTTAAAGGTGTGTTGACCTTGATACTTGATATTGAATGGCTAAGGTATGTGTAGATGTCTTATGTGCTAATTGAATAGTTGCGCGTTATGATTATATGTTGTGATGTATATACTACGATGATTATATTGAACATGTATTAGCCAATTACTTACTAAGCATAATCGCTTACATGTTATAGTTGCTATGTTCTTATAGGTTCATGTGTTGGAAGTGCTAAGTCTTGGATTGGATGTTGATCCATGGTTGATCAAGGAAGTTGGTAATATGTAATATTAGGAGCTAAGTAGATACCGAGCTCGTGTAATGAGTTTGTACCCCCGAGAGTCTTTTATAGTTTTGTAAAGGTATCATCAACCAACAAGTATGGGTCATGGTTGTCATAGTATTTTGGAGTGTTTGGATTAAAGTATATTTCTTACCCATTTTGAGGTTAAACAGGTCAAGCGATCTCTTTTTATATTAAAGCATGTTTGTCATAGATTATATGATATTTTCTTAAAGTTGTAAGGGTCACGTGAGCATTGGTGTCAAAATGGACTATTTGGTATTGTGCAATTTTGCTGTCAATGTGTAGATCTGTGGTCTGGATGGCATCGCAGTTTGTAGCGACGACGTCCGAACCAGTTGAGACGGCGTCGGGTTTAAAATCCCCTGAGCCATCGCGCATTAAATCTGAATGTGTTTTTGGATCATGGTTAAAGCTATGGTGTGTAACACCTATAAGGCTAATTTACGACGTCAGCCCGCTATACAGTTTCAAAATGATTGTTTTGTTAAAGTCAAATGTTATTAATCAAAGAAGTTATCGGATAAGTGTTATATAATTATTGTCAAAGGCTAAATGTCATGGTTTGTCAAGAGTTTAAATGAGAAAATATAATAGTCAAACGTTCCGAGTCAAAGTTTTATAAATCGAGTAAATTCTGGTCAAACCGGGAATCGGGGCGTAACAAATTGTGTTGATACAAATAAGCCATAAAAACGTTTATTTATATTTTACGATCTTAATGTTTTGTCGATAACAAACGTAAAATCATTTTAACGAAACAAATAAATTTTGTAAATAGTTTGAGCCAATAGTTTGCTAACACACTTACATTCTCATATAAAACACTAAACAAGTAATAGTGTTTTCATGTTATAGAAATGCATATATATAACAACTAGTGTTTACATATACTTATATATATACTTAGTATATATTGTAATGAGTAATGTAATGGGTAAAAATCTAAGTACTTGACCCATTGACTAGATACATTGAATGTAGTTGGGTTAAACCCAAAGTTCATGACCCATACCCATGGAGCATGATCCATAACCCATGACCCATTACATGACATCATGCATGAAGTCATGATGGGTATTATCCATAACCCATAGAGCTAACCCATGACCCATTTACTAGATGCATTGCATCTTCTAGATACATTGTATCTATTTGGATACCCATGGTCCAAAGTCTATGACCCATGACCCATAACCCATTTAGGAGGAGCTACCTACGGATCCCCCAATTTACACTGGATGGATCCCTCATGTAAGGGATTAGTGGGATCTGAGGAACAGTAGTGATTTTTGTCTATAAATAGTGAGCCATTTCTCCATTGTAACTCACCCCTTTCACACACATTTTCTCTTAGTGTTGTAAACTCTCTAACCTCAGATCCAAAGGATCTTTCTATGTAGTTTTGTGTTTGTGTGATTCTCTAGGTTCCTCTTAAAGGCGAGATCACCACCTCTTGAAGTCAAGCAAGCTCAAGTCCATGGGTTGCCAAGCTTCGTCATCATCAAGACTACTGATGTTATCTTGTTGATAGTTCTTTCCTCTCTCATTAGAAGTGTTGTGTTGAAGACATAGGTGAAATATGTCTAAAGGGTCAAGTCGAAGGCATTAGTGAAAGGTTCCTAAGATCCGTGTCAAAGGCATTAGTGAAAGGTGCCTAAGATCCGTGTCAAAGGCATTAGTGAAGGGTGCCGAAGGTCCGTGTTGAAGGAATTAGTGAAGAGTGCCTAGGTGTCATGTCAAAGGCATTAGTGAAAGGTGCCTAGGGTGTACATTCGATATAATACATCGATGTACAAGATAGATTAGTTTGGGTCAAAGGATATTGATATCCTTGTTGATGTTGTAATAAGGAGTGGATCTCATTTGGGATAGGTGTTTTGTAGTGTTGGGTAGTAGTTCCTCCTTTGTAATGGAACTCGGTATCTAGCCTTGTACCGGATAAAGTGTAGGCGACGTTGTGATAGGTTTGGTTCTACCTCGTGGAAGAACCCGGTGTCTAGCCTTGTACCAGATAAAGAGTAGGCGACGTTGTGAAGGCTTCTCCGCCACAAGGAGTTTGTGTTGTGTAGTGATTACGAACTCTCGAGTAGGTGACTCGGGGAGTGGAGTAGGGCAAGGAAGGTATCCTTGTAGCCGAACCACTATAAATACTCGCGTTGTGGTTTTGTGCTTCTTACTCTTTATCTTTGCTTTACTTATTTATATGCTTATCTATCAACATTAACACACACATTTAAATAGATTGACATAAGTCGATCTAAATAGTTTAAAACAAAGTTTTAATCGGCAAAACTATTCAACATCCCTTCTAGTTTTTCACAATTGGTACCAGAGCTTCGTTACAAAGTTTTTAGAGTATATTGTACTTTAAAAACTTGACACGATCCGTGTATAATTGAAAACTACAAAGAAGGCTTTAACAAAAACAAACACAATGTTAAAAAAAAAAAAAAAAAAAAAAAGCCTTTTGTAGAATGTTGATTGGATTACAATATCATATTTTTTCTTTCTTATTTTATCTTACAAAAATGCACTAACCTTTCTTGTCATTTTGTTTAGTTAAGCTCATATTAATCAAGCCATAGGAATTCCTTGGTAACAAGATTACCTTTCCTAAGAAGGTATCTTAAAACTACCACCTAGATCTCGAAGGAACCAGAGTTGTCTATTGACATTTTTCTGTCAAAAGAAAAGGACACTCATAATTGCATTAGAGGTATGACTTTCTTATAACCTATCTCTAAATAACATTAGCTTAGAATAAGTATGCTTACATAGGAACCTATATGGTTATATTTTATTTTCTTAGTTTTAACATACACTTTAGTGATATACGTGGCTTCATTAGGAAACCTTCTTGCATACGTGTTTCTCTTTCGTCTAAAATATAGGTATATAAATACGTGTTATCTTAAACCTAAATATCGAACCTTTCTAATAATAAAACAAAACACAAATCTCAAAAATTCCTCCTTCCCCATAAAAACCCCTTCCGCTCGTCAACACCACCAAACCTCATTTTTCAAATCTTCCACTTTCAAAATACCTCTCATTCAAACTTCATCTTCCTCCTCATCTCTTTTCGAAAAAAACCCTAAGGAAGAACTTAATCATCATGATTTATATCGCCTTCGTGATCATCGTCTTGACACTCATCGCTCTCGTGTATCCCATAATCAAGTTTTGTCATGGAGACATGTACTTTGTGTTGTTAATCTACATTTGTATCATATATCCAATCCTTTGTATTGCTCTTAGCATTGAAATGAAATATTACTAATGTATTAGTTTATCTCGTTTATTTCTCATATTGTGTTTGTCATTTTTTTTCTTTCTTTCTTTCTTCCTTTTTGTTCGTATCTTTGATCTTGACATACTTTCGTAATCTACAATGCATGCTTAAGTAGTAAATATTGGCTAACACACACTTCCTTTTATAAACCTAAAATTTGCAAAAATCATTTTTACGTCAAGATCATTTTTCTGTCACTACAGATCCACGGATCCCTAAAGTTTAACTAGCCGGATCCCTTTTAAAAGGGAACCGGAAGAACCGTGGAACTGGGAAAACAGAAACTCATGCAACATAAAAACCACTCCACAAAAACCTACCATAAAAGGAAAAACCCTACTAGAATATTAGTATAAAGTAAGTTAATTTTCATTGTTAATAAAAATAAGGGTAATCAAATAAAAACATTATGAGATTATTTTTACTATCCAATGTCCTCTCTTTTGATGCATCACCTTATCTTAACTCGATCATATAAATTAATCATTTTACTTCCATAGGTCTCATCATGACTCATGAGTATGAATTCGAATTTCAACTCACTTATGTCTACATTCCTAATATCTCACTTGAGCCCAACACACCTCACAATCATGTCCGTGGGTTCAATAATCTCGAAACTCGCTACTTCCATAAAGGACGTATTGTTGACACACCTCTACTATACCAAGAAGGTATCAATACCTCATTCCAAACCATAGGACTAGAAGGCCTTCTCAGAATTAACGAGAAAATATGTCCACAGTTTGTGTTGGAATTCTTCCGTCAAGTTGAACTCGTTCGTAACGAGGATCGATCTCTATCACTATGGTTTTGGATCAAAAACCAAAAGTTTGTCTTAACTCTTGGGCAATTTTCTCACATTATTCGAATTCCAAATCATGAACAATGTGCCTTCACTGAAGATTGGTCTCTTGATTCTCTCTTCAACTACCATGAAGAAAATAGTCCATATTGTTCACACATACCTTCCCCTCAAGAATTAACTCGCATGTTATGCAAACCTCGATCCAATTACTCAGATCCAAACATAATCTATACACGTGATATCCGAGATGATCTTAAACCTCTCGCAGTCATTCTACGTGAAAATGTTTGGAGTCTTAGGGGAAATTGAGAAATTATTCCCGCTTGTTGTGCTCACATAATGTATTGTCTGCTAACCCAACAACCATACAAATCTCGCCTATTTCTTCGCAAGGCGAAATATAAACCTTCAAGACAACAAGAACAGACTAATCCCATATGGAATGTTCCTGACACGCCTTTATCATCATATCATGTACTTTCATCATCAATTTCAAAGTCCATTGTACGTGCTTGTGAACAAGATGATGGAACCCCTAAACACATCTCACATCATGTCATTCTTCGTCCCTGAATTGGAAAATACTCACCATCCATTTGACGATCCATCTAGTGAAAACGCTCAAGAAACCTAGTTTCTTTTACAAATAGGTTCAATCCTTAGGATTCATCCTTTATCTTTGTAATATGATCATTCTCATGAAATAAAACATTTATCGTTTGATGTCTCGCTTATATAGATGTTCAAATTCTTTAGAAATCACTGACTTTAATATACGATACCTTGTGCAAATTTTGCACACTTTCTGTAAGGCTACTGATCTGCAGGAGCTGGATCCCTCACTTTGAACTAGCCGGATCCCTCTATTAAGGGATCCGTGGGATCCGGGCAGACAAAAATGGATTTGCAGACCTCCATACATCAAACCATTACCCTAGAACATATCACACTAGATAAACATGATTCTTTAGGATCACCCAAGCCTTCCTCAAGATCAGTAGGTCTCACAATCATTCATAGTTAACTTAGGATCACATTCAAAGTGCTTTTGATTTATCAATTCACCTAAACTCACCATATTTCCACTCCAATGCTCACACATCATTTCTCACATCTCTTGACTTCAAGTTTGATATTTCCTTCAATTTTAGCAAATTGATTTTAGTCATCCTTACCTCAAAATAGGCCAAAAACTAGTTTTTCATTTATCATGATTTTTAAAAGAATTTTCCAAATTTCTCTTGAGCTACCATCTGATCTCTAGGATCATTTAACATCACTTGACACTCTTAAATCCATTAGTGTCATCCTTTATCACTCATTGGTGCTCATAAAGTCCCATCTTTTTCCATAAAAGGCAATCATTAGCTACCATCACTCATTTCCCTTGATCATTTAAGTCCCCTTCCATTTAAGACACTTAAGAAGACTGAAACACTCAAGATGTATAGGTACTAGACCTTACAAAACATCATTTTCCTCTTTTCTTGGCTGCTGAGAGCCGGATCCCTAGGATAAGCCTAGACGGATCCATCATTGGAGGGAACCGTGGGAACCGGCTGCACAGAATTAGCTAATCCTAGCTAAAACAATCATTCCAAGCTTCTCTTGCTAATTTGAACACTCCATCTTGTCTTAATTGACTTCCTTGATCAGTGCAACTCTGAAGTTGACTCTTGTGCATGCAAATCATTGCATTTTGAAGGATCTTAGTGGACTAAGCTTTGAATTCACCTACCAATTCCTTTCCTTTATAAACTCCTTTTGTTAGTACATCTAACTCACTATTCATAAACATCATTCTCAGCTTCTAATTCACTATCTCTTTATCATTTCATCATGAGGAAAGCTCCTAGTGCCAACTCATCCACCAAAGAACCACCCAAGAAACTTGCTCGTGTCGTTCACGAAATTTCTTCAACCGAATCATCTTCCGTTAAATCCACAAACGCTAGGATTTCCTCTCCACCAACTCAACCAATAAAACCAATCCCTAAAAGGATTTTTCCCACAAAACTACCATTACCAAACACTACTATACCTCCTAAACCAAACACCCCTATTTCCACTAAACCATCACCCTTAGTGCCTAAAGCCTTATCATTCACCACTCACTACAAAAATTCTGTCGATTTCCCACGGATGAAATTTGTGGGTAAAGGGCCGAAATTCGTGGGTAATTAACAAATAGCCACCGATTTCCCACAATTCTATATACATGGGTATAACCTCCGAGGCTAAATGTTCACCCACAACAATGTGGTTTGTGGGTATTTTTACCCGCACCATGTTTCGTGAGTAAGTATTTTTAACCCGTGGGTATCATGTCATAGGATTACGTATATCACCACGAAAATACCCATAGAATTGGATGTGGGAATTCCATGGCTAAATTTACCCACATATGATGCCATATATTCCACTTTCGTGACAAATAATTTTTAATTCTGAGACCATTAATTATATTTTACCCACAAAACAAATACGGGAAAAATGATATGTTTTAGTATGAAGCCTATTTTGTAGATTTGTTGTAAAAGATGTATACTCCGTAATAGATAGCACAATGAAATAGTAGTAATATAAGAGTATTGCATTCAAGTAGAATCAGCAAACCAATTTATCAACCATTCAATCCATAGATCAACAATAAACAATTGTAGCTAGCTTTTGGAAGTTTCAAAAGTAGTGTGTCTACATTGTACGAGAGAAATCAATAAGTTACATGTCAATCTACGTTTATAAGTCATATCCACCGGGCGTTTCCTCATTGGGCGGGGTGCTGGAATCATTGGGCGGGGTGCTCGAAAATGATGTATTTCCCTTACGTTAGAAGTCGGAACCAATATCTTTTGTCATATCCTACATTTCATACATATAAAGAGTTAAACAGTAGATCATCAAATAATTATGTACTGTATAAATCACTATATAGTACGAATTATAAATTACAAGTCTAAGGTTGATTAAACTTGAATAGAAATAAAAAACTATAAACTTGCATAATCAAAAGACAACCTAAATTCACACTTTACATGTAGAGTTTTATATGACCTGCAAAGTAACAACACATACAATGTTGGATGAAAACGAGAAACAGTCCAAAATAGTTGTTTTATATGAAGAGAGTCAAACTTTGGCATTCATAATATTTAGAACATAGATTCACGGATTCACCGAGCTTAAAAAACAAGGTGTATCCCTGCCTTATATGAAGTGTTTGGAATTGTTTTGTTGTTTTACTTGTCAAAGTTATCACCCACAAGATTAAATAGTTTGACCACTTGAATGTCAGTTAAGAGTTAAAATGAAGTTTTAATAATAAATCGGATTATTCGTGTATTCAATCAAAAACTACTCTATTTAGCGATAGTCCATAATTTCATGTTTCAAGTGGCAAACAAATTTATGTCGATAAGAAAAATTAAGAAAGGATAAACAAACAACTTCTATTTTAACTATATGACATGTAATCAATTCATAAGTGAAAATATATGCATAAAGTTGAGGTTTACCTCTCAAGAACACATTTTGTGACTCCTTTATTAGAACTTAAATTCTTTGTTTCTCCATTTAAACAAAGGATGTTCTTCTCCCCGCAAACCAAAACAGTAAACTCATCTCACCTTCAATTAGACATTTTATCAAACAGTTACAATACACAAAGTTTCTTAACATGCATGACTAAAATATAAACAAAACTTGTGAAAGCCAACCTTTTTTTCTATGCCCATTAACTTCATCGCTTTAATCCATCCTCACAAATAAATTAAAGTTATCAACTTATCATATAAGCGTAACTATAAGCACCTAATTCTTAATTTTGAGAGAATTTTGGGGTATTTAGATAAGGGTGTGTGTGTGTGTGAGAAAAACTGTTCCTAACTTCCTTTATTAGTGAATTTTAAAATTTTCATAAGGGCGCTGAATATTTGCCGGTTAAATGGTAAGACGGTTTTGTATATTTTTAATTTTGCACAAAATTCAAAATAGTATCAACAAAATCGTCACAACTTCTCATCAATTTTTATTTTATCTTTTACTTAGGAGCTCGGTATGGGCATTTTATTTGCTCGCCATTGGTAACAAAGAATTAAAAACGTGTTGTTCCGCACTGTGTGTCACGTTGTTTGTTAGTCATTGGGTTTTTAGCAAATGCAATCACGTGGCGCCATTAATTTTTTTTAAGTGAGTGAGTATTTTTGATAGGGTATTTTTGTGGACTTACAGTTACCTATAACATGTTATTGGGTTTTTTTGCTGGAAAGGTATTTTAGTTATTGGTATGATATTGACAATTTTGCAAAAACCACGAGGCGGTAGTCGGGCAGTCGACCACCTTGTAGCGATTAATCGGTCAAGGCGGGATTAATCGGTGATTAATCGGATTGGCATTTCCTGCAAACTTTTGGTATTTTTAAATATTTACCTTTAAGCTAAAACTTTATAAATTTTTATACCACACCTATACCATCTATCTCACATCATCTCGCAAAATGTCTCCAACAAAACTTGAATTCACAATTATTTATTAATAGGTCACTCACAAACCATTAAACCAAGAGGACTTTGGGTGCCTCATCTCATTCACAACTTAATACTTGGACCATGCATCGACCCACGACTATGACCATTGGCGTGGAATTCATGGAAAAAAGATGCAAGGAGTGTCGACCGAATCACACATGCACTATGTAAGACTCATTGCGATACAGTTGAATGAAGATTTCACATACAACCGTGTAGTTAATTGAATAGATGAATAGCTTGGCGAGTACATCTTTATCTCTTGATCGTTTCTCGTTTACTTAGTTTAAATTGTCTTTTAGTTATTTCTTATTTTTAGTAATTTAGTAGTTTAATTAACTAAATAATCACATGGATTAAAATCACATGCCTTTTAGTCCATCTCATCCTTCACCATTGCCAACATTCTCCTCAATAGAGAGAATAGCGCAACAACAAAACAATGGTGTTGAAACGACACTAGCATCAGTATCCTTTTCTCCATCACCCTCAAATAGTCCCTTTTGGATTATGAGGAATCATCAAAGTCAACCACCCGATCTCATGGAAGTAGATACCTCTCTACCACCATCCTCGACACATATTCCACCACCATCACCCTTGGTTGAACCACCTCTAAATGTGCCTCCACAAATCCCCCCTCCTTTTGTAGAACTTCAACCCAACCTTCCATCTCAAGCCATTCCATTTCTACCACCACCATTTCTGAGCCATGACAAAGATTGTTATCATTGTCAACATGTTGAAGGCTTGGTACATGAAGTACGTGAAGAGCTACGTTTCATGTTTTATCACCTCCTCGAACGTTTCGATGAGGTCAACAAACCGAAACAAAACTAAGATTAAAGATTCAAGTGGTGTTCTAGTTTTAAGCTTAACTTAGATTGATTAGGAATCATATTTCATGTTTAAGTCATTCTCTTAGTTTTAGAGATATGTAGATCATTTCTCGTGTTTTTATTGAATGAAATTACATGTTATATGCCATATTGTCTTGAGAATATGTTTGGTGCCTTAATACATAACTCTTTTTGATGTTAACATCACATTTTACATCACCATTGTTGTCTTAAGCATACAGGCAGACGGATCCCTCACTTTAGCCTAGACGGATCCCTCCCATGGAGGAACCGTGGGATCCGTGCAACAGGAACAAGTTTTCTTACTAATTTGAGTCTTATTTGCAGGAAATTATGCATCATATACTTGTTTTCTAACCTTTGTTTTGTAGATTTTCAATATACACTTGAAGACTTTTGTTAATACAAATAAGCCGTAAAAAAGTTTATTTATATTTTACGATCTTCTAATATTTTGTCGATAACAAACGCAAAATCATTTTAACTGAAAACGCTACACCCGTCGTTCGGGGTCAAAGGAACTTCCTTTTCGTCGAGCAAGTGTTTCAATACCCTAGGCAGTGAACCTAATCATTGTAGTGTAGTATTAGGGTAAGCCACGGGAATTGATATCGTTCTCTAGGGGAATAGGAATGCTAGTGAGAAGTTACTACGCTAAGGTTGGGGTTGAGGAAGATTATTTTTATCTTTTTATGTTTTTTTAGGAAATGGAAAGGTACTAATCTCGGGGTTTGGATTTGGGGGGTTGGTATTTCTACCGATTACTCTACTTATCTAATTGTCTAATCTAGTGGGTAGTCTATGTCTAATTATTGTGTGCTCGTATGATGATTTAAAGATGTGTTTACTTAGGTTTTATTACTCCTTAGTTATCTCCTATTGATGGTTGAATTGTCACGCCCTTATTCTTAATCGCGTTGTGTGTCTAAGGTCGTAGGGTATGCGTTTATCCCTAATCTTTGAAACTACCAAAGGTTATTGCCTACAAAATCTCTAGGATTTATAAACTTAACACTAAGGTACTCTTCGGATGGTTTAGCCTACAATGACTCTAGGTACTATAATCTAAGGTTCACAAAGATTAATCAAGCGTTAACTACACAAAGGATGACCTATCGCAATACTCGATCATTAACAATTAAGATAAGAGACAACCAATAAATATTCAATAGTTAAGTTTCATATTCCATAAGCAAACACACAAGTAAATTAGCCGGACATGGGAAACATGCAAGCATACACACAATTAATTGAAGACATACTTGAATTAATGAAGTAAAACACTTATCTTGATGTAAGATAGGGTATGGAACCCTATAATACTGTAAGACAAAATTTCTTGGTTCGGTTTAGGTTTTTTTTCCTCCAAAGACTACACATGAAAACTAAAAATTCGGATTCTATATATAAGATTACAAATGCGACGCGGCCACCCTTTGATTTGTGACGTCGTCGGGTCGCCGTTATTAGGGTTTTGTCTTGGCCACGTTAGTCTTGCGACGACGTCACCTTATGCCTGTGACGCTGTCCCATTCGTCCTCTGACGCCGCCGGATCAAATCTAGGCTTTCCCTGAAGGCGACGCCCCTACTCTTTTAAAACCTCGGCCGTCACTTGTAAATGGGCAATTTGGCTACTGAGCCGTCACAAAGTTGTCCGGACGTCGCTAGTTGTGGCCTGACGCCGGCCCCTTCAGCAGAGTACCGAGTGTCTCAATTCTTCACTTTGGCCATTTTCTTCGTATATTCGCGCCTTTTCGTCCGAATAAGTGTCATTCCAGCATTTTGCCTTCAAGATACCTAAAAAGTGAAAAGGAACGATATTAAGTAATAACGGATACAAAAGTGATCAAATAAGGGCTTAAACGACTGATTCCTCCCGAACTACCTTCTTTTATTTCTCCGTCACACTTATCAACCGCTTGTGAACGGTCAACCGTAACAGATGATAAAAGGGCGACAGCCCGGGAGAGAATGCAAGTTTACCAAGGATTAAAATATCCTTGGATCGTTTATGTCCCGTGAGGCGTGATATCCTAAATACAATGACTTGTGAAATTTTTGAAAATAATATTAGTATAGGAAAACAGGAATCTGATTGACTAACACTAGAAATGTGAATAGTAATAGCTCTGCCACAAGCTATGTTGTTTAAAAACGCGTGCAATCGAAACCTAAAACGTGAAAGATATATAAACGTATGTTTAAATAAAATTAAACGTAAACGTATAAAAACAAATCGAATATAACTATAGTAGGGATTTGCATGTCTTAGCGACTTAAATGCAAATTAAAGGAAATAAAAGATAAAATATATTAAATAAACGCTATCACTATATTTAAAATGATGAACGTTTAAAACTTAAAACTTAAAACTTACGTTGTAAACGTACAAAATAAAACGTGAGTTTTAAAGAAATAAAATGCCTACAAATATGAAAATGACATTTTTACAATCCTAATAATAAAAGAAAATTATTAGAAAAGAAAATTATTTTTACAACTATTTAATTAATTATTATTAATTAAAAACTATTTATTAAGTATTTAAAATGGACTAAAATATAAGAAAATACAAAATTAACCTAGAAAAATGAAATTATAACTTAGAAAAATCTAAAATATTATAAAACTAATTTTAAAACTGAAAATATATTTTTATGCTTTTTATTTATTTATTATTAATTATTTACTATTATTAATTACTAAAAACTATTATTGATTTATTAAAAATAATAAATGATTAAAGAAAAATCTGAAACTTTTTACAAAATTCTAAAATAAATCTAGGAATCTAAAAAAATATAAAAATGGTAGCTTATGTGCAAAAATAAGCTAATGGGCAAAAGCTCAAAATAGAAGCTATTACTTTAGCTTGAAAAGTGACTCTTTTTAGCTTTTCTGATTTCTGGACTTATTTACTATTAATATTATACATGTGTGAAGAAAATGGAACTGTGCAAACTAAGAAATAAGCTGATCATAAGCTTATGACTCATTCAGTTGAGCTTATGGGCTCACAAAGGGACTCATAAGCTCATAATAAGCTTGAAAAAGCTTTAAACAGAAAACAAAAGATAAAATAAGGTAAGTACAAGTCCAATGGATCAATATAAACAAGAATAATGGACTGAAATGGTATGAGCTTATGGTTTAGACAATCAAGCTTTTGGCTTGACTTGGATGGAATGGAGGCTTCAAAGAACCTGTAACAAGCTCCACATAGGAAATAAAAGGAAAGAAATATGTATACAAGTTATATGAACAAATATGAACAAACATGTGCACTGGCAATCACCTAAAAGCTTGTTATAAGCTCATAAGCTCTAACAGATACACAGAACCAAACACCCCTGCTACTATTTGTAATGGCCATTTAAGCTGATAGAATAAGCTTGAAATACCAAAATGAGAATTGAGATAGCAAGATGGGTTGGTTGGGTTTCCAAAAAGCTAAAAATCAACATGTGAGGTTCACAGATTAGCTTAATAGAAGCTTATGAAAATGCTATTAATGCACTGAGTTTGCTTATATACTCGCCATTATGGGACACACAAAAAGTTTATTGCAACCCTTATTAATAAGCTGCAATATGGAATTTAAGTACTGGGTCATAGATTTGGGTGGATGAGCTTTATAAAAAACTAAAGCACTCAAGCTTATGACCACTAATGAGCTTATAGGAGCTTGAAGGAAATGGTGTAAATGGACTGCATAAGTATTCCATTGTTGTGAATGAGCAAACATACAAGCTCCTAATAGACCTATCAAATAAGCTCATGATAGCTCAACTTATATTGAGGCATTGAGATGGACTGCTTGGCTTTTTGAAAAGCCAAGAGTCACAAGCTCAAGCTCATGAAGGAGCTTTTCATGAGCTATGGAAACCACTCACTTCCACTGTTTGCTTCAGTGGAAGGAGTAATATGGGACAAAAAGATTGGCTTGATTAAGCTATGCAAATAAGCTAAAGACTGAAAAATAATCATGCACATAAAAACTAGGCCACAAGGGCAATACAAAGAAACCAAATACACCAGCTAGGATCAAGTAATGAAGCTTATGCAAGCTCATTAACTTGACACCTAAGCTGTGGTGCAGCATGCTAACATTACAAAGGACTAAAAATAAGCTAGGAAATAAGTACTTAATAAGCTGAGAAATGGTAAACTAATATTTTTATGATTTATATTAGCAACTAAACTAAAACATACTATAAACACAGGTTATGAAACTAAGTATTAAAAGCTACACAAAATTATCTATTTTAATCAAAAACGACCAAAATGGAAATTTTGACTTTTTAAGAAAAACTAAAAGTTGACTAAAGTGAATTTAAAACTTAATCTACTGACTTAATATGTTATATTATGTTATAATGAAACTGAATTAAGCTAAATAACATACTTATGAGCAACTATGATGAAATTTGTACTCTAAATCCTAACAGTTTACTAAATAAGATGAGATTAAGGTGATTTTGACTTTAAACTGAACAAGGACTAGAATTTATGCTTTGAATGAGCTACTAGATACTAATGTGACAGTAAACAACCACAAACAATAACAAACATACACTGGAATCCATTCTTATCAGCAAATCCAAATAACCCTTTGATTTCCACTTGTCACATGAATTTCAAAGTTTTAATGAATCAATATAAAATAGATTCCAAACATTTAATTATCACATAAGAGGACCATTTGAGCATAAAACTTCAAGAACACAGGCAAGAAACACAGAGTTGTCAAATATGCATTTCAACTGAGTTATTTTCAATTCTAGGCACAAGTGAATCTTAATAAACAAACTACTAGTATTAAGCTATGATATCACTAAACAACAAACAGTAAGAACATGGAAACTTAAGAATCTAAGCATGAAAAGTAGTGAAACAAAGAAATTGCAAAAATTAAGAAAAAATGCTTACAAATGAGAATAGGACCTAGACGAGAACAAATGGACAAGGTTTCACCTATTAGCTTACCAATAAGCTCCTAATACCCATAGCATTCCAAATTCAACCCCGCTTCACCATCTTCTTCATTTTCCCAAGATTTTTGATTTTTCAATGATTTTCTTTATTTTTTATGATTTTCTGAATTTAAAAGACTACACTTGTTTTAATGTATCTAAAAGCTAAATGAGCTTTGTCAGGAGCTTATATGGCTTATAGAGTCCATCAAACAACTACAAAACATGAAATTGAAAAGACTTGAAAATTAAAGAAAAATAAGCAAAACTTGAGACTGAAATAAAACTTGAAATTAAACTGAAAGTAGAGTTTCATTACACTAATTTAAAGAAGATTACATCATTAAAACATTAAAAGACATTGAAATTTAAAGAAAAATTTCTTAAAAACTATACTACGTGACCAAGGCTAGTCCAAGGTGCTTTTCCAGCTTTCTTCTCTTCTTCTTTATAGCCTTTTTGAACTCCCCACATGCCTCTAAGTTGATCCCACCACCATTGGATCTCTGAAACACATCCTAGCCTTTGATTTGCAATTTGGCTCCAAAAAAGTCTTAAGGCAGGTTTTGTTCATTAATGATTCTTGGGAGGATATGGAGGTGGAGGGGACATGGTATACAGTTGGGGGGATAAGTTTGGTGAGGTGGAGGTGAAGAGGTGGAAAGCAAGTGGTTAAAACCACTGGTATTGGTGTATACGTAGGGTGGGAGAAGAAGGTCTACAAAGGTAGGCGTATTTGTGTTTAAAAAAAAATGGGCCGGGTTGTAACTGGTTTGGGCTTGGATTAATATCAAAGGTCCGTTTGGTTTAGATTAATACACAAGGACTAACTTTGCAATTTTTTACAAAGTAAAGGTCCGAATTTGACAAGTTTCCAAAGTTTTTCCAAGGATCAATCATGCCAAGTATCATTAGTACAAGGACTATAAATATAATTTTCCATTTTAAAGCATCCAAGGACCTTTTATGTCATTTTTGGATTTTGAGGGACTAAAAGTGTAATTTCCCATAAGTTTATCATAAGGACCATTCTTGTCATTTATTAATAGTACAAGGTTAAAATTTGATAATTTTCACTTTTTAAATTAACCAAGGACTATTTTTGACATTTTTCAAAGTTAAGGGACCAAAGTTGTCATTTTGTGATTTTTGAACTTTAAAGGATTTGTTTTGACAACTTTTGAATCTCATGGACCTTAAATGACATTTTACAAGTTTTGAATTACCAATGTGGACTAATTTTGACAACTTTTGTAACTCGGGGACTAAACTCGCCAATTATGCAAACTTGATATGCTTTTTCATCGATTTTGATGTTTTTGCATTTAAAACACATAAAACACTTATTTCTGATATTTTTATCATTTTGAAGCATTTGAGTGTTTTCGATGTTTTGGCATTCTAAACAGTATAAAAATGATGAGTATTTAGACACTCATCAATCCCCCACACTAAGATATTGCTAGTCCCTAGCAATGATTTATGAAAAGTTAATGGATTTTATCTCTTTACCAAAAGCCATTACTTCGGGAGTAGCCAATTGTTTCAGTTCAAGTAAGAACTTTGGTACAATGATAACCAAATGATTTTGAGCAAATCATAAGCTATAAACGGGTTTGATTTGTCTTTACCAGAAGCCGTTTGCTTCTGGACTAGCCAACTCTAGATAAATTATCAATATTATCTTTGGTGAGTCGATTACCAATTATGGTTTTTCCACGGCCTTTACCACAAGCCATAACCTTGCGGGCTAGCCAACTCTTCACTTTTTAGGATATGGTGAGTGGAATACCATACAATTTTGGGCAAATTGCAAGCCGTCAACGGATTTGAGATATCTTTACCAAGAGCCGCTTTGCTTTGGATTAGCCATCCTTATGTGGGTTAGACATGGTGGACTGAATACCATTTGTTGTGTTTAGTACATAGTACTTCCACTAAAAAATTTTTAAAATTTTGCCATTTTGGGGGAAAAAGGGACTAAAAGGGTACATTTATGATCAAAATTCGCCAGAATTTTCCCCCCCACACTTAGAAATGAATATTGTCCTCAATATTCAAAGTACCGGCTGTTATGCCGAAACTTAGAACGTAAAAAGATAACATTACTAGCTAAGTGTAGAAATACAACAATTATTCTCTTTTTTAATATTTACAATTTTCAAAGTTTTTTTAGATCTATATACAACATGTGGGGCATCTCCCCCACACTAGGGTGGTACACACGGGTGAAAACCCATGTTGTGCATGCTAATGTTTTGATTCCGAATCACTAGCTTGACTCGACCCAATTAATTTGTTCATGGAAGCCGAGTGGGATTGCCACAGGAATTTGGTGAGAAATTGGAGTGGGATTGCCACTCACAGAATTATGAATAATCATCACTAAGATGAGTCTAAGAATCTTAGAAAGAAACTCAGAAAAGGCTAGAAGAATCTTTTTGATTTTTGATTTATAAAAATAAAAGGAAAAATATTTTGGATTTTTAAACAAAGTAACTTTTATATATATATACAAAAAAAATTGGCTAAAAGGGAAACCTAAATGAGATTATCAATACATGAAACTGATTTAAACCTAATCTATCACATTCCAGGAATTATACTAAGCACAGTAAATCTTTTTTTAGTGTAAACATGGTGTTTAGCCAAAATTTAGACCTAGGAATATCAAGATTAGGAAAATTGACAGTAAAGTGCAAATCAAAGCACAGATAGATTTCAACCAAAAATATTTTTGTATTTTATATTGTTTATATGAAATGAAATATGATACAAGATAGTAATCACTACCTCCCTGGCTTGTGTCGGTTTACCACGCTAGCTAATCACTTGTGAATGATTAACTGTAATAAATATGTCCTGACAGCCTGGTAGTTGAATGATAAGGTTTAATATACAAACAAGGATAGGTATTTCAACAAAATACAAAATACAAGTCATAATACGTAGCACAGCTCCCCTGCAAGCTTAACGCAGAATTTGATTCCTCCCGAACTACCTTCTTTTATTTCTCCGTCACACTTATCAACCGCTAGAACGGTCAACCGTAACAGATGATAAAGGGCGACGGGAGCCGGAGAGAATGCAAGTTTACCAAGGATTAAAATATCCTTGGATCGTTATGTCCCGTGAGGCGTGATATCCTAAATACAATGACTTGTGGATTGTTGAAAATAATATTAGTATAGGAAAACAGGAATCTGATTGACTAACACTAGAAATGTGAATAGTAATAGCTCTGTCACAGCTATGTTGTTTAAAAACGTGCAATCAGAAACCTAAAAACGTGAAAGATATATAAACGTATGTTTAAATAAAATTAAACGTAAACGTATAAAAACAAATCGAATATAACTATAGTAGGGATTTGCATGTCTTAGCGACTTAAATGCAAATTAAAGGAAATAAAAGATAAAATATATTAAATAAACGCTATCACTATATTTAAAATGATGAACGTTTAAAACTTAAAACTTAAAACTTACGTTTAAAATAAAATTACGTAAACGTACAAAATAAAACGTGAGTTTTAAAGAAATAAAATGCCTACAAATATGAAAATGACATTTTTACAATCCTAATAATAAAAGAAAATTATTAGAAAAAGAAAATTATTTTTACAACTATTTAATTAATTATTATTAATTAAAAACTATTTATTAAGTATTTAAAATGGACTAAAATATAAGAAAATACAAAATTAACCTAGAAAAATGAAATTATAACTTAGAAAAATCTAAAATATTATAAAACTAATTTTAAAACTGAAAATATATTTTTTATGCTTTTTATTTATTTATTATTAATTATTTACTATTATTAATTACTAAAAACTATTATTGATTTATTAAAAAATAATAAATGATTAAAGAAAAATCTGAAACTTTTTACAAAATTCTAAAATAAATCTAGGAATCTAAAAAAAATATAAAAATGGTAGCTTATGTGCAAAAATAAGCTAATGGGCAAAAGCTCAAAATATAAGCTATTACTTTAGCTTGAAAAGTGACTCTTTTTAGCTTTTCTGATTTCTGGACTTATTTACTATTAATATTATACATGTGTGAAGAAAATGGAACTGTGAAAACTAAGAAATAAGCTGATCATAAGCTTATGATCATTCAGCTTGAGCTTATGGGCTCACAGTGGACTCATAAGCTCATAATAAGCTTGAAAAAGCTTTAAACAGAAAACAAAAGATAAAATAAGGTAAGTACAAGTCCAATGGATCAGTATAAACAAGAATAATGGACTGAAATGGTATGAGCTTATGGTTTAGACAATCAAGCTTTTGGCTTGACTTGGATGGAATGGAGGCTTCAAAGAACCTGTAACAAGCTCCACACAGGAAATAAAAGGAAAGAAATATGTATACAAGTTATATGAACAAATATGAACAAACATGTGCACTGGCAATCACCTAAAAGCTTGTTATAAGCTCATAAGCTCTAACAGATACACATAACCAAACACCCCTGCTACTATTTGTAATGGCCATTTAAGCTGATAGAATAAGCTTGAAATACCAAAATGAGAATTGAGATAGCAAGATGGGTTGGTTGGGTTTCCAAAAAAGCTAAAATCAACATGTGAGGTTCACAGATTAGCTTAATAGAAGCTTATGAAAATGCTATTAATGCACTGAGTTTGCTTATATACTCAGTTATGGGACACAAAAAAAAGTTTATTGCAGCCCTTATTAATAAGCTGCAATATGGAATTTAAGTACTGGGTCATAGATTTGGGTGGATGAGCTTTATAAAAAACTAAAGCACTCAAGCTTATGACCACTAATGAGCTTATAGGAGCTTGAAGGAAATGGTGTAAATGGACTGCATAAGTATTCCATTGTTGTGAATGAGCAAACATACAAGCTCCTAATAGACCTATCAAATAAGCTCATGATAGCTCAACTTATATTGAGGCATTGAGATGGACTGCTTGGCTTTTTGAAAAGCCAAGAGTCACAAGCTCAAGCTCATGAAGGAGCTTTTCATGAGCTATGGAAACCACTCACTTCCACTGTCGCTTGCTTCAAAGTGGAAGGAGTAATATGGGACAAAAATATTGGCTTGATTAAGCTATGCAAATAAGCTAAAGACTGAAAAATAATCATGCACATAAAAACTAGGCCACAAGGGCAATACAAAGAAACCAAATACACCAGCTAGGATCAAGTAATGAAGCTTATGCAAGCTCATTAACTTGACACCTAAGTCGTGGTGCAGGGCATGCTAACAGACAAAGGACTAAAAATAAGCTAGGAAATAAGTACTTAATAAGCTGAGAAATGGTAAACTAATATTTTTATGATTTATATTAGCAACTAAACTAAAACATACTATAAACACAAAGTTATGAAACTAAGTAATAAAAGCTACACAAAATTATCTATTTTAATCAAAAACGACCAAAATGGAAATTTTGACTTTTAAGAAAACTAAAAGTTGACTAAAGTGAATTTAAAACTTAATCTACTGACTTAATATGTTATATTATGTTATAATGAAACTGAATTAAGCTAAATAACATACTTATGAGCAACTATGATGAAATTTGTACTCTAAATCCTAACAGTTTACTAAATAAGATGAGATTAAGGTGATTTTGACTTTAAACTGAACAAGGACTAGAATTTATGCTTTGAATGAGCTACTAGATACTAATGTGACAGTAAACAACCACAAACAATAACAAACATACACTGGAATCCATTCTTATCAAAGAAATCCAAATAACCCTTTGATTTCCACTTGTCACATGAATTTCAAAGTTTTAATGAATCAATATAAAATAGATTCCAAACATTTAATTATCACATAAGAGGACCATTTGAGCATAAAACTTCAAGAACACAGGCAAGAAACACAGAGTTGTCAAATATGCATTTCAACCGAAGTTATTTTCAATTCTAGGCACAAGTGAATCTTAATAAACAAACTACTAGTATTAAGCTATGATATCACTAAACAACAACAGAAGAACATGGAAACTTAAGAATCTAAGCATGAAAAGTAGTGAAACAAAGAAATTGCAAAAATTAAGAAAAAATGCTTACAAATGAGAATAGGACTGAGACGTAGAACAAATGGACAAGGTTACACCTATTAGCTTACCAATAAGCTCCTAATACCCATAGCATTCCAAATTCAACCCTGCTTCACCATCTTCTTCATTTTCCCAAGATTTTTGATTTTTCAATGATTTTCTTTATTTTTTATGATTTTCTGAATTTAAAAGACTACACTTGTTTTAATGTATCTAAAAGCTAAATGAGCTTTGTCAGGAGCTTATATGGCTTATAGAGTCCATCAAACAACTACAAAACATGAAATTGAAAAGACTTGAAAATTAAAGAAAAATAAGCAAAACTTGAGACTGAAATAAAACTTGAAATTAAACTGGAAGTAGAGTTTCATTACACTAATTTAAAGAAGATTACATCATTAAAACATTAAAAGACATTGAAATTTAAAGAAAAATTTCTTAAAAACTATACTACGTGACCAAGGCTAGTCCAAGGTGCTTTTCCAGCTTTCTTCTCTTCTTCTTTATAGCCTTTTTGAACTCCCCACATGCCTCTGAGTTGATCCCACCACCATTGGATCTCTGAAACACATCCTAGCCTTTGATTTGCAATTTGGTGCCAAAAAAGTCTTAAGGCAGGTTTTGTTCATTAATGATTCTTGGGAGGATATGGAGGTGGAGGGGACATGGTATACAACTGGGGGGATAAGTTTGGTGAGGTGGAGGTGAAGAGGTGGAAAGCAAGTGGTTAAAACCACTGGTATTGGTGTATACAGGGGTGGGAGAAGAAGGTCTACAGTGTAGGCGGTATTTGTGTTTAAAAAAATGGGCCTAAGGGTTGTGGCTGGTTTGGGCTTGGATTTAATATCAAAGGTCCGTTTGGTTTAGATTAATACACAAGGACTAACTTTGCAATTTTTACAAAGTAAAGGTCCGAATTTGACAAGTTTCCAAAGTTTTTCCAAGGATCAATCATGCCAAGTATCATTAGTACAAGGACTATAAATATAATTTTCCATTTTAAAGCATCCAAGGACCTTTTATGTCATTTTTGGATTTTGAGGGACTAAAAGTGTAATTTCCCATAAGTTTATCATAAGGACCATTCTTGTCATTTATTAATAGTACAAGGTTAAAATTTGATAATTTTCACTTTTTAAATTAACCAAGGACTATTTTTGACATTTTTCAAAGTTAAGGGACCAAAGTTGTCATTTTGTGATTTTTGAACTTTAAAGGATTTGTTTTGACAACTTTTGAATCTCATGGACCTTAAATGACATTTTACAAGTTTTTGAATTACCAGGAACTAATTTTGACAACTTTTGTAACTTGGGGACTAAAACTGCTAATTATGCAAACTTGATACGTTTTTCATCTGATTTTGATGTTTTTGCATTTAAAACACATAAAACACTTATTTGTGATATTTTTATCATTTTGAAGCATTTCGAAAGTGTTTTCAGATGTTTTTTGGCATTCTAAACAGTATAAAAATGATGAGTATTTAGACACTCATCAACGACCCCTCAAAAAGGTACATTTTAAAACCTTATCAAATATCCCTACACTTGGTATTTGCTTGTCCTCAAGCAAATGTGCTTTTAGCCAATCAATTTATAAGTTAGAGGTCATGAAGCATTAGTTTAGAACGATTCACAACACATATAAGCCCCGCAAAAGTCATAACAAGCACGGAAATTACATACTAGCACCTCACATGGGGTGTTTGGATACTTATATCTCTCGGGTGTATATGAAATATAATAAGTTGTAAATGGAAGATAAACACTCATTAGCCGGTCCTAGTACATAGATTACCATAGGCTTGAGACTAGATCAAACCTCCATCGATTTGGCGTAAGCACCTAGGAAAGATTATCCAAGAGGTCTTTTAAAGGGTTGTAATGATAGGCTTACGGTAGGGAAACAAAGGGTCTGGTGGGATAGGCTATTTAGTGGTGGCAAGTCAAAAATCTTTATGTTACAAGCATGCGAAGAATGACGTTGCTAAGCCAAGACTCGACACTCTAGACTCTAGATAACTGAAATAAACAAACATGAATTAAAAGATAGATGTAGGATGGTAGCCTGTTTTTTTTTTCAACACTCTATTTTTTTTTCTTTTTCTCTTTTTCTATTTTTTTTTCGATTTTTTTTTCATACACTTTTACTCTACCATCCTTTATGATAACATCAAATTGATAGGGCTTTATAGGCACATCCCTACACTTGAGTTTTTATTACTCTAACACTAATTTGACCCGAATTGAAAAGATCAAAACACTTGGAGTGCATTATTATGCAAATAAAGGGAATTTGAATTTAACGTTCCCTTCCCGTTATCTCATAAAATTTAACTTTTCCCATGAGTCCCAATCGTCCCAAAACTGTGTACAAAGGATATGACTTGACTTAGCAACTTATGCAAGCAACTAGATAATTGAACTAAGGGTTTAGTGTGATAACAATAATGCACTAAAAGTGCGTGCATACAAGGTAGGCTAAGGCGATTTGGGTGTACATTTGGGGGTGGATTGTAAACAATGTCTTCATTGATATTCCGGATAACCGAAACATCACGAGAACCGCGAAAAGGATAGGCTTTGAGGGGTTAACTAGGGGTATCGTGTACTAAAGATGAGTACAACGCAAAGGTGTGGGGGAATTACTCGACCGGTGTGGAAGAAGTAATTATATTATAGGTATCAAACAAGGGTTATCCTAATGCCTCTTATCATTTAGTTATTCCTAACTACACAAGTGTAGTCTTACTAGCGATCTCG
Source organism: Chrysanthemum makinoi (assembly GCA_910596185.1). Taxonomy (NCBI): domain Eukaryota; kingdom Viridiplantae; phylum Streptophyta; class Magnoliopsida; order Asterales; family Asteraceae; genus Chrysanthemum; species Chrysanthemum makinoi. The sequence goes on along the minus strand of OU343225.1, from coordinate 236,065,498 downwards.
GAATGCATCACAAAACAAGTTCTAGAATCTATTATACTACCGGTTCACACTCTAAGCATTAAAGATGAATGCTTCAATTCCTACTAATCTAAGGGCGATCCTCACATTTTGGGTGGAATTTAAGTGGTAAAGGGTTTTTGTGCTAGTCATATAACTTCCTATCCATGAGACGCTTTGTTAAGACTAATGGCCCACTCCTATATGTCATGAAAAATTTTAAATTTGGTGCCAAAATTACCCTAACCGACATTTTCTCATGGTTTATTACACAAATGCAATTGGACAAAGCAAATAATCAAGGATAAGCATAATTTCAAAGTTCCCGTTTTATTTTCCCTCCCTACACTTAAACTAAACATTGTCCCCATTGTTCCCCGAAAGTATCAAAGTTATGATAATGGAAGGTAATAAAAGATGAAAGAAACTAATACTCCCCTGATTAGCTCGGTAGGATCCGTGTAAAGTGGTGGTTACATCTTTCTTCAAGAAGAACGTTTGCGTGAAAAGCTCCTTCTCATCTTATGTATCTTCTTCTTGGTAAATTAAACCGGCACACTTGAAGAAAACAAACGAAACCTTCACGTAAAATCGGCGGTAATAATATATATAGGACTCTACTAAACTGGATATAATGCTTGTGGAATGGATGTTTACAGAATTTCTGGAAAATTAAGACCTGGAAAATTCGAAAATTTATAAGTAGCTCGAAAACGAAAAAGTAATCAGTTGTTTCGCTCCTTCCTAACGCCGTCAGTTGCGATCCCCGACGTCAGGTTATCCCGACAAAAACTGGTCTCATGATTTTCTCGGAAAAATTCGGAAAATTTACGTCTTTAGAATCTGGAAAAATTTCCTGCAAAACATCCATTATGACTCGATACAAGCATTTGACTAGAACAAACACACATGTATATCTTTTAATTAATTGAAATTCTCATGTTTACGTTTCTTTTGAAAACGTGTTTAATCCTCCCTACACTTATCCCTTATGTAAAATACCTTTATATGTAATTAAGACGAGGTTAAAGACAAAATAAAGCATTTTTACAAATTTAAACATGAGAATAAACAATCAATAAAAGAAACACGACACACAAATAAAAATGAAAAACAAATACACATGGGTTGCCTCCCAAGAAGCGCTTGTTTTTGTTAGAGTCACGAGCTTGACTCTACCCTTATTTAACGGATAAAGGGGAAGTTTTTCCTACACTTAAGCTTAAGTGTGGGTGATAGTAGCGATACACACCCTTAGGGTGGAAATTTACTACGTGAGGAGAGGGTGATGGGTGATTTATATGCTCAAAGGAGTGTGCTCCATTCATTATAACCTTACCTAATTCTATTGGTGTAGCGGGTGAATCAAATCTCTCTCCTAAAAATAGATCATCTTTTATCAGCTTCAAAAGATTCTTAGTTAAGGATCCATCTTGACCTAATAAACCCGGTTTAAACCCATAATGTTTCTTGTTATCAACCATGAATGGGTGATATAAGTGTGTAAGGTCATGGGTTACTCCTATATTAGCTTTCACTCTACATGGCCTAGAGTCTACCACCTTTATCAAGCAACTACCCGGATTATTTATTTTGATGGGTGGATTGGGGCCTAATTCAATTCCAAGATTCACATCTAAAGACGGAAAATTGGGTAAGGTTTTTGGTTGAGGCTCCGGTTCATCAAAATTAGGAACTTACCTAGGATTAAGAGAGAGGTTATGACAACAAACATCTAAACCTACATTCTCTAGTGGCATTTGGTCCAAAGGTTCTATATCAATCGGGGTTCCTATAGTCTCTTCTACTTCTTCCGGGTAAGTTATAGGCGATGTGTGTTACTCAAGTGATGGTAGGGCTTATGGGCTTGGAGTTTCCACCTCATTCTCCATTATATCTAGATCTCCTAAAAGTTCATCATGTGTTTTAGTATGATCTAACCCAAATACACTCCTAAGTATCTCAAATCCTTCTTTAGCCATTTCAAATTCTTAAAAATTTGATCACTATGTTCTATTTGCCTAAAGGATTCCTCACGCGTGTCATATGTTTTGAAATCTATCCCACGCATGCAACTAGGTAGTTCAACTATAACCATCTTACAATCTTGTTCGGGTTTAGGTTCCATGTTCTTAAAAACTAGGTCTTTTTGATCATGATGCCTAAGGTTAGATAAATCCTCCTTATCCATTTCCTCAAGTTGTGACAACTGATGGTTTATGCTTAGGAGGCTTTTCTCAAAAAATTTCCAGAGGGTCTCACTAAAAGGAGTTGATTCTAACAATGATCGTTGATTAGAAGCCACACAAGCACAAAATTTATCAAATCCATCCAACCTTACACCCATCTCCTTTTGGATATCTCTAAGATCACTCACAAATTCATTAGAACAATATAAAGCAATCCAATCTGCGAAATTCAATTGTTCCTCATTTGTTAATGATTCAAATGCAACTTCACTTGCCATAGCGACAAATGAAAAGGGTTTTACGAACACAAACACAAAGAAGAGGGATAGACTACAAGGAAGCTAAAAAATGAGAAAAAAGCTTACTTGATAGGAATCAATCAAGGGAACCTAACGAGGTGGAAATCTAACTAGCTATTCTATTCCCCGGCAGCGGCGCCAAAAACTTAATAACGCTACACGCGTCGTTCGGGGTCAAAGGAACTTCCTTTTCGTCGAGCAAGTTTTTCAACACCCTAGGCAGTGAACCTAATCGTTGTAGTGTAGTATTAGGGTAAGCCGCGGGAATTGATATCGTTCTCTAGGGGAATAGGAATGCTAGTGAGAAGTTACTACGCTAAGATTGGGGTTGAGGAAGATTATTTTTTATCTTTTTATGTTTTTTAGGAAATGGAAAGGTACGAATCTCGGGGTTTGGATTTGGGGGGTTGGTATTTCTACCGATTACTCTACTTATCTAATTATCTAATCTAGTGGGTAGTCTATGTCTAATTATTGTGTGCTCGTATGATGATTTAAAGATGTGTTTACTTAGGTTTTATTACTCCTTAATTATCTCCTATTGATGGTTGAATTGTCACGTCCTTATTCTTAATCGCGTTGTGTGTCTAAGGTCGTAGGGTATGCGTTTATCCCTAACTCTTTGAAACTACCAAAGGTTATTGCCTACAAAATCTCTAGGTTTTATAAACTAAACACTAAGGTACTCTTCGGATGGTTTAGCCTACAATGACTCTAGGTACTATAAGCTAAGGTTCACAAAGATTAATCAAGCATTAACTACAAGAGACAACCAATCATTAACAACTAAGATAAGAGACAACCAATCAATATATTCAATAGTTAAGTTTCATATTCCCTAAGCAAACACACAAGTAAATTAGCCGAACATGGGAAACATGCAAGCATACACACAATTAATTGAAGACATACTTGAATTAATGAAGTAAAACACTTATCTTGATGTAAGATAGGGTATGGAACCCTAAAATACTGTACAAGACAACCTTGGTTCGGTTTAGGTTTTTTTACTCCAAAGACTACACACTGAAAACTAAAAAATTCGGATTCTATATATAAGATTACAAATGCGACGACGTCACCCTTTGATTTGTGACGCCATCGGTCGCCAAGTATTAGGGTTTTGTCTTGGCCACGTTAGTCTTGCGCATGCATTACCTTATGCCTGTGACGCCGTCCCCTTTCCACGTCGTCTGGATCAAATCTAGGCCGTCTGAGTTGCGACGCACTACTCTTTTAAAACCTGAAGCCGTCACTTGTAAATGGGCAATTTGCTACCGAGCTGTCACAAAAGTTGTCCGGACGGCCACTAGTTGTGCCTAACGCCGTCCCCTTCAGTTCCAGCAGCCTGAGTGTCTCGATTCTTGACTTTGGCCATTTTCTTCGTATATTCGCGCCTTTTTGTCCGAATAAGTGTCATTCCAGCATTTTGCCTTCAAGATACCTAAAAAGTGAAAAGGAACGATATTAAGTAATTACGGATACAAAAGTGATCCAAATAAGGGCTTAAACGACCCCTCAAAAAGGTACACTTTAAAACCTTATCATTAACGAAACAAATAAAATACGTAAATGGTTTGAGCCAATAGTTTGCTAACACACTTACATTATAAAACACTAAACAAGTAATAGTGTTTTCACGTTATAGAAATGCATATGTATAACAACTAGAGTTTACATATATATATATATATATATATATATATATATATATATATATATATATATATATATATATATATACATACTTAGTATATATTGTAATGGGTAAAATCATGGGTAGAAATCTAAGTATTTGACCCATTGACTAAATACATTAAATGTAGTTGGATAAAGCCCAAAGTCCATGACCCATACCCATGGAGCATGATCCATAACCCATGACCCATTGCATGACATCATGCATAAGTCATAGTGGGTATTATCCATGACCCATGGAGCTAACCCATGACCCATTAACTAGATGCATTGCATCTTCTAGATACATTGTATCTATTTGGATACCCATGATCCAAAGTCCACAACTCATGACCCATGATCCATGACCCATAACCCATTTAGGGGGAGCGTCCTACGGATCCCCAGAAATACACTAGACGGATCCCTTATGTAAGGGATCCGTGGGACAGTAGTGAAATTTTGTCTATAAATAGTGAGCCATTTCTTCATTGTAAGTTGCTACTTCTACACATACTTTCTCCTAGTATTGTAAACTCTCTAACATCAGATCCAAAGGATCTTTCTATGTAGTTTGTGTTTGTTTTTGTGTGATTCTCTAGGTTCCTCTTAAAGACGAGATCACCACCTCTTGAAGTCGAGCAAGCTCAAGTCCATGAGTTTTCTAGCTTCGTCATCATTAAGACTACTGAAGTTCTCTTGTTGATAGTTCTTTCTTCCTCTCTAGAAGTGTTGTGTTGACGGCATTAGTGAAAGATGCCAAAAGGGTCAAGTCGAAGGCATTAGTGAAGGGTGCCAAAGGTCCATGATGAAGGCATTAGTGAAAGGTGCCAAAAGATCATGTCAAGGGCATTAGTGAAAGATGTCAATGGTGTACAATCGATATGGTGAATCGATGTACAAATATAGATAGGTTGTGTCCAAGGATATTGATATCCTTGATGATGTTGTATTAAGGAGTGGGTCTCCTTTGGGATAGGTGTTGTGTAGTGTTAGGTAGTAGTTCCTCCTTAATAATGGAACTCTTTATCTAGCCTTGTACCGGATAAAGTGTAGGCGACGTTATGATAGGTTTGGTTCTACCTCGTGGAAGAACCCGATGTCTAGCCTTGTACCGGATAAAGAGTAGGCGACGTTGTGAAGGCTTCTCCGCCACAAGGAGCTTGTGTTGTGTTAATACAAATAAACCGTAAAAACGTTTATTAATATTTAGCGATCTCTTTGTGTTTTGTTGATAACAAATATAATGATATCATAAGTAAAACTATAAGGATACATGTTATTTTTATGAAGCATCTACATATAGTCGTTTAATACAAATTGTTGTAATAATTCATTTGTTGTTATAGTTTATTAGGATGGGTAAAAACCACAACCCATGACCCATACCCATGGAGCATATCCATAACCCATGGAGTTAACCCATACCCATTTGACTAGATGCATTGCATCTATTAGATACATGGTATCTACTTAGATACCCATGGTTCAAACCATAACCCATTACCCATGACCCATAACCCAAAAACCCATGGGCAAAGAGGAGCGTCTCACGGATCCCTAGAGTTATACTAGACGGATCCCTCAAGCAAGGGATCCGTAGGATCCGTGCAACAGTGGCAAGAATTTGCCTATAAGTAGAGAGCCATATCTTCATTTTTACTAACCCCTCTTCTTACAAACTCTCTCATATATTCTTACACTCTCCTAGCAAAAGATCACTTGATCTAGAGAGTTGTTCTTCTTTCTTCTATTGTGATTCTCATATAGGTCCTTCTCTAAGGCGAGATCACGAGCATTCTACAAGTCATTTAAGCAAGGGGTCCTTGATTGATTTGTTCCTCCACAAGATTTCTGTAGCGAAGATCTTGTATTTCATATTTCACATATTTGTTGTGTTATAGTAGTGTTTGTTTGGTCCTCCGTGTTACGGACTCGATATTTAGCTTTGTACCGGAAAAAGGTGTAAGCAACGTTGTGAAGGCTTCTCCGCCAAGTTGAAGGAGTTTGTTGACATAGTGCTTGAACTCTCGAGTAGGTGACTCAGGGAGTGGAGTAGGGCAAGGAAGGTGTCCTTGTAGCCGAACCACTATAAATCGGTTGTGTCACTTCTATCATTTACTTTACTTGCATTACTCATAGATCTATACTATCTCCTCATTCATACGATTTCACATAACATCGAATCTAAAAGTTTCTGAAACTAAACTTAAAATCGGCAAAACTATTCAACCCCCCTTCTAGTTTTCCACAATTGGCATCAAGAGCTAAGTTTATAAAAGTTTTAAAGTAAACCATATTTTAAAAACTTTTCGATCACTATGGGTTCTGAAAATTACAAGGAAGGGCAATCCATGCAACGACCTCCACTACTTGAAACTAATGGTTTTATATATTGGAAAAATAGATTTGAAACGTATGTGTAGTCTAAAGATAGTGATCTTTGGTACATCATTGTTGAAGGCGATTTTGAAGCCACTAAAAAAGATGAAAATGGAAATTTAGTTAACATACCTCATGATAAACTCACCGATGATATTAAGAAAAGCTTTCCAAAAATAGTGAAGCTAAAATGGTTTTATATAATGCGTTACCAAAAAAGGAATTCGAAAGAATCTCCATGCTTAAAACCTCTAAAGAAATTTGGAATTCTTTAGTTGTAACTTATCAAGGTAAACAACAAGTGAAAAAGAATAAAATAGATTTATTTGTTCAACAACATGAAAAATTTTCAATATCGGATGAGGAAACTATAGATCATTCTTTTGCTAACTTTAATACTATAATTACATCTTTACAAGCACTTGATGAATCTTTCTCTAGTCGTAATCATGTTAGGAGATATCTAAGGGCACTTCCATCCAATTGGAGATCTAAGGTGACGGCAATCGAAGAATCAAAAGACTTGACAATCATCACCCTTGATAAACTCATAGGCAATTTAAAGGTCTATGAGCTTGTCCTTGCTAAAGATTCCGAAGCCTCAAAAGTGAAAGAGAAGCACAAATCTCTTGCTCTTAAAGCCAAGAAGGTCTCAAGCGATGAAGAGAACTCCTCTTCGGATAGTGATGACAAGGAGTATGCCATGGCAGTAAGGGACTTCAAAACGTTCTTTAGAAGAAAGGGAAGATACGCCAAACAACCATATAACGACAATAAACGATTCCGGAAAAGCAAGAAAAGCAAAGAGGACGAGAAGGCAAGGGATGATCACGCTTGCTTTAAATGTGGGGACCCAAACCACTTTATTAGTAAGTGTCCCAAACGTGATGATCAAAAAGCATTCGTGAGCGGTTCGTGGGGAATGAGTGAGGAGGAGGACGAAGAAATTTGTCTCATGGCAAATGACGAGGTATGTCACGAATACTATAGTAGCTCATCATTAGATGATGACTCATTGCATAATGAATATGATAAACTTTGCAAAATTAGTATAAAAGTAATCAACAAAAACAAGTTTTTGAAAAAAGCAAAACTAACGTTTAGAAAAGGAAGTCATAGAGTTAAAGGCAAGATTAAAACGTCTAGAAAAGGGGAAGATAGCAAGTGGCGAATGTAAACTTTGCGTTCAACTTCAAACACTAGTTGATCATCTAGACTCTAAGATTGCTAGAATGAACACTAATACCCTAGATATGATATTGGATAGTGTTAAAACAGGAAACAACCAAAAAGGTTTAGGTTTTCAGCAACTTGATGCGTCAACTAGTGAAAACAAAGAAACACAATTCGTAAAAGCAATAGAAAAACAAACCACTGTAGTCACGGATCCCATGAATCCCACAAAAAGGGAAACGACTAGTGTACAACCAGGGATCCGTGGGTCTGCTGAAGCAAGCAGTGGTAATAATATAGCTTCCTCATCTAGAACTGATTTTGTTATTGTTAATAAGAAGAAACCAACCCATGTTACCATTAGACAACCACTTCCAAGACATAATCAAAGTTTTACAAGAAACAAAGGTACATCATTTTCAAAACCGAACACATCTAGGAGACCTAATAATGTTTATCCGAGAAGTAACCATCAAATGAGATGGAATCCAAATATGCAAAATGGCTTTCCATTTCAAAACTTTGCACCATGGAACGCATACTCACCTTATCCATATATGTCTAACATGAATGGAATGTTTAACAATAATGGACCCATGAACAAATGGGGACCAAACTTTTTTGTTAATTGTTTTCTTAGGTGTGCTTAAAGGTCGACCTAGATCCGGATGAGTGGATCAAGGATAGCGGGTGCATGAGGCACATGACCGGCAATAAAGATTTATTCTCCACATATGAATCCTTCAATGGAGGAAATGTGGTATTTGGAAATAGCAAAAGCAAAATCATCGGTAAAGGTACGATTTCTAACAAATCTCTAACCATTAACGATGTGTGTCACGTAGAAAACCTAAAATTTAACCTCTTAAGTATAGGACAAATATGTGATAAAAAGTGCAATGTACTTTTTAACGAAACCGGTAGTAAGATATTAAAAAACGGTATCGCTATAGGTAGAGGAATTAGGAAACATGGAGTCTCTGTCATTAAAATTGGTAATGAACCTAAAGACAAACTTTGTCTTACTTCTATGGATGATACTTCGACCTTATGGCATCGAAGATTGGGTCATGCCAATATGCGACTTCTTCAATCGCTATCATCCAAAAATCTAGTAAGAGATCTACCAAAATTAAAATATGAACATCACTTTTGTGATGCTTGTAACGTAGGAAAACAAGTCCATGCTAGTCACAAAGCTAAAAACATGATCTCTACAACTAAGTGTCTAGAGTTACTACACATGGATTTATTTGGTCCATCCGCTATCCAAAGTTATGCAGGCAACTACTACACTTTGGTTATAGTGGATGATTACTCTAGGTACACATGGACTAAATTTTTAAAGAATAAAACTGAAACGTTTGATTAATTTGAAATATTAAGTAAGAAAATCCAAAGACAATTAGGAAGTCCTATAGTGTCTATTAGAACGGATCATGGTAGGTAATTCGATAATGAAGTGCAATTTGGAGCCTTTTGTGACGCTAATGGTATTACTTTGGATAGCGGATGGACCAAATAAATCCATGTGGTCAAGTTTAGACTAAATTTTTAAAGAACAAAACTGTCACACCCCCAAATTACCTGTTTTGCAGCGGAATGGAATTCCTGGGGATTGACTGTCATAGCATCACAGTTACAGATATATTGAACGACCTAAAGTGTCGTTTGGAAAACACATCGTTTGATTTAATAAAACATTCAGAGTTTACAAAAGATAGGTCCCAAATGAAAATCAATTTGTGCGGAAATAAGTTTGTTACAAGTCAAACGATGTTTTAAATTGCATAAATCCCATGTGAGACGCGTCGTCACCGCGACTCTATGATATGTCCACATGCATGCCATGAAGTGAATGCCTTAGATACCTGAGATAAAACATGCTAAAAAGTGTCAACACAAAGGTTGAGTGAGTTCATAGAGTTTGCGTTGAAATGTAAAGCCTTTAAAAATCGTTTATGCAGCAAAGGCATTGCAAATCCACTCAGTTCCATGTTCCGCCCATACAAAACTTACAACCTGTGTGTTTACAACCCATTGCCAAAATATGTATAGCTTATGTTCAGTACATTACTTAATCTAACAATATTCAATTGATATAACACATATGAGTGTTGTTTCAAATAATTCCAAGACCATTAGTTCATGATTATACCAAGACATTTAGTTCAATGATTATACCAAGACATTTAGCTCAATGATAATACCAAGACATTTAGCTCAAGGATAATACCAAGACATTTAGCTTAATGATAATACCAAGACATTTAGCTCCATGATTATACCAAGGCATTTAGCTCCGTGATTTATGATATAGAATATGACTAAACATTCAGTTCAGATAAACATATAGTTGCAAATAATCATGAATGTCATAAAAGTTGATGAGCATGTATCTCCCCCAAAAGTAGTATAAAAACAATTGAAAATGGGGCTATGGAAACTCACATGGACAATGATGTGATGGCAAAAGTGGATACACCGAAATGTAGCGTGAATCTCTAAACTTGACCTATTATGAATGATATGATATGTAATAAGTCATGATGTAATGTTACGCATGCAATTCGTATGATATCTATACCACTTGTGAATTTCTGAAAATAACACTTATCGTCGAAAAATAATCTCGTAACGTCTTGACCATTTTTAAATTACTTTACATGTATTTACGTTGAAATGATATCCTACGATAATCATTTAGTGATTTATTATGAAATTATAACTTTTCGTCGTAAAATAATGTCGTTGAAATTTTCATGAAAGTGACTAAACGGCCTTGAAAAGCTAGTCGTAAAATGGTGTACGTCGAGTGTTAAGAAACGAACTCAACGGTTTTGGGAAGCTTGTATCATTGTCTCAAAGTTTTAGCATTTAAGTTTTCATCCTAGAGGTCTCGATCACGGAGAAAAATATAGGTAAAGTATGGTACTTGTGTCCAAAATATTGTTTAAGGATGGTTTTCGGCAAAATTTAAGTGACCGTATCTTATTCGTTACAACTCCGCTTGACAAATGGTTTGACATTTTGAAAAATATGCTTGGCGAACTTACTTTTACTAGAAGACATCACTTTATGAAAAATTCTACATCAATGTTAAAAACGACCCTCAACATGGTCCCTTGTTGACGTAAAGTTTGTCTAATAGAAATATACTAATTTTTCTTATATAATAAAGTTACGGCAACTTGTTTAAAATGTGAATAACTTAGTCTTTATAAGTCCGTTTTCTACGTTCTTTATATCCACGGAATCGTGATAACATATACTAATATATTTTTGATAAGTCGACACATTTAGCAACGCTTAAGACTCATTTTTGACTCGTAAAAAGTCAAGACAGCATGCTGAATTTTCTGGAATTAATAGTTTTCGTCGTCAAACTTCAAAATAGCATAACTTTTTCGTTATAGCTCCGTTTTAACCCGTTCAAGCGGCCACGTTTTCGTTTTAAAGTATATTTTCCAAATATCTAGCCCAAAATATTTTGCTTACTGTCGAAAATTCCAGAATTTCAAAATAAGGACAGACCCTTTAGAAAACTTGTCGAAATGAGTTTTTCTCGCGCCAAACCTATTCCAACCAATTCAAAACAACTCCGAAGCTATTCTAATCCTACCATACAACTTCTTATGGTGTCATGGGTTCCTAGACATCACCAAGAGTGATTTATAACAAGGAGTAATTATAGGATGACATAAATATATATAACTCTTAAAAACAATGAAAAAGTGGTATAAACATCATATGACTTGCATGTTTTCTCAAATATGATGAAATGAATAAAACAATGAATATGAAATATAATCATGAATATGGATGCTTACTAGTAACTTGATGAGGTTATAATAACAAAGGATTTTTCCTAATCACCCAAGGTTTTTATTGCACAACCTTAATAAAGAGTGATACTAGAGTGTATAAATCTTGTCTAGAAAATTTTGGATGAGCTTCTCCTTGACCTTGTGGTTGGCCGGTTGCAAGAGGAGAGGAAGAAGAGAGGATTTGATCTTTTCACCTTGGATATTTTATGTGTATGTGTTTGAATGAGTATAATATACATATAAGTTAAGATATTATGTTGATTTTTGAGTGAGTCACTTGTTGTAGTCGACATATATGAAAAAGAAAAGACCAAATGTATTTTGATCACTTAAGCATACTTATGTTGAAGTAAATGTTTAGTTATTTAGGAATAATTAGTAACTTGTGTACATATTTAAGCTTGTAGGGAAGCGTTAGCTAAAAATAAATTTTAACAGATCAAAATAAAATATATTGAGGTAATAAAAATTATAAAAATACATTTCTTGAAAAATTTGAGTGAAATAATAATTATCGTGTAGTATTTAAGAAAACCGTCGTAATTATATAAATATAACAATTTATATACGAAATAAATTTAAAACACTGGGTAAGCTAATAATAATATTTTTATAAACTTAATATGAGTATAAAAATATATTGAGATAATTTTTGGAAGTAACGGATCAAATGTTCAAAATAATTAATTACGCGATAGCGTTTATTTAATATGAAAATTACGCGTTTAAGGTAAAATGCAAAACCATGCATGAACTAATATGATGATAATGATGCCAATGAAATGTAGACTAAACCTAGCCTATATGAAATGTCCTTGATGATTGTTCATGAATTCGCAGCTAAACCATTTAGGTTACGCGAAATTGATACTCGTAAACATAGTTTATGATAAATGATGAAATAGTGAAACTTGAATACTGATTTTGTCCGGGAATGAATAGTGTTTCGTGAATAGTAAATTTTGAAATACGTTCTCAGAATATTACTTCGACTCCGAAAACGGTGAATAGTAAAATTTTGAATAGTAGCCGGTGAATAGTAAATTCCCGAGATGAATAGTAAATTTTGAAAATGACCTGAAATTGCGAGTTGTCACAAAAACTGAAACGTTCAATTACTTTGAAATATTAAGTAAGAAAAATCCAAAGACAATTAGGAAGTCCTATAGTGTCTATTAGAACGGATCATGGTAGGGAATTTGATAATGAAATGCAATTTGGAGCCTTTTGTGATGCTAATGGTATTACTCACAACTTCTTGGCTCCTCGCACTCCACGATCGAATGGGGTAGTTGAAAGAATGAATAGAACCCTACAAGAAATGAGTCGCACCATGCTAAATGAGCAATCCATACCTCAAAAGTTTTGGTGCAATGTCGTTGATACTTCAACGTACATACTTAATCGAGTCTTAATTAGAGCATATTTAGGTAAAACTCCATACGAGTTACTACGAGGCAAAAAGCCTATGTTAGATCACTTTAGAGTATTTGGTAGCAAATGTTTTATACTTAACACTAAAGATTACCTTACAAAATTTGATCCTAAAATAACCGAAGGAATCTTTTTAGGTTACTCTCCTAATAGCAAAGCTTATGTCATATTAAATAAAGGAACAATGAAGGTTGAAGAATCATTAAACGTAAAATTTGATGAGAGTCCACCCAAACCTACTCTACATCTTGTTGATGACGAGATTGTCGAGAGTGAAGCTATTGAAATAAGGAAAAAGACAAACGAAGAAGAAGAACCTTTAAATAATGAAATCATAAATATTAAAGAGTCTAAAGATCACCCCATAGATAAGGTCATAGGAAAATTAAACGAAAGAACCTTAAGGTCTCAAGTCCAAAACCAAAGTAGCTTATTTTGTTTTGTCTCAACCGTAGAACCTAAGAATACACAAAAAGCCATAAAAGATGAAAGTTGGGTAATGGCTATGCAAGAAGAGCTAAATCAATTTGTTTCTAATGATGTTTGGACACTCGTCCCTCCACCTAGTAATCAAACCATAATAGGAACCAAATGGGTATATAAAAACAAGTTAGATGCAAACGGTGTAGTGTCTAGAAACAAAGCTAGACTCGTTGCCCAAGGGTATAATCAACAAGAAGGAATAGACTTTGATGTGACCTATTCCCCTAATTTAGGAAAACCAATTATGAGAAGTGTGTGTAGTATATGGGTAACTCAAACGTATTAGGTTTGAGCACCGAGATCGTTCCGAACGAGGGTTGAATGGAATTTTCAACTCACGTCGCGATTATCGGGATTTGAATGTGTTAAAAGAGATTTTAGGGATTTCTACACTACGAGGCAAGGGAAAGTAAAGGGAAGCATATAAAAGTACTAAATCTATAATTCAAATGACAAATTACGCAAATTACACTAAAACGTAAAATACGAATTAAATAAAATGTGAATTAAAGGCAAATAATTCTAAACTAATCCCTAAAAGTGATCTAAAATTATTCTAAAATGGAAAATGCAATTTAAAAGTTATCTAAGATTTAAAACTAATTTTTATGATTTTTTTTTGAATTTATTTGAATTAAAATCTAACTTTTAACTTTAAAAAAATAAATCTAAATTAATAAAATTTATGAAAACAAGTGGGAAAATTATAAAACTACTTTTCAAAAATCTAAAATAACTAAAGAGAATTTTCAAAACTGATTTTGTATTTTTCTGAACTTTGTTCTATTTTCTATGATTTAAAAACTACTTTAAACTAATTAAATGTCTAAAAATTACTATTTAAACTAGGAAAATTATGGAAAAATATTTTTTTGGCTTTTTTTATTTTTTTTAATCTAGTAAAATTGAAAATATATTTTTTTGAGCTTTTTCTGATTTATTTGTAATAAAAGCTAATTAAAAAGTGTTAAAACCTATTTTAAAATCAGAAAAATAGTAAACAGTGACAGAAAAATATGAACATTTCAGGAAAATTCTAAAATGTAATGAGAAAGGTAGGAAAAATGCAAAAAACTACTCTAGATCACTGGTTATGCAAGTTATAATGAAACTGCTATGGGAAAAGCTATCTTAAATAAGCTATAAGCTACTCTACAGAACCATAAGCTACCACTACTTGTAATAAGCTAAGACTAAGTGAAAAAAACTTATAGAAACTATCCTGCACCTTAAAATTACAATCTACTAATACTTGATTCAGATTCAACTTAAAAACAAATCAGGTCTAAGGTCCTCTATTCTAGCTTAAAAATAAGCAATTCAAAATAAGCTAAATGGAAAACCAGAAATGGGATCTTATAGATGACATGCCAAAGAACTACTATACCAAGTTTGAGCTCTAAACAAGCTCTATTGAGTTTGATATGAACTCTGCAAATACCCTGTTTGACCACTAAACTTGTGCACAGGACACTATTATAGCAAATGACCAGATTGCAAGGTTGATTTGAGTGATTTAAAAATTCCACAAAATTAAACCAAAAATATCTTATTGTAGACCACCAACTGAACTTGTTAATTCCGAAATATCATTAGTTTTTGACCAGAGATTTAGAAATAAAAAATCCACAAAGACAAGTGTTCAGGAACTTCAAGTGACAATTTGAGTTTTAAAGACAGATTTCATATTTGACTAAAATGAGATTTGAGATTCAAAAACAGATTGATTATGATGAATTATAATGTAATAAGA
This sequence comes from Chrysanthemum makinoi, assembly GCA_910596185.1. Taxonomy (NCBI): domain Eukaryota; kingdom Viridiplantae; phylum Streptophyta; class Magnoliopsida; order Asterales; family Asteraceae; genus Chrysanthemum; species Chrysanthemum makinoi. The sequence continues at coordinate 236,050,284 of OU343225.1, read as the reverse complement.
CCTAAACAAGCTAGCTTTACTACTTCTTAACCTATATGCAAATTATGGACTGCTTATTAAAACTGAAGTGGAAATGAGAGCAGATATAATGCAAGTTTGACTTTCAGTGAGTACAAGTGTGATTTTAAGCTTGAGAAGACTTAAATGAACCTAAAACAGACTTTGAGCACCAGTTTCAACCTATGATCATTAATCTAACTCCAAATCAAGCCTTAACCCAAACACTAGTTATTAGCCTAAAATGCAAATTTAAATTAGTTAACTACTAATTAAACCTATTGTATGAATGAAGCTTAATCTAATATGATATAATAGGACTAAATGCAGAATTAGACACTAAAAAAACCCTTTAAAACTAACCTTACCTAATCTATGCAGATTATGCAGATGATTTATGCAGAAATAATATTAAGCTAAGAAGCACATAAATATGGCTAACTATTCTAATCTAAACATAAACAAAATCAGATCAAACAACACTAACTATTGAATTAATAAAAAAAACAGAAATGGAACTTACATAAGTCCAACCACTATGGTTTGCTTTTGAGATTCAATAGCCACTACCTAAAACTGATTATCAACCCAAATCACTCTATATCCAACCCAAATTCATAGCTATATCAGTAATTCAGAGCCATTCAACCAGTTGTACAGATGTTTGACTTTGTTTGACCAAAATGAATTTGAGAGTAAATTCTGAGTAGGAGAGTAAGTAATCACTTAATAAGATACTAATGAGCTTATAAGAGCTTAAAATAACAATAACATAAACTGAAATCCACTTAAGACAGATTTGATATTTTTTAAAATTTTTAAAGTATTTTTTTATTTTTTGTGATTTTTGTTTAAGGAGATTAACAAGCTTAAAATTGATTTAGAATAAGCTAATTTATTCAAATGAAGTACAATAAAACAATAAAAACAATAAAACAGTAATTGGATTTTAATGAGAATTTAAACTAAAAACAATTTTATTAATAAAAAACTGAGTACAAATAGAAATTTGAAATACAGAAATGGATTAAAATACTGAATACACTAAATAAGCTACACTACTTAGAACTACTACTACATGTCTATCTCTGTGAAATCAGGGGTATTTATAGCTGAGGTCTTGAGCTTGGAAGGATCTGGAATTCCAATTTTGTGCTTCTTTTGAGATCTCTCAACCCTTGGATCATCATTACACGTTTATCAATCAACTAGCACCATTGGATCACAAAAGCCACGTATCTCCAGCCAATAGGAATCAAGGGATTGCAAGGAATGACACACGAATTACCACGCTGGCATTTCGTGTGTCAGCTTGGTGTCAGAAAGTACGAATATGCCCTTGATTGAAGTGATTGTGTCTTATTGAGCTCGTGGGTAAATTAGGGTTTATATTGATGGGTAAAAGGTAATTGGGGAAGAACAAAAGTGGCGCGTTAATTTTATTATTTTTTACTATATTTGACTTGGTTGACCGTGGGTTAATATTGACGGGTAACGGGTATGGGAGTGTTGACCGGCTGTGAAGAGGGATTGACCTGGGCCTATGGTTGGGCTATATTGGGCCAAGGGATAGTTTTAGGATTGGATTAGGATTAGAGATTGATCCGTGTGTTATTACAAGGGCCACTAGTGTAAAATCTGAAAATCCAGGGACCAAATGTGTTACTTTTGAAAATGTAATCCAAGGGCCTTTCTTGTCAATCTTAAATAATCCAAGGACCACTTTTTCCAATTCTGAATCTCAAAGATAATTTCTGCCAAATGCTGAAACATGAGGGACTGATTTTGCAATTTCTTTAAACTTGATGAAATCTTTCATAAATCATTCTTTCAGCATGAAAATCTTCACAAATGCTCAATTCTGACCTTCCGGCTCAGCTTTAGCACTCTTTATCTCTCATGCCCGGGTTTTTGTCTGATTTGGCTTTCTTTTGCGTGTTTTGACATATCCGTACCTACACAAGCATAAACTCAAGAAACCAATAGATATTAGCAATAAATGGCTCTTTTCTTGTTATTTGGGTTTATTTTGACAAAGAAATGGTATGTGTTTACTTTGATGTGACCTATTCCCCCGTGGCTAGATTATAGTCTATAAGAATACTTCTTGCTTATGCTTGTGCTAATGATATTAAGCTTTATCAAATGTATGTCAAAAGTACTTTTCTAAATGGTTTTATTAATAAAGAAGTATATGTAGCTCAACCTCCAGGCTTCATCGATTTTGAAAAACCTAAACATGTGTATAAGTTAAAGAAAGCTCTTTACGGTCTTAAACAAGCTCCAAAAGCTTGGTTTGATAGACTCAAGTCATTCTTAATCAAAAACAACTACACCATGGGGTTAGTTGATAACACACTTTTTACTAAGAAAAGAGAGTCACATATAATCATTGTTCAAATATATGTAGATGATATTATATTCGGATCTACTTGTCAAGACATGTGTGATGATTTCTCTAAAATCATGCATGACGAGTTCGAGATGAGTATGATGGGAGAACTTAGTTTCTTTCTTGGTCTACAAATCAAACAAGTAGAAGATGGTATCTTCTTTAATCAATCTAAATACATAAAGGAGATGTTAAAGAAATTTGGTTTAGAAGAGTCAAAACCCATAAGAACACCAATGTCATCCGGCACTAAACTCACAAAAGATGAAGACGGCGAATCCGTTGATAAGACAAAATACCGTGGCATGATTGGTAGTCTTCTCTACCTCACAGCTTGTCGGCCGACATCATGTTTAGTGTTTGTCTATGTGCTAGGTTTCAATAAGATCCTAAAACATCACATCTAGAAGCCGTTAAAAGAATATTTAGATACATTAAAGGTACGACTCAATTAGGACTGTGGTATCCTAAGGGAACAGGGGTAGAAACAATTGTATATGCAGATTCTGATCATGCAGGTGATTATGTTGACTGAAAAAGTACAAGTGGGGTATGTACTTTTATGGGATGTTGTTTAACATCTTGGTTCTCAAAGAAGCAAACGGCATTGGCCATATCAACAACCGAAGCCGAATATGTCTCCGCCGGCAAAGCATGCCAACAAGCACTATGGATGAAACAAGCGTTAGTTGACTACGACATTCACCTAAGTGACATAGCCATTCTATGTGACAACAAAGGAGTCATCGACTTAAGTAAGAATCCGGTATTGCATTCTCGCACCAAGCATATAGAGATTCGTCATCACTTCTTAAGAGACAATGTTCAAAAGGGGAACATCTCTATTGAGAATGTAGCGTCCGAAGACAACATAGCCGACGTCCTCACCAAACCGTTGAAGCGGGAACAATTCAACCTACTTCGTCTTGGTCTTGGTCTCATGGAACAATCGTCGTAATTAGCTTTTAAACTCTACAAGGTATGTAAACACTAGCCTTCTTCTTTCTAAGTCTTGGATCTCTATTTCACACACAACTCACAAACAATACGGGAATTTTCAAAACCCAAGATAAGTTTTTACTTATAACTCCTACTTTCATAGTTTTCTCTTATTTTTCAAGACAAGTACCTTTTGCAAACACGTAATTGCATACCTATTTTTTCTCAAGAATAAACGTTTTATTCACACAAAGAAATCTCTTTTCAAAATGTTTTCTAAAAGGATACCTCTTCCCGTATCACTTTCATAAAAGCCATTTCTGACGTATAGGACAAACCGCTTTTTCATTATTAATACAAAGTAAAAACACGCTTTCATTGCATCTCTTGTCTTTTGAATGCTAAAGAGGACACATAACTAATATGTGTTTTCGGGTACATTCATTTAAGCAACAATGAATTAGGAGCACTCGGGTTATCTGACATAATAGTATGCCTTTTCACTTCTAGTTTATTTTTCTTTTCTTTTTAGGAGTCGAGATAACCGCAACTCCAAATGGTTTGCATATAGGCACACACTAGGCACAAATGTTTCCAACAGGAAAAATTTGAGCTTCCTGAGTCACCAGTACCACGGATCCCAGCCTTAATGCTGGACGGTTCCCTCAAGGGAAGGATCCGTGAGACAGAAGCTAAAATTTTCTTCTATTTTTCTCACGTTGGATGAAAACTTCTATATTTTCACCATTTTTATTATTTTTTTGGGAGTATGCTACTTAATGCTTGTGTTCTCATGATCACATGCCTTAAATTCATATCTAATCATTAGATTTTAATCCACATTTTGGGTAAAGCATTCATTACAATGCATTATTTTTCTATAAATAGGATTCCCAAAATGCTTGCATACTCATCACTCTCAACCTCATAAACAAACATCATCATGCCTTCCAACATAGATGAATCACCTAGTTCAAACAATCCCTTTCAAGAAATCCAAAATTTTGTCCTCCAACCTTCCAAAGTACCATAACCAAAATCTAGAAAATCCGCACGGATTAGCATCCGGCCTTGTTGCTTAACAAAACCATCATCAAATGGTTCATCACCAACCACTCATTCACCACAAAATGCTTCCATTATAGCACCTCCTTCATCTCCAACAAGTACACCAACTTCATCACCCATCAAATCCCCACCTAAGGTCACTCTTTTGGAACTGCTTAAGACTCCAACAAGATCTCAACAAACCAAGCAAAAAGAACTAGTCTTTTTGACACCTCCCACTTCTCCAAACACAATCTTCAAAGACCTTGAAACCTCACCACTTTTAGCTCCCACTGTGCTACAAGAACATCTAGGTTCTTTTCCACCACCACTTCCAAACATTCAGGACTTTGATCCGTATTTTCCAACTTTTCCACCACAACTTCCGCATCTCACAAATCAAAATAACCCAGAAAACTTCCGCACTCATTACCCACATCACTTACATTGTGAACATTGCCAATCCACTAGGGATCTTGCAATAGAAATTAGGGAAGAAATGCGAGTCTTACTTAACCTCATCCTTGATCGCATCAACATCATTACTCACCAAAACCTCCATCCATAACCTTATGCAAGCATGGAAGGAATCATTTTTATTATTTTTAGTATTTTATTTTGAGTCATTTTTATAACAAGTCTTGTTCTTAGTTTTACATGCTTGTATGTGGCAAAAATACCACTACTCTTTTTTATTTTATTACAAGGCTTTGTTTACATATCTTGGCTCCCAATCTTGATTCTTGTCAATCACAAGATTCTTTATGCATGTTAATACTAACCTTTTCTTTGTAGGTAATTTTATGTTCTCACTTGACGCCTCATTCTAGGGGGAGCTACCGTCAAGGGGGGGTTAGAAATTCCTGGACTATTTTTCCACATTTTTATTTCTTCATTAGGGTCACTTTTTGTTTTGACAAAAGGGGGAGAAGAAGTAAAACTTATGCTTTCAAAATATACATCTAATCTTAAGTTTTACTCATCATAACATTATGTTTTGTCATCAACAAAAAGGGGGAGAATGTTAATACAAATAAACCGTAAAAACATTTATTAAATTTAGCGATCTCTTTGTGTTTTGTTGATAACAAATATAATGTTATCATAGGTAAAACTATAAGGATACATGTTATTTTTGTAAAGCATATACATATAGTCATTTAATACAAATTGTTGTAATAATTCATTTGTTGTAATAGTTTATTAGGATGGGTAAAAACCATAACCCATGACCCATACCCATGGAGCATATCCATAACCCATGGAGTTAACCCATACCTATTTGACTAGATGCATTGCATCTATTAGATACATTGTATGTACTTAGATACCCATGGTTCAAACCATAACCCATGACCCATAACCCAAAAACCCATGGGCAAAGAGGAGCGTCTCATGGATCCCTGGAGTTATACTAGATGGATCCCTTAAGCAAGGGATCCGTGCAACAGTGTCTATAATTTTACTATAAATAGAGAGCCATTTCTTCATTTTTACTAACCCCTCTTCTCTCTCATATATTCTTACACTCTCCTAACAAAAGATCACTTGATCTAGAGAGTTGTTCTTCTTTCTTCTATTGTGATTCTCATATAGGTCCTTCTTTAAGGCGAGATCACGAGCATTCTACAAGTCATCCAAGCAAGGGGTCCTTGATTGATTTGTTCCCCCATAAGCTTTCTGTAGCGAAGATCTTGTATTTCATATTTCACATATTTGTTGTGTTATAGTAGTGTTGGTTTGGTCTTCCGTGTTACGGACTCCGTATTTAGCTTTGTACCGGAAAAGGTGTAAGCAATGTTGTGAAGGCTTTTCGCCAAGTTGAAGGAGTTTGTTGACATAGTGCTTGAACTCTCGAGTTGGTGACTCGGGGAGTGGAGTAGGGCAAGGATGGTGTCCTTGTAGCCGAACCACTATAAATCGGTTGTGTCATTTCTATCCTTTACTTTACTTACTTTACTTGCATTACTCATAGATCTATACTATCTCCTCATTCATACGATTTCACATAACATCGAATCTAAAAGTTTTTGAAACTAAACTTAAAATTGGCAAAACTATTCAACCCCCCCTTCTAGTTTTTCACATGTTGTGTAGTGATAACGAACTCTCGAGTAGGTGACTCGGGGAGTGGAGTAGGGCAAGGAAGGGGTCCTTGTAGCCAAACCACTATAAATGCTCGTGTCGTGGTTTTGTGCTTCTTACTCTTTATCTTTGCATTACTTACTTACGTACTTATCTATCAACATCCAACATACACATTAAATAGATTGACATAAGTCGATCTAAATATTTTAAAACGTAGTTTTAATTGGTAAAACTATTCAACCCTCCCTTCTAGTTTTCCACAATCGGTACCAAAGCTTCGTTACCAAGTTTCTTAAGAGTATATTGTACTTTTAAAACTTGATACGATCCATGTATAATAGAAAACTACAAGGAATGAAATTTCTTAAAAACAAAAGGTCACGTTTTAAAATCATCATATTTTATAATGTTGGATAATGATAGATCTTTCTAATATTTTCCATGTTGAGAATTCTCCATACTAGGATTTGGGCATCCTAATAAGATCATGAAGAATTTCACATCAATATTTCCTCTCTTAAAAAGAATATATAGCAAAGGTATGCTCTTTAATAAATTACTTACAAATAAATTATTATTGTGTATTTTATAGATTAATTAATAATATCATTTTGTATAAACATGATTAAGATTAGTAGTCTCATTACGCTTTCTTAAAAATCACTAAAGTTGTTATCTATATTGAACTCATCATCAAAGAATGGTATTCTTCGTTGATCTCTATAGACAAAACTACAAACTGATGATAATGATATCTAGGCTATTCGAGAGCTTTGATCATCACTCCTCACATAAGGTTTTTGACATTTCATCTAGGTCAATAAGTATCCATGTGAAATTCCTCATATTATTATAAAATAGGATTTTATCATAATCCTTAAACTTCTCAAGAATTATGATTTATTCATAAAAGGGGAACCTCGTCAAATAGGACTAGTAAAACACGTCAAAACCCCAAACCATAAGTTATAGAGCATAAACATCAACTCTTACCAAGAATTAGAACTCCCAAATCAAAATTATCAAAGATTACTTAAACTGATAACTACTGATATGCCGGATCCCTAAGTTTACACTAGCCGGATCCCTCATTCAAGGGATCTGTGGGAACCGGCACATCAAAAGATAGTTTAAGTAAAAAATGATCACTATGGACTTCTAGTCATCACTTTACTCTCTCAAACTCACGAACATAAAAACCAAATTACTGTTCACAGGAGTTAATTCATCATCTCTTCAAAGGAAACAATCACTTGTGTAAGTATAATCTTCACTACATTGTTATTTCCATTCTTCAATTCCTAGGAGTACAATTTTCATCTTTAGAATTTGAGCTCAAATGGGTTTATCACAATTTGTTATCACATTGTTTTCTAAGATAAACTAAATCAAAGAATCAACATTGTTAATACAAATTAAACTCATTTTTAAATTCAATGAAGATGTATTGAGCAAAATTGTGATGAATCCCATTAGGTTACTATTCACACAATTAACACCACATTGTGGTTTTGATGTTTAGGACCAATCATGCCTAGCAATAGACAACAAGATTACCAAGACACCGCACATTACATTCCCATGTATCATCGAAAGGATGGCTTGAGCCCGGATGACCGAAAAATCTTCAAAATGTTGGACAAGAGATTTTTCCATGAAGGACGAGTAGTTGAACCCTCATTTACCAACAGCACCGACATTACCCAAGTCTTTGCGGGAATCAACTTTCATTGCCTCTTGAGCATCAATGAACAAATTTGTCCGGTGTTTGTCCTAGAGTTTTATAAAAGCACGAGGATCATTCGAAATGATGATGGAACCATTTCGATAGCTTTTATCATCAATGAGCATGATTTCACCTTCACTCTTGAAGAGTTTGCTAGGATACTTGGTATCCCTTGTCAAGGAGTATGCATGTACTCAAATGAATGGTCATTGGCCGAGATTCATGACATGGTGGATCATCACGAGGTATACTTCACACCCATCACAGAAGCAACTACGATAAGAGATACCGTCGTCATGGAAAGAGCATCTCTGTCAAGAGTCACTAGAAAGTCCAAGGTGATATATAAAGATCCGTTTCAAATGGAGCTTTCGGAAATGTTCCCATTATACAAGAAATGGGAACTAGTGCTAAGGGAGAACGTCCTTTGCTTGGGAGGAAATAAGGATCATCCCAATGCTTGTCTAAGCTTCATGATCTATTGCCTTGTAACTGGCACTCATTTCAACCTCGCCTATTACATGGTGAAACGAATGGCAAGTGTAAGAAGCACGGAAAAGATGGTACTCCCCTAAGCGATGCTCTTGACTAGCCTAGCAAACTTCGTCTTTGCTCTAGAATCATCTCCTTACTCCAATGACCACACCTTTTGCAACAAGGTTATGGTGCCCTTATCCGATGGAAAGACCACAAGGATTATGGTTGATGGCAAGAGACCTCACCCACCATCGGATTCATAGGACGAAAGAGAAAGAGAAGGAGAATGTAGCAACCCCATTGCCAACGTGTAACTCGATCCCCTAACATACATTGACCAACTACCGGAAGTCCGGAGCCCTTCACAAGAATTCCAACAAACAAAGGGCATGTTCAAGTGTTTTGCTAACTTCCTCATGAAGAAGAAGAAGTAGGGGTGGAGGGGTTAAGAATGAAGAGTAGAGGCAATGGCAATAGAGATGGAGTGAGAGGTTGAATGGAAGGAAGGTAAGGTCGTAGACCTTAATTTGTGAACAATTTATGAACAATGGCCTGTTAACAATCTAAACAATATTTCTGTAGTTTAGGACGTAGCTCGTAGTAGATGGCATAACATAAACTAAAACATTCTAACCTAGGAACCCAAAAAATGAGAATTTTACGACAACTTGATCACAATCAAGAAGTCGGTCCCACTCATTTTGCTTACATTCTAGTCACCCTTACTTACTATGCGTAATATTTATTGCTTTCATATGTTTATTGAATGTAGAAATGATTAGGATGAGTATTTACTAAAGAGTGTAAAAAATGCACATTTCTTTGAGCTACTGGTCGTGAGGCGGATCCCTGAGCTATAACTAGCCGGATCCCTCATATGAGGGAACCGTGGGATCCAGGAAAACAGACAAGGAATTCTTACACTTTCACTTCAATCCAATCCTCTAGACCTTATCACACTAGCTGAACATGATACTTTAGGATCATTTAAGTCTTCCTCAAACTCAGTAGGTCTCACACTCACTCATAGCTTACATAGGATCACACTCTAGGTATTTCTTGATTTATCACTTCAACAAAACTCACCATATCTCCGCTCCAATACTCACACATTGTTCCTTACATCTCAAAGCACTTAGTTGGCTATTTCTCTTAATTTTGACAAATTGATTTTAGTCATTCTTACATCAAAATAGGCTTAAAACTAGTTTTTTCATTTAGTTTTATTTTTTAGGAATTTTCCAAAATTTTCTTAAACCACCATCTGATCTCTAGGGTCAATTGTCCTCATTTTTCATTCTCGAATCAATAGTATCATCTTTAAATACTTAGTTGTAGGGGTAAGCATGGTTCGTTTTGGGTCGGTTTTATGCGAAAACCAAACCGAAAACCGAATGTTCGGTTTTTTATAATCATAACCGAAACCGATCGGTTTTTCTCGGTTCGGTTTTTTGGTTTTTGATCGGTTTCTCGGTTCGGTCGGTTGCCCATTGTACTTGGGCCTGGGCCTAACTTGGGCCAGTTTGGCCCAAAAATTGTCTTTTTTTTCTTTATCATTTCATGGCGTATAAAGTGATCCCAAAATTTATTTTCAAGCCCAATAATGTTATGTCAATAACTAAAGCCAACTAACAAAAATCCAAAAATAAAAATCCAACAACTTAATAAAACCAACAATTTAAAAGATAAGAATCCGACAATATCTTAAATTGGGACACAAACGTCTAAACATAAAACCACAATCTCTAAAATAATTTCTTTTTAACTTCCATGTATCCTTGCATAGTCAACACCAACATCAAACTCCATCACATGTGCCATGAAAGCTTCATGACTTCAAACACCTACAAAAAAATTTAATAAGTAAATGAAGAAAGCAGCTCGTAAAAAAATATCACCAAGAAAGACATTAACGAAAAGAACTACAAGTATAATGTTAGATGTATAAGAAACAAAGAAATATTTGATACTTACTTCATGACTAAACTTCATGTTGAGAAGAGTCATTGTGTTGTTGTTTTCCACTAGAAACATATCTACAAACAAATATAAATAATGGATTAGCATAATGTACAGCCAAAAATTAACATAGTTAAATAAAGTTTCATTACTTACCAAGTTCAAGTTTCTCCAAATTTTCCACCATCTCTTCAAGTGGTAAACCAATAATGGGCATATCTTGCAAATCCGCCGGTGTAGACCGTAACCAATCTTGTTCACAAATGAGAGCTTCCGCGGTCTTAGGCATAAGAGAGCTTCTATGTTTATCGATAACCCTTCCACCGGTGCTAAATGCCGACTCCGATGCAACCGTCGAGATTGGCATTGCTAACACATGCTTAGCTACTTGTGACAATATCGGAAATTTCACCATATTTTGATTCCACCAACCTAAAACATCAAATGAATTATCCCCCCTCTTTTCCGCCCCATCCTCCAAATAAATATCTACTTCACTATAATCATCACCTTCACCGTATTGGGTCTTCAAATACTTTGAAAACCCATCATCAAGGTTGATCTTCATGCTACTATCATCTTCACTAGGAGTAGAAGAAGAAGACACGGTAAAAGTTTGATCATTATTTTTGTCGAGTTTGATCTTGTAGTGCACATACAACTCTTTAAGAGCATCCTCCACAATTTTACAAATTTCAATAGTTTTCGCGGACAATGTTTTCAATCGTTTTGGAACTTGGTCACCTTGATTGGACGTTTCTGTGGATGTTCGGCTTTTAGGATAAATTAGGTCCAAAAAAAATTCAAGATACTTCAACTTACTTCGAGGATCTAATACCAAAGCCACATACAACAAAACATTCATATTATCCAAATTGTCCCAATACTTGTCATATTTATCTTTCATTGATAAGGCAATCTTTCTTTTATTTTCATCACCATGTTGACACATTTTTGAAATAGCTGCATGCATTGTGACAAGATCTTTCACAAACATGTTGCTTGTCACATATTTACACCCCGAAATCTTCTTTGTCACATCATAAAAAATCCTCAAATATTCCAAAAAAAACTTATTGAACATTAAAAGTTGTATTCAAATCAGTGGCGCAAATTTTCTATATTGAAAAACAAACTAATAACAAACTAATAACTTTAAATTAATATCAAATCAGTAGCTTATTTAAAACAAACTAATAACTTTAAAGTAATAACTTTTGTCAGTAGCTTATTTAAATTCAAATCAGTGGCGCAAATTTGTCCCGTTCCAACTAATACAATTCTTAAATCAACAATATATTTGATCCCATTCCCCTCTAAACTTCAACTCTAACAGTAGGATAATAGTACCTTCAGCTAAACTACTAACAGTGAATGCAACATACTAACTGTAACTTGGTAAATTTTTTCAGTTGAACATACTAACAGTAAATGCAATATAAATTTTTTGTATTGAACATAACAGTAGGTCAGTAGCAACTAACTGTAACCTAAGAATTTTTTGTAACATGAGAATTTTTCTAGTAGCAACTTCAACTCTAATTGTATCAAATCAGTAGCAACTAACTGTAACCTAAACATAACAGTAGGATAGTAGCAACTAACTGTAACCTGAACTAACTGTAACCTAAACTAACTGTAGCGTACTTAAATGAAACAGAAAAATACCTTGCATTTGACCAATCATCCTCATTAGGAACCCCCACAACGTTCTTTTTCTTCTTTTTAGTTTTCCGTGTCATTCTAGTACCCTCCTCACCATCTTCTGTTTCATTATAGAAGTAAGACATATAATCACGTTCGGTAAGTTCAAGCCTAAACAAAACGTACATCACCATATTAGCATAAAAAAACATATTGTAGTATGTTAAAATACCTATCAAACACTTTCTCAAACTTGACTGCAGTTTCCAACATAAGAAACGTGGAGTTCCATCTTGTGTCAACATCAAGACATGGCTTCCTTTTATAGTCAACTTTTCAAACTCGACACCTTTTTCGAAGCTTTCTTGCCTACTCGATGACGATCTCAAATACTTCACTGCCTTTCGAATTTTAAACCATCTCTTACCACTAGATTGATGATATGAGCATAATATCTTAAATGCATATACTTGCAATCTAATATTGCATTAGGTCCTTTAAGCAAAGTGCGTAACCTCCTAATAGCCCCATCATTAGATGACGCATTATCAACCGTGACCGTAAAAACACGAGTAATACCCAATTCTTGTAAACAACGATAAACTAAGTTTCCTATCGTCACACCTTTATGATTCGATATTCGACAAAAATTAAGAATTTTCTTTCTTAATTTCCAGCTATCATCAACCCAATGAGCAGTGAGACACATATAGTTATAGTTTTGCACGGACGTCCATGTGTCGGTAGTGAGACACACGGTTTGGTTTTTTTAAATCTTTTTGAGCTTTTGTGTTCTTCTTGATATATGGATAAAGCATCTCTAGCAACCGTCCACCTAGGCGGAAGTTCAAATTCAGAATTTGCTTCCCACATTAACTCCAAAAATCCCTCATCTTCAATAATACTAAAGGGTTGATTGTCCTTGATGCACATCCTAGCTATGGCTTTTCTACAACGTTCTTGGTTAAAAGAGTGAGAAACTAAACTACCTCCACATTCGCCCATAGAGGAAGGCTTGAAACTTATTGTTGTTTGTTTCTTCTTATCTTTAGTTCTATAAAGGGGTGAAGTTACACATACAAATTTTAAATGATGACCTAAGGTGCTAGTACCATTCTTCTTTGACTTCGTTGCGAAGACCATACTACAATAAGGACATGTAGTTGTGGTAGCACCCTCTTCAAGCTTCGGAAAATGATCCCACACAAATGATTTAAGTCGGCCTTTGATAACATCAAATTTTCCTGAGTTTCTAAGCGTTAATTTCCCCCTATATCGTCACATTTTGAGTAATTTATTAATGAAAACATCCTTATTCCTTATTATTTCATTTCAGGACACATTCAAAGTAAGGAAGATGCAATTGGACATTTTCAAGACCTATTGATTCGACTGTCTCTTAATTACGGCGTAACCAAGTGATGAAGTTACAACGCAACTAAAGATTACGAAGGCTACGGCGTAACCCTCAGCTCAGGTTACGCCGTAACTACTGATAAGCACCAAATCAACAAAGACCACGGAGTAGCCCTCAGCTCAGGCTACGCCGTAATAAAGATTTACACTGGATTACAGAAGCTACGGCGTAACCCCAGCTAAGGTTACGACGTAACCAATGGATAAGCATAGAAGATTGAAGGAAGTTACGGCGTAACTACCTAATAAGGTTATGCCATAACTAGTTTGAAGCCTATAAATAATTGATGGTTTCATCAGTTTTAGATATCTCTCCTTTCCCAAACCTTCTAGGGTTTGGGGAGATCAAAACACAAAAGAAGAAGCATGGTTTAGGAGCACTGAATAACGAAGTCCTCGTCTACGATTTCCTTTGTATTCAAGTTTGGATTCCTTTTATATTTTTCTAGAACTTATACTATGAATTCATATCATTAATTAAAGTTTGCATTTATGTTATTGTTATTCTCTATAATTCTTTATAGACATTTGCTAGTTTTTTCATAGATCGCTAGCCTTGGTAGTATTATAAGCTTGGTAGTATATCTAAAGGGCGGGAGATATGACCAATGACCCGATAGATAGCAATGGGAGGAATTGGCCATAGTACGACCTTTCTTCGTGTGTGAATTGACCAAATGATCACTTATCAAGTGGAGGTATTTAAGAGGTTAGGGGGAATCTAAGTTCCTAACGGCGGGTTCCCACCGTCTAGATCTAGTAGATTTGGTACTTAATGGCTGCTATTAGGTTGCCGAATGATCGGTGACCGCTCATCTTGGTGAGTAACCTAAGAACCATAGGCCATGACGAATCGACCAAAGGAGTCTGGTGATAATTAACCACTATATTGAATCTTGGTATCGGGAATCAATTCATATTTGTATTCTTTATTAAGCTTCGTTTATCTATCTCTTTTTCCTAAATTTCTGGTGTCTGTGTAAGTAGAATAATAGAATATCTATGGATTATATCAACTTTGTCATACTCATATATTATCTTATCATCTTAGTTCTTTCAAGGTCACAGCTCTCTTGGGACGATACTCGGATTTACCTAAAGCTTTACTACATCTGATCGGGTACTCTGCCCGTTAGTATGTGTCTATCCCAAGTTATCTAATTTTTATAAATATTAAAAGCAGAATGAAATAACACATCAGCTTTTTGGCGCCGCTGCCGGGGAGCAGTTAATGAAATATCTAAGGTATTTCATATTCACCTCATTAAGAGAACTGAGCACTTCCATAAGGTACTGTTCTAAATCTCTCCTATTGCAATTATACATAATTTATATTCTGACGCTATTAGTTACGGCGTAACTCCTTTCTTGGGTTATGACGTAACCATATTGCAATTTATTAATTATTAAAAATATTTTTGACTAATTAGTTACGACGTGACTCTTTTAAGAGTTACGACGTGACTCTTTTAAGAGTTACGACGTAACCACTATACAATCAGATATATAAGAATCTGACCTTTGATTAAAATAAAAAAATTAATTATGGCGTAACCCTTATTAGGATTACGACGTAACCCTTTCACAACCATTTAATATTCTAAAAATATTAGTGTAACTATTTTTCGCCGTAACTATCTATATAAAACCTTATGGAATAAGAACTAGATTTTACACATACACTTTCACCGCCTACCCATACAGTAAATTTTTCTCCAAATTTTTTTTCCATCAAGACCACTTCATCTAATCATTCTCCATGGCTGGTAAGATCTATCACTACTCTTTTTGATTTGTTTATGTCAATGATAAGGTTTTAAAAGGTACCTTTTTGAGGGGTCGTTTAAGCCCTTATTTGATCACTTTTGTATCCGGTATTACTTAATATCGTTCCTTTTCACTTTTTAGGTCTCGTGAAGGCAAATTGCGTAATGGCACTTATTTGGATGAAAAGGCGCGATATCTAAGAAAATGGCCAAATTCAAGAATCGAGACACTCAGGCTGCTGAAAATACAAGGTGACGGCGTCACTGCTTATCTGCGACGCCGTCGGAGGATTTTGTGACGGGACGGAAGCCAAAACTCCTATTTTCAAGTGACGACGTCAAGTTATAAAAGAGTAGGCCGTCGCAACTCAGGCGGCTAGATGCAATCAAGCGGCGTCGAAGCTGAAGAGGACGGCGTCACAAGCATAAGGTGACGCCGTCGTAAGTCTAACATGGCCAAGACGAAACCCTAATGACGGCGACACGACGGCGTCACAAAACATAAGGTGACGCCGTCGCATGTGTAATCTTATATATAGAATCCGAATTTTTCAGTTTTAGTGTGTAGTCTTTTGGAGCAAAAACCTAAACTGAACCAAGGCTGTCTTGTACATTATTTTAGGGTTCCAAACCCTATCTTACACCAAGATAAGTGTTTTACTTCATTAATTCAATTATGTCTTTGATTATTTGTGTGTATGCTTGCATGTTCTCCATGTCCGACTAATTTACTTGTGTGTTTGCTTAGGGAATATGAAACTTAGTTATTGAATATTGATTGGTTGTCTCTTATCTTAGTTGATTAATGATCTAGCAATGCGATAGGTCATTCGTTGTGTACTTAATGCTTGATTAAATCTTTGTGAACCTTAGAATATAGCTCCTTGAGTAGTTGTAAGCTAAACCATCCAAAGAGTGCCTTAGAGTAAGAGTTTATTATCCCTAGTGGGTTTTGTAGACGAGACCCTTTGGTAAGTTCAAAGAGTTAGGGAACATACGCATACCCTACGACTTTAGACACACAAGCAAACTAAGAATAAGGATGTGGCAATTCAACCACCAATAGGAGATAATTAAGGAGTAGTAAAACCTAAGTAAACACATCTTTAAACTATCATACGAGCACACAATAATTAGACATAGACTACATACACCTTAGACTAGATAATTAGATAAGTAGAGTAATCGGTAGCAATACCAACCCCCAATCCAAACCCCGAGATTCGTACCTTTCAATTTCCTAAAAAAGATAAAAAAATAATCTTCCTCAACCCCAACCTTAGCGTAGTAACTTCTTACTAGCATTCCTATTCCCAGAGAACAATATTAATACCCGTGGCATAACCTAATTACTACACTACAACGATTAGGTTCACTGCCTAGGGTGTTGAAAAACTTGCTCGACGAAAAGGAAGTTCCTTTGACCCCGAACGACGCGTGTAGCGTTATCAAGTTTTTGACCCCGAACAACGATTAGTCCACCTCGTTTTGGTTTCTTTGCTTGATTCCTATCAAGTAATTTTTTCTCATTCTTAGGTTTCTCATAGTCTATCCCTCTTCTTCGTGACTTTTGTTCGTAATCCCATCACTTTTCATCATGAAAGGTGATAACCAACCACCACTCGATAACCCAACACCAAATAAATCACTGTCACTCAAAACCCAAACCAATGACCAACACAACCGCCGAAGTCGTTATGTGAGTAGAAACACCGACCTTCAGGACTTGCATAAAATATTCGATAGTACAATTAGGGAAGCTGTTGAAAGTAGTCGGCCTCTGTAGTTGGCTCTATGATTAACATAATGGAAGATGGCATGATGAAAAAAAATGTGAATGTGGAAGATAGTGCTTACTTCAATCTTTACCCCACTAAGGAAGAGGTTGCTTACCATCAATACATAATCAATAATCCCCGATCACCCATCATTAGGATATGCCCAAAGATTAGGAGAGGAAATCCCGGAACCAAAAATCCCTTGTATGATCGGATATAGGAGTGTCGACCACGCTTACATAGATACGGAATGTCCCATTAATGTGATGTCATCTGCTGTCTACAATGACATTATGAATGAGCGACTTAATATTAGGAGAGACCCTAAGTATCCAGGTGGGGTTTGCAACTTTGTGGGAAGAGTCAAGGATGTGCATGTCTTTATAGGAAATTTCACCTACCTAGTTGATTTTATGGTCCTAGAAGATGTAGGATGTGTCATTGACTATAGCTTATCCCAAGTAGTGCTAGGGAAACCGTTTGTTGAAACATCTAAAATGAGCCATAACAAGCATGATGGAATGGTTAGGTTTAAGGAAGGAACCGATGAGATCACTTATAGGATGCCTTGGAAAACAAATGAATATGGCCACCTGCCCATTTATGAACGAGACAACATCAAAGCTTTTGAGGACAAAAGCAAGGATGATGTTGAAAAAGGTTATAAATTTATGTGGGAAAGAAGGAGGCATTATTATAAGGATTTCTTGACCCTAGGGCCTAGGTATAGAGTCGATGAAAATTTTGTCAACATGATAGAATTCTCATTGAGAATGCAAAGCGAGGCAACATAGGAGCACAACTGCGAGTCTAGCTACAAGACTCTTAAATAAAGAAAAGCGCTTTGTGGGAGACAACCCATGCTTAATTGTTTGTTGTTGAGTGTCATATGTCTTTTATTGATTGTTTATTCTCATGATTAAATTTGTAAAAATGCTTTATTTTGTGTTTAACCTCGTCTTAATTGCATATAAAGGTATTTTACATACGGGATAAGTGTAGGGAGGATTACACACGTTTTCAAAAGAAACGTAAACATGAGAATAACAATTCATTAAAAGATATATATATGTGTTTGTTCGAGTCAAATGCTTGTATCGAGTCATAATGGATGTTTTGCAGAAATTTTTCCAGATTAAAGATGTAAATTTTCGAAATTTTTTAGAAAATCGCAGACCGGTTTTGTCAGGATAACCTTGGCGTCGGATCGCAACTTGGCGTCGGAAGGAGTAAAACATCGATTACTTTTCTCGTTTTCGAGCTACTTATAAAATTTTTGGAATTTTCCAGGTCTTAATTTTCCAGAAATTCTGTAAACATCCATTCCACAAGCATTATATCCTAGTTTAAATCGAGTCTTATATATATTATTACCGCCGATTTTACGCGAAGGTTTCGTTTGTTTTCTTCAAATGTGCAGGTTTAATTTATCAAGAAGAAGTTACATAATATTGGAAGGAGCTTTTCACGCATAAATTCTTCTTGGAAAGGATTTAACCACTACTTCACACACGGATCCTACCGAGCTAATCGGTACTAGTTTCTCTCGTTTTTAATTACCTTCCATTATCATAACTTTGATACTTTCGGGGAACATTGGGGACAATGTTCAGTTTAAGTGTAGGGAGGGAAAATAAAACAGGAACTTTGAAACTATGCTTATCCTTGAATATTTGCTTTGTCCAAGTGTATTTGTGTAATAAACCATGAGAAAATGTCGGTTAGGGTAATTTTGGCACCAAATTTTTAATTTTTCATGACATATAGGAGTGGGCCATTAGTTTTAACAAAAGCATCTCATGGATAGGAAGTTGCATGACTAGCACAAAAATCCTTTACCACCTAAATTCCACCCAAAATGTGAGGATCGCCCTTAGATTAGTAGGAATTAAAGCATTCATCTTTAATGCTTAGAGTGTGAACCGGTAGTATATTAGATTCTAGAACTTGTTTTGTGATGCATTCCGAGATCGCTAGTAAGACTACACTTGTGTAGTTAGGAATAACTAAATGATAAGAGGCATTAGGATAACCCTTGTTTGATACGTATTATAATTACTTCTTCCACATCGGTTGAGTAATTCCCCACACCCTTGCGTTGTACTCATCTTTAGTACACGATACCCTAGTTAACCCCTCAGAGCCTATCCTTTTCGCGGTTCTTGTAATGTTTCGGTTTTTCGGAATATCAATGAAGAGCATTGTTTACACCCCTGAAATATACACCCAAATAGCCTTAGCCTACCCTTTATGCACTCACTTTTAGTGCATTATTGTTATCACCCTAAACCCTTAGTTCAATTATAGGTTGCTTGCATGAGTTACTAAGTCGAGTCATATCCTTTGTACACAGTTTTGGGACGATTGGGATTCATGGGAAAAGTTAAAGTTTATGAGATGATGGGAAGGGAACGTTAAATTCAAATTCCCTTTGTTTGCGTAATAATGTACCCAAGTGTTTTGATCTTTTCAATTCGGGTCAAATTAGTGTTAGAATAATAAAAACTCAAGTGTAGGATGTGCCTATAAATTCCTATCATTTTGATGTTACCGTAGAGGATGGTAGAGTAAAAGTGTATGAAAAAAATAAAAAAAATAGAAAAAAGAAAAAGAAAAAAATAGGGTTAAAAAAAAAAAAAATCTGGGGCTACCATCCTACAACTATCCTTTAAATTTATGTTTGTTTGTTTCAGTTAGCTAAAGTCTAGAGTGTCGAGTCTTGGCTTAGCAACGCCATTCTTCGTATGCATTTAACATAGAGATTTTTGACTTGCCACCACTAAATAGCCTATCCCACCAAACCCTTTGTTTCCCTACCATAAGCCTAACGTTACAACCCTTTAAAGACCTCTTTGATAGTCTTTTCAAGGTGCTTACGCCGAAGCGATGGAGGTTTGATCTATTCTCAAGCCTATGGTAATCTATGTACTAGGACCGGTTAATGAGTGTTTATCTTCCATTTCCAACTTGTTATATTGCATATACACCCGAGAGAGATGTGAGTATCCAAACACCCCATGTGAGGTGCTAGTATGTAATTTCCGTGCTTGTTATGACTTTTGCGGGGCTTATATATGTTGTGGACTGTTTTAAACCAATGCTTCATGACCCCTAACTTATAAATTAATTCGCTAAAAGCACATTTGCTTGAGGACAAGCAAATACCAAGTGTAGGGATATTTGATAAGGTTTTAAAAGGTACCTTTTTGAGGGGTCGTTTAAGCCCTTATTTGATCACTTTTGTATCCGTTATTACTTAATATCGTTCTTTTTCACTTTTTAGGTTTCGTGAAGGCAAATTGTTGTAATGGTACTTATTTGGACGAAAAGGCGCGGATATACGAAGAAAATGGCCAAAGTCAAGAATCGAGACACTCCAGTGCTAAAAATACAAGGTGGCGGCGTCCTGCTTATCTGACGTCGTCGGAGGATTTTGTGACGACGGAAGCCAAAACTTCTATTTTCAAGTGACGACGTCAAGTTATAAAAGGAAGCCGCTGACTCAGGCGGCCTAGATGCAATCGAGGCGTCGAAAAGCGAAGGGCGGCGTCACAAGCATAAGGTGATGCCGTCGCAAGTCTAACGTGGCCAAGATGAAACCCTAATGACGGCGACACGACGACGTCACAAAACCTAAGGTGACGCCGTCGCATGTGTAATCTTATATATAGAATCCGAATTTCTCAGTTTTAGTGTGTAGTCTTTTGGAGTAAAACCTAAACGAACCAAGGCAATGTCTTGTACAGATTTTAGGGTTCCAAAACCTATCTTACACCAAGATAAGTGTTTTACTTCATTAATTCAATTATGTATTTGATTATTTGTGTGTATGCTTGCATGTTCTCCATGTCCGGCTAATTTACTTGTGTGTTTGCTTAGGGAATATGAAACTTAATTATTGAATATTGATTGGTTGTCTCTTATCTTAGTTGATTAATGATCTAGCAATGCGATAGGTCATTCGTTGTGTACTTAATGCTTGATTAAATCTTTGTGAACCTTATAATATAGCTCCTTGAGTAGTTGTAAGCTAAACCATCCAAAGAGTGCCTTAGAGTAAGAGTTTATTATCCCTAGTGGGTTTTGTAGACGAGACCCTTTGGTAAGTTCAAAGAGTTAGGGAACATACGCATACCCTACGACTTTAGACACACAACGCAACTAAGAATAAGGACGTGACAATTCAACCACCAATAGGAGATAATTAAGGAGTAGTAAAACCTAAGTAAACACATCTTTAAACTCATCACGAGCACACAATAATCGGACATAGACTACATACACCTTAGACTAGATAATTAGATAAGTAGAGTAATCGGTAGCAATACCAACCCCCAAATCCAAACCCAGAGATTCGTACCTTTCAATTTCCTAAAAAACATAAAAAAGATAAAAAAAATAATCTTCCTCAACCCCAACCTTAGCGTAGTAATTTCTTACTAGCATTCCTATTCCCCTAGAGAACGATATTAATACCCGTGGCTTACCCTAATTACTACACTACAACGATTAGGTTCACTGCCTAGGGTGTTGAAAAACTTGCTCGACGAAAAGGAAGTTCCTTTGACCCCGAACGACGCGTGTAGCGTTATCAGTCAATTATTTCAATTAGGGTTTATATTTTAATATTTTAGGGATCTTGCCTATTTGAATAAATTATTGATATTGGTTTGATTAATTGATGATTTTATTGATTTTCTCATGTTATTTTGATTCGTGTCCTACCACTATGGTTCGATTTGGGTGTTTTGGCTTTATTTAATTGGGTTTTGGGTCAAACAAAGACTTAGTGGGTTAGGCGCGGTCCCTCAGCACTAATAGGTTAAAAATTTATCAAAACTTTTTACCACTTGGAAAAAAATTGATGGTTCCGGCGTAATCTATTGCGTAATTGAAACATCCGAGTCTGAGTTTCTGGGAAAGTTGCGGCGTAACTGTGGGTTTAGTTACGCCGTAACCATTATATCTGTATTTACGACGTAGCAGTTTGATGTAGCTACGTCGTAACCTATAAATCTGTAATCTTGGTTTAAAAATGCGCGCATCATTGCGTAAATTGCGCTCATCGTTGCATTGCATTTAGGATTTCGCATCATGGTGCCTAATGCGAGGCTATCCCAAAATGCGCTCGCGTTTAACTGTAATTTTTCGCATTTGTGTAATGCTAGCAATAGTCGCAATTATTGCAATATGGAATTTAGGTAATTTTGAAAAAAAATTAAATCATTTAGAAGAAGATAAAATATTTGAGGGACTTTGATAAATAGAAGTTTTATAAATACGTACAAAACAAACACAATAACGACATCTAAATTACCCTTCGGTCCATGATCATGCACCATTAACATGATTTGAAATCTCACAAACAACCTTCTTATTCCAGATTCATGTTGCACAAGAGTTCATATTGTTCTTCTATCATACATAATCATCTATGTTAAATACTTGAGCTGGATATCAAATGTGTGATTCAAATTTGACTAAATTGTTAGTTATGGCTTTTGTTATTAATTTAGTTATGAATGAATTCAGATTGTTAGCTACATGTATAACTTATAAGTATACCTTTAATACATTATAACATCATGTCATCATGTCATCATGCATATGTATAGAATGGACTTTAATCATTCGCATTCAACCACATTTGACTGGTAACAACAACAAGAATCCATGTAGAAATTATGGAATTCAAGATCCAAAAATTAAGAGTAACTTTACATGTTCGTTCTATTTGAAAGTCACTAAATGAGGAGGTCCCGTTCAAAACAACATTTAGTGGGAATGGATACATTAAGAAGAGAAAATAAAATAAGAAAAATGAGAAATGTTTGTAGCCACACATTTCAAATGAAGAAAGAAAATTTCATGGAAGATGCAATTTATTTTATAGGTGCATTTGAAATATGTGTTTGTGATTACTTCTCATCTTTATCATTCTACTTTTAATTCTCCTTTGATCCCACGGAGGTTATAATGTCGTTTTTAAGTATTTTTTTATGACTTAGTGACTTATTGATTTTACAAATAAATTATTCGCCTAATTTCTATATCTTGGTCACTTATTTGTAAATTTATTGCATTTATTTGGTATGTTATTTTATATACTACGTATAATTATTTTTTAAATACAAAACGCATCGCATCCAAAATGCGCTCGCATTTGCAACACGCATCACGCATCGGCCTCTTGGACCTTTAACGCATTGGATCGCAAAACGCAATTTTAAACCAAGTCTGTAATTACGGCGTAACTTTTGTTTTGGTTACGCCGTAGCTTGACATCAGTAAGGTCTGCACTTACTGTTATTTGTCTTATTTTCAGGTGCAAACAATCCCACGAATTGGCCTAGGTTTTTGGCACATCCTGATGCTGGTATTAGGCAGTTGTGCGTGGAAGAGTACGAGAAATTAAGGGGAAAGAATATCAGTCAACCCGAGGCACTTGATTTTGATGCATTTGGTACTTTGGCAAACGGGAAAGCTGGTAGGAGGTTAAGGAAGTTTTGCAAAATTAAGTTCACATGTAATGATGGGGAATTCAAGTGTAGTGCATGGTTAAGGCTATTCAGGATCACGGAGCCGGTCATTCCGGAGTACGTCCGTGAATTCCTTACTAGTGTGGAATTTCGTACTGATATTGGTGATGATGACACGGAGTCAATGTTTTTCCAGCTTGGGGGCGTTTGGAGAAGTTTGACTCTTAAGCAGTTTACTACGAGGATGGGTTTGTATACTGAGGAGGAAATGGAAACTGAGGCTTTTTGACGGTTCTATAACACTTGTAGGAGAAGAAGGGATGAGACTCAAGACCTTGCTGCTTATTTAAACCAAATCGCTGTCATGGATGGTTATGATTCGAAGAGCCCACCATCCTTCGTTATGGTGAGAAGCCCCATTCGTCGACTGGTGCACAGCTTGCTTGCTTGCTCTATTCGAGCAAGACACTCAAGAAAATATGACTATGGATGATCTCTACCTAATGCAGGGCATGGAAGAGGGGAACCACATTGATGTTCCTTTCTATTTGGCGAGGTTTATGGCTGTTGGTGCTAAAGGGTTTTCATCTAGGAGTGCTTTGCAGGGGGCTCACTTTATTGGGAGGTTGGCTAGGAGTTTTGATCTTATGACCGATGCAGCTTTAGCTAGGGTGACCCGAGGTAGGGAGACTAGTTTGATAGGGCTACCTAAGCTAGCCGAGTTCGGGATTTGCACCCAGGACATATATGGAGCGATTGAGTTGGCTAGGACTGCAACGAGGAGAGAAGAAGGGGAAGCTAGTGGTGCTGGGGGTGATGCTGAAGAGGTGGCCGAGGATCAAGCGCCTAGGGGACGAAGAAGGACCCATGTGAATATAGGGGATAGGTTGCAAATCATTGATGAGAGGATCGAGGGAATGGCAACCCATTTCAACGAGGAGATTGAAAGCCTCGAAGTGGGTCTTTATGGTCTTAGTAACCACTTTGAGGGTTTTACAGGTACATTGGATCAAGTGCAGCAGCTCCAGCAGGATTTCTTTCATTGGAGTGCGGATCGGACTAGCCAAATGCTACAGCACATGCATTTGAGCCACCCTAGGTGGGAAGGTCCGGAGTATGTGTACTAGCCCAACATCCCCGATATCGGAGTCCAAGGAGGAGTGGCATTCATGCAGCCCGACGCCACTCCTAGAAGCACCTCGAGCAATCCTTATGAGCCCTCCCAATTCCACTCCATGGATCATGATCTTCCTAGGGACGAGTGATTTCCCTATTTGATTAAACAATTTGAAACCCATGTCTGTAATAACTTAACTATGTGGATATTTGCATGTTCTATCGTTAACTGTACCCTCCGGGTACAAAATTTTCCTTATATGCTGTGCAGGTTTTGGTTTTGTGATGCAGTTACGGCGTAACCTTAGGATTAGTTACGCCGTAACCCCTGCTGCAGTAGGCAATTTTTGAAGCAACACAAAAAGGTAAGGCCTGTCCCCGGAAACGATACGCATTAGCCACCCCATGACCCACCTTCAACCTTTAGTGAGACATCTTGGGCAACCATTCAAGAGGGGAGTTTATTTCTTTCTTGATTATTTTTCATTTCTATTTTATTTTTCTTTTTTCTTCGTACAAATGGGACTTTGTACACTTCAAGTGGGGGGGATAGGAATAGAAATGAAGTGTATGATTACTTAGCTTACTTGCCCTAATTTTCTAGTTGGTTTCAAAATTTTAAGCTTATTTGAAAACAATTTTTGTCATATTTTTAACCAATCTAGAATCACATAAAGCCGAGCACACTATAACCCTTATTGCCATTGGTGAGATTTAGCCTTTCCGTTTCCCCCATTTTACCCTAATCTACTATAAATTGAGTGTGCCGATAGTATTGTAAACTTTAGAACTTGGCTTTTACATCACTTCGAGACCATAAACGAGTAGTGTATCAAGTTAGCTTGGTGCATTTGGAAAAGGCGATTTGAAAAAAGTAAATGTTTTAGGATTAAACCCAAATAGCCCATATGTGTTCACTTGTGTGCGTTTATCGATTAGTCGCATTGGCTTTTCGACCCCCGTGTTAACCCTATTTGTTGCACTCACCTTTAGTGCAAGATACCCCTAGTTACACCCTTTTAGAGCCTATCATTTCATTTTCTAACCCTTATTTTCGTTACACCCTTACACCTTAGCCTACCGTGTAGTTTTACCTTTTTACCTTGAAGCCATTGTTCACCCTAGTTTGAGGTTCAAAATAAAGTTCCTAAAAGCGCACCTCATCATTTACATCTTGCTAAAGATCATCACCCCCAAGTTATCACCTTATGCTCAGTTCAAGTGGGGGGAAATATATCATTGCATCTAAAGCATATCGTTGCATATGTAAAAAAAAATAAAAAAAAAAATAAAAAAAATTGAAGTATTAGTGCGAAAAATTATAAGCACTACATGAGTAAATTGGCATTGAAAATAATCTTCTCGATCACATTCGAAGGTTGGAAGAATAGTTCAAGAATAAATAATGGTGGATTCCGGAGGCATGTACTGACCATATGAAGATGAACCTTGAATTATTGGTAGAACGATGGCAACTCGGTTTTAAGCTAAAACTATTTGTTTTCTTTTTCCTTTTTCACCCATTAAAATATCCCATGCCTATCCTTACCCTTTTTGTCGTGAAGCATGTCTAGGTGATGCAGCGAGCAATCCTTGATGTCTTGGCCATGGATTTGGTCATGTATCATTGATTTTGTCCACTTCGCCGTGACACGTTAGTAATGACACCACCCCTAAGCCTTTGAAAATCAACCCAACATTGCTTTCTAAAATTTGTCTTAACCTTAGCTCTAGTGGTGGAGTTGTGTGTAATTGCCAAGCTTATGATAGAATACTTACTATGTCCGTGCAATTGAGTGATCACCCCGAAATTAACACTTAGAATAGGATGAGTGAGAGTGTTTTCGTTCCCATTTCGTGAGGTGTTCGGCTCTTATTAATATTCTAGCATGGAAATTAAAACTGCACATTCTTCAAGGATGTATCTTTTGCAGTCTAAATTGGTCTACTTGAGGGCAAGTAGAGTTTAAGTGGGGGGATATTTGATAACATCAAATTGTCCTGAGTTTCTAAGCGTTAATTTCCCCTATATCATCACATTTTGAGTAATTTATTAATGAAAACATCCTTATTCCTTATTATTTCATTTCAGGACACATTCGAAGTAAGGAAGCTACAATTGGACATTTTCAAAACCTATTGATTCGACAGTCTCTTAATTACGGCGTAACCAAGTGATGAAGTTACGACGCAACTAAAGATTACGAAGGCTACAACGTAACCCTCAGCTCAGGTTACGCCGTAACTACTGATAAGAACCAAATCAACAAAGACCACGGCGTAGCCCTCAGCTCAGGCTACGCCGTAATAAAGATTTACACTGGATTACAAAAGCTACGGCATAACCCTAGCTAAGGTTACGCCGTAACCAATGGATAAGCACATAAGATTGAAGGAAGTTACGGCGTAACTACCTAATAAGGTTACGCCGTAACTAGTTTGAAGCCTATAAATAGTCGATGGTTTCATCAGTTTTAGATATCTCTCTTTTCCCAAACCTTCTAGGGTTTGGGGAGATCAAAACACAGAAGAAGAAGCATGGTTTAGGAGCACTGAATAACGAAGTCCTCGTCTACGATTTCCTTTGTATTCAAGTTTGGATTCCTTTTATATTTTTCTAGAACTTATACTATGAAATCATATCATTAATTAAAGTTTGCATTTATGTTATTGTTATTCTTTATAATTCTTTATAGACATTTGCTAGTCTTTTCATAGATCGCTAGCCTTGGTAGTATTATAAGCTTGGTAGTATCTAAAGGGCTGGGAGATATGACCAACTGATCCCAATCTGATAGATAGCGAAGTATGGGAGGAATTGGCCATAGTACGACCACTTTCGTTGTGTGAATTGACCAAATGATCACTTATCAAGTGGAGGTATTTAAGAGGTTAGGAGGAATCTAAGTTCCTAACGGCCGGGTTCCCACCGTCTAGATCTAGTAGATTTGGTACTTAATGACTGCTATTAGGTTGCCGAATGATCCCGGGTGACCTGCTCATCTTGGTGAGGAATCTAAGAACCATAGGCCATGATGAATCGGCCAAAGGAGTCTGGTTATAATTAACCACTATATTGAATCTTAGTATCGGGAATCAATTCATATTTGTATTCTTTATTAAGCTTCGTTTATCTATCTCTTTTCCCTAAATTTCTAGTGTCTGTGTAAGTAGAATAATAGAATATCTATGGATTATATCAACTTTGTCATACTCATATATTATCTTATCATCTTAGTTCTTTCAAGGTCACAGCTCTCTTGGGACGATACTCGGATTTACCTAAGGCTTTACTACATCTGATCGGGTACTCTGCCCTTTAGTATGTGTTTATCCTAAGTTATCTAAGTTTTATAAATATTAAAAGCAACATGAAATAGCACATCAGCCTTGCTTTTTTTTTTCTCATCGACATGTTCATTAACACATTCATCAATATTCTCATTAACGTGTTCATTCACATTTTCACTATCTACATCAATGATCGGCGCCTTCCCTTTGTCCGTACTTCAAGCTTCGGATGCCTCGCTACCTGATGGTTCCATCAACTAAATTAAACAAGAAATTTTAGACAACAATAATTAATGTATATGTTCTTTAGACAACTAACATAAATTAATGAGTAACTAACAGTCTAACAGTTTATTCACCTTATATTGTGATAATTTCAGCCAATGAGGTTTCAAGTATATTTGAAAAATATACATATTTTATAAAAAGTCACAGGTATACAACAATGAACAATCGCTTATTAATGCATGAATTCTATAAAATGCTACAATTAGATTATAATGAACAATCGCTTAACAAAGAACAATCGCTTATTAGTGCCTTGGATCATACATAATTCTATAAAATAATATATCAAGAACAATGCTACAATTAGATTATAAGCTTAAAGTGATTATAACATAGAAGAACATAGACTTACCAATAAAAATGAAAGCTTAAAGTTATCAAAGTTGCACCAAGGCTAAATGGCAATGGAGGTTGTAAAGTTCACTTTTTTAGTAGAGAAGATGATATATTTAGGGTTAAGCCATTTAATTTTTTGGGTAAAGGGGTTAAGCCAGCATTTAGTTCCCAAGGCCGAATAAACAAATCGTGAATAATTGAATATTTTGACGTTTGGTTGTCCCAAATTATTTTCAACTTTGATCCCTCATTTTAGTAATTTAGTAATTAGCAGTATATCCATAAATAATATATATTATAATTAATGAAAATGTTATACGGTTCGGTTTTCATGGTTCGGTTTTAATAACAAAACCGAAACCGAACCGAAAATTCGGTTATATGAAAAGTAAAAAACAAAACCATCGGTTTTTAGTTTTGGTCGGTTATTTTGGTTCGGTTTTTTCGGTTTTCGGTTCGGTTTCGGTTATTTCGGTTTTTTTTGCTCACCCCTACTTAGTTGCACTCTCAAAAAGACCACTTTTCTACCAAAAACCATCATTAGGTATCCCCACTCCTTGTAGTTGGACATTTAAGTCACATACCATTTAAGATATCCGAGGGAAGTCAAAACCTTAAGATTTATAGGTACTAGACCTTAAAAGAGCATAATCACCTCACCACTATCTTTGTCTGACAGACGGATCCCTGGTTTATTACCAGACGGATCCCTAGTGAGAAGGAACCGTGGGATCCGGGGTCTACAGAACAACCTATGATCAGCTTTTCTTCCAAATTAAAACTCTCTTTGGTAGTCTAAACACTTTTACTTACCATTTAATGACTTCTTAGAATAGAACAACACCATAGTTGACCTTAGTGCATGCCAAAATTCTTAGTGGTCAAGAATTTAATTCATTAACTCAACTTTATTCTTTATAAACCAAGCACTCTTAGGAGCTTAAGCCACCATTTATACCACAATCCAAAAATCAGTAGTTAAGATTTCTATCACACCCTCTCCTTCACTATGACTAAAGCATCTAGCAAGAAATCTTCAACCAAAGGTTCATCCAAAAAGAATGCTCATATGGTTCATGAGATATCATCCACCGAATCATCACCCGTAAGAAGTCCAAATGCTAGAATCCCCCCTCAACAAACACAATCAACAATAGCTAAAAGAACCGCTAGAATTAGCATTCGACCTTTTGAGTTGGAAAAAGATTCATCAAGCACTAAACCAAACGCACCTAGATCTAGTAGAACACCCAAGCCTTCATTTATAGAACCTAGACTACATTCCTTCTTGAACCTCTTTCTCATCCTAATCTCTACTCATTAGAAGACTCACCACCAAGGACTTCCCATTCACCAACCTTCTCGCTAAATAGGGAACCACATTCATCACCAAATGGTCTATCTTTGGAGACAAGGAATCACCAAAGATCTAACAATATAGAGGACTTTCCATCTCCACCACCAACTCGTGCATCGTCACCCTCATTTTTATTAGAACCACATCCTATGTTGCTCAACTCACCTTCACAAGTTCCACCATCCTTTGTGGAGCCTCCTCAAAACATCCCACCTCCTCTGGTTCCTAGTCATGACAATAATTGCTCTAATTGTCAACTCACGCAAGGACTTGTTCAAGAAGTACGAAATGAGTTGCATTTCATGTTTAATCATCTCCTTGAACGATTGGACCAAATCAACAAGTCTACTCATCCTTAGATTTCAAGCACATTGATGCTTTTTAGGTTTCCATCACTTCTTAGAATAAGTAGAAAATGTATATTGACATGATCACACTTTAGAGATATGTAGATCATTTCTCATATTTTTATTGAATGAAATTAAATGTTATATGCCATATTGTCTTGAGAATATGTTTGGTGCCTTAATACAAATAAGTCGTAAAAACGTTTATTTATATTTTACGATCTTCTAATGTTTTGTCGATAACAAATGTAAAATCATTTTAACGAAACAAATAAATTTCGTAAATAGTTTGAGCCAATAGTTTGCTAAGACACTTACATTCTCATATAAAACACTAAACAAGTAATAGTGTTTTCATGTTATAGAAATGCATATGTATAACAACTAGTGTTTACATATACTTATATATATACTTAGTATATATTGTAATGGGTAATGTAATGGGTAAAAATCTAAGTACATGACCCATTGACTAGATACATTGAATGTAGTTGGGTTAAAACCAAAGTTCGTGACCGATACCCATGGAGCATGATCCATAACCCATGACCCATTACATGACATCATGCATGAAGTCATGATGGGTATTATCCATAACCCATGGAGCTAACCCATGACCCATTGACTAGATGCATTGCATCTTCTAGATATATTGTATCTATTTGGATACCCATGGTCCAAATTCTATGACCCATGACCCATTATCCATGACCTATAACCCATTTAGGAGGAGCATCCTACGGATCCCCCAGTTTACACTAGACGAATACCTCATGTAAGGGATCCGTGGGATCCGGGGAACAATAGTGATTTTTGTCTATAAATAGTGAGCCATTTCTCCATTGTAACTCACCCCTTTCACACATGTTTTCTCTTAGTGTTGTAAACTCTCTAACCTCAGATCCAAAGGATCTTTCTATGTAGTTTTGTGTTTATGTGATTCTCTAGGTTCCTTTTAAAGGCGAGATCATCACCTCTTGAAGTCAAGCAAGCTCAAGTCCATGGGTTGCCAAGCTTCGTCATCATCAAGACTACTGATATTATCTTGTTGATAGTTCTTTCCTCTCTTATTAGAAGTGTTGTGTTGAAGACATAGGTGAAAGACGTCTAAAGGGTCAAGTCGAAGGCATTAGTGAAAGGTGCCTAAGATCCGTGTCAAAGGCATTAGTGAAGGGTGCCGAAGGTCCATATTGAAGGCATTAGTGAAGATTGCTTAGGTGTCGTGTCAAAGGCATTAGTGAAAGGTGCCTAGGTCGTACATTCGATATAATACATCGATGTACAAGATAGATTAGTTTGGGTCAAAGGATATTGATATCCTTGTTGATGTTGTAATAAGGAGTGGATCTCCTTTGGGATAGGTGTTGTGTAGTGTTGGGTAGTAGTTCCTCCTTTGTAATGGAACTCGGTATCTAGCCTGGGATAAAGTGCGGCGGCGGCGTTGTGACAGGTTGGTTCTACCTTGGAAGAACCGGTGTCTAACCTTGTACGGATAAAGAGTAGGCGACATTGTGAAGGCTTCTCAGCCACAAGGAGTTTGTGTTGTGTAGTGATTACGAACTCTCGAGTAGGTGACTCGGGGAGTGAAGTAGGGCAAGGAAGGTGTCCTTGTAGCCGAACCACTATAAATACTTGCGTTCTGGTTTTGTGCTTCTTACTCTTTATCTTTGCTTTACTTATTTATATGCTTATCTAGCAACATCCAACACACACATTTAAATAGATTGACATAAGTCGATCTAAATAGTTTAAAACAAAGTTTTAATCGACAAAACTATTCAACCCCCCTTCTAGTTTTCCACAAATTGGTATTAGAGCTTCGGTTTAATTCCACTATAGGTTACCTAGTCTTAAACCACTCTTAGTTGCGGAATTAAGTAAGGCGGAAATGTGTATGCTATGTTATAGAGTAAACTATGCCTTGTGCTATATGAAAACTATGTGATAATGTTTTATAGTTATAGTGCTATTGTGTAATTGACGTAGGTCCATGGCGGACCATATGTGTATAGGTGGATAGATCACCATGAATGTTTTATGATTGTGTAGTTACGTGTTTAGAATTGGTTTGGTGTATGTAATGAAAGTCCATGACGGACTAAATGTGTTAAGTTATAGAACATCGTACACTTTGGTAGTGTCGGTAAATATATATATGATAGTGTAAAATGTACATTATTGTATTGATGTGATTGATATTTATAATTCGTTCACCGTGGATGGTGACGATAGGTGTGAAATGATTTTGTGCTTATTTGTTATAGAAATCATAATGAGACTTGAGTAAGATGAGGTATGACTCGTGTTGTGTTAATGACCAACTTATGGTCTTATTATGCGAATGGCTATCGGATAGCCAATATGGTGGTATTAGAGATGGGGTAATTGTAAGTCATAGAACATAGTAACTAAACTTAAATGTTAATAGATAATAAATGTGTTATAATGTAATATTAATGTGTGTTGTAACACACGAGTAAATGTGAAGTGGAAATTGACACATAATAGTTAAGTGTCTAAGAATGCAAAGTTATAGAATGATATTAAAAGATGGAAATGAAATAGCTTACTTACTAATAATTAAAATGAGACATGTGGAAAAATGTGGGGAAGAATGCTTAATAGTTGATGACCTAAGTAGGGTCTAAATGTGGAATAAAATATTATGGCCAAGTGCTAATTAAATCAAAAAGCGATAAGCTAAAATATACGAAAAAGATTATGAGATTAGTGATATAATAAAACACGACAAGAATGTGTTAAAGTTATAGAACGTGTAAAAGGAAATATTTGAAAGATAATGAGTGTGATTCAAATGAACCTATAAGGTTTATGTAGATTAAGTCAAATAGACTAAAGATGGTAATAGTAAAATGTGGGAATGGTCAGCGAGGGTTGACGAATCAATGAAAATGAAATGATTAAACACATAGTGAATGTGTGTCAAATGAAGCGAGGGCTTTAAGCCTATGAAATTAATGGTTAAAATAAAATGGATGTGATAGTATATATGATAAAATAATAATAGCTTGGATCCTATATATTGTTATAGTATGATGTTACAGGCCACTCGAAAGATGTTATAGTTATTATTATAAAATCCTACGGGATATATGATAGTAATCCTTAGGGATATGTTATAGTGAATCCTACGGGATATGTTACAGAACGAGTTGGCAAGAGAAATTTAAATTGCCTCCACAGGCAAAGATAGCCTATATCCTCGGCATGTGAGATGGCTCATATGGGAATTGTTATAGTAAAAGGGATCCAATACTAAGAAATGAGAACTTTGAAAGTTAAAATGTGTTATGAACATGTATTAGCGTTATGTCAGAAGTATAGGTAGGATGGTTTATAATCCCCTTATTTAATTGGATTGTGACGCCTTTTCATTTAAGTAGAAATTATGAATCCTGAACTTCTGAGTTTATATTTCTTGATTTACATTGTTTGGTGATT
>OU343225.1:235968733-236016279 GCA_910596185.1 Chrysanthemum makinoi | reverse complement strand
GGTAAACTATGCCTTGTGCTATATGAAAACTATGACAAATGTTTATAGTTATAGTGCTATTGTGTAATTTGACGTAGGTCCATATAATTTATGGTGCGATAGGTGTATAGATCAACAATGAATGTTTTATGATTGTGTAGTTACGTGTTTAGAATTGGTCGGTGTATGTAATGAAAGTCCATGACGGACTAAATGTGTTAAGTTATAGAACATCGTACACTTTGGTAGTGTCGGTAAATATATATATGATAGTGTAAAATGTACATTATTGTATTGATGTGATTGATATTTATAATCCGTTCACCGTGGATGGTGACGATAGGTGTGAAATGATTTTGTGCTTATTTGTTATAGAAATCATAATGAGACTTGAGTAAGATGAGGTATGACTCGTGTTTTGTTAATGACCAACTTATGGTCTTATTATGCGAATGGCTATCGGATAGCCAATATGGTGGTATTAGAGATGGGGTAATTGTACGTCATAGAACATAGTAACTAAACTTAAATGTTAATAGATAATAAATGTGTTATAATGTAATATTAATGTGTGTTGTAACACACGAGTAAATGTGAAGTGGAAATTGACACATAATAGTTAAGTGTCTAAGAATGCAAAGTTATAGAATGATATTAAAAGATGGAAATGAAATAGCTTACTTACTAATAATTAAAATGAGACATGTGGAAAAATGTGGGGAAGAATGCTTAATAGTTGATGACCTAAGTAGGGTCTAAATGTGGAATAAAATATTATGGTCAAGTGCTAATTAAATCAAAAAGCGATAAGCTAAAATATACGAAAAAGATTATGAGATTAGTGATATAATAAAACACGACAAGAATGTGTTAAAGTTATAGAACGCGTAGAAGGAAATATTTGAAAGATAATGAGTGTAATTGAAATGAGCCTATAAGGTTTACATGTAGATTAAGTCAAATAGACTAAAGATGGTAATAGTAAAAATGTGGGAATGGTCAACGAGGGTTGACGAATCAATGAGAAAATGAAATGATTAAACACATAGTGAATGTGTCAATATGAAAGGCGGGCTTTTAAGCCCTATGAAATTGTAATGGTTAAAATAAAATGGATGTGATAGTATATATGATAAAATAATAATAGCTTGGATCCTATATATTGTTATAGTATGATGTTACAGGCCACTCGAAAGATGTTATAGTTATTATTATAAAATCCTACGGGATATATGATAGTAATCCTTAGGGATATGTTATAGTGAATCCTACGGGATATGTTACAGAACGAGTTGGCAAGAGAAATTTAAATTGCCTCCACAGGCAAAGATAGCCTATATCCTCGGCATGTGAGATGGCTCATATGGGAATTGTTATAGTAAAAGGGATCCAATACTAAGAAATGAGAACTTTGAAAGTTAAAATGTGTTATGAACATGTATTAGCGTTATGTTGGAAGTATAGGTAGGATGGTTTATAATCCCCTTATTTAATTGGATTGTGACGCCTTTTCATTTAAGTAGAGAAATTATGAATCACCAAACTACGAGTTTATATTTCTTGATTTACATTGTTTGGTGATTCAAGAATTGGGATGGGATACTTACTTGCACAATGATAATGAATAGTAATTAATTACTTGATTGAGAACACTAATCCCATCCCAATTCTTCATCATTGTGCAAGTAATATAAACTCATAGTAATTAATTACTATTCATTGATTAGTGTTCTCAATCAAGTAATTAATTACTAGTCATCATCATTGTGCAAGTAAGTATCCCTAATTATATTTAATTGTGAATTGAAGAGTTAGGGTTCATGTACCTAAGTTGGGGGTTTTGGGCAATTATGTTTTTAAGCACTAATTAAGATATTATAGATTAATTGGGTGAAACCCCTTTTGATTAAATTGGAGTAAATGGGTAAATTGAATATGATCATATTATGATCATAAGGTTTGATTATAAAAGAACTATAATAATCTTGGAAGAATTGTATTATAGGTAAAAATTGAGTAATCTGTGGGTTGAATCATCACATAATCAATATATGATTATATGATGATTAAAAGGTATTTATGAAAGCCAAATGGTTGTGTAAACCATAACTTTGACTAATTGATGATGTTTTAAGTGTATCATGAATATGTGTTAAGGATGTTAGCTTTGGATGATGTTGATGATGGAGATGATGGAAGATGATGATAATCTCATAATAGCTTAGGTTGGCTAGCTAAGGTAAGTAACTTGGTTACTATGTGTTTGATATGAAATTATTATAGTATGTGATTACGATGTTGTGCTAAGTGGTTAAAGATACTTTAAAGGTGTGTTGACCTTGATACTTGATATTGAATCGCTAAGGTATGTGTAGATGTCTTATGTGCTAATTGAATAGTTGCGCGTTATGATTATATATTGTGATGTATATACTACAATGATTATATTAAACATGTATTAGCCAATTACTTACTAAGCGTAATCGCTTACATGTTATAGTTGTTATGTTCTTGTAGGTTCATGTGTATTGGAAGTGCTAAGGCTTGGATTGGATGTTGATTCATGGTTGATCAAGGAAGTTGCTAATATGTAATATTAGGAGCTAGGTAGATACCGAGCTTGTGTGATGAGTTTGTTCCCTCGAGAGTCTTTTATAGTTTTGTAAAGGTATTATCAACCAACAAGTATGGTCATGGTTGTCATAGTATTTTGGAGTGTTTGGATTAAAGTATATGATGCGCGTACGAAGCGCGTTCGGGGTCAAAGGAACTTCCTTTTCTTCGAACAAGTTTTTCAACCACCTAGGTAGTGAACCTAATCATTGTAGCGTAGTATTGGGTAAGCCTCGGGGATTGATATCGTTCTCTAGGGGAATAGGAATGCTAGCAAGAAATGTATTATGAGAAGGTAGGGGTTGAGGATGATTCTTTTTTACCTTTTTATTTGTTTTTTAGAAAGCT
Source organism: Chrysanthemum makinoi (assembly GCA_910596185.1). Classification (NCBI taxonomy): domain Eukaryota; kingdom Viridiplantae; phylum Streptophyta; class Magnoliopsida; order Asterales; family Asteraceae; genus Chrysanthemum; species Chrysanthemum makinoi. Next base: position 236,013,339 of record OU343225.1, on the reverse strand, counting down.
AAGGTAAAATCTCAGGGCAATTGGTTTGGGGTTTGGTATTTCTACCGATGACTCTACTTATCTAATTATCTAATGGTCTATTACTACGGGTAGCTATGTCTATTTGATGTGTACTCGTATGATGATTAAAAATGTGTTTACCTAGATACTATTACTCCCTAGTTATCTTTTATTGGTCGTTTGAATTGTCACACCTTATCTTAACGCTGTATTCCTAAAGGCGTAGGGTATGTGTAGTCCCTAACTCTCAGGGTTACCTTCGGTTTAGCATACAAAATTCGCAAACCCTTAAGTTATTTCATTCATAAGCCTCACTTTCACAAGGCATACTCAAGCATTAAACACAACGAATGATGCCTAGTTACACTCCTACACCAATTACAATTAAAATAAGAAACAACCTAACAATAATCAATAACTAGGTTTCGTAGATCTAAGCAAACACACAAGAAATTTAGCTAGACATGGTGAACAAGCAAGCATACACACAATCAATTGAAGACATAATGATACTTGGATTAAAATACTTATCTCGATGTGTAAAATAGGGTTTGGGACCCTAAGATACTGTCCAAATCGGACTACAAACGTTTAAAGTTTTTTCTCCAAAAGTAAACCTTTAAATGCGTAAAATCGAATTCCATATATAGATTTACACTTGCAACGGCGTCACCTTTTGGATGGGACGCCGTCAGTCAGCCGTCATTAGAGTTTTCGCTTGGCCAAGTCATCGGGGACGACGTCACCTTAGAGTTGTGATGCCGTCCTTCGGGGACGTCGTCTTGATTTTGGATCGGGCCGTCGAGATGAAAAGTCGAGTGACGCACTTCTTCTTTCAAAAGCCTAACGCCAAGTTATATGCAAAAATTCCATGAGCCGTATGGTGCATGTTTTGATCAAGTCTCTATATAGGGATGACGCCTTTGATGGGATGCCGCCGTTCGCTTGTAGCATTGAGTGCTTCGATCTTGACTTTTCCATTTTCTTCATGTATTCGCTCCTTTTTGTCCAAATGTGCTTCATTCTAGCATTTTGCTTCCAAGAGACCTAAAAAGTGAAAAAGAATGAAATTAAGCAGTAATGGATATAAAAGTGGTTGATTAAGGGCTTAAATGACCCCCTAAAAGTGTACGTTTTAAATCCTTATCAAATACCCCTACACTTGGTATTTGCTTGTCCTCAAGCAAATGTGCTTTTGACCAATCAATTTATAAGCTAGGGGTCATGAAGCATGGGTTTAGAATAATTCATAACAAGTAAAAGCACTTCAATAGTCATAACAAGCACGAAAATTATATACTAGCACCTTACAAGGGGTGTTTGGATTCTCTCATCTCTCGGGTTTATATGAAATATAATAAATGGAAATGGAAGATAAACACTCATTACCTGGCATAGTACATAGATTACCATAAGCTTGAGACTAGATCAAACCTCCACCACTTTGGCGTAAGCACCTAGGAACAACTATCTAAGAGGTCTTTGCAAGGGTTGTAACGTAATGTCACACCCCCAATTTACCTGTTTTACAGCGGAATGGAATTCCTGGGGATTGACTGTCATAGCATCACAATCAAGCTTATATTGAACGACCTAAAGTGTCGTTTGGAAAATACATCGCTTGATTTAATAAAACAATCAGAGTTTACAAAGATAGGTCCCAATTGAAAATCATCTTGTGCGGAAAATAAGTTGTTACAATTCAAACGATGTTTTACAAAGATGTAAAACCTAAGTGAGACGCGTCGCCACCACGACTCCATGAGGTGTCCAAATGCATGCCATGAAGTGTATGCCTTAGATACCCGAGATAAAACATGCTAAAAGTGTCAACACAAAGGTTGAGTGAGTTCATAGAGTTTGTGTTGAAATGTAAAGCCTTTCAAAATCGCTTATGCAAAGCAAAGGCATCGTAAATCGCTGAAATGTAAAGACTTTCAAAATCGATTATGTAGCAAAGGCATTGTAAATCCACTCAGGTTCCAAGTCCCATACAAACTTGCAACCCTGTGTTCACAACCCACGCCGAATATGTAGAGTTTATGTTTAAACATAAATCGTCAAATGAATTCACAAAATAGTGCATGGCTCAATGTATCGAATCGTTTATAAAGAAAGGCTTTGTAAATCCACCAGCCCAAGTCCCCATACAAAACTTGCAACCTGTGTGTTCACAACCCATTGCCAAAATGTATATAGTTTATGATCAAGTGCATGATGTCAAATGAATTCACAATATAGTACCTAACTCGACGTAGAACAATAGCACATAATCAAATAGTACTTAACTCAACGTGAGAACAATAGCACATAATCAATAGCACTTAACTCAATTTATCAGTAGTCAACTGATTTTGAACGTTATACGACGAAAATCGTATAGCACGCAAACAAGAACAATTTATATAGTATAACCTTTGATTTAGAAACAATGGTAATCATGATAGATTTTAGCCTTAAAAATCTAAAGTACTTGTGAAAAATAGTTAAGCATGTATCTCCCCAAAAACAGTTTATGAAAACAAGTAAAAGCAGGGCCAATACGTAAACTCACTTGGTCAAAATGACAAAGAGTGAGTACACCGAGGTATAATGATGATGCTATCCGTACCTAGTACCAATGATATGATCTGATATGAGTTGCAATGTAATGTTATGCATGCATTTCAGATGTTATTTATACCATTTACGAGTTTTGAAAATATTACTCGTCTTTAAAAATACTCTTTTGACGTCTTGACCCTTCAAAATGACTTTACATGTTTTTACATTAAAATGTCATCCTATAATGGTTTTATAATGATTTTTGGTGAAATTTACACTTTTCGTCGCAAAACAATGTCGTCGGAAATATCATGAAATTAACAAAATGGCTCGAAAAATAGTCGAAACGGTGTACGCCGACCGTTAGAGAACGAACTCGACGGTTTTGGAAAGTTTGTATCGATATCTAGAAGTTTCAGTTCAGAAGTTTTCGTCCAAAAGGTCTCGATCATAAAGATATTAAGGGGTGAAGTTGGTGATTTTCGCTAATTGTGTGCAGAAAAATTAGTTACGCAAGTTTATGAAAAGTGCATATCTTTGTCGCTTTCAAACCGCTTTTCACGCTTTATACGCCCTTAGCTTCAGATCAAGTAAACTAATATATTTTTGAGAAGTCAAATAATTTGTAGCTTAAGGCTCGTTTTGACTCGGACAAAATAAATATAGTATGCTGAAATTTCTGAAAATAATATTTTCCGTCGTCAAACTTGTAAAATCCATAACTTTCTCGTTATAACTCCGTTTTATTCCGTTCAAGCGGCCACGGATTCGTTTTAAAGTATATTTTCTAAATATCAAGGCCAAAAATTTGTGCCTACTGTCGGATTTTCCAGAAAAACAAAATAAGGACAGACCACTTTTAATATTTGTCGAAAATAGTTTTTCTCGTACTAAACCTATTCCAATCCCTTCAAATCAACTCCAAAACTAATCTAATCCTACCATACACCTTCTTAGGGTGTCATGGGTTCCTAGACATCATCAAGACCAACATATACCAAGGGGATAATTATAGGATGACCTTATATATATATCTCTAAAATCAATGGAAAAATGGTATAAACAACACAAGTCTTGCATGCTTGCTCCAAAAATGAAAAGATAAATATGAGATGATAAGGAAACATGAAAAATGAAAGAAACATGCTTACAAGTATTATGATGAGGTGCAAAGAACCAAGGTTTAACCTAAACACCCTAGGTTTTTATTTCAAAACCTTGATTAAGAGTGTATGCTAGATTGTTATAAACTTGATCTTGTAAAATTTTTGTGATCCCTTCTAAACCCTTTATATGGCCGGATTTTTAGAGAGAAGAAATACCAAGGGAGAACTTTGCTATCTTGAAAATTTAGATGAATGAAAATGAAGTGAAGACTAAGTGAAGTGTATATCTATACAACATTAAAAATTCAACCAACTTAAAGATACATCCCCCCCCCAAGGCCGGTTTTGGGGGGATTGTGTCTACTATATGTTTTTTTTTTTTCTCTTTTATTTATACATTATGTATATACTTGTAATTATTGTAAGAAAATGTAAGTAAATTGTATGTAGTTAATAATACTTGTAAGGTAAATGACAACTTTGTGATACAAGTAAATTTTTAATAGATCAAAATAGAGTATAATGATATTATAAAAATTGTAAAAATATATTCCTTAAAAAATTTGAGTGATAAATTAATTATCGAGTAATTTTTAAGAAAAACGTCGTAATAATATAAATTTTACAATTTATATACGAAATAAATTTAAAACACTAGGTAAACTCAAAATATAGTTTTTATGAACTAAATGTAAGTATAAAAATACGTCGGGATCATTTTTGAAAGTAACGGATTAAATATACAAAATAATAACTCACGCGATAAGGATTATTAAACATAAAATTACTTGAAAGTGAAACAAAATGTCATGAATAAACTAATGAGATGCAAATGATGTCAATAAAATGTAGACTACTCATAGTCCATATGAAATGTACGTGATGTCATGATCATGAATTCGCCGCTAAACCTCCAAGGTTACGCGAATTTGAAACACGTAAACCAAGTTTACGATAAATGTTGAAATAATGAGACATGAATTGTGTCAAGAAATGACCTGAAAGTACGGATTGTCACATTCGCCCATCCAAAAAGGAATTCAGTCCCCGAATTCAATCGTTGTTAGGTCTAACGGGTTTAGGGTTTGATGGGGCAAGCCTTCCCATTCTCGAGCAAAACCTCAAAAGACTTTTGGTAACCGATTTTACTTAATCCCACAACTCATCAAACAAGAACTGCCATACGATTAGGCTAAATCGGTTTAGGTAACAACTTGTTTCTAGCTCGATCTTTGCAACTCATCAAACAAGATCTGTCACGCGGATCAAACCGAAACAAGTGGTTTGAAGAAATCTTTTGAAAATTTGGCTCGATTACGGAATTGCTTACACATATAAGCCTACTACTCCCTTCATTGCATGATTCTTCCTAAATTAGACATAGGTGATCAGGCTATGTATAATTTAGGAGTAACTATGCAATGCTTGGACTAATCGACTCATATGTTGTTTGGTGTTGAGTCAAATGATGTTAAAATTGTGATGAACATCGAGGAGAGAAGACATGGAGAAGTGTCGTTAAAATGATAGTTAAAGTAAAAAGAATTAAAATCCTCGTAAATGATAACAAATCGGAAAGAAAATAAAGTACAATAGATGAGAATATTTTACAACGAGTAGTTTAGCAAAAGTAGTACATCTTAGGTTATAAAGATTCGGATACGATGGAAGACATAAACTTAGTACGCACATGATACATAAGGAGAAATAAGATGTTAGTTTCCAATTTCTTCAGCTTCTCTGTTGTTGTGACCATGACGAGCTCCTCCTCCTCCTTCTAACATATATACATTCCCATGAGCACCTTCGACTTGTTGACCTTGGTTTTGAGGACATTGATTCCGATAGTGTCCTTGCTCCCTACATCCGAAGCATGTGACTACTGCTTTGCCCTTACGTTCTTAGCAAGGTGTCCTACTTTGTGACAGTTTAAAACATATACCACATGGACCATTATGATGTAGCTGCATTGGCGGCATCGGGTAAGTTTCCTGATAAGCTCTTCCCCTGGTTGGTGCAAAGAACATAGACCCGGCGACTTCTTGTCTTCTATTATGTTGTTGGTGATGGTTAGTGTTATGGTTTTGGTTGTCGTTATCATAACCTCCTTGGTCGTCTTCCCATTTTCTTTTGTTGTTGTTGATTTGGTTATCGTCGTTGTCGTTGTTGTTTTGGTTATTGTTGTAGTTGGTGCGGTTGTTGGGGTTGTTGTTGTTTGGTTGTGTTGGTGTACTTGCTCTCTTCACTACCCGAGCCATGAGCTTTTGAGTCAATCGAATAGCTTCCTCAATCGCTTATGGTCAAGAAGTCACGCCTCCTTGAATAATTTCGAAGTCCTTCAATGAAAGCCTCCAGAGCTTCTCATTATCTCAAACCATAGATGGGCATAACACGGCCAATTCTTGGAATCTCCGAATATAAGTGTCGATATCATACCCAATAGTTTTTAGTTCATAGAACTCCGTTTCCAACTTTTTCACTTCCGTTCGAGGACAAAACTTCTTAGTCACCAAACCCTTAAATTGCTCCCAAGTAAGCTTGAAAGCATTCTCCATTCCAATAGGTTGAGCATATGAATTCCACCACGACAATGCTCCATCGAGTAATGTACTTGTAGCAAATTTGACCTTACTATCATCCGGGCAATTACAAAGCAAAAACACGGATTCCAATTTTTCAAACCATCGAACCATGGTCTGGCCCTCGTACTCTAAACTTAGGGATCTCCACTCTTGAAATCCTTGTAAGAACAACTTAACTCCGGTCCTCCTGCATTTCCAGAAGAGCAAGAAGCTTCCAGCGGCTTCAGCAGCACCGCGGTCTCGCAGCAGCAGCCATCGTTTCCCTTTCAATCCTTAATGCCTTCGCTACACTATCCCTTACCAACTTTTGAATAGCCGCGGTCATTACAGGTGTGGCTTTCTTTCTGCCATAATCTTCAAAATAAGAGGAAAGTGGTGAGACGAGCAAAATCCGATGTTAATAATAAACGCCCAAAAAATGTGATAAGAAATGATAAATTTGAGGTTATTTTTCAAAATGATCGACGGTTTCCGAAAAGATGGGTTATGAGGTGTTGTGAGTGCTTCAATGTATGATGGTTTAGAGACTTAATGTGTGAATAAAGTGTAACTCGACATGTTAGTGGTGAAGCAAAGGAATGAGAGCGACTTCGCCCTATATAAAAGTTTATCTCGGCATTCGGCGTTATCGGTGATGAGTCAATTGATGTAAAGATTGTGATAGGGAATAACAAGGAATTCTCCACATTAGAGTATGAGGAAAGGATAATGGGATGGGTATATAAGGGCATCCATGTGACGTATATAAAATGAAAGTAAATAACTCTAAAAATGTACGATAAACCGCATGTAGAGTGAACATGCACCTATGATGAAATGATGAGATGCTATGATAATGTAGTTATAGTCTAGGGTCAATGATGCAACCTAGTTATCTATAACCGAAGCTCGATGCCAATCATCACACCCCCAATTTACTGCTTTACAAATGAATGGAATTCTCGGGATCGACTGTCATAGCATCACAATCACAGTTATATTGAACGACCTAAAGTGTCGTTTTGGAAAATACATCGCTTGATTTAATAAAACAATCAGAGTTTACAAAGATAGGTCCCAATTGAAAATCATCTTGTGCGGAAAATAAGTTGTTACAATTCAAACGATGTTTTACAAGATGTAAACCCAAGTGAGACGCGTCGTCACCACGACTCCATGAGGTGTCCAAATGCATGCCATGAAGTGTATGCCTTAGATACCTGAGATAAAACATGCTAAAAGTGTCAACACAAAGGTTGAGTGAGTTCATAGAGTTTGTGTTGAAAGGTAAAGACTTTCAAAATCGCTTATGCAAAGAAAGGCATCGTAAATCGCTGAAATGTAAAGACTATCAAAATCGATTATGTAGCAAAGGCATTGTAAATCCACTCAGCCCAAGTCCCGCCATACAAAACTTGCAACCTGTGTGTTCACAACCCACTGCCAGAATATGTAGAGTTTATGTTTAAACAGAAATCGTCAAATGAATTCACAAAATAGTGCATGGCTCAATGTATCAAAATCGTTTATGCAGAAAGGCTTTGCAAATCCACTCAGGCCCAAGTCCTTCCATACAAAACTTGCAACCTGTGTGTTCACAACCCATTGCCAAAATGTATATAGTTTATGATCAAGTGCATGATGTCAAATGAATTCACAATATAGTACCTAACTCGACGTAGAACAATAGCACATAATCAATAGTACTTAACTCAACGTAGAACAATAGCACATAATCAATAGCACTTAACTCAATTTATCAAGAGTCAACTGATTTAGAACGCTATACGACGAAGTACCGCAGAGTTAACGCAAACAAGAACAATTTATATAGTATAACCTTTGATTTAGAAACAATGGTAATCATGATAGATTTTAGCCTTAAAAATCTAAAGTACTTGTGAAAAATAGTTAAGCATGTATCTCCCCAAAACAGCTTATGAAAACAAGTAAAAGCATGGGCTACGAAACTCACTTGGTAAACTGACGAAATGACAAGAGTGAGTACACCGAGGTTTAATGTGATGCGTTATCCGGTACCTAGTACCAATGATATGATCTCGATATGAGTTGCAATGTAATGTTATGCATGCATTTCAGTATGTTATTTATACCATTTACGAAGTTTTGAAAATATTACTCGTCGTCGTTAAAAATACTCTTTTGACGTCTTGACCCTTCAAAAATGACTTTACATGTTTTTACATTAAAATGTCATCCTATAATGGTTTTATAATGATTTTTGGTGAAATTTACACTTTTCGTCGCAAAACAATGTCGTCGGAAATATCATGAAATTAACAAAATGGCTCCGGAAAATAGTCGTAACGGTGTACGCCGACCGTTAGAGAACGAACTCGACGGTTTTGGAAAGTTTGTATCGATATCTAGAAGTTTCGTTCGAAGTTTTCGCCCAAAAGGTCTCGATCATAAAGATATTAAGGGGTGAAGTTGGTGATTTTGGCTAATTGTGTGCAGAAAATTAGTTACGGCAAGTTTATGAAAAGTGCATATCTTTGTCGTTTCAAATCCGTTTTCTACGTTTTATACGCCCTTAGCTTCAGACGAAGTAAACTAATATATTTTGAGAAGTCGAAATAATTTGTGAAGCTTAAGGCTCGTTTTTGACTCGGACAAAATAAATATAGTATGCTGAAATTTCTGAAAATAATATTTTCCGTCGTCAAACTTGTAAAATCCATAACTTTCTCGTTATAACTCCGTTTTATTCCGTTCAAGCGGCCACGGATTCGTTTTAAAGTATATTTTCTAAATATCAAGGCCAAAAATTTGTGCCTACTGTCGGATTTTCCAGAAAAACAAAATAAGGACAGACCACTTTTAATATTTGTCGAAAATAGTTTTTCTCGTACTAAACCTATTCCAATCCCTTCAAATCAACTCCAAAACTAATCTAATCCTACCATACACCTTCTTAGGGTGTCATGGGTTCCTAGACATCATCAAGACCAACATATACCAAGAGGATAATTATAGGATGACCTTATATATATATATCTAAAATCAATGGAAAAATGGTATAAACAACACAAGTCTTGCATGCTTGCTCCAAAAATGAAAAGATAAATATGAGATGATAAGGAAACATGAAAAATGAAAGAAACATGCTTACAAGTATTATGATGAGGTGCAAAGAACCAAGGTTTAACCTAAACACCCTAGGTTTTTATTTCAAAACCTTGATTATGAGTGTATGCTAGATTGTTATAAACTTGAGCTTGAAAAATTTTTGTGATCCCTTCTAAACCCTTTATATGGCCGGATTTTTAGAGAGAAGAAATACCAAGGGAGAACTTTGCTATCTTGAAAATTTAGATGAATGAAAATGAAGTGAAGACTAAGTGAAGTGTATATCTATACAACATTAAAAATTCAACCAACTTAAAGATACATCCCCCCCCCAAGGCCGGTTTTGGGGGGATTGTGTCTACTATATGTTTTTTTTTTTTCTCTTTTATTTATACATTATGTATATACTTGTAATTATTGTAAGAAAATGTAAGTAAATTGTATGTAGTTAATAATACTTGTAAGGTAAATGACAACTTTGTGATACAAGTAAATTTTTAATAGATCAAAATAGAGTATAATGATATTATAAAAATTGTAAAAATATATTCCTTAAAAAATTTGAGTGATAAATTAATTATCGAGTAATTTTTAAGAAAAACGTCGTAATAATATAAATTTTACAATTTATATACGAAATAAATTTAAAACACTAGGTAAACTCAAAATATAGTTTTTATGAACCAAATGTAAGTATAAAAATACGTCGGGATCATTTTTGAAAGTAACGGATTAAATATACAAAATAATAACTCACGCGATAAAGATTATTAAACATAAAAATTACGCGTTGAAAGTGAAACAAAATGTCATGAATAAACTAATGAGATGCAAATGATGTCAATAAAATGTAGACTACTCATAGTCCATATGAAATGTACGTGATGTCATGATCATGAATTTACCGCCTAAACCTCCAAGGTTACGCGAATTTGAAACACGTAAACCAAGTTTACGATAAATGTTGAAATAATGAGACATGAATCGTGTCAAGAAATGACCTGAAAGTACGGATTGTCACACGTAAGGCTTATGGTAGGGAAACAAAGGGTTCGTTGGATAGGCGATATTCAGTGGTGGCAAGTCAAAAATCTTATGTTACAAGCATGAAAAGCGTGGCGTTGTTAAGCCAAGACTCGACTCACTAACTCTAGATAACTTGAAACAAACTTATATAAATTTAAAGACATAAACATAAAGATAGATGTAGGATGGTAGCCCGTATGTTTTCTTCACTTTTTCATTTTTTTTAACACTCTCTTTTCCCTTTTTTTTTGCATACATTTTTACTCTACCATCCTCTAAGATAACATCAAAATATAAGGGATTTATAGGAGCATCCCTACACTTGAGTTTTTATTTCTCTAACACTAATTGACCCGATTTGAAAAGATAAAAAACACTTGGAGTATTTAATTACGTAGACAAAAGGAATTTGAATTTATCGTTCTTTCCCGTTACTCCATAAAATATTACTTTTACCCATGAGTCCTAATCATCCCAAAACTGTGTACAAAAGATATGACTCGACTTAGCAACCATGCAAGTAAAAAGATATTTGAACTAAGGGTTTAGTAATGATAACAATAATGCATTAAAGGTGAGTGCATACAAGGTAGGCTAAGGCGATTTGGGTGTACATTTGGGGGTGGATTGTAAACAATGTTCTTCATTGATATTCCGGAAATCCGAAACATCACGAGAACCGTGAAAAGGATAGGCTCTGAGGGGTTAACTAGGGGTATCGTGTACTAAAGATGAGTACATCGCAAGGGTGTTGGGTAATTACTCGCCCGATGTGGAAGAAGTAATTATAATACATGTTTCAAACAAGGGTTATCCTAATGCCTCTTATCACTTAGTTATTCCTAACTACATAAGTGTAGTCTCACTAGCGATCTCGGAATGCATCACAAAACAAGTTCTAGAATCTATTATACTACCGGTACACTCTCTAAGCATTAAAGGTGAATGCTTTTATTCCTAAAGATCTAGGGGAGAACCTCACATTTTTTGGGTGGAATTTGAGTGGTAAACGGTTTTTGTGCTAGTCATATAACTCCTATCCATGAGACGCTTTATTAAGACTAAAGTTAGGTCGTACATGTCATAAAAAAATTAAAATTTGTTGCTAAAATTGCCCTAAAAAATATTTCTCATTGTTTATTATACAAATTACCAAGGACAAGACAAATAATCAAGGATAAGAATAGTTTCTAAGTTCCCGTTTTATTCTCCCTCCCTACACTTAAATTGAACATTGTCCCCAATGTTCCCCGAGAGTATCAAAGTTATGATAAAGGAAGGTAAGTAAGGAAAAGAAACTAGTACCCTCCCCATTAGCTCGTAGGATCCGGTGAAGTTGCGGTTAAATTGTTTTCCAAGAAGAATGCATAAGTATTAAGCTCCATCCAATGTTGTGTTTCTTCTTCTTGCCAAATATAACCTGCACACTTAATAAAACAAATGAAACCTTCAGCAGAAAATCGGGCGTAAAACTATATATGACACAACTACACTAGGATATAATGCTTGTGGAATGGATGTTTGCAATTTTTCTAGAAAATTAAGACCCGAGAATTTCAAAAATTTATAAGCAAAGATAGAAAACTAAAAAATTGTATAAGTAAGCTTCTCGCTTAACCTAACGCCGCCGTCGAGATTTTAATCCGACGCCGCCGATTGTCATGACCGAACCGTCTCTGCATTTCTGAAAAATTACATCTTTAAAGCCCGAAAATTCCCCAAAACATCCATTATGACTCAAACACGATTTGACTCTAACAAACACACATATATATCAATTTCACTAATTGTAATTCTCATGTTCATGTTCTTCAAAAACGTATGTGATCTTCCCTACACTTATCATTTTGTAAAATACCTTTATATGTAATTAAGAGGAGGTTAAAGACAAAATAAAGCATTTTCACAAGGTCTAACATGAGAATAAACAACAATGAAAAAGATATATATAACATAAAAATAAAACAACCAAACCGGAAAGAAACAAACCACATCACAAACATATATATACATAATAGATTGTTCAATGTCAACACATCACCAACTAAGTCAAGATAATTGATTGGTTCCAAACCGTCAAGTTTATCACACAAGCTAACCACTTGTGAATGGTCAACAGTAATAAACTTCAAAACGTAGTAAACAATACAATTTAGATAGTCGTGAGTATAGTGTTTCCACAGTGCTAAGTACCACGCTGAGGATTAATGGTGTTTAACACTTTCAGATGTCGAATAATCACTAAGGATAGTGATCAGTAAGGATTGTGAATGATAATTACACCTAAAGAGAAAGTTTGTAAATTACAAGGGCTTAAATGCAAATTAAAGAAAATTAAAAAGCTAAAATATATTAAATAAACGCTATCACTATTTTTAAAATGATGTTTTTCTTGATTTATAAAACAAAATAACTTAAATAAACTATTTTAATTAAAATGTAAACCTAAATTATCTAAAAAATGTGACCTAAAAATGAAAACGTGCTGTAGTAAAAATTACGAAGTGCAAGAAGTAAAAACGTAAAATTTTTGAAATAAAAGTCCTAAAAGTGTAAAAACAATTTTCTTACTTACTATATGACAAAAGAAAATTTTAGAAAAAGATTTATATTTTTTTGACTTTTATATTTTTTATTATGAATTAAATACGGTTTTAAACTAATTAAATGATTAAAAATACTAAAACTATTGAGAAAATTCTGAAACTTTTTTGTAAAATACTTTATACTAATACAAAGCTAAGAAAAATACAAAAGTTGTAAAAGCTTAATCTAATAAGCTGTAAATAAGCTAAAGTATTCGAATAAGCTAAATCGACAAAAAGGGTTAAGTATTAAACTTTGCAAGGTATAACCAGTCAAAGTCCCAAGGGCATTGCAATGAGGTGGTTGTGTGGTGAGTGGCTGGTTCAATCCCAAAGAATGGCTTTTTGCAAAATATTTTATTTTTGGATTTTTTTTCTTTTACAAACTAATTAAGCTAATGATAATAAGCAATTTTTAAAACTAAAACTTTTTATGAAATCCACTAATAAGCTAAGAATAAGCTTATGATACTTAACAGTTTAGCAAGAATTGAAATAAGAACAAGGCTAAGCTAAAATTACTAATAAGCTAATCAATAAGCTAAAATTAAATGAAAATAAGCTTAACAACTGTTAATAAGCTAAAATGAAAACCTAAAAGCAAATTAACTAAGAAATAAGCACAGAATAAGCTTCAAATAAGCACAATGTAAACCGGTTCACGTGACACTTTGTGGTTTTCTAGGCACCTTTAAGCTAAATTTTAAGCACTTAGATAAGCTAGGAAATTAAAATACACACTAGGACTAACAAGTTAACCAAATAAGCTATCCAAAAAGCTAAAGCTTTCAGTGGAATTCACCGGTGAGCTTATGAGAGCTTATGAAATAACTTATAAACACCGGATGAACTTTGTAATTGTATGAAATGGATTAAACAAAAAGCTAATGGCGTGCTTATTAGATAAGCGCAAAATGGAAAGTAAGAAATGGAATAGAGACACAGCTAGGTGGGCTTTTAAGAAAAACAAAATTCACAAGCTGAAGCTCACTAATAAGCTCTGTGAGAGCTTGAGAAATAGGTTAGCAACAACGTGGCACTTTTCTAAATAAGGACTCAAAAGAAGCTAAGTAATAAGCACTTTATAAGTTGATTAAAAGTGAACTAATATTTTTCTAATTTAGTTAAGCAACTAAACTTTAATATCCCAAAAGCATATAGACTAAATCTTAATGGTAAGGTCACAAAGAAATTGTAAAGTTTATTCAAAAACTGCTTCTAGGAAATTTTGACTTTTTTAATTACACTAATATTTTGACTTTTATGAACTTAGGTTTGATTCTATAGACCTAATATGTTATAATAAGGTAAAATGAGATTATTTAGAGCTAGTAAGTAACAACTTTTAAGCTTGTGGGATGAATTTGACAATCCAAATTCCTAACAGTGAACCACAAGGTGAGATTTAAAAGAGATATTGACTTTTTATAAAATGAGCACTAGTTTTATTGGTTGAACTGAAAGTTATAGGTCCTAATGTGACTTAGAACAACAACAAATAACAACAAAACAAGCCTCTTAACACAGTTTACTAAGTAAAACCAAACACTCCTTTTATAAACTGTTTTGAACTTTTAAACATTAAAACAAGTTTTTTAAGCTAAGAAATCTATTAATTATCTTTGATTAACTACAATAAGATAGGATTAAACCAGAATTAACAATAGTTAAACACTTATACTAGGAATTGCAAGTTTCAATGAAATGGCTTACAAATTGTGTTTAGGCACAAAAATGAGAAATGAGAACTGAGAACACCCCTAATAGCTTTCCACAAAGCTTATAACCCAACAACAATCCATATTTTACCCTGCTTTAGCTTCCATCTTCATTTTCATTGCTTTTTAATTTTTGACTAATTTTTTTTTATTTTTGGGAATTTTTTTCTTTTTGAATCTAAACTAAGTTATTAAGGTTCTAATAGCTCTCAAAGGCTATATAATGAGCTTATATAAGCTTATAAATCCAAGACAACAACCAAAAATAACATTCGAACCTGTTGAGATTTTTGAATTTGAAAATTGCACAAACTTGAAATAAAACTGGAAACTTGAAATTGATGTTAACAAGAGCTTTATTGCACACTAATGACTTGAATTACAGAGCTTAAAAGCTTAGACATACACTGGAAGACTTAAAATATTTAAAACGACATACATAAAATAAAATTACACTAGATAATATTCTACATTGCACCATTCTTCTTTATAAAGATCTTTTCAAGTCTCTTGTCGACATCTGAGCAGTTCCCACCTCACTTGAACCATTGGATCTCTCTAATTCATCAAGTTCGTCCATGTGGAAAATTGGCGGGAAAAAGTCTTGAGCAGGTTTTCTCAATTAAAGCTTTTTGGACTTTGTGGATGTGTTAGGGGGTGGGTAAACAGGTGGGGATATGAGGTGGAAAGGTGGAAATGAGAAACCACAGTGGTATTGAGAGGTGTCTGGTTTTACAGTGTAGAGACGATGAACAATGCGAATGGCTGCTGCTTCATTTTAAAACCGTGGTCGGGTTGGATATTGGGCTAGCTGGTTTATTGGATTTGTGTTTGTGTTTTGGGCTTGGGTATTGTTTTAATAACACAAAAGGGTCCGTTTGGTTTGTTATTAATATAAGGACCAAAGTTGTAATTTCTGCAAACTTCAAGGATTGAATCTCGCCATTATTCCAAAGTTATCACAAGGACCTATCTTGCCATCTTTAATAGTACAAGGACCATAGTTGCATAAAATTCCATTTTTATATTTCCAAGGACTATTTATGACACTTTTTAAACTTGAGGGATCAAAGTTGTAATTTTTCAATTTTTAAACTTTGAAGGGATTATTTTGACAACTTGTGAATCCCATGGACCTTAAATGATATTTTTCTTTATTTTGATTTACCAGGGACTGTTTTTGACAACTTTTGAAACCTGGGGGACTAAAACTGCCAATTATGCAAACTTGATACGTTTTTCATCTGATTTTGGTATTTTTTCATTTAAAACACATAAAACACTTATTTGTGATATTTTTATCATTTTGATGCATTTATGAGTGTTTTCAGATATTTTTGCAGTTTAAACGGTATAAAAATGACGAGTATTTAGACACTCATCAATCCCCCACACTAAGATATTGCTAGTCCCTAGCAATCTTTTGAGAAAAATTTATGGATTTCATCTCTTTACCAAAAGCCATTACTTCTGGAGTAGCCAATTGTTCCAGTTCAAGTAAGAACCTTGGTACAATGATAACCAAATGATTTTGAGCAAATCACCAGCTTCCAACGGTTTTGATTTGTCTTTACCAGAAGCCGTTTGCTTCTGGACTAGCCAACTCTTAGATAAATTATCAATATTATCTTTGGTGAGTCGATTACCAATTATGGTTTTCCAACTGCCTTTACCACAAGCCATAAACTTGCGGGCTAGCCAACTCTTCACTAATTAAAGATATGGTGAGTCGAACACCATACAATTTTGGGCAAATTGCAAGCTTTCAACGGATTTGAGATATCTTTACCAAGAGCCGTTTGCTCCTGGATTAGCCAATCCTTATGTTTACTAGACATGGCGGACTGATAATCGTGAAGTTGAGTAAGTGAAAAACACTTACTCCAAAAAAAATTTTGGCCAAAAATGGGGAATTGGGTGGTATAATTACATGATAAAATTCGTGAGAATTCCCCCCCACACTAGAAATGAATATTGCCCTCAATTTTCAAAGTACCGGCGGTTATGCCGAAACATAGAACATAAAAGGGAAATACTACGGCCATTATTTTATTTTTGATATATACACATTATTTTATTTATTATTTTTTTTAAGAAGATTTTATATACAACAGCGGGGGGCAACTCCCCCACACTAGGTTGGTAGAAAGTAGAAAGAATCGAAATATGGGTGAAAACCCATATTGTGTGTGCTACTGTTTTTGATTACCGAGTCACTAGCTTGACTCGATCCCCGCATTCATTGGTTCATGGGGAAAGTTTGTAGATCCGGGACAATCACAGGTGGAATGTCCTCTCCAAAATAATGCTTCAATTGATGACCATTCACTTTAAAATTTGGACCATCGAGTTGAGATAACTCAATAGTTCCATAAGGATAAACCTTAGCAATAGTAAATGGACCAGACCAACGGGACTTGAGCTTTCCCAAGAATATCTTCAATCTTGAATTGAAAAGAAGGACTCGATCACCGACGTTGAAAACGCGGTTCTTGATTTTAGAGTCATGAATCTTCTTTGTCTTTTGTTTGTAGATCAAAGAGTTCTCGTATGCTTGATCACGGAGTTCATTTAATTCATTCATTTGAACTTTCCTGTGATCACCATGCCGTCAATATCGAAGTTGGCATGTTTCAAGGCCCAGGATGCTTTGTGCTCAAGCTCAATCGGCAGATGACACGCCTTTCCGTACACTAGCTTGTATGGAGTACACCCGATGGGTGTTTTGTAAGCTGCACGGAAGGCCCGAGAGTGCCATCCAGCTTTATCCGACCGGGATGCACGGTTTTCGCCTACCGTCCTTTCAAGAATTCTTTTAATACCACGGTTGGAAACTTCCACTTGCCCACTTGTTCGGGGTGGTACCAGAGAGAGAGACGGTGGGTTACACCATAATTTTGCATGACTCTTTCAAATTGGTCATTGCAGAAATGTGTACCACGATCACTAATTATAGCTCATGGAGTTCCAAACCTAGCAAAAAGAGATTTTAAGAATTTTACAACAACTCCGGCATCATTGGTAGGTAAAGCTTTCGCTTCAACCCATTTTGACAAATAGTCAACAGCCACAAGTATGTATTTGTTGCCTCGAGATGATGGAAATGGACCCATAAAGTCAATGCCCCAGATGTCAAAAATCTCACACACTTGAATGGCGTTTTGCGGCATTTCATTTCTTTGCGAGATATTTCCATGACGCTGACAAGCGTCACAAGCTTTGACAAATTCGTGGGCATCCTTGTAAATAGTAGGCCAATAAAATCTAGAATCAAACACCTTTTTGGCGGTGTAGTTTGGACTATGATGGCCCCCGGTGGGTCCAAAGATGGCAAGCTTTGAGAATGTCCATAGCTTCCTCGTCCATAAACACACCGTCGGATGACTTGATCCGCACAGATTTTGAATAAGTAGGGGTCGCCCCGTAAGTAATGTTTAACATCTTTGAAGAATTTGTTCTTCATTGGGTCGACATATCCTTTCACTATGAAGTTACCCGCATGGTAATTTGGCGGTCAGAAACCATGGGGTAGTAGAGTTTCCACAAAAAGAAACCGCATTGAGTGTCTCGAGAGGAAATGTTTCATTTATTTCTTTTTCTCGAAAACATCTTGGTGAGGGTTCTCTAATCGGGACAGATGATCAGCAGCCAGGTTCTCAGCTCCTTTTTTTTATCATGTATAATGATATCAAATTCTTGTAGGAGGAGAACCCAACGGAGCAATCTCCGCTTTGCATCTTGTTTTGCAAAGAGATATTTGAGAGCCGAGTGATCCGTGTACACCACACATTTGGTCAAGATTAAGTATGACCAAACTTCAAAAGCATACACCACGGCTAGTAGCTCTTTTTCTGTGGTGGTGTAATGAGTTTGAGCTTCAGTCATTGTCTTACTTGCAGAGTGGATAGGCTGAAAATGCTTGGCCTCTGCCCTAGGACCGCACCGATAGCAAAATCACTTGCATCGCATATAAGCTCAAAAGGCGTGTCCCAAATGGGAGTTAACGAGAATGGTGCTTCAAGAAGCTTTTTCTTTAATGTTTCAAAAGCTTCATGCACTCTCAGTGAGAAGATAAAAGGAGCATCTTTTTCAAGAAGATGGGTCATAGGCCGGGCTATTTTAGAAAAATCTTGTATGAATCGCTGATAAAACCGGCATGACCTATAAAACTCCTAATACCTTTGACGGTAGTAGGATGAGGCAATTTAGCAATAACATCGACTTTTGCTCTATCGACCTCAATCCCATTTTTTGAAATCTTATGGCCAAGAACTATGCCTTCTTTGACCATAAAGTGGCTCTTCTCCCAATTTAGACAAAGATTGGTGTCTTCACACCGTTTTAGCATTTTATCTAAATTGGAGAGACATGTTTGAAATGAATCCCCAATGACCGAGAAGTCATCCATAAACACCTCCATTGTTTCCCCTATCATGTCGTGGAATATGGCCATCATACATCGTTGGAACGCCAGAGCATTACATAGGCCAAAAGGCATACGCCTATAGGCAAAAGTTCCGTATGTAAGGTGTGAATGTGGTCTTCTCTTGATCCTGTGGATCAATGGGAATCTGAAAATAACCTGAGAAACCATCAAGGAAACAATAGTATTCATTCCCTCGCTAATCTCTCAAGCATTTGGTCCATGAAGGGTAGAGGAAAATGGTCTTTACGGGTGGCGTCATTCAACTTACGATAGTCAATACAAACACGCCATCCCGTAACCAATCGAGTTGGAATTAACTCGTTTTCTTCATTTGTGACAACAGTTATGCCACCCTTTTAGGAACACAGTGAATTGGGCTAACCCAAGGACTATCTGAGATCGGGTAAATTAATCCGCATCAAGAAGTTTGATAACCTCTTGTTTGATAACATCATGGATTTTTGGATTTACTCTTCTCGATGTTGAACTGCCATGGCTTGAAGTCATCCTCCATCAAGATTTTGTGAGTACAAAATTCAGGGTTGATACCCTTAATGTCGGAGAGTTTCCAAGCAATTGCTTGCTTGTGTGACTTCAAGACCTTTATGAGAGCAGCTTTTTCATCTTTACTCAAATCTCGAGCAATAATGACGGGTAATTTATCATCACCCTCAAGAAATGCATACTCGAGATGAGGTGGTAAGTCCTTAAGTTCGACTTCAGGAAATTCTTCATTTTTCAACCGACTTGACTTCCTTGTTATGAAGCTCGACGGGAGGGAGTGATGATGGATCATCATTAAGCAACTTCTCAATGAGAAGTATGTCCCCCTCGATGTCGATGGGAGCGTGATCAATTTCCCATGGAACATAATCACTAGACAAGTATGCTTCAATCTCTTCCAAGATGAAGTCACTTTCCTCAAACGGAGTGAGAGAAGGAGTAGAATTGGCAATGATGGGTTGAGATGAATGAGTGAGATTATCACTCAAAGAATTATGATCATAACCAAGAACTTCTTGAGAGTACTCTTCAGAAGCAACATCAATGATATCTATTCTGTTAACCGACTCGTAATCATAGTTTGCGGAGTACCTCGAAGTTTGATCAAGGTTAAAGGTGGCAGCTTCATTACCCACACGTAATGTGATTTCTTGCTCAAATACATCAATGAGAGCACGCCCGCTCTCGTGAATCCTCGCCCAACAATGAGAGGAACCCGTGGATCAGCATCGAAATCAACAACTACAAAGTCACCTGGAAAATGGAACTTTCCTACTTTCACAAATACGCCCCTCGGCAATGCCAAGTGGACGGATATTGTACGATCGCAAGCTCGAGAGTCATGCAAGTAGGAGTAAGTTCCTGAAGAGAAAGTTTCTTCCATATCAATAAGGCATCGATTGATGCTTGCACCAAGATCGCTAAGTCAAAGCATTCAACCATTCCCGAAATACACAAGGTAAGAGAAATTATCCAGATCTCCAAGCTTTTCTCGAAGCTTTTCAAGATAACTGCAGAGCGCCTCGCTCAGAGGAGTTTTTGCCATCTCAAACAGCTTTTCCTTGTTGCTTAACATGTGTTTGAGAGTTGATGCAAACTTGGGCATCAAGATGATACCATCCGCAGCTTATGTCAAAATGTAGTTCTTGGAAAATTTGAAAAAATTTGTCCATTTGATGACCGGCTTTTTCATGAGCTTTGCTCATTCAAACGTGATGGGTAAGGAATAGAAGATTTGGATTTGGGGTTTTCAACAGAGCTCACTGGAGGTTCAAAACAACTCCCTGGATTGGATTTGGGTTTCTGGACAACTTGAGGTTGGACATCGCTGGCACCTCCGCTATTAGTAGGAAGTTCCTTGTCCTTTGTACCCTCAGGTTCACTTTCCACTACCTTCGGGAGAGAAGAAGAAGAGGTAGTAGTAATAGCGGGTCCATTGTATGAAACACCACTTCCGGTTGTGATCGCTTTGCATCGCCTCGGTTAGCGATCGTGTTGCTCGGAAGTTTTCCTGAGCCCGAGGGTTGATCATTTAAAGACTTCTTAAGATCAGCAATCCGACTAACCAACAACCTGTTCATTTCATCTTGGGATTTCATGAATTGTTTCAATAACTCATCGATGATGGTCCAAATGGAACAATGGCTTGAGTTTGATTAGGAAAATTCTGGCCTCTATTATTCAGATTAGGGCCTTGATTTTGAAAATTTCCTTGATTATGATTCATATTCCCATGAAATTGATTCCCTCGATTGAAATTGTTTTGATTAAGATTTCCTTGATGTTGGAAACCTTGATTTGGTCCGGGATAGAAATTACCTTGGTTTTGATAACCTTGGTTCATTCTAGGTTGGTTCTGATTCCGGATTTGCATGTTAGGATTCTCGCTAAAACCGGTGGTCCCCGATAAGTGTTAGCACGGTAGTTTGGTTCATTTTGAGGACGGTATTGATTACCTCCTTGATTTTGAAGTACCGGCTATAGCATTGGCTTCAAACGGACTACCATCGGTGGCATTATAGTTGTAGTATGCATGAGGGCCACCACAAGTAACACAGACCTCAACTTTCTTCACTTCACCATGTGATGGTGTTTGTGTGAAAGTGACTTTCTTTTGGTTAGCAAGAACCAAAGCCTGAACAATATCTGTGAGTTTGTCAATCTTAGCATCGTTGCTAGATGTACTCACGTGAGATGAAGTAGAAGGTCCCTGATTAGTCCGAGACCGATATGTCTTTGTTCGGAAAGGGCGGACCTGGGACTTGTTTTCAATGATTTTCAAGGCTTCTTTTGTGGTCTTGCTCAGAAATTACCTCGCGGAGGCATTTAAAGAGTCTTGGTTAGTCTGGTTTAGACCATTGTAGAAAGTATCCATTTGCATTAACTCGGTAAAACCATGATGCGGACACTTGCAGAGCAACTCTTTGTAACGATCCCATGCCTCCCCGAATGATTCATCAAATCTTTGAGAAAATTTCATTATCTCATTCTTAAGACTTGTAGTTCGGGATGGAGGATAGAATTCGCTAACAAACTTAGTGACTAGATCTTCCCATGTCTCAATGGAACGAGGGGTTGTTTCTCGCCAATTCCGGCTTGTCCCTCTAGAGAGAATGGGAAACGTAAGAAGCTTAATTGCTTCATGTGGGACATTCTTGTATTTGATGGTAGATGCAATCTTGTTGAACCATCGAATATGTGCATGAGGATCATCCCGCCCAAAACCATAGAATTGGCTTTGGGTTACAAGATTAAGCAACCCGGTTTTGAGCTCAAAGGTATCAGCCACGATGGCTGGGACAATAATGGCATCTCCGTAACCCTCGATGGGTGCTTGGAGAAGCTCATTCATAGGTTTGTCTTCTGCCATTACGACAGGGGTTGGTTGACTAGACGCTCCTCACCACGGCTGAAGGAGCAGAACGCCCTCTACGCCTACGCGGAATATTTGCAAGCTCGAAAGTGGACTTGTAGAACTGAAGAACGAGTGCGCATGCACTAAGTATAAAAATCAGTTTTCAAAAACAAATGCGAGGCAAAACGACAAGTGAACTTTAAACCAATAATCACAAATGAAATGGCTTCTTTGAAAAAGGTATACCAAATCACAAGGACACAAAGGCAAGTTTTAAATCTTTTGTTCGGGAACTTATTAATGGTCACACCCCCAGTTGGTAGGTGTACTGCCTTGATTTGCCATGGTTGATTTTTATGTATTTATTAAGTACCACTAAAAAGACGTAGGTATGGATTTGTGCTAATGGTTTAAAAACTTTTGGAAAATATTTTTGGTATCGTCTCGTTTAACCAAATCGTACTGCTTTAAGAATCTCCTTAAAGAAAATACAAAATAGAAAACGTTCATTGTTTTGTTGTTTTATATTTGTTAACACTTTAATGATAACTTTTGATAACTTTACAAAAAACTGTTTACAAAAGGTGGTATATGTGCAAGTACGGGTCTGGAAATGCTTAGAACACGCTTATAGCCTCCCCGGCAGCGGCGCCAAAATTTGATTGGTTCCAAACCGTCAAGTTTATCACACAAGCTAACCGCTTGTGAATGGTCAACCGTAATAAACTTCAAACAAAATGTAAAACAATACAATTTAGATCCGGAGAGTATAGTGTTTCCACAGGTCGTTAAGTCCCACGGAGGATTAATGGTGTTTAACACATTCAGATGTCGAATAATCACTAAGGATAGTGATCAGTAAGGATTGTGAATGATAATTACACCTAAAGAGAAAGTTTGTAAATTACAAGGGCTTAAATGCAAATTAAAGAAAATTAAAAAGCTAAAATATATTAAATAAACGTTATCACTATTTTTAAAATGATGTTTTTCTTGATTTATAAAACAAAATAACTTAAATAAACTATTTTAATTAAAACGTAAACTTAAATTATCTAAAAATGTGACCTAAAATGAAAACGTGCGTTGTATGTAAAAATTACGCGAGTGCGCAAGTAAAAACGTAAAATTTGTGAAATAAAAGTCCTACGAAAGTGTAAAACAATTTTCTTACTTACTATATGACAAAATAAAATTTTAGAAAAAAGATTTATATTTTTTTGACTTTTATATTTTTTATTATGAATTAAATACGGTTTTAAACTAATTAAATGATTAAAAATACTAAAACTATTGAGAAAATTCTGAAACTTTTTTTGTAAAATACTTTATACTAATACAAAGCTAAGAAAAATACAAAAGTTGTAAAAGCTTAATCTAATAAGCTGTAAATAAGCTAAAGTATTCGAATAAGCTAAATCGACAAAAAGGGTTAAGTATTAAACTTTGCAAGGTATAACCAGTCAAAGTCCCAAGGGCAGTTGGTGAGTGTGTTGTGTGGTGAGCTGGGTGGCTGTGGTTCAATCCCAAAGAATGGCTTTTTGCAAAATATTTTATTTTTGGATTTTTTCTTTTACAAACTAATTAAGCTAATGATAATAAGCAATTTTTAAACTAAAACTTTTATGAAATCCACTAATAAGCTAAGAATAAGCTTATGATACTTAACAGTTTAGCAAGAATTGAAATAAGAACAAGGCTAAGCTAAAATTACTAATAAGCTAATCAATAAGCTAAAATTAAATGAAAATAAGCTTAACAACTGTTAATAAGCTAAAATGAAAACTCTAAAAAGCAAATTAACTAAGAAATAAGCACAATGTAAACTGTTCACAGACACTTTGTGGTTTTCTAGGCACCTTTAAGCTAAATTTTAAGCACTTAGATAAGCTAGGAAATTAAAATACACACCGACTAACAAGTTAACCAAATAAGCTATCCAAAAGCTAAAGCTTTCACAAATGGAATTCACCGGTGAGCTTATGAGGAGCTTATGAAATAACTTATAAACACCGATGAACTTTGTAAATCTGTATGAAATGGATTAAACAAAGCTAATGGCAGCTTATTAGATAAGTCGCAAAATGGAAAGTAAGAAATGGAATAGAGACACAGCTAGGTGGGCTTTTAAGAAAAACAAAATTCACAAGCCAAGCTCACTAATAAGCTCTGTGAGAGCTTGAGAAATAGGCTAGCAACACGTGCACAGTGGCACTTTTCTAAATAAGGACTCAAAAGAAGCTAAGTAATAAGCACTTTATAAGCTGATTAGAAGTGAACTAATATTTTTCTAATTTAGTTAAGCAGCTAAACTTTAATATCCCAAAAGCATATAGACTAAATCTTAATGGTAAGGTCACAATAAAATTGTAAAGTTTATTCAAAAACTACTTCTAGGAAATTTTGACTTTTTTAATTACACTAATATTTTGACTTTTATGAACTTAGGTTTGATTCTATAGACCTAATATGTTATAATAAGGTAAAATGAGATTATTTAGAGTCAGAGTAACAACTTTAAGCCTGTGGGATGAATTTGACAATCCAAATTCCTAACAAAGGAACCACAAGGTGAGATTTAAAAGAGATATTGACTTTTTATAAAATGAGCACTAGTTTTATTGGTTGAACTGAGTTATTAGGTCCTAATGTGACTTAGAACAACAACAAATAACAACAAAACAAGCCTCTTAACACAGTTTACTAAGTAAATCCAAACACTCCTTTTATAAACCTGTTTGAACTTTTAAACATTAAAACAAGTTTTTTAAGCTAAGAAATCTATTAATTATCTTTGATTAACTACAATAAGATAGGATTAAACCAGAATTAACAATAGTTAAACACTTATACTAGGAATTGCAAGTTTCAATGAAATGGCTTACAAATTGTGTTTAGGCACAAAAATGAGAAATGAGAACTGAGAACACCCCTAATAGCTTTCCACAAAGCTTATAACCCAACAGCAATCCATATTTTACCATGCTTCAGCTTCCATCTTCATTTTCATTGCTTTTTAATTTTTTTTTGACTAATTTTTTTTTGTATTTTTGGGAATTTTTTTCTTTTTGAATCTAAACTGAGTTATTAAGGTTCTAATAGCTCTCAAAGGCTATATAATGAGCTTATATAAGCTTATAAATCCAAGACAACAACCAAAAATAACATTCGAACCTGTTGAGATTTTTGAATTTGAAAATTGCACAAACTTGAAATAAAACTGGAAACTTGAAATTGATGTTAACAAGAGCTTTATTGCACACTAATGACTTGAATTACAGAGCTTAAAAGCTTAGACATACACTGGAAGACTTAAAATATTTAAAACGACATACATAAAATAAAATTACACTAGATAATATTCTACATTGCACCATTCTTCTTTATAAAGATCTTTTCAAGTCTCTTGTCGACATCTGAGCAGTTCCCACCTCACTTGAACCATTGGATCTCTCTAATTCATCAAGTTTGTCCATGTGGAAAATTGGCGGGAAAAAGTCTTGAGCAGGTTTTCTCAATTAAAGCTTTTTGGACTTTGTGGATGTGTTAGGGGGTGGGTAAACAGGTGGGGATATGAGGTAGAAAGGTGGAAATGAAAAACCACAGTGGTATTGAGAGGTGTCTGGTTTTTGGCGCGTTTGTGAGAGACGATGAACAGTAATGGCGGTTTTCTATTTTAAAAAACTGGGTCGGGTTGGATATTGGGCTAGCTGGTTTATTGGATTTGTGTTTGTGTTTTGGGCTTGGGTATTGTTTTAATAACACAAAAGGGTCCGTTTGGTTTGTTATTAATATAAGGACCAAAGTTGTAATTTCTGCAAACTTCAAGGATTGAATCTGCCATTATTCCAAAGTTATCACAAGGACCTATCTTGCCATTCTTTAATAGTACAAGGACCATATTTGCATACAATTCCATTTTTATATTTCCAAGGACTATTTATGACACTTTTTAAACTTGAGGGATCAAAGTTGTAATTTTTCAAATTTTAAACTTTGAAGGGATTATTTTGACAACTTGTGAATCCCATGGACCTTAAATGATATTTTTCTTTATTTTGATTTACCAGGGACTGTTTTTGACAACTTTTGAAACTTGGGGGACTAAAACTGCCAATTATGCAAACTTGATATGTTTTTCATCTGATTTTGGTATTTTTGCATTTAAAACAAATAAAACACTTATTTGTGATATTTTTATCATTTTGATGCATTTCTGAGTGTTTTCAGATATTTTTGCAGTTTAAACGGTATAAAAATGATGAGTATTTAGACACTCATCAATAATACTAAGCTATTACAAACCCAAATCAAATTGTCTTAACCAACATCCAACCACAATTGTTCATAAACAAATCACCCATAAACACATAAATCACTGAGGAGGGGGTCCATAGCGGTAATCATATCCAGAGGGATGTGGCCAGTGTACCCATAGGGCGGGTAATCCTACTCACGCCCGGAGAATGGGTCGATCTGCAGATAAGGGTCGAGATGATCACGCATGGACAAGTACTCTGATCAGTCGAACGGTGTGATCTTACGTCCAACTGGCCCTCTGGTCCTACTGAGCCATCCACGTGTCCATCCGGCCCATCCACGCTCCCTGGTGGGCTCGCCATTCCCCATCTGACATGTGCCTGTAGGCGTCATGGAGCCCTCGCTCCATCCCCCTGCTGGTACTGCTGCATCGGCCGCCACATCATCATCATCATCATCCTGAACTGCAAGCCGAGGGCGGTACCATGCGTAGCCGCCTCCAATATCCATGATGATCTCCATGGCCTTCAAGGACTTAGCTCTGACAACCTTGGGCTCCGCTACAACATTGAGGTACATAGGCACCTCCTCGCTCATAATGGCATAGGACTGAGCCAACCTGGTGACAAACATACCACCATAAACCCTATCTGCCTGCCTCATACTACTAGAACTCCTCAAGTAGTCAGCCAACCATAACGGGATGTTGCAGTACACACCCTTAGCAAACATGCAAGAGAGATAGAACAGATCCGGTAAGGTGACACGATGAGTCGTGTCCTTGTGCCCCGTTATGGTGAAGGCAATGCAACGGTGCGCGAGCCTCGTTCATGGGTCTCAGATCTGCAAGGCAAGGGTACTCCCAGTCATATACTCCCTATTGGCTAATGTGTTCCAGAACTGAATCCCCCACATGTCTTCCATAGGGTCCAATCCTGCCCCTAAGCTAGCTCTAAATACATCACTCTCGGCATCCCTCTCAGAATACAACCCCACTCTCCAACCAAACTCCAGCACAAACATAATCCTCCAAACTCCACCCAATCTAAACCGAATCCCCTGAAAATCTATACTACCTCGACAAGAAAGAACATTCATAGAATAAGAAGCGTGAAACTCACGCACCAACTCACTGTAAATGGGCTCACGTATACGAAACAATATCTCCCATTGAGGATCAGTAAACTTATCCCTCCTAAAGCTGTTTCTAAAATCCCTTGCAAGATCATGCTCATTAAGAAAATCCCAATCCAAAACTGCCCCTGAGTCAATGGTTTGGTGGAGCAACTCGTTGTAGCGAGTTTGGGGTGCTTCTGCGTCAAACACTCCCCAACCTGAAATGATGTCGGTGACACTCTCTTAGGTGCCAGAAGATTGCCCCCTTGATCTCCTTGGTCTCTTGCTCATTTTTTGAAACAGGGAATCAAAAATATCGGGAACAAATGAGTAATATTCAAGCTGCTGAAACGACATCAGAAGGTTCTGACGGCTTCACGCCAGCGGGCTTGACGCCGTCCCAGAAATTTTCTAATCCGACGTTTTGCGAGGGAAAAATCCAGGTTTTTAACCATAACCCTTAACCCAAACACCCCTGCTGCAGCAAAAAGGGTGCATTGGCAAGGTGGTTTAGTCCCTAAGCCGTCTAAGGCTTCTCACAAAATCAAACCCACATTACAACACTACCATTCGCCTAATCTAAAGCCTAATTAACACGATTCATAGGCGACATTTAGCATTAATCAAATTAATTGGGAGGGTTTCAGATTGAAAGGTGAAATCAAAATTGAACGCGGAATAGAGAAATTGAATAGACAAAGATCAATGAAAGTTACTTACCTTATGGAGATTGATGACGCAAACTGGTGAATTTGACTTGGAGAATTCGTGATAGTGAAGTGTGGGGTGGATAAAATGTGTAGGGTAGAGAATGAAAGAGATGGGTGGTGTTTTTATCTGTCTGATTTTACTTAACGACGGCGTCACGCCCAAATTTTTGCAAAAGAGGTGTAGGATATTGGATTTCACATATACATCAAACCATAACACAAAGTAGGCGTATAAGTGGAATTCTAGAGAGAGAAAGTTAGAGGTTTAGGGAACTTTAGTGAGAGAAAAAAAATTCTTATTATGAGCTCCAACTCCCTACCTTGGAAGGTAGAGAGTATTTATAGTCTTACAATTAAACGCCACACAGTGGGTAAAGACCCGTCCGTCCTCCACGGTGTTACTAAACTAAATACTACTTAACATAGAAGTACTATGACTACGAGCTTTCTAACGATTACATATACTTGAGGTGACCGACTCTTTAATACCTGGAATTTCTAATTCCTAACAATCTCCCCCTAATGGAGGTCACCTCAAACATATACTAAAATGACATTGAATACAATCAGATATTACATTAACAATTGATCTTGCATTCATGATGTAGTACTTTGTTCAAGCTCGTAGTCATTGATTCCACTCATTGCATGTTTGGTTAATCCAAGTGGAGGTCTTTTATCGATCCACGGATAATAATGTTGAGCCGCCTTTTGAGATCATTAGCTAATAGAAAATCTCGATACATCCATTGGGTGTTGGTATTATGTGATGTTGTGACTTTCGGACCGACATGCTCACATTCTGGATCATGATATCTTCTCATCGAGTATCGGAAGCTTTCATTGATTCATGATATTGGCAAGCAGCGCAGCGAAGCATGGATTGAAAATATCGAGTCATTGATGCACCAATCATGATTTCTTTCGATATGAATGTGTTGTGCGAGCATGCGGCTATGGATTGACCGCTCCATTCTGATCAGCTGCAAACGCCGGGGTTGTACCTGATAAGACAGTTAGTTAAAGCGCACGAAAGTGTCTTTGATCACTTTCGATGAATTGAGGTACACCCACGGCTCCTCGCTGATCATGTACAAGCTGCCTGTGATCGTATAATTCAAGAATTTCTTGACAGGTTTC
This sequence comes from Chrysanthemum makinoi, assembly GCA_910596185.1. NCBI lineage: Eukaryota > Viridiplantae > Streptophyta > Magnoliopsida > Asterales > Asteraceae > Chrysanthemum > Chrysanthemum makinoi. The sequence goes on along the minus strand of OU343225.1, from coordinate 235,983,699 downwards.
GCACGTTTAGCCGTTTCAAACCGAACGCTCAAAGAAGACAACACGGAGTGAGTGAACCAAATAATTTAAGTCCACCGATTGATGAAAAGAGATTTGAAAAACAATCGTGTATTGCTCAATAGAAATTGTTTTTGCAATATAACGACGGTTTTAATGAAAATCAATTATCAATCATAAAACACCTTTTGATTTGAAAATTAGTACACGGTCGACGTGCTAATGAAAAGAGTTTTAAAGCACAAAGACCGGTTTTCAAAGGTATCTGTCAATCCATAACCTGAATCCGTGATTGATTCAAAGGATTGAATCTCCCCATTGTTTTCGCTCGCTTTCACATGGTTGATCCAGATAATAGATCTCACATGCCACCTACTAGGAGCTTGTTAGATGTTGGCTCCTAAGGCTTCCATCTTCACAAGGAATATGTAAACACATCACTCGATGTTTCCGCAATACCACAAGGATAATGCGTAGGACTCAGGATATAATTTCTCTTTCCACATTGTGTGAAACAGAGAGTCTTCATTGAAATTGTCCTAATGAGATTTATTGATGATCTCGTGGCTCTAGACTCAATTTGTGCATTTTTGGATCCTATATCGGAGAGGGTCTCCTTCTTCAATATCAACAATCTCTAAGAGAAAGTCGATAGATAATGTAGGTTCCCCGTGAGAATGAAACAAGCCCTTTTAAGAGGAACTTGAGTAGCTTTGGAAGTTTAGTGCAGCGCCATCATGGGTCCATGACGCCTTGAAGTCTTCAATACCGAGTTACCTAAGTAACCACCAGTAGCGTATGTATTGAACCCGGTTTCTGCCCTAAGGTTGAATTATTGGAGGGCTATTTCTTTTCACCCTTTTTCACATTCAATTCTTTTTCATTCTTCAACCCCTTCAGTGCTTACCGAGACTTCATAACTAGAACCTTGTTGGGTTTATTCCAGTACTAGCTCAGTCTCAGTCCGCACTCTTCCCATATCTCACTTTTCTCCTTTTTTCAATATACCTAAGGACTCTACACTATCTAGTGGATTGTCCATGGGTAGATCCCTCCGGCTCTGGCGGGATCATGGGAACCAATACCTAACCTTATCATCCTTATATCACCGTACATAAAGTAAAGTTGGTCGGTCTATTTGGTATTGTTCATCTGCCATAGGAACCAATTGAAAACCATTTGAAAATCAATCCAGATACTTGTGATATATTATCAAAGCATTTTCTACCTGAATTGTTTTTGATATTTTTCGAAGTAGAACTCCCCCTCAACATGTGAATCAAGTATTTGAAATAGTTTTCCACACGGAGGCAAGAGAAAGAATTAACTTATTTGATTACCAATTTCTAAAAAATATCAACATCACTTCCCTAATCGAATCAAGTAGATAAAGCATTTTGGGGAAGGATGAGGTTTTCATGATTTTGCTCCCCTCAATATGTGCCTCGAGATTTGAAAAGATTTTTTGCACATACTAGAGGGAACCTGCACATTGAGATAAATGATCACGTTTCAAATCATAGGTTTAAGATAGATGCTCCCCTCAACATGTGCATGGAAAATTTGAAATCGTTTGTCACATGTGGGAAGGAGAGCTTGTACATCCTTATAAAACCATTTACCGAATTATCAGTTTAAATCCAATTTAAATCACACATTCTCCCCCTATCACAATTATCAAATCATTTGAGATTTGTGATCTCTTATAGATTTAAATTGATTTTGAAAGCTTTTGAGGAGAATTGTGACTTGATTATGAAAGCGTTTTAACTGATAAGGATCTGATTTTGAGATTTTAAACTCCATTGGTTAAACATGCATGATTATCTTTTGAAAACAATTGAATGCCAAATAACTTTTTAATTTAATTGAAATCATTCTCCCCCTCAATCAATGACATAGGTTGTTGATTGAGAGATAGATATTTTGACAACTAAATCCAGATGATTATCAAAAATAGAGTCCGAGTTATTTTTTTATAGCAGTTCGTTTTCAGCAGATAAATGTTTTTAGAATCAGAGCATGGAATTTTGAAAATATGATACAGTATGGCTCTGTTCTTTCTTTGACAAGCGGGTTACTGCCTGACATGACAATAAACCATTTTTTTCTCTTTCTCCCAAAAAATTATTATTTAGTTATTTTATTTTATTTTTTTTAATAAGAATTCGAGCAACATCTATAGTCCCGTGTCATTCTTTGAATGACAGCACAAAGACCGTAGATATTATCGAATCGAGAAAAAAATGACAAATTGACAATATTTTTTGAAGATTTTTCGAATTTTTTAGATTTTTATGGATTTTGAAAGTTTTATAATTTTGTATTTTGTTTTTCGAATAAATATTTACAAGAGATAGATGAGCATAGCCCTTTACTCTCCTCTTCTTCCTGAAGACGTTTGAGTGTTTCCGGTTGAAGGCTTTTCAAGCCTAGTCGTGGAAGTATGAACTCAAAACGTTCTCTTGGAAGAGCTTTGGTGAAGATGTCTGCTAACTGATATTCAGACCTCACAAAATAGAGTTCTACCATACCCTTTTCCACTTGTTCCCTGATGAAATGATGACGAATGTCGATATGCTTAGTTCTTGAGTGTTGACCGTTATTGCATGAAAGAGCAATAGCACTTTTATTATCACAGTACAGAGGGATTTTGTTAAATACAAAGCCATAGTCAGTTAATTGAGATCTCATCCAAAGGATTTGAGCACAACAAGATGACATGGCTATGTATTCAGCCTCTGTAGAGGAAATAGAAGTACTCATTTGCTTCTTTAAAGACCAGCTCACAAGCTTATCACCCAAAAATTGTGCACCTCCAGACGTACTTCGACGAGTATCTTGACATCTTGCATGATCAGCATCTGCATAGGCTGTTAGTGACATACCGGTGTCCTTCAGGTACCAAAGTCCCATATTGATGGTTCCTTGGAGATACCGAAAGACCCGTTTAACCGCTTCAACGTGCTTTTTAGTAGGCTTAGCCTGGTATCTAGCACACATGCAAACAAATAACAAGATGTCCGGTCTACTAGCAAAGAGGTACATCAGGGATCCAATCATACTACGATATTTCGTTTGGTCAATCATGATCCCTGAGTGGTCCTCATCTAGTTTGGTTCGATCAATCATGGGAGTGTCAACAGGTCACTTGAATCAAATCCAAATTTCTTTAAGATCTCGGTAGCATATTTAGATTGATTTATGAAAATGCCTCCATGACTTTGTGAAATTTGTAGTCCCAAGAAAAATGACATTTGTCCCATCATTGACATTTGAAATTTTGAACTCATTTCATTTGAAAAACGGTCACACTCATGGGGGTCAGTCGAGGCAAAAATGATATCATCAACATAAATTTGAACATGAATTAAATGTTTGCCTGACTTTCTAGTGAACAATGTTGGATCAACTGCTCCTTTGCTGAATCCGGTAGATAGAAGAAACTTTGATAGCGTACCATACCATGCCCTTGGAGCTTGCTTTAAACCATACATAGCCTTATTCAAACGATAAACGTGGGTAGGATGTTCTGGATTCACAAAGCCTTCAGGTTGGCTGACATAGACGACTTCTGTAAAACCTAAAAATCTAAAACATGAATAAAGACTAACATACCCTTGGAATCGAAATTTATAAAATACGTAAAATACATTTATTCATATAACGAAATTTAAAGCCTAACTTACGAGTAATTAAAACCTAACTAAAATATATTACGTGATCGATTTTGGTACGACGAAAGATTTAAACGTTTCGCAAATAACTTGAGCCGTGTTTGTTTTGTTCGATGGATCAAAGGCCGAAGCCAAATGGTGTGTGTTTGGTTGAGTTCGTTAGCCAAGCCGAAAACCCAAAGCCCTCCTAAAGCCCTAAACTAAAAATGATACCACCTATATATACACTACATTTGCAAGAAAGTGAAACCCTAGTTTTGTTGCCTCTTCTTTTTCTTTTTCTCCTACTCGGCCGAATACCAACAACCCTTGGTGTCGAGTTTTTGCTTCAACCAAGTTAAGGTATATCATGTTCTCGTTTTCCTTTGATGTACCTTGCGTTAATATATTGTAATATGTTTTGTTTTAGTCGAGCTTGTTGTTTTATTTTGTGGCCGAGCCGTATGAAACCAAAACAAGGCAAACCATATGACTTAAACCTTATAAGTATTAAAGAGCTATGTACGTAATAAGTATTATTGAATCGAGTATGAATATCGAGTTGTAATAAAACCGAACCATATATATATACCGAACCATGTGTATGTTTCGCCAAGGTATAAACTTGATAACTTGAATATGTAAAGTATGTAGATAAGCTAGGACTTGCGTTAAGTATTATAGCCGAAACCCTAGATTGAACCGAACCACATAAAGAGTTTTTGAACATGTATTAAACGAGTAAAGGTCATGTAAACATAAACCCTAGTTTGATATGTGAACCTAATAAGGTATGCCAAACCCTAATGGTTTGTGAACCGTGTCTCATATGTGTGCGTTATTATAAGTCAAGTGAACTTGTAAATGTGTAAACGTGTAAGTAATCCGAGTAATAAGTAACTTGTATGTCACATAAAATCATAAACGTGCATGGTGAAAACAAAAAGGAAAGATTGTTTTTATTACGTGTTAGGTTAAGTAGCGAGTCATTTAAAGACGTAACATGAAAAGTAAATGCATATTAATGTGATATTAAAAGAAGGAGAAAACCCTAGAACATAATGAGAGTCGATTAGGGTTTGAAGCTAAGAGTGTTAATTCGTTATTTCATGTGTGAGTTATGATGTTTAAACTATTTTCACATTTAACCCTAAACTTTAAATAATGACATAATGAACCCTAATCTACGATAGAAATTATAAAACACTTAAGTCTCATTTAATCATAAAATACTAAAGTATGAAGATTACTGAATACATTAAGTATAAACACCAAATGTTAAAAGATCATTTCGAAGATTATGGAATCATATAACATGGAACGACCGTTAATGTGTATAGGTTCTGTGAAGAAGGAGTAATCCTTTGCTTCCGTATTTCTGCTTTTCGATCATTTGCTTTGGAATAAGGTACAGATATTCTGACCTTTTCAGTAAAGGTTCCTTTTAACGTTTTCTTTTCGTTAGCTTTTCTATTAGTGTTTTTCTAAGCCTTTGGTATGAACCCATTCTGTTTTGTTTGAGCTGTTGCTTATCTGAACTCTGATTTCTGAATTATGAAATATCTGATTTTGAACTATATGATATGAAAACTCTATAACTTTCTGATAAAATATGATCTGTGTCAGTTATGACATTCTGATTTGACCTAAGATAGTTTGACACCCGAGCCAAATATTTCACTAGTCATGGGGGTTCCATGTCCGTATCAGTGATGCACTTCTGATATGACTCTAGGGCAGTAGAGTGATGTTCTGCCACGTCCCTGGATGGGGAGCATATTTTGTATATGTAGGAAGGAGCATTAGATGCATCCTAGATCTGTTATCTATTATCTGTTATCTGTTATCTGTTATATGTTATCTGATGATTGATGCTGCGTGCATGCACGTCCTTCATAACTCTGGTAGGTCTCCCCTACAAATGTTGCCTTATGAGAAATGTTGCCTTATGAGAATATGATTATGATCTGATATTTGTTTCTGGGCTCGTGGTAGTTAACTATAAATTTTATTCGTTAATTCTGATTTATATTTTGAAAATGATTATGATTTTGCTATATTTCGTTTATTATATTTCGTATTCGATATCGTTTAGTATTCGCTTTGCTTTCATATCTGTTCACTGGGCTTTTGAAGCTCAGCCGCACTTTTCTTTTCTTCCGCGGCAGGTATCTAAGCATTGGAAGCTGGGTTTTGCTTTGGGATGAGTGCATGAGTGGACTTACCTTAGAGATTTATTTAGCTTTGATCTTATGATGCCCTTTAAGACTTATTATTTCAGATATTTTGTTAGAGTTATTTTCCGCTGGGACCTATGTATTGAAGTCGTTTTGACTTGAATTATTCCGCATTTATGTTAAGATTTCTTTTGGATGTTTATGTTTGCTTTGATATGACACCATTACTTGTGATTCCTTTACCCTTGTCGGGTCGGGGCGTTACAATTTATGGTATCAGAGCCCAGGTTTACGACTTGTAGTCAGGACCTGTGACATATGGACCCTAGGTTTTGAGACCCTTAGAGCTTAGGCTTTAACCTGTGAGGATTGGGTAGACTTTAGGTTTCCTTCTGCGAACTTCCATTTCGTATCTCACCTTTGTTCATTTTGCTAATCGTTTGAATATCGTTCAGATGGTTCAAACTCGTCGTACTAACGGTAGCGCTGATGGAGACGATGATATTCCTGACTTGGATGCTGCGATTGCTAATGCGCTCAACACTCCTTTCCCTGGTCTTACTACACCTGAGGTGATGACACAGGTGATCAACAACATTCAGAATCAAAATGGTGCTTCGGGTAGTGGTGGAGGTAATCAACCCATCGACATTCACACTTGGCTCGAGCGTTTCGGTAAGCTCAGCCTCTTTCTTTAGCACTGCTGCTACTCCCACTGAGGCCGAGGACTGGATCACTCATATTGAGAAGTTGTTTGAAGTACTGGGTTGTGGAGATGAATTTAAGACCCGTTTGGCTGCATTTAAATTGGAGGGTGATGCTTTGAATTGGTGGAAGGCACTCAAACAGGAAAGGGGAGGAGATGCTTTTGCTATTACTTGTACTTGGACTGAGTTTCGGACTATCTTCTATAACCGTTACTTCCCTGATGCTGAACAGCAAAGGTACGAGAGGGATTATCAAGGAATCTACCACTTTGATCATGAGAACTCAAATGAGTACATGGGTAGGTTTATGAGGCTGGTAAGTTTTGTGGGAACGAATGCTGGAGATGGTAGGCGTCAGGCTAAGCACTTCAAGTGGGGATTGAAGAAGTGGGTGTTGGACCGACTGCTTAACACTGAGTATGAGGATGTGTCGGCCTGCAATGACGCAGCTCGTAACATTGAGATCTTTCATGAGGGTTCGGGTTCCAACAAGCGTAATCGCGATGGTGATCGGATTCAAGGTAGGACTCAAAGTAATGATTACAAGGGAAACTCTGGCAGGAGTTATGATTCGAGAAGTCAAGTGGATAGGAGTTATGATCAGCGGGGTCAGTCAGGAAGGAATGTGGACTCTAGGCGCCCTGAGACGAGGGGTCAGGATAGCAAAGCTGCTGGTAAGAATGGAAATGATCGTCAGAATCAAGGTAACAATAACCAGCGTTACAACAAGGATCAGTCGGCTCGAGGATCATATCAGGGTTGTGCTTCAGGATCTTCTGGTCAGCAAAGGACAGCTGAAGTTTTGCCTTCCCCACCTATCTGTACTACTTGTGGAAAGGCTCATCCGGGACCGTGTTTTAAGGCCACTGGTGGATGTTTATCTTGTGGTTCCACTACTCACAAGATTAAGGATTGCCCTAAGAAGAACCCGGTGATTCCTGGAAACTACATCAAGCCGCCACCTACTACTGGACATGTTTATGCTACTACCGGAATGAACGGAGCGCACTTCAGGTACCATTACGGGCACTCTTTTCATTGATGATTTTTCCGTCTTCGCTTTATTTGATACCGGTGCCACACACTCCATTATATCTGTCACATTTGCTAAGAAACTTAACATGAAACCCAAACCGCTAACGAATCACTTATCGATTTCTACGCCTATGAAAAACCACATGATCATTGATCATAAATACGTTAAGTGTCCTCTTCGTTTTGATGATCGTATTCGCTTTGCAAATCTGTATCCTCTCGATATGGTCGACTTTGATGTCATTCTAGGCATGGATTGGTTGGCTTATCATAGAGCTTCAATTGACTGCTATGCTAGAACAGTGATCTTTGGAGACGTAAAACATCCTGAATTTGTTTTTTATGGTTCTCAACCTCTCAAATCTTTAAGCTCATTTCTGCTATGAAGGCACGGACCATGATTGCTCATGGGTGCCAAGGTTTTCTAGCATCTGTTAAGGACACATCTTTGGAGAATCCTAACATTGAAAATCTTTCTGTTGTTTGTGAATTCACCGACGTTTTTCCGATGAACTTCCGGTATTCCCCGCCTAGAAGTTGAGTTTAGCATTGAGTTAATTCACAGTCTTTGAACCGATTTCGAGGCTCCGTATCGTATGGCACTGTAGAACGAAGGAATTGAAGGAGCACTGCAGAGATGATAGAGAATGGATTTATTCGACCCAGTGTTTCTCCATGGGGTGCACCTTGCCTTGTTTGTGAAGAAGAAGGATGGAAGTATGCCTATGTATCGACTAAAGTGAACTCAATCGTATTACTATTCGTAACCGTTATCCTCTGCTGCGTATTGATGATTTGTTTGATCAACTGCAAGGAGCTAAGTTCTTTTCGAAGATTGATCGAGATCGGTTATCATCGACTACGTGTGAGGGAGAAAGATGTTCCTAAGACGCGTTTCGTACCGGATATGGTCATTATGAATTTCTCGTTATGCCTTTCGGTTTGACAAATGCGCCTGCCGTATTTATGGACCTAATGAATCGTGTTTTCCATGAGTTTCTCGACAAGTTTGTTATTGTTTTCATCGACGACATTTTGGTTTAATCCAAGTCTGAAGAAGAGCATGAACAACATCTCCGGATAGTTTTGGAGCTTCTGAGGAAGAAGAAGTTATGCACGCCAAATTTTCGAAGTGTGAGTTACGGTTAAAACAAGTCACTTTCCTTGGTCATATTGTATTTGCCGATGGTATCACCATGGATCCGTCTAAGGTTGAGGCTATCACTAAATGGCCAAGACCTACGGCGGTGTGAGGTTAGGAGTTTTCTAGGACTTCTGGGTTACTACCGACGTTTTGTTGAAGGTTTCTCTCGTTTAGCTTTGCCCCTAACCCAACTGATGAGAAAAGGAGGAAATTTTGTATGGACGGATGAGCGAAGAGAGTTTTGAGGTTGAAACGGAGATTGGTGTCCGCTCCTATTTTGACTCTTCCATCTGGTTTTGGAGGATTTCAAATTTATAGTGATGCATCTAAGAAAGGATTAGGCTGTGTTTTGATGCAACATGGAAAGGTGATAGCTTATGCTTTAAGGCAACTGAAACCTGGAGGAAATTACCCAACTCATGACCTTGAGTTAGGCTGCTGTGTGTATTCAGCGTTGAAGATCCGGAGACATTACTTGTATGGAGAGACGTGTGATATTTTCACCGACCATAAGAGTCTCAAGTATATTTTCACTCGGAAAGAACTTAACATGAGACAAAGAAGATGGTTAGAGCTTCTTAAGGATTATGACACCAACATTGGTACCATCCCGTAAGGCTAATGTAGTTGCCGCGAAGTAGAATCGGCATTTTGCAAGTATTGAGATTGAACCTAGGATATTATTGACTTAGAACGTTTGGATGTTGAGTTGTGTGTACAGGTTTTGATGGATCTTGGGCTAGTATGAAGGTGGAGTCGAACCTCTGCAAATTAAAGAAGCTCGAGATGATGATGGCGGTGGCGGGCCATAGCAAAATGTTGAAGAAGAAGCGTGACGGAGTTTAAGGTTGATAATGACGGAATGTATGGTATGAAGATAGGCTCGTGTTCCCAATGATTGATTGCCGAAAGTTATGACCGAAGCTCATAGTTATCCTTTCACTATCCATCCTGGTTCTACCAAGATGTATAGGATTTAAAAGCAGTACCGGTGGAATGGTATGAAGCAAGATGTGGCGGCGTTTGTGTCGAAGTGTATGATTTGTCGGTGAGGTTAAGATTGAACATCAAAGGGCTAGTGGTGCAACCATTGGATATTCCGACATGGAAGTGGGATATCTATGGATTTTGTGGACGGACTACCTCTTACTCGGAAGAAGCATGATGCGATTTGGGTAGTTGTTGATCGACTAACCAAATCGGCTCATTTCTTACCAATTAGAAAGGATTATGGTATTGGTAGATTAGAAATTTTTCGTGAGAGATAGTTAGACTTAATGGTACTCCGGCATCTATTGTGTCCGACAGAGATCCGCGTTTTACTTCCCGTTTATGGAAAGGTTTGCAAAAAGCTTGGGGTTTTCGACTTAGTACGGCATTTCATCCTCAAACAGATGGTCGGTCGAGAGAGGACTATTCGGACCTTAGAGGACATGCTAAGGGCTTGTGCTTTAGAATGGTGGCGGTGGGATGAATATTTGTGTTTAGTAGAGTTTGCATATAACAACATTGGCATGCTAGCATAAAGCGACACCGTTTGAACTTCTTTATGGGAGGAAATGTAGAGCACCTACTTGTTGGGATGAAGTAGGTGAACATTTAATTGAAGGTCCGGAAATGATTGAGATCGAGAATGAAAGTAGCTATTGCTAGAGAAAATTTGAAGGAGGCTAGGTCTCGTCAGAAAAGTTATGCCGACAAGCATCGTCGTGATTTTGAATTTCGGGTTGGAGATCGTGTATTTTTGAAAGTCTCACCGTTTAGAGGTGTGAAACGTTTTGGAATCAAGGGCAAGCTCAGTCCTCGATTCATTGGTCCGTTTGAAATTCGGGCGTATAGGAGAAGTTTAGATCGATTAGCACTTCCGCCTCAATTATCGCATGTTCATGATGTTTTCCATGTATCTCTCCTAAGGGGATACAATTATCATCCGTTACCGTTGCTTCTTATCCGTTTGATCAAATTCAGTCCGATATGTCTTTATCTGAAGAACCGGAAGCTATTTTAGAAAGGCAAGAAAGTGTCATGAGAAATAAAGTCATTCCGTTCGTTAAGATTCTTTGGAAAAATCACCCGAATGAGGCTACACGGGAGACCGAAGAGTCGATCGCGAGCTAGTTATCCTCATTTCTTTGAATAGTTTGGTATGTTCTCATTTCGTTTCATTTCAATTTTCGAGGGGCGAAAATTCTTCTTTAGAGGGGAAGAGTTGTAAACACGAAAATCTAAAACATGAATAAAGACTAAAATACCCTTGGAATCGAAATTTATAAAATACGTAAAATACATTTATTCATATAACGAAATTTAAAACCTAACTTACAAGTAATTAAAACCTAACTAAAATATATTACGTCGATTTTTGTACGACGAAAGATTTAAACGTTTCAAATAACTTGAGCGTGTTTGTTTTGTTCGATGGATCAAAGGCCGAAGCCCAATGGTGTGTGTTTGGTTGAGTTCGGTTGAGCCAAGCGAAAACCCAAAGCCCTCCTAAAGCCCTAAACTAAAAATGATACCACCTATATATACACTACATTTACAAGAAAGTGAAACCCTAGTTTTGTTGCCTCTTCTTTTTCTTTTTCTCCTACTCGGCCGAATACCAACAACCCTTGGTGTCGAGTTTTTGCTTCAACCAAGTTAAGGTATAACATGTTCTCGTTTTCTTTTATTATGCCTTGGTATATATATTGTAATATGTTTTGTTTTAGTCGAGCTTGTTGTTTTATTTTGTGGCCGAGCCGTATGAAACCAAAACAAGGCAAACCATATGATTTAAACCTTATAAGTATTAAAGAGCTATATGCGTAATAAGTATTATTGAATCGGAGTATGAATATGTCGAGTTGTAATAAAACCGAACCATATATATATAACCGAACCATGTGTATGTTTGAGAAGGTATAAAACTTGATAACTTGAATATGTAAAGTATGTAGATAAGCTAGGACTTGCGTTAAGTATTATAGCCGAAACCCTAGATTGAACCGAACCACATAAAGAGTTTTTGAACATGTATTAAACGAGTAAAGGTCATGTAAACATAAACCCTAGTTTGATATGTGAACCGAATAAGGTATGCCAAACCCTAATGGTTTGTGAACCGTGTCTCATATGCGTGCGTTATTATAAGTCAAGTGAACTTGTAAATGTGTAAACGTGTAAGTAATCCGGTAATAAGTAACTTGTATGTCACATAAATTCATAAACGTGCAGGTGAAAACAAAAGGAAAGATTGTTTTTATTACGTGTTAGGTTAAGTAGCGAGTCATTAAAAGACGTAACATGAAAAGTAAATGCATATTAATGTGATATTAAAATAAGGAGAAAACCCTAGAACATAATGAGAGTCGATTAGGGTTTGAAGCTAAGAGTATTAATTCGTTATTTCATGTGTGAGTTATGATGTTTAAACTATTTTCACATTTAACCCTAAACTTTAAATAATGACATAATGAACCCTAATCTACAATAGAAATTATAAAACACTTAAGTCTCATTTAATCATAAAATACTAAAGTATGAAGATTAATGAATACATTAAGTATAAACACCAAATGTTAAAAGATCATTTCGACGATTATGGAATCATAAATAACATGGACGACTATTAATGTGTATAGGTTACGTGAAGAAAGAGTAATCCTTTGCTTTCCGTATTTGCTTTTTCGATCATTTGCTTTGGAATAAGGTACGAGATATTCGACCTTTTCAGTAAAGGTTCCTTTTAACGTTTTCTTTTCGTTAGCTTTTCTATTAGTGTTTTTCTAAGCCTTTGCTATGAACCCATTCTGTTTTGTTTGGTCATTGCTTATCTCGAACTCGATTTAATTATGAAATATCTCGATTTTGAACTATATGATATGAAAACTTCGATTTTGAAAATATAAATAACTTTCGATAAAATATGATATGTGGGTTATGACATTCGATTTGACCTAAGATAGTTTGACACCCGAGCCAAATATTTCACTAGTCATGGGTGGGTTCCATGTCCGTATCGATGATGCACTTCGATATGACTCTAGGGCAGAGAGTGATGTTACGCCACGTTCACGGATGGTGGAGCATATTTTGTATATGTAGGAAGGGCGTATGGATGCATCCTAGATGCTATTATCTGTTATCGTTATCGTTATATGTTATCGATGATTGATCTTTGCGTGCATGCACGCCCTTCATAACTGGTAGGTCTCACAAATGTTGCCTTATGAAATGTTGCCTTATGAGAATGTTGCCTTATGAGAATATGATTATGATCGATATTTGTTTAAGCTCGTGGTAGTTAACTATAAATTTTATTCGTTAATTCTGATTTATATTTTGAAAATGATTATGATTTTGCTATCTTTCGTTTATTATATTTCATATTCGATATCGTTTAGTATTCGCTTTGCTTTCATATATGTTCGGGCTTTTGGCTCTCACCGCGCACTTCTTTCTTGGCCGGTATCTAAGCATTGGGCTGGGTTTTGCTTTGGGATGAGTGCATGAGTGGACTTACCTTAGAGATTTATTTAGCTTTGATCTTATGATGCCCTTTAAGACTTATTATTTCTGATATTTTGTTAGAGTTATTTTCATGGGACCTATGTATTGAAGTCGTTTTGACTTGAATTATTCCGCATTTATGTTAAGATTTCTTTTGGATGTTTATGTTTGCTTTGATATGACACCATTACTTGTGATTCCTTTACCCTTGTCGGGTCGGGGCGTTACAACTTCTTTAAGATCTCCGTTCAGGAATGCCGTCTTCACGTCCATTTGATATACTACCATGTTCTTACGGCATTAGCCAATTCTAATTGCTTTTCGATTCGATCAGAAACAGGAGCAAAAGATTCTTCGAAGTCTATACCCTCCTCTTGATGGTATCCTTTAGCAACTAATCGAGCCTTGTTCTTCAACACATCACCATGCTCATCAAGTTTCACTTTGAAGATCCATTTTAGAGCAATAATCATAGCACAATCTGGAGCAGGTACTAACTCCCATACATCAAGTCGATCAAACTCATGAATTTCTTCTTGCATGGCATTGAACCAGCTATCTTCATTCATGGCGGTTTTGACATCTTTTGGTTCGATCTTAGAGAGTACGGAGTTGAAGAAGCACCACAAGGCATCGGTTGCAAGTGGTTTCCGTGTTGATACCGGAGAAGAAGGATTTCCAATGATGTTGTCTAATGGATGATCGTGAGTCCATTTTCTGAGGTGTTCATGTGGTAGTTGTTGAGGGACTGAAGTAGCAGAGTCGATGTCTCTGAAGAAGATGGTTCGATGAAGATTCAGAGCAAATATGTTTTCAAACGGAGCATCTTCAGGAGTAGCAAAGGGATTAACTTCATCATTGATGCCAAAAACAGTTCCATGATGTACATTTGAAGAATGATGATTTGTTGATGAAATGAAGGATCGCCAGCAGGCGCTTCTTGACTTAATGATATTGAGACTGAGGGATTGACTTCATTCACAGGGAATATGAACAGCCTCTGTTGTAGGAATCGACACCTCATTAGTACTTGGATCATAAAGTTCATCAATCATAGGATCAAACAATTTCTTTAAATCATCTTCAGATGGAGGTACATATGGAGTTTCTTGAGAAAAGTTTGGAACAAGGGATGAACCAATGGGACTGTTTTGAAGTGCGGGTTCTGAACTGGATTGTCCAGGAGCCATTTGACCGGTCAGCTCATCAAACGTAACGTCAATTGTTTCCATGATATCTCGGGTTCTATTATTGTAGATTTCGTAACCTTTTCTGTTCGGTGCATAGCCTACAAATACTCCAATGTCTGCTTTGGCTCTCAGTTTTCCTAAATCTTGACCATCATTAGTTGGATAACATAAAGCACCAAACACACGAAGGTATGATAGATCAGGTTTTCGATTGTGGACAAGTTCGTATGGAGTCTTTTCGTGAGATGTGTGAATTAGAGATCTATTTTGAGTGTAACAAGCAGTGGCAATAGCTTCATTACCATAGAAACATTGGAACCTTTGAGTAGATCAGCATTGTCCTTGCAGCTTCTACAAGAGTTCGGTTTCGTCTTTCAACTACACCGTTCTGTTGAGGAGTTCGAGGAACACTTCTTTGAGGACTAATTCCAATATTTTCATAAAATTCATTGAGTACTTTATTAACAAACTCAGTTCCATTGTCAGTTCGGACGATTCGAATTGTTTTGTTGAGTCTGATCTGAAGTTCCTTTGATAGTAAGCAGATTGGAGGAGCATTTCATTAT
>OU343225.1:235908172-235968633 GCA_910596185.1 Chrysanthemum makinoi | reverse complement strand
GACGTAAAAAGTCAACTTTGGTCAAACCTCTTCTACGTAAAAATCAACCAAGTCGCTAAACCCCTTGAACCAAGTCGCTAAGTAGCAACTCGCTAAATCACCAAATCGCTAAGCACCAAGTCGCTACACAGTCAAGTCGCTAAAGAGCAACTCGCTAAGGTCCAAGTCGCTAACACCAAGTCGCTAAGAATACTAAATCGCTAACAATTTGCACTGCAACTCGCTAACACTTCAAGCAAGTCGCTAACCTCACTAAGTCGCTAGCCGTAGTGGATAATCCACTAACTTGTACTATTTGTCGGCTTGTCTCAATAGACAAGTCGCTAGGACCAAATCGCTACCAAATAACACTCCAAGTCGCTAACTTTTTATGAAGCAAGTCGCTATGATGAATATCACACCGAGAACCAAGTCGCTAGCAAGAAAAATCACATAAACACCACTTTTCAATCCAAAAACAACCCAACCAAGATGATTCAAGCTTACCAACTGAAAACCTAAACACTTGTGATGATTCTAAACTCAAAAGTACTAACAAAATCCAAGCTTTAACACAAGAAATCAACCAAATGATGCACAAACCACTAAACTTTTTCAAACTCAAAAACCACCTAAAAACCACTAGAAATCCAAAGATGTGTAAGATATGATCTAACCATGGCTCTTGATACCAATTGTAGGATATTGGATTTCACATACACATCAAACCATAACACAAAGTAGGTGTATAAGTGGAATTCTAGAGAGAGAAAGTTAGAGGTTTAGGGAACTTTAGTGAGAGAAAGAAAATTCTTATTATGAGCTCCAACTCCCTACCTTGGAAGGTAGAGAGTATTTATAGTCTTACAATAAAACGCCACACAACGGGCTGTGGATCAGGCATACAGTGGGTAAAGACCCATCCGTCCTCCACGGTGTTACTAAACTAAATACTACTTAACATAGAAGTACTATGACTATGAGCTTTCTAACGATTACATATACTTGAGGTGACCGACTCTTTAATACCTGGAATTTCTAATTCCTAACAAGAGGCTGTTTTTTTATGAACCCGCCTGGATAAAAAATCTTGTTACTATTTTTGACAAAGATTTTGGTTTTTATTTTAAAATTCATTTTGTCAATCCACTTGCAATCTCCACAATGGTGAGCAACGCACATGTCAAATTGTCTTTTAACAGGGATTCTAGGAATATTGAAGTGTTGGGGGTGAGGACCTTTCGAGCCTGGTTCAAAACCAAAAGAACATTTCCTTATGTCATGGAAGTCGGGAAGCAAAACTTACACCCTTCCAATGAACACATCCCTAGGAAATGTTCCTTTTATGCAAGGAGCGTTGAGGCACGAGTTCTTATAAAATTGTGATTCCTTGAGGGGGGTCGCCTTGTTTATTGGAATTGAAGTGTGCTCAGGAATCATACTCACGAGCTCCGGTATCGCATATACCTTTTCGATCTTCTTAGGTACATCATTCCTTGCGATTTCTTCACGGAGTTTCATCATGAAGTTGTCAGCTAGCTCCAAGAAAGTGTCGTGTGTTGTTCTCATGCGAGCTTCGAGGCGTTTTATTTCCTTCTCTTGGTTGTTGACAAATGTCAACATTATGTCCTCGAATTCATCTTGTCGTGATTTTCTTGGAAGCAAAAACTCCTTGACCGCGTCCACATACTCATAATCATGTGTGGTCATTTCCATTAATTCCTTTACTTGTGCGTCCATACTTTTAAACAGTTGTGCTTGGGAATCCTCATAATCATGTGTGGTCATTTCCATTAATTCCTTCACTTGTGCCTCCATACTTTTAAACAGTTGTGCTTGGGAATCCAAACCATTTTCTTCAGGGATTATCGGATCTTCCCATCCTTCTTCCTCATATTGTGCTAATTCTTCGATGACTTCCCAACATGCTTCAACATCGAGGTTACTTAGCCTTCCACCAGCGGCATAATAAATTGTTTGTCGAGTGGAGGGACTTGAAGCCAAATATCGATGTCATGATGAGGGACTTTATGGAGTAAGTCCTTGAATCGAGTCCATGCCTCGTAGAGAGTTTCGCCTTGATGTTGTTTGATAACATCAAATAGTCCTGAATATTAAGTGTCAATTTCCCCCAATAATGCTCGTTATTTATATCATTTATATGGATTTACGCTTGTTTTCCACTTTCAGGTAAATTACGAGCATTGGAGCTAAAGAGACGCGGAAATGGAAAGACAACTAAAGATTTATCACAGTATGCTAATTTTGAAGAAGTTACGGCGTAACTCCTCTCTCACATTACGCTGTAACTATTGAGTGACCCAAAATACCAACTTATCAAGAGGTTACGGCGTAACTCTTCCCAAAGGTTACGACGTAACTCCATTAGGTCAAATGAGGTTCTACGCCGCTGATACTTACGCCGTAACTACTGCATCACTTACGACATAACCGAGTTTATTGAAGACTACGGCGTAACCACTAATAAGGTTACGCCATAACTAGCAGATCTAGTGCATTTACGAAGAAATAGAAGGTTACGGCGTAACTCCTATATTGGTTACGCCGTAACCCAGACCTGGCCTATAAATACCCCACGAAATCCAGCATTTCTAATCATCCCATTCCACACACAACACTGTGAGAACATGGGAAAACGCTCAAGGCAGGTCTAGGGGAGCATACGGAGCTGTTTCCAAGGGAGAAGTCACTCAATTATGATAATCATTAGTGTTTTATATTTCTTTTACTTTCAATTCAAGTATTTCGTACCTTTGAATATTAAATTGATTTGCATGATTAATATGAGCAGCTAAGCACCCTTTGGTGCTAGCCTAGTTATGATTCCTTAATTATTTTGTTTGCGTTTACCTTTACTTTCTTACAATTATTTCTAAGTATATGCATGCATAGTTCATTGGTAGTCACCCTTGGTTCGGTAGTTTTGAATGGCGGTAGAGGCCAATTGCCTAGGAGATATGACCAACTGACCCTAGGTGAGCGGACTAAGACGGGAAGGGTAAGATATGACCAACTGACGACCCTTTCTACTTGTGCAATTTGACCAACTGATCACCTATCGTTTGGATTCACTTAAGAATTGGGGGGTGTAGTGTCTAAGTTCCTAACGGCCGGGCACTCACTATTTTGAATCTAGCATGTAGCGGTACTTAATGACTTAGCTTAGGGGACCAGGAACAACAGGACTTATGACGGTGCGCCTGATTTCTCCTGTGGTGGCATCTTTGCTGATAGGTTAGGGCGAATTGACCAAATGTTGTCCTCTCGAATTTGACCCCACCTGAAGTAATTGGAAGTAGGTAGACGTAGACATAACTAGCTAGGAAGATTGACTAGGTTAGCACCACTATTCCTCTATTGATTTCCATTTATCCATTTATCTGCTTTTATTTCATTCTGCATTAGTAGTTTAATTAATTAAATCCCTATCGAAACCATTATTATTCTGTGACAATTAGACTTAGTAATAATCCAACACACATAGCTCTTGGGACGACCTCGGCTTTACCATTTACTACACTACACGCGACCGGGTACACTGCCCGTTAGTGCACTAGGGTAGACCATAGGTATAGCAAGACACTATAAATATTAAGACCTGGTCAGTAAAACTTGCATCATTGTTGTAACATCAAGATGTCATTCCTAAGTTTGGTAGTTCTCCCCGGTGGGAAAAATTGGGCGAGGAAACGAGTGGTGAGATCATCCCAACTTGAGATCGTATACGTATTTTATCGTGGGATTAATGCGCAAACACGAGAGCTTCTCGATTCAACAAGACCTATTCCTAGCATGACTCTTGATCAAGCCCTGGAATGTATTCAACGAATTTCTGAACATTGCTACAAGTGGCACATGGATACAGGGTACAGACCTAGAGACAATTTTGATCACAAGGTAATGAAAACGATAACAAAGCAAGAATACAATTACGGGGAAATTTTCGAAAAACGAAGGTTAGAAAGAGAAGCTGAAGCATGCAAAGTTGAAAAGCTTAAGAGCGTGTTTGGGACCAAAACCGAGAGCGATCTTGAAAGAAAAATTCTCGACCACATCAAGAAATCAAGAGAACGAGATGATAGGATTGAAAAATCGATGAGGACATTCGTGGACAATACAATCTCTTCTCTCAAAATGCATGATGATAGGATTAGAAGATTGGAAAAGAGTATTAGTTCATGTTCAGAAGCTATCTCTGATTATTTAGCAGCCAAGGAGGAGGAAGTTGTCCACACTGTAGAAACTATCCTCGAAGAACCTTTGACCTTTTCGGAAAAAGTTAAGCGAGGAATCGGCATGGAGAGACAATCACTTCTGGACCAAACTTTGCTGGTAACCCCTCCTACCAATGATTCTGTTAATACTAATCATTATGATATTTCGTAGGAATTAAGTTATGATGAGACTATTCGCCTGAACGAAAGATGCTCAGCAGTTTTGAGGAACGAGCTACCGCAAAAGGAAAAAGATCCAGGATGCTTTACTCTCCTTTGCTATATCGGGAGTCTAAACATGTGTAATACCCTAGGGGATCTTGGAGCTAGTATTAGCATATTGCCTCGTTCAATGTTTTTGCGTATGGGAATTGGTAACTTAAAGCCGGCCAAAATGAAAATTGAAATGGCTGATCGATCTATGCAATCGCCATTAGGAATCGTTGAAAATGTGTTGGTGAAGATTAAGAAATTCCTTTTCCCAGTAGATTTTGTGATTCTTGACATTCCGGAAGACAACAGGATACCAGTCATTTTGGGAAGACCTATGCTTGCCACTGCTCACACTAAGGTGGATGTCTTTGCCGGAAAATTGACTCTTGAAGCTAATGGAGAAATTGCCACTTTCGGACCTAATGAAAATTTGTCTACCCCGGAGAAGGTATGTGCAATTGACCCCGTAGGCAATTTTGGTGAAGCTTTAGAAAAATTTCTTAGCGACCCCCCGGATCCTGGAGAGGTTGACTCGGGGAAAGATTTTGATGTTTTCGTGAATTTTAAGGAAGAGGATAACTTAGGATTAAGTGATGAAGACCTCTCAAGTGATGTCGAAATGACCCATTGGCAAGATAACTCTGTTAAGACTTTTTCACTGCCAATTCAACCTAGATTTCATGAGGTAGGAACCCGCATACATCACCGAAACCCCTATTATCTTAAGATCTCATGCAAAATTGGGTTCATCGACTTCCACCCATTTATTGACATGACTTCCCCAGTCAATATCATGTCAAGGGAATGCTATAACCAAGTTATGAAGAAAGAATTAGAATACAACGGAAATAATTTTCTTGGGTTTGCAACTAACATCCATGTCTTTGTAGGGACCCATTCATTCTTGGTGGACTTTATGGTTTTAGACGACGTAAGTGAATTTGTGGAGGATGGACTTACGGGAGTAATTTTAGGAAGGCCTTTTCAGGAAATGTCGGGTTTAGATAAAAATGAAAAAGAAGGATTAGTATGGTTGAAGATTAGCGATGACAAGACTATTTTCAAAATGCCGAGAACGATCAAGAACTTTAGAAACTGGACCAAGAGGCAGTTAAGCCAAGCTCAACCTTTACTCGATATCAGTAAGGAAGACAAAGAAAAGGCATTGATCACCCCCACCAGAAAATCAAAAGTTTCTACTTAGGCTGTTTAGAATTGGGAAATGACTACAAAAGGGATGAGAATTTGGTAAGTTGGATCCAGCGTGGAGACTGCCATGTCCACGAAATGACCAACAAGCACTGGTAGCCCCGCGGCTCTGAGTCTAACTTAAAGACTCGTTAATAAAGAAAAGTGCTCTTTTGGGAGACAACACGAATTATCCTTTTCTTTTGTTTTTATTTCTTTTCTGTTGGGTTTTGTGTTTTCTAACCATTTTTGCAGGAAACGAGGAACTAATTGTTGCTGCAGTTGCTTATCTGAACAGAGTTACGGCGTAACTCATCTTGGTGACTACGCCGTAACAAACATTTGAGCAGCAGAATTCTTGATGCATTACCAATTACGGCGTAATACCATCTCTGTGGTTACGCCGTAACTACTCGCTTTACAGCTCATACCAGGTTTTGCCAGTTACGGCGTAACTCCCTCATAGGAGTTACGACGTAACTTTCCTCTGCTTTAATTCTTTCATTTTAAAACACAATAACCTTGTATTAGTTTTTAAATGAACTTTGTGGGTGTGTTCCCTATAAACCCTCACGAGACTTCACTCGTCCACTTGGGACACCAAGTGGTTTAAAAGGCTTGTTGCATGAGCTAAATGCAACCGTGATTCCTATGAAAGTGAGTTAGGTTTGATTTTCGTTTTTCATTTTTTTTCTTTTTAGTATTATGCTTGTCGGTATTGTGATTTCAGGGATTGAAGTTTGTTCATGACGCTTAAACGAAGGCACGGTTCTTTTTCGTGGGCCTTCTTCTTTTTGGAGCAAATTTCAGGGAAGTTCTCGCTCTAATTCTACCTTTCTCTTCACCTTTATTTTAATGCCTAGTACAAAAGGGACTTTGTACAATTCAAGTGGGGGGACGGGAGTAGAATTATCTCTTGAACTTTATTTCGCCCTCATTTTTCTAGTTTATTTTAAAAAATTATGCCATTTTTAAAATTTTGACATGTTTTTCCTAACCTAACTAGATTAGACCTTAGCCGAGCACATACAACCCTTGACATTACATGGTGAGATTAGCCTTATCCGTTTCCAGTATTTTACCCCAAATCCACCAAATTATGAGTGTGCCGGTAGCTTGTAAACTTTAGAACTTGGCCTTTGCATCATTTCGAGACCATAGACGAGGTATGTTGAGTTAGCTCGATGTATTTGGACTTTTCAGTTTTAGAAGGCAATATTACAGGATTATCACCCAAACAGCCTACCATTGTGAGTCTATCGATTAGTCACCTCGACTTTTCGACCCCTATGTGAAACCATTTTGTTGGACTCACCTTTAGTGCAAGATACCCCTAGATACACCCTTCTGAGCCATTCCTTTCATTTTGTCAACCCAATATATTGTTTCGTTACACCTATACACCTTAGCCTACCCTGTAGTCTTTATTTGTGATTGGGAAGTCATCATTTGCCTAAGTTCAAGGTTCGAGTGGAAAGGTTTGGAAATCACGCTTTCATCGACAACATTTATGAAGATCATTGAAGACCCCCCGAATTCCCATTGTTCATCTCAAGTGGGGGGATGTTATGTTATTATGTTATGTTGAAAAAAAAAGTTGATTGAGTTATGATATTGTAAAGTGCGATGTTATAAGCAGTATAGTATGAGCTTTATTGATTAGTATCGAGGAGGCCACCTCGGTCACTTGAAGATTGGAGTTGGTAGTTTTGCCAACAGAAGAAGAAAAGGTAGTGTGCCCATCACGACGTCCTCTAATGACACATCTACCTTACATTTCATGATCTGGTTTCTAGACTTCTAAGCATTGAACTTTGGGCGGACGGTAAGTGGTGATGACTTGGTTATAGATTTAGACTACCTGCTTGTTTTTCATTTTACACCAATTATATATCCCATGTCTTATCCTACCCTTTAGTCATGAAGCGTGTCTAGGTGATGCAGCGAGCAATCTTTGGTGTCTTGGCCATGGATTTGGTCATGTATCATTGATTTTGTCCACTTTGCCGTGACATGTTAGTAATGACGAGTCACCCCTTAACCTTTGTCGTGTCTACCCATATTGCCTTCGAGAATTGTTTAGCCCTTAACTCTAGTGGTGGAGATTTGTGTAACCGCCAAGCTTATGATAGAATACATGCTATGACTGTGCGATTGAGTGAACACCCCGAAATTGACACTTAGAATAGTTGAGAGATTTAAGTGTTTGTTCCCCTTTCGTGAGGTGTTCGGCTTTGTTTTATTCTAGCATAAGGGATTTGTAAACTCATATTTTCCAGGTTTTGGGAGATATCTTTTTAGGAATCTGTCTAATAAGGTCTACTTGAGGGCAAGTAGAGTTCAAGTGGGGGGATATTTGATAACATCAAATAGTCCTGAATATTAAGTGTCAATTTCCCCCAATAATGCTCGTTATTTATATCATTTCTATGGATTTACGCTTGTTTTCCATTGTTTTCCACTTTCAGGTAAATTACGAGCATTGGAGCTAAAGAGACGCGGAAATGGAAACACAACTAAAGATTTATCACAGTATGCTAATTTTGAAGAAGTTACGGCGTAACTCCTCTCTCACATTACACCGTAACTATTGCGTGACCCAGAATACCAACTTATCAAGAGGTTACGGCGTAACTCTTCCCAAAGGTTATGACGTAACTCCATTAGGTCAAATGAGGTCCTACACCGCTGATACTTACGCCGTAACTACTGCATCACTTACGACGTAACCGAGTTTATTGAAGACTATGGCGTAACCACTAATAAGGTTACGCCGTAACTAGCAAATCTAGTGCATTTACGAAGAAATAGAAGGTTACGGCGTAACTCCTATATTGGTTACGCCGTAACCCAGACCTGACCTATAAATACCCCACGAATTCCAGCATTTCTAATCATCCCATTCCATACACAACACTCTGAGAACGTGGGAAAAAGCTCAAGGCAGGTCTAGGGGAGCATACGGAGCTGCTTCCAAGGGAGAAATCACTCCATTACGATAAGCATTAGCGTCTTATATTTCTTTTACTTTCAATTCAATATTGAATTGATTTGCATGATTAATATAAGCGGCTAAGCACCCTTTGGTGCTAGCCTAGTTATGATTCCTTAATTGTTTTGTTTGCGTTTACCTTTACTTCCGTACAATTATTTCTAAGTGTATGCATGCATAGTTCATTGGTAGTCACCCTTGGTTCGGTAGTTTTGAATGGCGGTAGAGGCCAATTGCCTAGGAGATATGACCAACTGACCCTAGGTGAGCGGACTGAGACGGTAAGGGTAAGATATGACCAACTGACGACCCTTTCTACTTGTGCGATTTGACCAACTGATCACCTATCGTTTGGATTCACTTAAGAATTGGGGGGTGTAGTGTCTAAGTTCCTAACGGCTGGGCACTCACTATTTTGAATCTAGCATGTAGCGGTACTTAATGACTTGGCTTAGGGGACCAGGAACAACAGGACTTATGATGGTGCGCCTGATTTCTCCTGTGGTGGCATCTTTGCTGATAGGTTAGGGCAAATTGACCAAATGCTGTCCTCTCGAATTTGACCCCACCTGAAGTAATTGGAAGTAGGTAGACGTAGACATAACTAGCTAGGAAGATTGACTAGGTTAGCACCACTGTTCCTCTATTGATTTCCCTTTATCCATTTATCTGCTTTTATTTCATTCTGCATTAGTAGTTTAATTAATTAAATCCCTATCGAAACCATTATTATTCTGTGAGAATTAGACTTAGTAATAATCCAACACACATAGCTCTTGGGACGACCTCGGCTTTACCATTTACTACACTACACGCGACCGGATACACTGCCCGTTAGTGCACTAGGGTAGACTATAGGTATAGCGAGACACTATAAATATTAAGACCTGGTCAGTAAAACCTGCATCATTGTTGTAACATCAAGATGTCATTCCTAAGTTTGGTAGTTCTCCCCGGTGGGAAAAATTGGGCGAGGAAACGAGTGGTGAGATCATCCCAACTTGATATAGATCCGGCGGGAAGTCGCTCAAGCCAATTACTAGCTTGGTCCCGTAGAGAGAATTGGAAGAGACGCAAACGCGTGGTCTCCTATGTGGTAGCATCAAGGTCAATGGAATCAACGATTTTAAGGAAGTCCTTGAGATGCTGATTAGGATCTTCGGAACAAAGTCCATGGAATGCACATCCATATTGCACCAACCGGATGGTCGAATCGCAGGGCCATAGTTTGAGCTTGATCAGGGAGCTCAATGGTGTTCCTATAGCATTGGTGGCTCGGTCTAGAGTATTCACCAAGAGTACGGCCTCTTGGCGGGTTAATTGGTGGTAGGTCGATGGGAAGTGGTTGATTTGGTGGTGGGTTATCACCTTCCATGATGAAAAGTGATGGGGCTATGAAGAAAGTCATGAAGAAGGGGGTTAGACTACAAGGAAGCTAAAAATTGAGAAATAATCTTACTTGATAGGAATCAAGCAAAGGAACCTAATGAGATAAAAATCTAACTAGCTATTCTATTCCTCGGCAGCGGCGCCAAAAACTTGATGCGCGTACGAAGCACGTTCGGGGTCAAAGGAACTTCCTTTTCTTCGAGCAAGTTTTTCAACCACCTAGGCAGTGAACCTAATCGTTGTAGTGTAGTTTTGGGTAAGCCTCGGGGATTGATATCGTTTTATAGGGGAATAGGAATGCTAGTAAGAAATGTATTACGAGAAGGTGGGGGTTGAGGATGATTCTTTTTTATCTTTTTATTAGTTTTTTAGAAAGCTAAGGTAAAATCTTGGGGCAATTGGTTTTAGGGTTGGTATTTCTATCGATTACTCTACTTATCTAATTATCTAATGGTCTATTACTACGGGTAGCTATGTCTATTTGATGTGTGCTCGTATGATGATTAAAAATGTGTTTACCTAGATACTATTACTCCCTAGTTATCTTTTATTGGTTGGTTGAATTGTCACACCTTATCTTAACGCGTTGTATTCCTAAAGGTCGTAGGGTATGTGTAGTCCCTAACTCTTTGAGGTTACCTTTCAGGTTTAGCAAACGAAATCCGCAAACCCTTAAGCTATTTCATTCATAAGCCTCACTTTCATAAGGCATACTCAAGTATTAAACACAACGAATGATGCCTAGTTACACTCCTAAGCCAAT
The DNA here is from genome assembly GCA_910596185.1 of Chrysanthemum makinoi. Taxonomy (NCBI): domain Eukaryota; kingdom Viridiplantae; phylum Streptophyta; class Magnoliopsida; order Asterales; family Asteraceae; genus Chrysanthemum; species Chrysanthemum makinoi. The sequence goes on along the minus strand of OU343225.1, from coordinate 235,957,874 downwards.
TACAATTAAGATAAGAAACAACCTAAGAATAATCAATAACTAGGTTTCATAGATTTAAGCAAACACACAAAAAATTTAGCTAGACATGGTAAACAAGCAAGCATATACACAATCAATTGAAGAGATAATGATACTTTGGATTAAAATACTTATCTTGATGTGTAAAATAGGGTTTGGGACACTAAGATACTGTTCAAATCAGACTACAAACGTTTAGGGTTTTTTTCTCCAAAAGTCTACCTCTTTAAATGCTAAAAATCGAATTCTATATATAGATTTACACTTGCGACGACGTCACCTTTTGGATGAGACTCCGTCAGCTCGCTGACATTTGGATTTTCGTCTTGGCCAAGTCATTGATGGGACGCCATCACCTTAGAGTTGTGACGCCGTCAGTCTTCAGTTGGGACGTCGTCTTGATTCTGGATCTGGGCCGTCTGAGATGAAAAGTCTGAGTGACGCCCTTATTCTTCAAAGCCTGACGCTGTCAGGTTATATGAAAAAAAATTCCACTGAGCCATCTGGTGCATGTTTTGATCAAATCTCTATATAGGGACGATGTCGCCCTTTGATTGGGACGCCGTCAGGTTCTGTTTGAGCAGCTTGAGTGGCTTCGATCTTGAATTTTCCATTTTCTTCATGTATTCGCTCTTTTTCGTCCAAATGTGCTTCATTCCAGCATTTTGATTCCAAGAGACCTAAAAAGTGAAAAAGAACGAAATGAAGCAATAACGGATATAAAAGTGGTCGATTAAGGGCTTAAATGACCCCTTAAAAGTGTACGTTTTAAATCCTTATCAGTATATTTCTTACCCATTTTCAGGTTAAACGGGCCAAGTGATCTCTTTTTATATTAAAGCATGTTTTTCATAGATTATATGATATTTTCTTAAAGTTGTAAGGGTCAAATGAGCATTGGTGTCAAAATGGATAATTTGGTATTGTGCAGTTTTGCTGTCAATGTGCAGATCTGTGGTCTGGACGGCGTCGCAGTTTTGTGGCGACGACGTCCAAACCAGTTGAGACGGCGTCGGGTTTAAAATCCCCTGAGCTGTCGCGCGTTAAATCAGAATGTGTTTTTGGATCATGGTTAAAGGGCGACGGCTTCGCACCTTATAAGGCGATGACGTCAGCTCGCTATACATTTTCAAAATGATTGTTTTGTTAAAGTCAAATGTTATTAATTAAAGAAGTTATCGGATAAGTGTTATATAATTATTGTCAAAGGTTAAATGTTATGGTTTGTCAAGAGTTTAAATGAGAAAATGTAATAGTCAAACATTCCAAGTCAAAGTTTTATAAATCGAGTAAATTCTAGTCAAACCGGGAATCGGGGCGTAACAAATCCTTTCCAAAATTTGTATTAAGCTTATCTTTTGATTCAAAAAACTAATGTATACAATACAAAAATTACAACTGGTTCAATTTTACTTGTATACGTGATATGCTTTTATATTTACATAAGTGCATATGTTGATCTTAAGGATACATAGAGTAGGTTGGGTTTAATGGGACAAAAGACGAGTAGTAGCTTAGGGAAAACGAAGCATACCGGTGTATTATAGTTAACTTAGGATTTTTACGTATTTTGTATTACGAATGAGCTATATACGTATAACATAAAGTTGTTTCGTTAATTTATTTGTTCAGAATTTAGGTTAAATGTCACGTTAATTCAATTATCACCTATCGTAATATCTTAATTACTTAATGATATTCATAGTGCTTAGAAAATTTTAAATTATATATGAATTTCGGAAAACAAATTTTTAGGGTTTTACAGTATCTCTGAGTCGTGCTCGTGGTGAAGATAAGGTTTGTACACATGTTGCAAAAGTTGATAGTTTTTCATTTTTAGGTTTTAGGTTGTGTTTTTTTTTCTAAAATATGTCTGAACAACCTCTTATGTCTGATTCAGTTAGATATTTGGCAATTTTTTTTTTTTTTTTCCAGATTTAAGAGCCTTAAAAGTCTGAGCAACCTCCTTTTCTATAAGAGATTGGCCTACTTCTGTTTATCTTTGAAAGGCCACTTAAAAAAACACAAATAAATAAGGTGCTCTACACATGCTCCTACATCTCCATTTGATGCTCCATAGCTCCATCGTCTTTATCTGCTAATCCATTTTGAATTTTTGCTCCATCTCTACTCAACATCTTTAAATCAATGTTTCCCCTAAATTCTAGTAATCCATTACAAACCTAAGATTTCTTCCAACACTGAGTTCCCAACACTGAATTTAATAATATTCTACGGCCATAATTAACAAGTTGATTGGTTTTTCATAATGCTGAATCATATACCTTGATTCATCATCATTTTGGAAATTTAAATATTATATTTTATTCTGCTCTAGTTGGCTTCTTGCATTGGGGCTTCTAGTGGTGGTTGTTCAAACATGAAAGATAAGTAAGAATTATTCTTTTCTTTTTTATTTACCTAAAAACAAATAGGTATATTAACTTTTTAACGTTAGTACTATATGATTGCATAAAATAAATATAAATCATATATTACCATCATGATTTTGGCTCTTCTTAATTTTAATAGTGTTAAAACTAATCTTTTATCAACCAGGTTACACTTTGCAGTTGGTATAAAAATCTTGAATTTTAATTAAATCTTAAATTTCATTCATCTGAATAAATACATCAACTAAATATTTATTACGACAAAACTATATGACTTAAAGCAATTAGATGTTTATAAAAAAACAAACAATCTTATATGATTCAGATTCAAACTTTTGAATTAATAGTTACATTCAGACGTGGTATTCAAATTTAGACTAAAAACCTCTTAAAATCAAATACCACCTTAGTATTATCAGTTTAGATGAATGACCGTTAATTTCTATGGAACCATTTTTTGAAGAAAAAAAACATACTCTTTAGTCTTTAACCAAGAATTTGAATTTCAAACTTCTCGTTACTCATGTTGTCTTTGTTTCTAGATATTGATCCTTTTAGTTACATTTTTATTTGACCTAATCATTAACTTTAATTTTGTTTTGTGCAGATGAAGATGAACATGGTACGTAATTGAGGTTACCCATCATTTTAATCATATCAATACATCTAAGGTATGTATCATTGATCTCAATTCTAACCTTGACATCAACATATTTTTCTTTTTGTTTGATTTTAGGTTGATTAAACATCATCTTTTGTTTGTTATTTCTTTGATTATTAATACATATTTTGTTTGTGTATGTCAGCACACCTGCTCGAGTATAGAATTGATGTCTTCAGACTATGTGTTCGATGAAATGTTACATAGAAAAAGCAACACACCAAATCAAAGTATTTTCTTAAGACTCATCTTTTGTTGCCTAATTTAACAAAGAATTTACAAGAAACTTGATAGATAATAAAAAAATAACAAAAATGTGAGACTCTTTTGTGAATATATGAAACCTGTGAAATATCAAGTAGCTATAAAAAAACTCTAGAAACTAGAAAGGGGGGGTTTTAAAAACAAATTTCCTTTTTTTGAAAATCTTTTCGATTCGAGGTTATGTGATACCAATCAACAATATATGAACACAATAAATATTAACAACAACAACTAATAATCAAATATGAAAGTAAAGATAGTAAATAGATATAGCGATCAAACTAATACGCAGAGATTTATAGTGGTTCGACAACAAAGCTCTATCTTCGCGCTACTCCACTACCCGAGTATCACACTCGAGAGTTCACAATCACTATGTCAACAAACTCCCTTCAAGCGGAGAAAACCACACAACGTCGTTTACACCGATTTCTAATACTAAGCTAAATGTCGAGTTCTAATCCTAGCTAGAACCAATATACACAACACCACATACAATGTTTCACAGACTTCCACACCGTCCGGATCTACACTTACACAATGATTCCCGACTTACGCACAAGCGAGATCTACCAATATAAAAGAATGGAGATTGAGAGAGTTTAGATAAGAAGGAGAATCGTAACAAATGTTACGTGTATAATCCCTATTCTACAACACTTTGTTTCTTGGCGAATATGAGTGTTCTTCTATTTGCACTTTGATGAAAGAAAGAATGTGATCACTTGTAAACAAATATAAACATGTTAATGTAACCAAAGAAGGTAGATGAAGAGAATGAGAGAGAAAAGAAAGTTATGACAAAAAGGTGTGGAAAACTAGGGGGGTTGAATAGTTTTACCGATTAAAACTTCGTTTTAAACTATTTAGATCGAATTATGTCAATCTATTTAATGTGTGTGTTGGATGATGATAGATAATCATATAAATAAGTAATGCAAAGATAAAGAGTAAGAAACATAAAACCACAACACGAGTATTTATAGTGGTTCGGCTACAAGAACACCTTCCTTGCCCTACTCCACTCCCTAAGTTCCCCACTCGAGAGTTCGTAAGCACTACACAACACAAGCTCCTTAATGTGGTGGAGAAGCCTTCACAATGCCGCCTACTCTTTATCCGATACAAGGCTAGACACCGGGTTCTTCCACGAGGTAGAACCAAACCTATCACAACATCGCGTACACTTTATCCGGTACAAGGCTAGATACCGAGTTCCATTACAAAGGAGGAACTACTACCCAACACTACACCAATACACGACTACCCCAAAGGAGACACACTCCTTATTACAAGATCATAAGGATATCACTATCCTTTAACCCAACCTAACTATTTTGTACATCAATACACCATATCGAATGTACACCCTTGGCACCTTTCACTGACCCTTTGTCACCTTTCACTAATGCCTTTGACTTGACCCTTTGGCACCTTTCATTAATGCCTTCAACCCAACACTTCTAAAGAGGGAGAAAATAAATATCAACAAGATAAGTTCAGTAGTCTTGATGATGACGAAGCTTGGCAACTCATGGACTTGAGCTTGCTCGACTTCAAGAGGTGGTGATCTCGCCTTTAAGAGGAACCTAGAGAATCACACAATAACAAAACTACATAGAAAGATCCTTTGGATATGAGGTTAGAGATATTACAATACTAAGAGAGAGTAAGTGTAAAAGGGGTGAGTTGCAAGAGAGAAATGGCTCACTATTTATAGGCAAATTTCTCTACTGTTCAACGGTTCCCACGAGGGATCCGGCTAGTGCAATCTAAGGGATCCGACAGCTGGGTCAGCTTATGTCCGGATTTTGGGTTGCAAATCGGGTTATGGGTTATGGGTTATGAACCATGGGTTATAGATACCCAACAAGATGCAATGTATCTAGACATTGGGTCAGGGGTCTTGGGTCATTAATAACATCAAATTAGCCTGATCTTTTATATATCAAATTCCCGTGTTTATGGACTCATTTGTATTAATATTGTACTTAATTCATTCATAATTGCATTTCAGGTTAAATGAGGCATTGGAGCGGAAAAGATGTAAGAAAAGGCCTGTCAGCCTCACTCTTTTATAAAGATAACGTCAGTTAAGTGAAATGGACTAGATATGTTATATACTTTGCCCGCATGGACTAGTATCGTTTAAGTGGCAAAGTTGTAATGTGATAAGCCTATCAATACCCCTCATGACTCTCCATAAGGGGTGAGGTTAAGCATTTGTTTAGTGTAGTGTTTGTTTCATTAATAAAAGTTATCCTTGTTTGTCTCCTCCCTCTCACTACTTTCTCTCTTTAAGAGGATGAAGATATTCATCTTCTTCCATCAACCAAGGCCTCCAAAACCACATAAATCTCATGTATTCACGGTCCTACAAGTGGTATAACGAACCAGGTTGTTATTTTTAGTGATTTATGTCGGTTTTGTATGAGTTGTTGAAGCTGCCTTTGTACTTTTCAGTGGTCGGAATTTTTTTTTCCCGTTTATTATTTTGGGTAAACAGTTGTTTTAACAATTTTTATGTATCTCTTTTGGTTAAAATATGTCTTGTGGTCGTACAAGTATACATATCTGTCTTGTGTCCCTTTTTCAGGTCCAAACAGTGTTATGGTTCAAATATCATATCTTTTAGGACATTTTTTTTACCAATCTGTGAAGTTTCTTGTGGTCATTGGTCAGATTCGTGCAGTCAAAACTTGGGTTAAATGAAGCATTATTCATATGCATTTTTCTGGGTTTGAATGAAGATGAATGGAAAACTTAGTCGGAATCTCGCCGGAAAAAAGTCAACTGGGTCAAAACCCTAGTTTTCTACGCCTATGGATAATCACGCGTATGGAATACGCGTAAGAAAGTTTACGCGTAAGATGCTACGCATAACTGATTTACGCGTATGGAATCTTTTCTACGCGTATGAAGTTACACTTAATCCTGATCTACGCCTAAGATCTGAAAAGAATATGAAAGCTACGCGTATGACTCATTTTACGCATAAGATACAAGGTTACGCGTAACTAAATGTTTACGTGCCAGAACTGTAAAGGAAAAAAACTTATGTGTAATTTAAAACATGACTCGACTATGACCACAACACCATTATACCATGACTCACGACCTCAGTTACTTTACATCATTGGTCCATGGTTTTCAGGTTATGTAAACAAGATGACTCGATGCAGTTACAACAGATCTGAAACAAAATATTCTCAACCCAACAACATCAAACTATCCTAACTCACACTCGATCTCTTCAATCAAATCGAAAAACAGAAAATGATAGATCTCAGATTCTAATACAATTTTTTTTGCAATCTTTTCAAGATTGTTTCACTTGAATTATTCTCATCACCGATCCATGATACTATCCGAACAATCAAAGATACAATATAACAATTATGTTATTTGTTTTCTTTGGTTCGTTCAAAATCCCAAAACGAAAACAATCAATTAATTAATAACCTTACCCGAGACCCTTAATGGATCTTGAAGAACATCTTGATTCGTATGTCATCATATTTGATTAAAAAGGTAAAGGGTATGTTATAGTTTGTTGATGGAGCAGATGTGTGATAGTCGTTTGATTCTTGAGATGAGATTTGGATTTGTACTTTTCTGTATCAGTTTAGGGAGAAATGTGTGTGGAACGTCTAAAGTGGTAGGCGGATATGATGTTAGGGTTAGTTTTATTTTTAGGTTATGTGAAATGTTGGGTGTGGAAGTTATTTGTCAACCGGTTATAAGTAGTTCTGGACGTGGATCGTGGGTTTGATAAATTTGATGATGGGCTTTGTGAATTAACTTTGTGTTCGGGCTTTGAAAATTTAGACTGGGCTGGTTAGCAATTCTATCCGAACATGGGATATAACTCGAATTGGAATGAAAAAAGATAGTATCCAAATTTTTTTGTGTTTACACAAAATTATTTTTGGATATATTTGTCGTATATCGAGTGGTATTTTTGGTATTATAATTTCACGGAGGGATACAATATTCACGGCTTGAGCTTAAATTTGAAGAAAAATGATCACGGGGTTTTTGTACGGTATTATTGACGCGAAATTGAAGTGATATTCCACGGGTGATCTTCTTTATCGTTGAGATGTTGGTTGGTTGGTTGCATGTCTCAAGATAACTTGTTGGGGTATTACTGTCACTTTAAGTGATTATGAATTGACAATCTGGTTATAACTGATGTAAGGAGTTACGTTGTAGTGCTCATAGTGTATAACCATCACTTTAAGGAGTTACGTTGTAGTGCTCAGTGTCACACGCAGTTGTGGATTGATCAAGAATTTAGAACAAGCAGTAAGTCACAAAGTTGGGATGTTTTCTTCCTTTTTAAGTTGATCGTATCGGGATTTTCTCCATATGTGGTCATTACTACTAGCCGGGGAATTCAAAGGAGTTTCGATTACAGGTTGGTTTGAGAGAATTATTAAGAGTATTTTTGCGACATATTCTCACTGACTTATGCTCAATCTAAGGTTTTAATATTGCAACAAGAAAAAGGTAATACGGCATGTACGCAACATTATGATGATTCTGATAGCTCGCAACCATCAGGAGGGAGAAGTTGGTATTTCATCTTTCGTGATTGGATTGACGAAGGGAATTGTGCTTAAGACCGAAAAAGGAGAAGTAGTGATTTGTACATCGGGGCTTTTTACCAACTTGGATGCAATACTAAGTGAGTTATGTTGTTACAATGTTCCCAGAACGACAACCATTGTGCTATAATCAAGAGTATGCTTTCTCCGCTGCATGTTGGAAGAGAGTTGTCGGTTCAGGAGGGAGCAGGAAAAGAAAAAGGCTCACTAGTTAGGAGGGAGTAATAACCTAACTAGATCGTTACAGTTGAAGTTCAAAGCTACAAGGATTTGTGCCGTCAGCGCCAAAGATCAAATGCCGAGATCGTCGGAAGAAGAGAACTTCAAGTTTGCCTTAGTATCTAGACTACAGAGACTATGCGGTTCAACAAAGTCAACATTGTTCATTACTATTGTAATTTACTTTGTTTTGTATTTATAGGTCTCATTGTAACCATTCACTTGTGACGATATCTTGGAGGGAGATTGTTAGCCTCATTCTTTTATAAAGATAACGCCACTTAAGTGAAATGGACTAGATATGTTGTATACTTTGGCCGCAGGGACTAGTATCGTTTAAGTGGCAAAGTTGTAATGTGATGAGCCTATACATACCCCTCATAACTCTCCATGAGGGGTGAGGTTAAGCATTTGGTTAGTGTAGTGTTTGTTTCATTAATAAAAGTTATCCTTGTGTTTCTCCTCCCTCTCACTACTTTCTCTCTTTAAGAGGATGAAGATATTCATCTTCTTCCACCAACCAAGGCCTCCAAAACCACATAAATCTCATGTATTCACGATCCTACAAGGCCAAATATATGTTCTGAAGATTGATTTACAAAGGCATATGAATTATTTGTGAAGGTTACGCCGTAACTAGCTAATAATGTTACGGCGTAAGTATGATGCTTTGAAGGATACGGCGTAACCATCCCTTATGGTTATGTCGTAATTATTTTATGAAGGTTACGGCGTTACATGGAATTAGTTACGCCGTAGAGATTATTTCTGATCGGATATGTATGAGCTGGCGAAGGATTACGGCGTAACCCGATGTTTAGTTACGCCGTAATTAATTACTTGGGCGCAAAGTTTTGAAGGATACGGCGTAATTATAATTTAATTACGCCGTAATTAATTAAATGCGGATATTTTATAAGAAGTTTTGAAGTCCAGGGGCTGAAGTCGTCATTATTAGAAGAATATTATTACACATTTTATGTGTAAATAAAGGGAAAAAAAAAGACAAGTCTCTATTCGAAATGTTGCACAAGATGGAGGACCTATGTTGCAATTAGGCTTAAGTTATTATTATAAATAGATTGACATGTGACATATCACATCATCAATTGGTGTGTGGTGTTTGGCTGTACGATGGAACAAAAAGGAGAAGCAGCAGACGCAGGTTTTTATGGAGCAAAACCTTCGGGGTTTTGCTCCGGTACTCAACTAGGGGATTGATAGCTTTATCCTTAGCACGATATGTAATTATTTTTTGACTCATAATATTATTTTGGTTTCATTATTATTTATTATAATCTTTATTCTCAATATAATTGTTGGTGAATTAATTCTTATTGTGTTCTATTTAATTGATTATTAATTTATTATTAGTCAATTAATTATTTGATGTTATGTCTGTGTTTATTTAGTGTTTTATATTAGGATTTTATTTGTCATTCCACTAGGGTACTTTGGTGATGTGGAAATTAGGTCCTGGCCTAGTTTTGATTCTTTTTATTATTAATGCTTTTGCGTTAATTAATTCTTTCTAGTGTATGCATGCATAGTTTGTTGGTAGCTACCCTTGTTTCGGTAGTTTTGAATGGTGGTAGAGGCTAGTTGCTTAGGAGAAATGACCAACTGACCATAAGTGAGTAGACTGAGACGGGAAGGGTAAGATATAATCAACTGACGACCCTTTTCTACTTGTGCGATTTGACCAACTGATCACCTACCGTTTGGATGAACTTAAGAAGTAAGGGGTGAGTGTTTAAGATGCTAGCGCCCGGGCACTCACTATTTTGAATCTAGCATGTAGCAGTACTTAATGACTTGGCTTAGGATCCAGGAACAACTTGACTTATGACGGTGCGCCTGATTTATCCACTGGTACCCTTTGTTGATAGGTTAGGACGAACTGACCAAATGTTGTCCTCTCGACTTTGACCCCACCTGAAACAGGAATCTAGTGACTTTTAGAACCCATGTATTGCGATAGTAAATGTCGGCTCTTAATGTCTTCTATTAGATTGCCGAATGATCCCGGGTGACTTGTTCATCTTGGTGAGGATTCTAAGAACCATAGGGTAGACGAATTGACCAAAGGAGTCTATCGACTTTTGCCACTTGTGGATGAACTCGGTTTAAGAATTGCATCACTATCGTTCCCATTAGCTTGTTTACCAGAGAACCATCCCAATTGATCATGTGACACCATAAATATTATCAATCATTTCATTAAAACTTATTTATTTGACTAATTTAATTAATTAGACAGTTAGGAATCAACCGTTCTTGGGACGACCTTGGTCTTACCATTCTCTCACTACATGCGACCGGGTACACTGCCCGTTAGTGCATTAGGTAGGCCATAGGTAGACGAGTTACTATAAATGTAAAACATGGTCAGTAAAACCTGCATCAGTCATGGATCATGGATAATACCCAACATAACTTCATGCATGATGTCATGCAATGGGTCATGGTTATGGATCAAGCTCCATGGATATGGGTCATGAACTTTGGGTTTTACCCAACAATATTCAATGTATCTAGTCAATGGGTTAAGGACTTAGATTTTTATCCATTACATTACCCATTACAATATATATATATATATATATATATATATATATATATATATATATATATATATATATATATATATATATATATATATATATATATAGTGTATCTTTATTTTGAGAACCCTCTTAAGTGCGAGAACTGCGAGAACCCCCTTTGAACCGTTAGATTGTTTGATCAATGGATGAGATGATATGTGCTATTAGTGTCATTTAAAGAAAGATTGGAAAAATTTTGTAAATCTAAAAGGGTAATTTAGACATTTCGTATTTACCCCTAGAAAAACGGGAGGAACCGATTATCTCATTAACATCTGTACTCTCTCAAAACCTAATATCCGCCCCCCACAAAACCTCTCATCCGCCTCCCTCTAGATCTGATTTCCGGTCAAAAATAAATCCCCCTATGGGTTCATAACAATTCTTTATTTGTATCGTCTTCGATATATCTGTTCAGTAATTGGCTTCATTTGTATCGTCTTTGATATATTTGTTCAGCACCATAATCAAAGAAAACGTACAGATCTCAAAATTGTAAAAAGTCATATGTTCAGTAATTGGCTTCAATTGTATCGTCTTCGATTACAAGGTTCTCCTGCATGTTGGGCCACGTCTATTCTGGTATGTCTTCAACTCAGCTCGACAGAGTTAGGCTATGGTTAAATCTTATTCGATAGCTTTATTCATGAAGGTTTAATATGTACTCGTAATAAGTAAGATCATTCATGTATATGTCAGAACATGAAGGTTTTTTTTGTTTTTTTTGGAATTGACCAATATTTCTGATGCATTTTTCAAACCAGAGAACATGATTTCTATCAGTCCAAAAACATGGGATGTTCGACAAATTTCCTATTTCCCTTGGTTTTTGAATAATTGCAGGTTGACTCTAGCATTTTTGGCTATCGACATGTTCTTTGCTGCGATTGGCATTCTTTTATCATTCTTAGTAGGGCTTGCTGTTTGTTTTTACTTCCCCTGCATCATTGGCATCATGTATTTCATTAGTTGCCAGGTGAAACAAATGAACATTTTATATATCATATCTGTTTCTTTCTCTTATTTTTGTCAATGATTTTGATATCTATGATAATACACAGGAAGGTGCTTCAGATGCTGACATCAACGTCCTTCCCAAATACATTATGTAGTGTCCAATGATGAGGAGCAACCTGATGTAATTTTAAGCAGGATGGTCCCTATGGGAACAAATGGTCCAGACTTCAATGTTGAGCGTTTTCTTCTAACCGAGGATGCAGTAAGTCAACTGCCTATGAAATTCTTTTTAGAGCATGTATAATTAAATAAGTATATACTAAAAAATTATTACGTGAGGAAAACTATGGAAAAAGATGAGACGATGGTCACAAAATCCCTTTCATGAGTAATTAGAGTTGGAAATTAGACCCTTACATGAGTAATTAGAGTGGATTAAAGAAAAAAAAAGGGTCAAACGGGTTGAAGTTGCCCAAAGTGTTTTCAAAGTGCATAAAACCTCTCTAATCTTTTTATTACATAAATTAGACTATCATTGTAATAAGATAGTTTTTAGTCATATCTAAAAGATTAAATATTCTATAGAGTTCAATAAAAAACAAGACGAAAAAGTGAATGTATGTCGGCTTGACCTAGTTTGGCCAGGACATAAAGTATCCATTTTGACACACCCATTTATCCACATATAATGAAAACCAATAAAGAAAAGCTAAGTTGGGATGATTATAACTTGATATGGCATATGCGTATGTCATGATTGTCCCAGCAACTAGGATGATTATCAATTAATTTAGGCTAGTTTGGGATGTTCCCCTTTCACCCAAGTTTTTGGTATATCTGATCAAACGGCATCATGAAGTCGTTAGGTGCACATATATGTTTACGTATAAAACATATATATTTACGTATAAAACATATATGTTTTGTGTATGAATTATAAAACATATATGTTTTGTGATTGAATTATATATGTTTTGCATACGTAAAAAAAAAATCTCTTGTTTATTTGTGTTTGTTAGTTTAAGCTTGTCCATGTGTGTTATGTTATCTTAAGTTTTATTTTAAAAGTATTTAATCTTGGCTATTATTTTTTCTAGGCGTGACGTTCTTTGAAGGCGTGCACACATACTGGAAGTACATATATGTTCTTGGAAGGCGTGCATGTATGTTTTTGGAAGACATGCACACATGTTCAAAATAATATGATGAGAAACTTCAAACACTTATGTTTTGTGCACATATGTCCAATTACGTTAATTATTGTTAGTGCACAAGTGTAAAGATAGATTATATTCATGTATTTCTTCTTATTATAAATTGTATTTCAATCAATATCGAATTTTGTGTTTAACATTTTGTTCTTAGTTGTTATAAGTTTACATGATCTAAAAACACATATATGCACATTTTCATTTGAAAAACATGTATGTCGAAAAAAGTATTCCGAAAACCATAATAATAAAATTAATTCATAAAAACACATATGCACTAAATCAGTTTTAAAACATGCATGTTCATAAAAAAGCAAATATATATATATATATATATATATATATATATATATATATATATAATAACAAAAAATAAAAAATAAAAACGAAAATTGTATTTTAAAAAATTAAAAATAATATGAAATTGACTTTTACTATTATACCCTTTTGTATTAAATAAAAAAGTTTAATAATTTAAAAATGCTATGTTGCATTGATATGTTGCACAATATGCATTACTAGGAGTACATAAGGGGTTCTCGCAGTTCTCGCACTTAACAGGGTTATCAAAATAAAGGCCCCCTATATATATATATATGTACATTTCCATATTATATAAACACTAGTTGTTATACATATGCATTTCTATATGATGTAAACAATATTACTTGTTTAGTGTTTTATATAAAAATGTAAGTGTGTTAGTAAACTATTGGCTCAAACTATTTACGTACTTTATTTGTTTCGTTAAAATGATTTTACGTTTGTTATCGACAAAACATTAGAAGATCGTAAAATACAAATAAACGTTTTTACGGCTTATTTGTATTAACAAAAGGGTTAAGCAATCTGATTGAAATATTGCAGTATTTATAGGCTGCAATAGGAGCGGGGGATGGTCCCCTATATATAAAGGACCGTCCCTAGGACGCTCCTGTGTTTTGTCCTATTGTGGTGAAATGTTTATCTGATGAAGGTGCTATCCTTTTGGGCTGGAAAAACCATATTTTGAATATTTTTCTTATTAAAATATTTCTTTATAAATACAAAAATAATTTGAATACTTTCTTTTCGTAAAAAGGTTTTGTCACATTTATAAAAATGTGAGGTTTAAGGACAAAAATAGTTCTTTGATCTCTTTACAAGTTTGATATATTGTTTGTTCATACCTTAAGTGATATTGTGTCGAAATGGACTTTTGCGACTAATAACTTCTTTACATATATTTTACGTAGCGTGTTTTTACATTTTGTAATTATCAAAACATATGGAGTTAGAAAAATATAAATAACTTTTTTGACATTATTTGTATTAACAATCTCTCCCTTTTTGATGATTACAAAATATAAACTCATTTTATGTGAAAATATATTTAAATATGTTTTTAATGAGTTTTAGTCCATTTCTCGCCCTTTTTTGTAGATCCAAAAGGTGTCGTCGATGTGTAGAGAGAAAAGAATACCTACGATGCAAATGCTCCCCCTTATTAAGGACACCGAGGAATCGAGCTACCGTGATGTGCTACAAAAACAAGTTAGAGTACAAGAGCAAGTATATATATCCAACTTGAAGCAATTATTAATTACAATGGATTAAAGAGATTTATGCTGATTTGAACCACACTGGGGGACGGTCCCTTATGTAGAAAAATAGAAGGGGGGTTGAATAGTGTAACTACCGGTAAATTTCCACTTGTATGATATTCTAACTAAAGAATACTTATCCACTTTTCACGTCTAAATTTTTTTAAACGTTATCAGTTTATCTAATTACAACAACTAACTAATATGACGTAACTCTCATTCTTAATAAATGTACACACCAACACCAGAATGTCTTAAGTTCATTCCTTATACGTCAAGTATAAAAGTTTTTAACTTTTATTTACCACTTTACGTTATTACGTTAACGTAAAATTATTAAACTTTCAAGTTAAACGTTAACCATTTATTTGAGTTTACATGAAACCCTAATTTATTATAACTACGATTGTTCATAAATACTAAATTACAACATTTTATATCTAGAGTACAAGTCATTAAAGCACGAAAACCTAACTTTATGGTATTTCCCGTAACAAGCTCTAATCTACAACCTTATGATTTTATTTGAGTAAAATCACAAACCTTACCTAAAATGTACATGATTTCTATAAAATACCGAGGTATAAGTCTTTCAATCTTATGTACAAGTCTTTAATGAATAGAAGTTTTATACTTATATAAATTACATTATAACCTCAATGTACCTACTTTTAAGCACAAGGTACAACCCTATAATGCACAAGCCTTTAAATTTGATTTTCTTATAATTTACAAGTCTAAGTTACCTGTCCCAAATGCTTGTGGTACAAGTACTTAATGCATAGAAACTAATTCTTAATATAAAATCTATTATAAACCTTAGTGTACTCATTTAAAAGCACACTAGATAAAACCTAACCAAGGACACTAACTAAGTTACTATCATCTTTAAACCTAATGTACAACAACAAGTAGTCAAGGTACAAGAACCTTGAGCCACATTGTGACCCTTGTTCATTTCTAGTCCAATTCGAATTAAATATAAACTAAAATAGCCCTAATCTAGTTACAAACCAACTAAAACCCTAACTAAACCCTCTTTAGGCTCAAATTAAACTACATCATCATGTCTCTTTTAATTTTCTACAACAAATCAAACTTGTCAAGCTTCCATGTGGTACTTCCTAACCCATTCGATTTAAATGGAGCAAAACAAGTAAATGTGTTCTTTGTAAAAACCATTTGAATCAACTACTTAAAATATGAACATAAATTAGACACATCACCCCTCCTCTTCTACCCTTGGTTAAAAATGGAGATACATGGTGTCTATTGAACCATTCGAACCAACAACCTAATGTACGGACATCTTATAAACACTATGTTCCATGTTCTCTTGAACAAGTGTTCCTAGATGTAACCATACAAACCCTAATCCTTCACCCAATATAAATCGACCCATACATTCCTATTTTATCTCATCACCATTCGAAACACACACCACATAAACACACTCTCTCTTACTAAAATTCTAGTACAAAGGAGGGGGAAGGAAGCTTGCCTAGAAGTCTTGGAAGGCTTGGTTTTGTTTTTGAAGTCCTTTGATCATTTTCTCTCTAATCGAGTTTATAAGTAGTAAGTCTTTTAAATTCATTTCAATTTCTTTAACACTCTTAATATCAAGTACATATTGTTAAAAAGGATTTTATAAGGAAAACGTGGCAATTTGAATCACCCAAAATGGACACACGAGTCAAAAGATACGATCTAATGAAGTTAGTGAAAATCTGTTAAAAACTTTCTGTGATAGAAAGATCGGGCACGCAATTCGAGGCACTTCTAACCCGAGTCATCAAAAAGTTAAAGCATGAAAGTTGTCCGGAATGATGTTTTACGTCTACTGCATAGAAACTTGGCCTAAAGACACCAAATAAGGGCAGTTTTCTGCCTCAAATGGTAAGGACGATATTCATTTTCTTTCTTTTTGTCGAAATTCAATCCAAACCACCCTTTTTCGTAATTTATTTTCCATAACCAAAGACCCATAAAATATATGGTTTGTACCAACTTAAAGAAAACCTAGCAAAGAATTTAAAACATCAAGAACGTCGTTAAAAGATCTAGATGTCGTGCTTTTATCCATGTTTGTTTTGGGCATATCGCTATAAAAACCAAACGCACCCTCATATATTTTATTTGGAGATTTCGTCATTTTTAAATAAACTAGACTTTGAGTAGCTTAATAAACACTCCTAACAAGTTATTTAACATGTTACAAGGTCATTAGAACAAGCCGTCAAGTTTTAAAGTGCAAAAACAAGTTTTTCTTTTTCTTTTTCCCTTACCGCGACATGCCCAAGTGGCCATGTTCACGGGTTTGTTTCTCCCTAACCAAGGATCTATAAAATATGAGGCATATGTCATTTTAAAGAGCTCACAACAAAGTATTTAAAGGATCAAAAGCGTCGTAAAAATCTTGGCTCGCCTTGTTTTTATTTGAGTTTTTTCTGGCTTGTCGCGTATAAAACAAACACCCTTTTTAGCAAAAACCTTCCAAACCCCTCACTTTGAAAAATTATTGCGACCAAACCACAAAAGCTTTGAACCTCGAATTTGAACCATTTAAAAGACCACCCAACAAACTCTTGAAGGAACGAGAACGTAGTAAAAACCCCTTAGTGCCTCGCTTATTTTTATTGTTGTTTTGGTCGAGTTTCACTTAAACCAAAAGCACCATTTTAATTATTTTTAGAAAACTACAAGGATAAATTTTGAAATTTTTGAAAGATAAAGTTTTCTTGGGCTAAAAATGTAATTTCTTCAAAGTTAATAATACAAGGGGTGTTTTTGCCAACGATCTATAGTTGAGGGTTTAAAGTGTCAATTTTGAAACTGCAAGGGTATAAACCGTCAATTTACAAAAGTGCAAGGGTATAAACCATCAATACTTAAAACTATAAGGATAATACTTATATATATTATTTCGAAAATACATTTTTAACACTTAACGACTGGGAATTTGATAAAACTTATGTCTATATCATTAAACGATCAACCGAACCATAAAAATAAGTATGATAAGTATTACTAAATTTTGAAAAGACTTTATGTTAACTCAACCCTTAACCATCGATAAAGCATTTGCATCTCGTATAAATGAATACGAATACTAAAACTTGACATACAAACCAGGTCGCGTGTTGGAGCCATTTATCAGATCAATTTGAGTTATCTTTTGACATCAATCAGATTCCCCAACTAAGCTGAGTTCACAGTCCAACTTTTTACTTCTTTTTAAACTCGTGGGGAGATACATGCTACAAAACCGAACACAAGTATTTTTCTATGTTACACCTACACCTGATTGCTATTGCTTAAGTTACTTACACCTGCCACTGAAAGTCCCTCATATCATGAACCATTAATCACTTTACAAGTGAACGCGAATATAGTGAATATATCTATTGGAAGTTGACGCCCTATTTGTGTTAGCTGGTTAGGTAACCAAATGCACTTTATTTGAGAACAAATATGAGAATTGGCAAACTCCTTACATGAGGGCACGGTTGCTCCCATCATCATTATGATGTTTGTAACCATGTCATTATGACAATTACACTACACCTGTTAAGGTTTACTTTCATGAGAGTTAAGGCAATATGTTGTGCAACGATATTAGAAATTGTACAACTTTTCAACTTGTGTTCAATTGATTATTATACAAACACTATGAATTCACTCAACCTTTGTGTTGACACTTTTAGCATGTTTATCTCAGGTTCGTAATTTACGAGGATGGCACGGATACTCAAGAAGGCTATATTATCATTCGAAAACTTATTTAATAAACTGTAAAACCACTGGGACCTCATTTTGTAAACTCTGATATTTATATAAATCGAATGATAAATCTTTTAAAACGACACAATTAGAGTTCGTTTTCTATTATTATAACTGTTGAGCCATGAAGTAACACCCAGCTTGAATTCCGCTGCGTATCACGAAATTAGGGGTGTTACAGATTGGTATCTGAGCCACAGTTATAGAGAAACGGGTCTAATTGAGACCTAAACTATAACTACTTTTTTACAAAAATGTTTTATAGCCTTTCGCTCTCCGTGCCTTCCATCCTCTAGGTAATTATGTGACTTCTAGATAGTTTATGCTACAAAAACACTTTAGTATACTGATACATACTTCTGATCACTTTATACAAAATAAACATAGCTGCATATGCCTATTCTAAGGCATTATGACTTAATCACATTTCCCCAAGCATGTACCTACTTCTATATTTTTCAAATTTATGAAACCTTCTCAAGACATTGTAACCAATTACAATGGTCTCTCCTACTTACCTTATTTACACTAAATATATATACTCACCAACTATTTTGAGTATTATGACAACTTTCCTTGATTTTCTTACTACCATATCTAAAAGATGAGTGTAAACACTCCTTTTGTACTCCCAGAACACCCAAATTTCCTTGTAACTCATCAGTTAAGTACGAATGTTGAGTCAGAAATTCTTAAGTAGGATGATTTACAATGTCTTTATTTGAATGAATTGGGACGCCTCTTTATTTAAATAAAGATGTTACAAATCACCGAACCATAAGTTTATATTTATCTATTTACATTGTTTGGGACGCCTCTCTATGTAAATAATGAATTATAAATAAGTGGGCTTATTTGTATCTGAGATGATATAAGTACAAACTCGAGGATCACAAGAATTCACAAAAATGTATGGAAAAGAACAAATAACATAAATTTTATTAAAATCCATGAATATTAATACATAACGATATAATTAACATTGGTAGTGCTAATGTTACAAATATCACCACGTAAGGCATGGTATCGCCAATTGGTTGATCCGCCAAGCCAATGAAAAACACCACTACACCTATGAGAGCGAGAATCATGACTGGATGCAGTATCTTGATTATCCTGTATAACAAATATAAATGAGTTATTAAGCATGGTGAATGAAATAACAAGAGACGTAACTCTCTATATATATAAATATTGACAAATCTGTAAACAATATTAAACGCTCTCTTTTTATAACAAGAAATGGGCTTCAACCCATTAGTAAAACAAACAAACACAACCCACATTTTGATTAAAACGGGCCTCGGCCCAGATTACATTAACAAACACACCATTAAGCGTATTGGGTTTCAACCCAACAACCAACACAAGACCACAACTCAATAAATGCTAACGCATACGATTACACAATAACACAAATAAAACAAAAATTTATTTCAACATTCCTAACATAATGCTATTACCCCCATATTTTATCCACGCCAATAGCTAGAACCACAGTGGTACAAGAAGCGCTAACACCATGGCCAAGAATTCATAATCTTCATCCGGGACATTGGCCAAATAGATAGAAGATATTACAACAAACACGATCGCAACAATGGTAATAATATGCGGCATTTTGAAGTGTGATAAGTGGAAAAGTTAGTATGAAGGAATGAGAATTAAAATGGGGTATTTATAAAAAGAAAAACTAGCCGTTGGGGGTCACTGTTCATGACCGTTAGAAATTATTGTTCACTTTACTAAGGAAAAAAATAATTCATCATCTACAAAAGCTGAAGTTCAACAACTTTCTCTACATTCATCAATTTATCATCCGAAATTTTACTTATTAAAAGACAGTTTTCGATGTTAATAATTTGATTTTCACAAACCATTATGAATCATGTTATTTTCAAAATTAATTACTAAAACATGATAAACCTTATAAAATAACAATCTTCATTCAAAATAAAATTTCTTAAGTTTATATGACCTTCGGAATAATGTTTTTCACATATAAAACAATAAATTCTAACTTATAAGCTTTCAAAAGTGAAACCACATTTCATCCTTATTACTTCAACACTTAACACGGACTGAATCTCGGGACGAGATTCCACTTAAGGGGGTAAGACTGTAACCACCGGTAAATTTCCACTTGTATGATATTCTAACTAAAGAATACTTATCCACTTTTCACGTCTAATGTTTTTTTAAACGTTATCAGTTTATCTAATCACAACAACTAACTAATATGACGTAACTGTCATTCTTAATAAATGTACACACCAACACAAGAATGTCTTAAGTTCATTCCTTATACGTCAAGTATAAAAGTTTTCAACTTTTATTTACCACTTTACGTTATTACGTTAACGCACAATTATTATACTTTCAAGTTAAAGGTTAACCATTTATTTGAGTTTACATGAAACCTTAATTTATTATAAC
This sequence comes from Chrysanthemum makinoi, assembly GCA_910596185.1. Lineage (NCBI taxonomy): Eukaryota > Viridiplantae > Streptophyta > Magnoliopsida > Asterales > Asteraceae > Chrysanthemum > Chrysanthemum makinoi. Next base: position 235,937,136 of record OU343225.1, on the reverse strand, counting down.
TACGATTTTTCATAAATACTAAATTACAACATTTTATATCTAGAGTACAAGTCATTCTAACATTATGGTATTTCCGTAATAAGCTCTAATCTACAACATGATTTTATTTGAGTAAAATCACAAACCTTATAAAATGTACAAGATTTCATAAAATACGAGGTATAAGTCTTTCAATCTTATGTACAAGTCAGTTTTATACATTACATTATAACCTCAATGTACATACTTTTAAGCACAAGGTTATGCACAATCCTTTAAATTTGATTTTCTTATAATACAAGTCTAAGATACATGTAATGCTTGTGGTACAAGTACTTAATGCATCTAATTCTTAATATAAAATCTATTATAAACCTTAGTGTACTCATTTTAAAGCACACTAGACAAAACCTAACCATGGACCCTAACTAAGTTACTATCATCTTTAAACCTAATGCACAACAAGTAGTCAAGGTACAAGAACCTAAAAATTTCTAGTCCAATTCGAACTAAATATAAACTAAAATAGCCCTAATCTAGTTACAAACCAACTAAAACCCTAACTAAACCATCTTTAGGCTCAAATTAAACCACATCATCATGCCTTATTTAATTTTCTACAACAAATCACACTTGTCAAGCTTCCATGTGGTACTTCTTCATTGATTTAAAACTAGTAAATGTTTTCTTTGTATTTGAATCAACTACTTAAAATATGAACATAAATTAGACACAAGGTTTGGAGATACATGGTGTCTTTTGAACCATTCAAACCAACAACCTAATGTATGGACATCTTATAAACACCAATGTTCTCTTGAACAGTGTTCCTAGATGTAGATCCTTCACCCTATATAAATCGTATCTCATCACCATGACTATCTCACTCACTAAAATTCTAGTCTTTGCCTAGAAGTCTTGAAGTCCTTTGACTAATCATAAGTAGTAAGTCTTTTAAATTAATTTAAATTTCTTTAACACTCTTAATATCAAGTACTTACAACAGCAATTTGAATCGGTCAAAAGATACAATCATGGGTTAAAACTTTCTGTGATAGAAAGATCGGGCACGCAATTCGAGGCACTTCTAACCCGAGTCATCAAAAAGTTAAAGCACAAAAGTTTTCCGGAATGATGTTTTACTTCTATAGTGAGGTTACACCAAATAAGGGTACAAATGGTAAGGACGATATTCACGAAATTCAATCCATTTTCCGTAACTTATTTTTCCATGACCAAAGGCCCATAAAATATATGGTTTGTATTGTCTTAACTCAGCAAAGAATTTAAAACATCAAGAACGTCGTTAAAAGATCTAGAGCACTTGGGCATATCGCTATAAAAACAAACGCACCCTTTATATATTTTATTTGGATATTTCGTCACTAGACTTTGAGCAGCTCAATAAACACTCTAACAAGTATTTAACTTACAAGGTCATTAGAACAAGTCGAGTTTTAAAGTTCAAAACAAGTTTTTCTTTTCTTTTTTTTAATGCCCAAGTGGCCATGTTCACGGGTTTGTTTCTCCATAACAGGATCTATAAAATATATATGTCATTTTAAAGAGCTCACATCAAAGTATTTAAAGGATCAAAAGCGTCATAAAGTTTTTTTTATAAAACAAACACCCTTTTTAGTATAAACCTTCCAAACCCCTCAGTTTGAAAACTTATTGCGACCGAACCACAAAAGCTTTAAACCTCGAATCTGAAACATTTAAAAGACCACCCATCAAACTCTTGAAAGGAACGAGAACGTAGTAAAACCCCTTAATGCCTCGCTTAAGAGTTTCACTTAAAACAAAAGCACCCTTTTAATTATATTTAGAAAACTACTTAGATAAAGTTTTCTTGGGCTAAAAATGAATTTCTTCAAAGTTAATAATACAAGGGCTATTTTTGCCAATGATCCATAATTGAGGGAATAAAGTGTCACCAATATAAACTGTCAATTTACAAAAGTGCAAGGGTATAAACCATCAATACTTAAAACTATAAGGATAATATTTATATATATTATTTATACATTTTAACACTGGGAATTTGATAAAACTTATGTCTATATCATTAAACGATCATAAGTATGATAAGTATTACTAAATTTTGAAAAGACTTTATGTTAACTCAACCCTTAACCATCGATAAAGCATTTGCATCTCGTATAAATGAATACAAATACTGAAACTTTCAATGGGCCATTTATACAATTTGAGTTATCTTTTGACATCAATCAGATTTCCTAACTTAGGTGAGTTCATAGTCCCACTTTTTACTTGTTTTTCAAACTCGTGGGGAGATACATGCTACAAATCTGAACACAAGTATTTTTCTATGTTACACCTACACATGATTGCTATTGCTTAAGTTACTTACACCTGCCACTAAAAGTCCCTCATATCATGAACCATTAATCACTTTACAAGTGAACGTGAATATAATGAATAGATCTATTGGAAGTTGACGCCTCATTTGTGTTAGCCGGTCAGGTAACCAAATGCACTTTATTTGAGGACAAATAGGAAAATTGGCAAACTCCTTACATGAGGGCACGGTTGCTCCCATCATCATTATGATGTTTGTAACCATGTCATTATGACAATTACACTACACCTGTTAAGGTTTGCGTTCATGAGACTTAAGGCAATATGCTGTGCAACGATATTACAAATTTTACAACTCAACTTGTGTTCAATTGATTATTATACAAACACTATGAATTCACTCAACCTTTGTGTTGACACATTTAGCATGTTTATCTCAGGTTCGTAATTTACGAGGATGGCACGGAAGGGCACGGATACTCAAGAAGGCTATGTTATCATTCGTAAACTTATTTAATAAACTGTAAAACCATTGGGACCACATTTTGTAAACTCTGATATTTATATAAATCGAATGATAAATCTTTTAAAACGACACAATTAGAGTTCGTTTTCTATTATTATAACTATTGAGCCATGAAGTAACACCCAGCTTGAATTCCGCTGCGTATCACAAAATTGGGGGGTGTTACAAATAGTTTTACCAATTAAAACTTCATTTTAAAGAATTTAGATCGACTTATGTCAATCTATTTTGACTGTGTGTTGGATATTGATAGTTATACGAATATATAAACTATGCTACAAGATAGAGAGAGATACACAACCACATCACAAGTATTTATAGTGGTTCGGCTACATGGACACCTTCCTTGCCCTACTCCACTCCCCGAGTACCCAACTCGAGATTTTGTAATCACTACACACCACAAGATCCTTTAACTGGCGGAGAATCCTTCACAACGTCGCTTACACTTTATGTGGTACAAAGCAAAATATCGGGTTCTTCACAGAAGGTAGAACCAAACATACGTCGCCTACACTTTATTGGTACAAGGCTAGATATCAGGTTCCATTACAATGGAGGAACGAACACCCTACACACCAAGTATCACAACATACTTTGACACCCTATATCGAATACACCTAGTAGTACAACACACTAACACCTTCAACTACGCAACACATTGATGGAGGAAGAGAAGAAACATCAAGAGGATTCACTTCAGTGGTCTTGATGGAGACGAAGTTTAGCAACTCATGACCCGGAGCTTGCAAGTCTTCAAGAGGTCGTGATCTCGCCATTAAGAGAAACCTAGAGAATCACAAAGAAAAAAGCCACATAGAAGATCCTTAGTGTTGAAATCACTCCTAAACATTAATTCAAGTGTTAGTGATTCATATGTAATAGTTAGCTTAATATGGCTTTTATGTTAGTAATCATGCCAAGGCTTATGTAGAAAGCCCATAAGCCTTGGCCCAAGTCCAATAAGGAAAGTAAGGGACTAGGAGTGTTGCCCTAGCTCCCTCTTCTATAAATTCTCTTGTAAACCCTCACTTGAGGGTTGGTTGTTCAATTCATTTCTCTCTTACACTCTTTCGCCTAACCGTGCATAGTTTATACGTGTGTGTGTGTAGTTGTTCATCCGATCTATCCTCTTCTCTATTTCTTCTATTGATGCTTGTGTTACTAATATGGGAACCTAACAGTGGTATCATTCGCCAAATAGTTGGGTGAACATACTTTGTTTTTGAAGTTTTTGATCTTACGCGTAAACGAGCTTCTAACTTGTTCACGTTTAAAAACTGATTTTTAACACCTTTTAATCCAAGATTCTTGTCCTTTCAACGTTTTTAGGTGTTAAAATATCTGTTTTTGGCAAAAAGTTTCAAACTTTACGTGTAGATCCTTGTTTTTTAAGCTAGGTTTTTACGTGGGTTAAGTTTTACGCATAACGTGTTTACACGCTTTGGATCATCAAGTTTCACACTTTTGTGTTATCTTGGTGATATTGAAGCTATTTCATCACAAAAATCTGGTTTGGAAACATCAGTTGGCAAAAATCACTTTTGGCTATTTTTTACGCGTAAGTGAAACCCTAATCTTACGCGTAACTGTTCCTTGGTTTGATCTTCAGTTTCGTGGATTACTCAGTGTTTTTCTTGCTTGGATAAGCCTGAAAACACTTCGACTTTGGATATCTCTTGCACTGTGATAGTGTAAAAGGTCTTTTGGGTAAAACCCTAAATTTACGCATAAGCTTAAGCTTACGCGTAGATCTCCTTACGCATAAGATTCATTTTACGCCTAAGCTTTGTCTTACGCATAAGTTAATCCTACGTCTAAGTTTTCTACACTTAACTTTCTGTTTACGCATAACTTTAGTGTTTTTTTCTCATTCCTTATGCGTAAGCTAATCCTACGCGTAACTATTGCTGTTACGCGTAACTTTGGTGTTTTTACGCATAAGTGGTACTTTGCTTTTCTGTGATTTCTACGCCTAAGGATACTTCATCAACAACGGTTCATTCGACTACCAAGATCCATTTAACAACACAAGTTTTCAACATGTCACAACCACCATACTCTAGCAATTTTCCTTACGCTTATAATCAACAACAACAACAACAACTAAGTCCACAACATCAACAATTTAATCATCAACAACAAATTTATCAACAACAATTTAATCAACAACATACTCCACAACTTGGTGCAATTCCACCACAAATGGTTCAACCACCACCTAGTCTTCAAGTACAACCTTACACAAACTTCTACAATCAACATCCATCCAGGAGTACTATGAAGGAACCAACATGGTTTGGCAAGATGCGTGAAGCCTTAAGTAGCCAACAATCAAATCATGAAGCTGGCTCACTTGATAGACCTCCAATGCTCACTCCCGGAAATTATGATCAATGGGTGATAAGGTTCTTTAGGTTTTGTGATCTAAAGAAGCCACATGGAAAGTTCTTAAAGAAGGTCATTATGGAAGGTCCATTTCAGATGCCTACTGTTGTCACACCCGCAGATCTTAATGCCAATCCACCAAGAGATGCTGTCACCAACATTGCAACCGTCTCAGACCTCACAGGTGATGAACTTCTACATTTTGAAGCCGATGAACTAGCAATGCAATACATCCTTTTGGGATTACCCAATCCGATCCTTCGAAGTGTTGATGCTCAAAAGACTGCTAAAGCAATGTGGGAACATATTCATCTTCTTATGGAAGGCACATCACTCAATCAGGAAGACATGGAATCCAAAATCTACTTGTCTTATGAACACTTCATGATTGAACCAGGATAGACATTAGAGTCATATCATCATCGCTTTTCAGACATCAACAATGATTTGGACAAACACAATATCATCATGCCACGAATTGCTGTCAACACTAAGTTCCTAAGTAGTCTTGGTCCGGAATGGGAGAAGTATGTCATTTTTCTCCGTCAAGCTAAGAATCTTCATCATGCTACATACGGATTCTTGTACGACTATTTGAAGCCTCACCAAAAAGAAGTTGACAAAGAAAGGGCTATCCGTGGACTCCCGGCTCCACAGTCACTTCCGGACAATCAACAACTTGCTTTGTGGGCTCAAACTAGTGTTCCTCCTCAACCCGCTCCTCAACCAACTGCAACAATTACACCATATACTCCATCACAGCAACACTCTCAAGAAACTCAATTGGTTCCATACAACAAAAACACTGATCAAGCACTTTACAGTGAATCCAATGAGGATACTGAAGCTTTTGATGCCCTGCGGCAAGGATTTGTCATGATTGCTAGAGCCTTCGGCCGATATTCCAACAAATCCAACAATCGCATTCGTACCTCATCCAACACAAGGAATCAGGCTGTGGTTAACAATGGAAGAGTTGAAGTTCAGAAACATGGTAATATTCGTCAGATGGGAGGTGGTCCAGGGTTTAATGCTATGGGAAGGAATAACATGGGTGCTCCGCAACAACAAAGGGCTCAAGTGGTTGAACAAGGGAATGCTCAGAATGGGGTTAATGGTCTTCGTTGTTATAACTGTAATGAGAAGGGTCATCTGGCTAATGCATGCCCTAAGCCGAGGACAAGAGGCAGTGCTTATTTCAAAGAGGCTTTGCTCTTGGCTCTCAAGGATGAAGCTGGTGGAACTCTTACCAACAAGGAACAGAGCTTTATGGCAGATGCAGATTCTGATGATGATATGGAGGACTTGCAGGCCAATGCAGCAGTGATGTTGATGGCACAAATGCAAGCACTACACATGAGTGACACAGGCCCAGTGTATGACACTGATGGCTTGTCTCAGGTACCCGAACAAACCATATTCATCTCTGATCTAATATCTCCGCCAACATCTGAATCCGGCAAGGCTCCGAATGTTCAAAATGAGTCGTCCACATCTCATTCTGACAATTCTCAACTAGACCCCGTAGTTACATTTGACGATGATCTAATGGTTACCTTTGATAATCAAATTGACTCCGTGGTTATACTTGAGGATCTGAATAATGATCATGTTGTGACTCACGTTGAACACGCTGAACCTTTGCCTAATCCAGATATTGATCTGTTACTTAAAGACCAACAATTCCGAATGGAACAATGTTGTGCCTTAAATCAGAACTTACACAGTAAAAATGCACTGTTAACCAGGGATCTTGAATGCTTAAAACGGCAACTCAATTTTTTCAAAACTCAAGAAAACCGTGAAAAAGGTTTTGAAGCCGCTTTTGCTAAATCTCATCAAAACGAAAAATCTTTAGAACGACAGATGCGTGATCTAGCCACTTCGAAGAATGCTTTGTTGTCTCAAATAGAACAACTGAAACATGAACATAAACAACAAATTAACGCTCTTACTTTGGAAACTCAAAAAGCCAAGGCTGAGTTGTTAACTTGTCAAAAACAGTTCTCTGAGTACAAAAAGCATTCCACGAAACGAATAGATAACTATCTTGAAGAAATTGTCGACTTACAAAACAAAATCAAAGAGTTTCGAAATGTTGTTTATAAACATGGTGAATCAATCACAACGATTCAAAAGTTTACTTTCAAACCAAATCCAAATGGATATGGACCGAATCTTGCTAATTACAAACCTAAGTTTTCACACAGAGCATTCAAACCAAATCCCGAAGTTTACAGTGCAGAACATAGAATTGATGATTCAATTATGACTGTAGTTGAATATAATCGCATGGAGGAATTAGATGCTGATGACGAGAGTGGGTCAAAAATGGAAAATGTCGTTTATAACAAACCATTTAACTATTCAAAAGCCGTAACTTTTGTCACACAACAAGATACTTCTAACAAACCTTTGGTTATCACACCAATTTCTGAAGTTAGTCTCCAATACAATGGTGCACAAATTAATGGTCCTTTACCTTCACTTAGTGAAGTAAAACCTAATGCCGAAAGTTGTCGCGTTATCAAATACTTTGACACTTTCTTATCTGACCTCAAAATTTTGGAACGTGAGATTGAATTTCATTCTGAAATAAAAGTTCAACATTTTCAATCGCCAATGGCGCGAGAACAAAGAGATATTCTTCAGAAAAGAATTTTACCCCATGTCAAAAATTTGAAAACTTGTGCACTATATTGGGAAAGGGATTTTCACAAGGAACTTGGTCTCATGAAAACAGTTTTCGAGAAAACAGAAACATCGATTTCAAATACTAAACGTAAAAAGAAACTGTTGAGAAAAGATGTTGATCGACTCTTGGAAGATGTTATCTGTGCTGATATCAATAATCTTGTGTTATTACAATCTGTTGCATATGCATCTGATTATATCTCTGCTGATACTGTTGATTCTGTTGAAATTGTTGAGAATACTGATAATGTGCTTCAAATCGAGTCTTTAAAAGTTGAAAATGAACGATTATTAAACGAACTTTCAAATGCAAAACGTCATCTTAATTGGTGTCAAAAAGATATTCACGATCAACAACTTGATTTTCAAAACAAAATCGCCAAGTTGCATGGAAAAAATCTTAATCCAAAACTTGAGCAACTGGATGATCAAAACGTGTCTTTTGAGTGTCAAATCTCAAAATATGAACATGAACTTGCAAAAGTTAAACAGGAATATGGTGTCATATTTGATTTACTCAAACAGACTCGTGATGAAGCATCAAACGAACTTGATCATTATCTTGCACACACTAAAGAAGTCATGAATTTTGCTGGAAATCTTCGTTCTGAAAATCAAGATTTGGTGCACACTATCATTAAGTTAAGGGAAAGGTTAGGAAAGTATGAATAAGTTCAGCCTAGCATCATTAACAGAATTGCACCTGTAACACTTAGCAAACGTGAAACCAAATTGCCTACTGACAAATCATAAGTTACTAATGTGCTTCCCTCTACTGCAACAGGACTAGTTACTTCTTTTCCAAACGTCCGCACTTCACAGCCTAGGAGCAATACAAGGAAGAATAGGAAGTTGCGACCTAAGAAAAGAATAATAAGGAATGCTGAAGTAAAAGAACACCCTAGGACTCTGAATAAGACTCACGTTGCACCTACTTTAGATATTGCGTCCGACAAATGTAATGGAAAAAGTGTTGTAACGAATGCTAAACCTTTAAGTACTTTTGATATTCAGTCTGATGCTTGTTGTGTTATTTGTCGTAAAAGTATGCTTTCTGATTGTCATGACAAATGTGTTGCTAGAGCTATCTTGTCTCGTTTAAGGAATCCTAAGAATCGGAATACCTCTAGGCCCACTAATGCTTCTAAGTCTGTGCTTGGTAAACCACCCTCCTTAGATTCTAAGAAATGCATTGATGTCCATGTAGTTCCAGTATCACCCCCAAGGATTGTTGTACCACCTAGTGCATTCACTAAGACTAAAGCTAAGACTAGTTGGAGATGGCAGAAATGGATACATAATACACTAGGATTTAAATGGATGCCTAAAATCATTGATGTGTGTATTTCTACTATAACTGCTAAGGAACCCTCTAACTCATCGGGTTCCACATCTACTTCTATTCCATCTGTGTCGTTTGTGTGTAATGCAGGTGATATAGATCATCCTTTGGATTGTTGATAGCGGATGTTCCCGACACATGACAGGCAACCTTAAACTGTTATCAAACTTTGTTGCAAAGTTCATTGGCACTATCAGATTCGGGAATGATCACTTCGCAGCTATCATGGGCTACGGAGATTACATCAATGGCAACATCGAAATTAGCAGGGTTTATTATGTGGAAGGCCTCGGTCACAATCTTTTTTCTGTTGGTCAATTCTGTGTTGGAGATTTGGAAGTTGCATTTAGGGAAAAAACTTGTTTCATTCGTGATCTACAAGGAAACGATCTTATGTCTGGCACCCGCAATTCTAGTCTCTATACAATATCAATGCAAGACATGATTGCTTCATCTCCCATCTGTCTACTCTCAAAGGCTACATCTACAAAATCTTGGCTATGGCACCGTCGTCTTTCCCATCTAAACTTTCAAACCATAACCAACCTTGCTCGACACAAACTTGTTGAAGGTCTCCCGAGATTTCGGTATTCTAAAGATCACCTATGCTCAGCTTGTGAACAAGGGAAAAACACTCGTGCTCACTTTCCTTTAAAGGTGGAACACAGCACTCAGCATGTGCTTCATCTTCTTCATATGGATTTGTGTGGCCCGATGCGCGTGCAGACGATTAATGGCAAACGCTACATCTTGGTAATTGTTGATGACTACTCAAGATGGACTTGGGTCTACTTTCTTCGAAGTAAAGATCAAGCTCCACAGATGATCATCACCTTTCTCACGAAAATTCAAGTTCAGCTCCGAAACACAGTCCGCCAAATCAGAACAGACAAAGGAACTGAATTTGTAAATCAAACTCTTCGGGAATTTTATGAGAAAGTGGGAATTGAGCATCAAACATCCATTGCACACACACCAGAACAAAACGGAGTTGTTGAAAGACGAAACCGTACTTTAGTGGAAGCTGCCAGAACGATGTTAATCAATGCTAAACTTCCAGATTACTTGTGGGCTGAAGCTGTCTCAACTGCATGCTATACACAGAACCGTCAATGATTACAAAACGTCACAACAAAACACCTTTTGAGCTTATCCACAACAGAAAACCGAATCTCAAACACTTTCATGTATTTTGATCTCTTTGCTATCCGAATAATGATCGTGATAACTTTGGTAAGCTCAAAGCCAAAGCTGACATTGGAGTCTTTATTGGATATTGTGAGAATTCAAAAGGTTACCGGATCTGGAATCGTCGTACAAAGCAAGTTATGGAAACGATTCATGCACATTTCGATGAGCTTACGGAAATGGCTTCTGAGCATAACAGCTTGGAACCCGGTCACAACCGTTTAAACTTCCCTCAAACCCCATCATCAGTTGAATCAAGCCCCCAGCTTACTCGTCAACAAATGGAAAGGCTATTTGCTCCGTTGTTCAGTGACGATATTGATGAACGTGCTCCAGGTATATCCGATGTTTCCGCTACACAACCTGATCATATTCCAATACCTGATACACCTGCCACAACAACTACGGTTGAAGAAGCACCACCAGTTGACTCTACAACAACAGTTGAACAAACTGCTTCCAACGACGCTGAACCAGCTGTTGATGTTCTTAATGCAGTACCCCCACCTGCAGATTTTGATCCAAATGCGTTCTTTAACCCGTTTGCTAATGAAACTGTTGTACCTGATGTTGCAGAATCATCTACAAGCCATTTGAATCCTCAAAATCTGCACAATGTATACCAACATCAACCCTCTACACATCGTTGGACAAAAGACCATCCTCTTGAGAATATTATTGGTAACCCGAATCAACCAGTCGTAACGAGACAACGTCTTCACACAGAGGGTGAACATTGCATTTATGCACTCACTGTCTGCCAATCTGAGCCTAAAAACATTAAAGACGAAATGACAAAGGACAAATGGATTGAATCCATGCAGGAAGAACTCAACCAATTCAAACGTCTTGAAGTATGGGAACTGGTTGAAAGACCAACAGGGGTCTTCGTCGTTGGTCTAAAATGGATTTGGAAAAACCAATTGGATGCTGAAGGAACCGTAATTATAAACAAGTCACGTCTGGTGGCTAAGGGTTATAGACAGGAAGAGGGTATTGACTTTGAAGAATCATTTGCTCCGGTTGCTCGTCTTGAGGCTGTTCAGATTTTTCTGGCATTTGCGGCTCACATGAACATCACGGTCTTTCAAATGGATGTCAAAACTTCTTTTCTCAATGGACAACTGAAAGAAACGGTCTATGTTAGCCAGCCAGAAGGATTCATTGATCCAGAGTTCCCTAATCATGTCTACAAACTGAAGAAAGCTCTCTACGGTCTCAAACAAGCCCCTCGGGCGTGGTACGATAAGTTATCATCCTTCCTTATTGCCAATAATTTTACCAAAGGTTCGGTCGACCCTACACTCTTTATACAATATCACGGGGCTCACATCTTAATCGTTCAAATCTATGTGGATGACATCATTTTTGGGTCAACACATTTAAAATACTCAAATGCTTTTGCAAAACTTATGACAAAACATTTTGAAATGTCAATGATGGGTGAACTCACATTCTTCCTTGGAATGCAAGTTCATCAATCACCCCGTGGTATTTTCTTGAGTCAGTCCAAATATGCCCTTGAATTGTTAAACAAATTTGGAATGCAGAACTGTGACACCTATGCCACACCAATGGCTCATACCATGAAGCTAGAAGCTGATTTACATGGGAAATTGGTGGACCCTACCAAATACCATAGTATCATTGGGTCTCTCATGTATCTAACAGCTAGCAGACCTGATATTGTTTTTGCCGTCTATCTTTGCTCCCGTTATCAGTCGAGACCAACTGAAACCCACCTCTCTGAGGCTAAAAGAATCCTCTCATACATCAAGGGAACCATTAACTTGGGGATCTGGTATCCGAAGGATTCTGGTTTTGAACTAATAGCTTTTTCAGACGCTGATCACGCAGGATGCTTAGATTCACGAAAAAGTACTTCAGGAGCATTACAATTTCTTGGTGATAAACTGGTGTCATGGCAATCGAAGAAGCAGGATTGTACATCGCTGTCCTCAACCGAAGCAGAATATGTAGCCATGTCGGCGTGTTGTGCTCAAGTCATTTGGATGAGAACACAACTCAAGGACTATGGTTACGTATTTGACAAAATCCTGATGTACTGCGACAATCGGAGTGCTATTGCGATCTCGTGCAATTCAGTTCAACATTCGAAATCAAAGCACATCGATCTTTGATATCATTTCATCAAGGACCACGTGGAACAGGGTACTGTTGAATTATATTTTGTGGGTACTGAATACCAATTGGCAGATCTTCTCACCAAAGCCTTAGCTCCTGCTAGGTTTACTGAGTTGGTCCAACGGATTGGTATGCGGTGTTTGACTCAAGAGGAACTGGATGAACTCTTAAAACATTCTTAAAAACCAGTCAAACACCAAAACCTCTCTTTTGTAAATATTTTTCAAAAACAAAATACAAAATTATAAAATCAGATAAAACTACAAAAATATTCTTCTATCTATATTTCTTTTAACATTGCAAGTACAACTCTTCCGTCAACACTCAAATCTTTCAAAATTCAGTATTTTTTCGATCAAGTGTTGAGGGGGAGAAATCTAATACTTTCCAGTTTCATAAAAACCTTGTACTTGCATGTTACTTTATCCCGGTTGTTTCTTTAAATGGTGGTCACTTATCTGGTTTACTGACACTCCTCGGACTAAAATTTATAAAACTTCATTATTTCTTAAGTCGAGGGGGAGTGTCGTCAAAATTCTTTCCAAATATCCTTCGTTTGATAACCAAAATGGAAGTTATGGGCATTGGATGTAAATGGTTAAGGTGGAGGGACTGAATGTGTCAAAAGGTTAAAGTATTTTTTAACAAAAACACCTCACCTAACAACATTAACTCCTCACATTTAATTCTTCACCAAACACATCCTACGCCTAAAATCCATCTACAAATCCGTGTTTCAGATCTTCATTTTGTAAGTGTTTTTGTGTTTGTAACAAGATTATAAACAATGGTTTTGAATCGTTTTGAAAAACAACGGTTAGATATTAATCTAAGGACGATTTTGTGTTCTACGCATATGCGTATGAACACATAATCTTGTTTATGTGTTTGTGGTTAAAATAATTGTGTCAAAACGTTTCTATAACATCAATGATACCATTTTTGTCCTCAAAACTTACCCAGAAACACGAATTGATTGATTCTGAAAACTAGGGTTTATACGTGAATTGGGTGTTTTATTGTGTGAGAGTTTCTGGTCAATTAGTTGCTTATAAGATGTTGTTTATATGATGAATTAACTATATCCATGCTTAGATCTTGCCCAGAAACATCAAATGTTAAATAATTGAAATTTAGGGTTCTAGTTCATACGAATTGGGTATTTTTGATTCATGTTGAGTTTGATGTTAAAACTTGGATAAAACATCTTTATAGGCATACTAGACTTCCCAGAATCATTTTAGTGCAATTCCTATGGGTAATTCTCTTACGCGTAATTCTTGAAACCTAGGGTTTAGGCTTACGCATAAGGTTTTTTCCACATAACTGTTTAAATGATTATTCATGGTATGATCTGATAAATATTGAATGTATGTGTTAATATTGGTGCTATGATTAACTTATTTCAGGTTTATTACGCGTGAAATTCATAATCAAGGTTACTAGCAAACTACGCATAAGGATCACCTTAGCAAACTACGCATAAGGATCACCTTACGCGTAGAAAGTTATGCGTAAGAGTAATCTTACGCGTAACTGTTACGCGTAAGGTTCTACATAAGGGACTACGCGTATCCTGTGAAGGATATGCGTAAACAGTGACCTCTACGCATAAGGTTGACTCTTACGAGTAAGCCTTACGCGTAAGGTTTATATACGCCTACGCGTAAGCTCTACGCATAAGGTCCCCTTTTCCTACGCGTAATATTTCTTACGCGTAAGTCAAGAACCTACGCATAAGCTTGCGTTTACGCGTATACCATTCCTGTTTACGCATAAGCTTGCCATTTCTACGCCTAAGCCTTGTTTAACCTTAATTATGAATTGTTACGCGTGCAAACTTGTAAATAAATAAATCATAACGCCACGAAACCAATAATGTCACTATAAGCTTAAATGTTTAACAAGTTGTGAATAATAAGTGAAAATATGGACTTTAAAACTTAAAGTTAATCAACTCACGAAACTTATCACGACGTCATTGGACTATTGGACAAACAAGTGACATTGGACTCGTAACAATCATCGACATATCACATTCAATAATTAGACAATAAAACCATCTGTTGACTAACATAATGTCTTTCGATATGTTGGTTCTTTTGGCTAAATATCTTTCAGATCACGACATGGACGCTCAAATGCAGAATGTGGATGCACCAAATGTTCTCACCGTTGCTGATATCTTCCCTAATGGCTATCCGATGAAGATTGGAAAGAACAACCTTCGGGTTGACTTTGATACTCTCACCTGCTCAGAGTCTTCTTGCTTGATAGTTGTGGACATTCTGAAGAACCATTCTTATCAGAATATGCTCACCAACTCTGCCACAGTTCCGAAGATCTACATTCAGCAATTCTGGCACACAATGAAGCAGATCAAAGGGAAAAATGCTGTGACTGTGACTCTCAATCCCAAGCTAATCACCATCACACCAGCAGACTTGCGGGCTATTCTCCTCATTCCGGTCATCGAGCCAACCGAATACAACGCCGCACCAACTGAAGAGACTGTTCTGCAATTCATGATCAACATCGGTTATGACGAAGCAACAGGGGTAATCACCAAGCACTCTTCCGTTGACTTGAAGAATATCCCTCAGCCCTGGAGAACCCTCTTCATCATCATCACAAAATCTGTTTCTGGACGGGGATAGTGGTTATGAGCATCCCAAGCTCATGGAACTACAGATTTTTTGGGCTTTGGTCAACATGAAACATATCAAAGTTGAAGCTCTGATATGGGATGACATGATGTCTTTCCTCAAAAAGCGAGGCACCAAGATCCCATACATCAGATACACAAAACTGCTGATCCAGAGAGCTCTTGGGTTAAATCCTGATATTCCCTTGAGACTCGATGACCCAAACAATCACTCCATGTTGTATGAGCCTACACTCACAGTCAGATTCAAGGAATCTACAACAAAGAAACAGGGTGATGTGCTACCGGATCACCTTCTCTCTGATGCAATCAAACAGCTTTACTCATACAAAAGGTATCTGGTAGCAGTTGATGAAGGTAAAGTTGGTTTTCTCGATGACAAGTCTTCTGGCACACCTATTAGGAAAACTAGAAGAGGCAGTGCAGGAAGTGTTGCAAGCACTTAGAGTCAACGAAAGTTCCCTAAGAGGAAACCTTCACTCAAAAGGAAAGTTCCATCTAAGGAAGCTGTTTCTATTCCCATTCCCAAGTCTGAACTGCAAAGAAAGCTAGTGGATGAAAGCTCTGAGGAAACCGAATCAGAAGAAGAGGTTATCTACTCTGAAACTGCAACAGTAGCTAAACCTCCCAGTCCAA
Source organism: Chrysanthemum makinoi (assembly GCA_910596185.1). Classification (NCBI taxonomy): domain Eukaryota; kingdom Viridiplantae; phylum Streptophyta; class Magnoliopsida; order Asterales; family Asteraceae; genus Chrysanthemum; species Chrysanthemum makinoi. The sequence goes on along the minus strand of OU343225.1, from coordinate 235,921,251 downwards.
AAGCTCTCCAAGGCAAAGGGAAGACTCCAGTGCTTGAGCAAGAGGAAAAAGAAAGTTTCGATGAAGAGCAACTTGACAAAGATTACAGGAAAAAGATGAAAAATTTGAGACTCCAACACGTTGCTGAACAATTCAAACAACAACAAATTCGTGGCCCTGGAGGGTCAAGTGGTGCACTAACTACACCAGCTCCTGATGCGGTTAATCAACCCGATAAGGGAACTGGTACCACCACCCACGATCCACAACAATGGCGACTGGAGGAGACCATCACCTATGATTTTGAAGAACCAGAAAAAGAAAAGTCTGAGAAAGAAAAGACTGATGAAAAGGCAGCAGCTCATGCCAAAGCAGAGGAAGAGGCTAGGATTCAGGCTGAAGAAAAGGATAAGACTGCAAAGGATGACGAGGTTAAATATGATGACTTCCTTCTACAAAGTCCAGCACGTTCCAAAGAACAAACCTCTGAACCTCCAAAGGATCCAGAGTCACCTCACGACTCCTCATCATCAGACTCGTCTTCTCACTCTTCACCTCCACCATCTAGAAGATCAACCAAATCCACATCCTAAATCATTGAAGAAACCAACAGATTCTTGGTTATCCCGGGCTAAAACAAGGATTGTTCAAGCTGTCAAGCAAGTACGGAAGAAGGATGTAACCAACAAAAAAGCTGAATCAACTCCGTGACAGAATCAACTTTCTTCAAGATGGGATAAACGAGGTTGTTGAAAGAAAGGAACACATCCAGAAGTTTGTCCGAAATGGAGATTTCCAAAGGAATTGGAGAAGACGGCAAGAGAAGACACTCACAAATTCCTTCTCGACACTGTTCCTAAAGTGATAGGGGAGTTATATTCCAGACTACTTACTCCAAATATCGTTACATTGGTCAAACATACAATGGCCAAAGAATCTGATTTCTCTGAAGCTGAATTGATTACTAAATTGGTAATGCAAATGTCAAAAAGAGCTGGAACCTTCACTTCGGATGAAGCTAAATTCTTTGAGACTCTATTAGACTATCAACTCAGGTCTTCATGCAAAGAATCAGCAAGTCAACCAAAGACGATGATAAGGACAAGGATTCTGCACCTAAACGTCCAAAGAAGTCTGGTGAATCTTCCTCAATGCCACCTCCACCCCGAAGGACTTCACCACCAAGACGATCTCCTCCTTGCTCTTCTGCTGACAAACCTCAGGACTCTGAGTTACCACCCCAGACAGAGAAAACCGGTGATCACTTTGAGTATACTGGTGGTGACGATGAGGAAGTCCCTGAGCCCCAACAACAACCCACCTCTCCAGCTTCAACAACGAAACCATCATCCTCATCAAGGCCAAAGAAGAAGAAGAAAACGCCTAAGGCTGATGTCGTCTCATGGCTAGACGAAGATGACACCGAGTTTGAATGGTTTTCTAAACTTGTTGATGCCACTCCCGCTCTAACTGATGATCCATATATGGTAGAAGGTAGTACGTTGGAGCATGCTAAGTTACTTCAAGAAAAGTTCCGTGTGAAGAAGATGACGAAATCAGAGTTGAAACGAATCAAGAATGAAGCATTTCAACTACTCAAAGACAGCTCGGAAAGTGCTATTGAAGTCGAATATCACCTTGAAAACATAGCACGAGCCATGTCTAACAACATTGATTGGCTCAACCCTGAAGCAAACATCGACTTCACCAGAAAAGACAACCCTCCATACTACACCGACTGGTCTAAACCTCTACCAACGATTGGCCAACCAGATCAACCTAGGATTCCATTTCGCTACTTCTTCAACAAAGATTTGGAATTTCTTCTACACGGTAGCGATGGTACAAAGAAATACGCTACATCACTTACACTTCCGTTCCCGGCAGCCATATACTCCAACTGCATAGCCATCGAAGAAAGGGCTACCCACATGTTTTCCAACAGCGTGGAACAGTATGACATTGATGCAATGTACGGGATTCATCATTGGCCAGAACGCCGACGAATCTACTACAAGAGCTGCCAGGTTCGAAAGTCTCAACATGAAGTGTTCAGTGATAAAGGGATCATGGATTTTAAGCATGTCACCCTTTCGTCTAAATGGGATTACACCTTTCTCAAGACTATCGTGGTCAAAAGACAAGATGAAAGGGACTATGAATTCTGTGAAGCGGACTTTCAGAACTTGTCTCTCAACGACATTGAAGATCTGTATCTTGCCAAAGTCCAGGGAAGAATGAGACATTTCTCGACTGAAAATCAACGTGAATACATCAAATCCTTGCTCATCTTCATCAGAAGCATAGTGATCCAGGAACGTGTAGAAGATTTACAACTTGCTGTTGAATCCTATCAGACCGTGTCAACTTCACCAGACCTCAGCTAGAAATACCTGACATCAACCAGCTCTCACAATACACTCTCATCAGCAAACCATTCGGAATAGTTTACCGCAGTGAACTACATCGCAACTGCTTGATGGCGTGTAGAGATCTTCACAAGTTTGGGGATCACACATTGAAGATGGTGAGGGACGGTTTGGCTTATAGGTTGAAGGAGATACACGAAGGCATTGGGTCTCCAAAGCGATGGAATTCTAAGGATAGACGGGATGTGAAGAGGATCATCACCCTAATTGATGAAAGGTTGTACAGAAGGGACCAGTTCAGAACTCTGGAGAGCTTTGTAGGTGGTCGTCCTAGGATTACGCTCACAGGCTATCAACGCCCTGTTCGCATTCCTGGAAAGATTGATGGACTTCCTGGTACCCCTTAATCTGTTTCTATTTCATATTAATTTGGATGTGTGATTATTTAATGACAATGGCTTGTGCACAAATAACAGTGTACAACCCGTTCTTGTAAATAAAGGACCCTGTGGTACGCTTCAGTGCCACAATCCTTATAAAAGGAGCGAAAGCTTCTTACTTTTGAGTAAAACTTATCAAACCTTTCAATTTTAAAAGGTTTTGCTCAAAAGAACAAGTACCTCCCCTTATGATTTTCAAAACCTCAACCGTTTATATCACTTGTTGAGGGGGAGTACTTGACTTATATAATTTTGATCACAAATTGTTCTTTGTGTAATCTTCCTATAAAACTCAAAATGGTCATATTTATTCTCAACATTTCTTCAAAAATAACATTTATATGCCAAATTATGTGATAAGAAATATGTTGTGTTTTGCTATTGAATCCTCGTGTGAAAAGACTTCAACCCATGAATTGACAGGAACTGAACAGTCATACATTGAAAAGATTTGTCTTCCAAGACTTATCCAAGTAAATTGTACCTATTCGAGAAACTCTTGATAGACATGAACTTTGACGGGTTTGACAACCTTTCGGGGTTGTCCACATCTTCAAGGTAGTTATTAGAGCTAGTTGTCACCTAAAAGCTGACAATGTATCTCTTTAACTATGCAACGTAATCGTGTCTCGCAAGGGATTGTCTATCTTGAGTCGATCAATTCAAAAAGTGCGCGCTCTTTCCTCACTGTGCAGATTTCTGTCAAAACTCTTAAGCACATGTTGAGGGGGAGTATTTCTGAAAATCTAAAACTCTTGAAGTGTTCAAACATGTTTTTCATTCACAAACACTTCGAGAGATTTTCATGAAAATGGTTTTATGGCAATGGAGTTATAAGGTGATTAAGGTTAGGAATAACCGTCCTATGATCCACCGGAGCCGGAGGGATCTACCCAAGGACACTACCAATAGTTAGAATTAGAAGTCCTTAGGTATGATTATTAAAAGGAGAAAATGAGAATCAGAGAAAGAAGGAGTTGAAGAATTAAAAAGAAAAGCAAAGAAAAGGGTGAAAAGAAATAGCCCTCCAGATTATTCAACTTAGGGCAGACACCAGGTTCAATTCATATGCTACTGGTTGTCACTAAATGACGCCGGTATTGAAGATAAAAGTCATCATGGACCCAGTGACGCATACACTAAACCTTCTTAGCCACTCAAGTTTCTCCAAAAAGAAGCTTGTTTCATTCTCACAGGGAACCCTATGCAAAGTATCGGCTTTCTCTTAGAGATTGCTGGTATTGAAGAAGGAGACCCTCTCCCTAGTCTCCGCTCAGGAAAACCAAAACGCACTATTAAGTCTAGAGCCAAGAGATTGGGACTGTTCAGGAAGGAATTAGAAATTCCAGCTATTACTAACCTTTCCTATGTATTAAAGACCGATTCTCCACATGCTCATACCAACAACATCACCTCAATTCTTCGTATATATATTCGTTAGAAAGCTCGTAGTCGTAGTTATTTAATGTTAAGTAGTATTTAGTTATGAAACACCGTGGAGGACGACGGGCCAGTCTTTACCCACTGTATGCCTGATCCACAGCCCGTTGTGTGGCGTTTTATTGTAAGACTATAAATACTCTCTACCTCCCAAGGTAGAGAGTTGGAGCTTATAATAAGATTTTTCTTTCTCTCACTAAGTTCCCTAAACCTCTAAATTTCTCTCTCTAAAACCTTCTTGTACGCCACTTGTGATTATGGTTTAGTGTGTTTGTGAAATCCAATATGTTACAATTGGTATCAAGAGCCATGGTTAGATCATCTCTTACATATCTTTGGATTTCTAGTGGTTTTAGGTGGTTTTTGAGTTTGAAAAAGTTTAGTGGTTTTGCATCATTGGTTGATTTCTAGTGTTAAAGTTTGGATTTTGATTGTACTTTTGTGTTTAGAATCATCACAAGTGTTTAGGTTTTGATTTAGAAGGCTTGAATCATCGTGGTTGGATTGTTTTTGGATTGAAAAGTGGTGTTTATGTGTTTTTCATGCTAGCGACTTGAGCCACGGATAAGTGTTCTTACTAGCGACTTGCTTTGTTATTTGGTAGCGATTTGTAATTGAAGGTCTTAGCGAGTTGGATTAGCGACTTGTCTATTGAGACAAGCCGACAAAAAGTACACTTAGTGGATTCTCCACTACGGGTAGCGACTTGGTGTAAGTTAGCGACTTGTACTTTATATTGTTAGCGATTTGGTATTAGCGAGTTGGTACCAAGAAGGATTTGGTGTTAGCGAGTTGCTATTTAGCGACTTGACAAATTAGCGACTTAGTTCTTAGCGACTTGCTGTCAAAATTTTGCTAGCGACTTGGATTGTAGCGAGTTGTTATATAGCGACTTGGGACTATAGCGACTTGACACTTAGCGACTTGGTTCAAAGTTTCCTAGCGACTTGGGTGATATCCTTTGAATACGGTTTTCTCTTGATTTAGTAAAATCCCGTGAAAGAATCTATTTCCCGGTTCAATCATAGAGTTATAAAATCCCGTTTAATCAGTCATCATGTCTACCAACGTTCCTACAATCATCTCCACCGTTGCCGAGGATGTTCAAGCAGCTGGTTCAGATACTCGTCCACCCATGCTTGACAGAACTGACTATGACTCTTGGGCTCAACGAATAATATTATATTGTCTTGGGAAGGAAAATGGCGTCAACATTCTCAAATCCATTGATGAAGGACCTTATCGAGTTGAGACTACTAGAGACATAATTGATACAGCTGAAGATGGAACGATGATCTATGGAATAGACAGACCAAAGACATATGATGAACTCAATGATAAGGAAAAGAAGAGATTCGATGCAGACATTAGAGCTTCCAACATCATACTGCAAGGTCTTCCAAAAGACATTTATAAGCTTATCAATCACAACACTGAAGCAAAGGCTGTATGGGATAATGTTAAGATGCTTCTCTCAGGTTCTGAATTAACTATGGAGGACAGAGAATCTCAACTCTATGATGAATTTGAGCAATTCAAGATGAAACCAGATGAGAGTATCTATGAGTATTACGTGAGATTCCACAAGCTTGTTAATGACATGAGGAACATCAGAATGACTATGCCAAACATTCAGTTAAACTCAAAGTTCATAAACAACATGAATCCCGAATGGCACAAGTTTGTCACATCTGTGAAGCTCACTAAAGGACTAAAGAACACAAACTATGAGCAACTGTATGCCTTTCTTCTCCAGAATGAAAGACATGCTAAGTTTGAAAAAAGGATTCTTGATCAGTTCAAAACTAATCAGGGAGAGACAAGCTCATCAAATGATTCAACTGCTTTCTACTCAAACATTGGAATTACCACCAAAGCATCTCAAGTTATACCCATGGGTGATGGCAATCACAAACTCATTCATGATCCAAGATTCAAACAAGCTGATGCTGATGCAGCCGTGGGACACTTCATTACTCAACTGGCCCTTATGGTTAAACAAAACTTGACTCTCAGTCCACATACCAACCGTCTTCACACCAACAATGAAATCAGAACTGCTTCCAATCTTCACAATCATGCTCTAGTCAGAGATGGGAAAGTCATGGTGCAGCCAGTTTAAGAAAGACAGTACGAACAAGGAAGAGGTGGAGTCGGTAGAGAATATGTGGCAAATTAGAATAAGGGAAAAAATGGAAATCAAGGACAAGTTAATATGATCAAGTGTTACAACTGTGGAGGAGAGGGACACATTGCTAAAACGCACATCTCCAAAGCGTCCACAAAATGCGAATACTTCGAGGGGATAAGATGCTGCTAGTGCAAGCTCAGGACAATGGTGTTGTTTTGGATGAAGAGGAGTTGTTGTTTCTCGCTGAGGGCAATGCCAAGACCTATGATGCAGATGTGGATGATGTTGGGATATGAAAGTGCTGAAGACATGAAAGTACTGAAGATATGAAAGTACTGTAAGCTGCAAAGTACTAGAAAAGTCAAAGAGTCAAAGTACTGCTAAAGACAAAGTCAAAGTACTGCACAACGAAGTCAAAGTACTGCAAGAACAAAAGAACTGTTATATTCGTTTATGGAAAGTATTGTATTCTATGTTTAGATTACTTGTCATACAAGGTTACAAATTGTAAACGACTAGAGATATTCTTGAGTCTATAAAAGGACTCCTAGATTGGCATTAGAGGTACGAGTCTATGAGTTTTAGAGTTTACAATGCAAGTTAATTAGTGTTTTAGAGAGAAGTTCGATTATCTTAGAGTTGTATTAGAGTATCAGCATAATAAGCAGATTTAGAGTTTATAATAAAAGTTATTCTTCTTAGCTTTATTAAGCCGCATACTTGATAAAGATTGCTCAGTGTTTCTTTGTTAATAACTTAGGATTTATCCGAGGTTGTTAAACCTTAACAAGCTAGTTAAGTTAGTTTGATTAAAGTATATCGATCCAACAGATGAGCAGCCAATTCAGGAGATAGGCCATAATCATCAGAATGCCTTTCAAGTAGCTGACTGTGATGCATACGACTCTGATGTTGATGATGGACCTACTGCACAAACAATTTTCATGGCTAGCATTTCTCCAATGGTCTCTCCTAAGGTCTCATCTTCACCACAAGCTGGTCCATCCAAAGACAAACTCATTTCTGAGGTACTAAAACTATACGATGATGCTGATATGCAAAAGATGCATGACAAAGTACAATCAACTGAAACTATTGAGTCAAATATTGAAGATATGGGTAATATCAATGTTGTCCCATATGATCAATATGTGAAACAAAGTGAAAGTGAAGTTGTACCAAGTGATGCATCTTATGCAATCAACGATGACTATGTTTTTGATGAATACACCGCATGTGCCTCTGATGATTCTGTTATCTCTGAACTGAATGCCTATAAAGAACGTGTTGCTATTTATGAACAACGTGCTAAATTTGAGTTGACCTCCCGTGAGCAGGAAATGGATGACCAAATGCGTACAACTATTAGAAAAAGTAGGTTTTTAGAAGAAGTATTAAAACAAGAGTTAAACTCCTTACAAGAAAAGCTTTCTAAAACTGCTAAGCAAAACAAGAACTTCAAGAAAATGTTAAAATGCTTAAGCAAGAATTTAGCGTTAAGGAATCAAAACTTTTGAATGATTTTTCTAATCTAAAACCTTGAAAAACAAGCTTGAAAATAAGTTGTGCGTACAAGGAAATACCATTCAGACTGCTCACTTAATCACTAAGCACAGAGTTTTGAGTGATAAGCATAGTACACCCCTTGTTGAGGAACCAAATCCAGAAGTTGTAAAAAAGGCTAGAGCTGCCCATAAGGTTATTTATGATGGCAATGAAATTCTTAAGCCGAGACAGAAACCTAGTTAGCTGAGTGCGGAGGAAGATAAGAAATCAGATGAAGTCACTAGGAAAAGATGAACAAGAAACTAGATGATCCTAAATGTAAAGAGAAGAAAATAAATATCACACCCCATGATTACAAGAAGGAGAATTGGATTTCCTTGAACAAGTTTAAGCCTCAGACATTGTTAAAACCCGAACAAGTGTTACGGAAAAGGATATAGATAAGCAAAAAGCAGAGAATCTTGTTGTAACAAACCCACCCTTTAGAAAAATGCCTTCAGCAACTGTGTATCCTCCCAATACACCAATGCATTTAGTTCCTAGGACTATTGCCACTAAAAGCAAGACCTTAATCAGTCAATATGTTATTCTTCAACTATTTGTCGATTTTGAGAAAACTTGTAAGAAAAGGATCACACCCACTGGGATAACTGAAGGGGAAAGGGGTTTTGAACAAACAAAAGAATGCTATCTAACTAAGGTCATGCCTTTTTCAAACTACTAAAAGATCATTTTGAGAGTCTTAAAAAGGGGATAAATTCAGATATTAAAGGAATGGAAAAGGAATTTGATGCAATGATAGTTGAGGTTAGTGACTATGAGCGAGCATTAAAATATAATGAGATTGAGAGGAAGAACTTGCATACCTTGAATGAGAATCTTATTTCTGAATGTATTGCTCAAGACGTGTTTTACACTGCTACGAATTGCTCCATTAATGCTTCTCAATTTCATGAATTATCTGTTGCTCTGAAAGTCTCTCATGATCGTGTCATTGAGCTTGAAAATATTAATTCGAAACTTAATGAGAAAATTGATCAGGATGATCACGATAATTTGGTAAAGCATCTTTCTAAACTAGAAGTTGAACATTTTGATTTACAACTAAAATATCAACATCTAAAAAAAATGTTAAAACCTCAAATTTCAAGACATCCTTGGATGCCAGAATTTGATCAGATTTTTGAAATTAGAAAACGTGATGAACAGATTCGAGCTCATTGTAACACGATCAAAAAGTTGAAAGTCCAAATCTCAATTGAAGGGTGAAAAGAACAATGTGACTGGATCCCAAATGCCTCCTCCTTTAGATTCTCAGTACTCTCAAACTTTTCATCTTCAAAACTTAGTTAATGCCTTACAAAAGGAAAACGAGAGTTTTCTAGAAGAAAATGAAAAAGTTAAACGACACTTTAAAGAGTTATATGATTCAATGAAAGTCACCCGTGACCAAAACAACGAAAAAATAACGTCTTTACAAAAGGAAATTGAGAATCTGAGAAGTCAGGGAAATGGGAAACTGTCACTTGTTTTCAATAAGAATGTTGTCTCAAAGTTACCCTTAGACTGCAAATACACTATGACAGTTAAATATATTCCTCCTCATCTTAGGAATAATGAACATGCTTTTCATGACTACTGTGCTTACCTTAAGGATAGTCTAGAATGTCTCCGTGAGATTGTCGAAGAGGATTTCATTAACAAACCTCTTGATAGAGAAATTAGGTTTGCTTGCCTCCAGGCCAAACGATCTCAAGAGCTGCTAAAATGTGTAATTGCAACATGTCCTAAATCCTTATCCTTAGGTGCAAAAGGCAAAGCTGTGATGCCTTGTTCTATGCCTAGTGCCGAGCATTCAAACCATTCTAGGCCCAGCTTTAAGAAAGTGAACATCAATGTGTCGTCTAGTAATACAGATCCTTGCACGTCTAGTTCAGAAATGCAAAAAGTAGATCAACCAACTAATGTTCCCATAATTCCCTCTACAGGAGTAATCAGTGACATTAAAGCGAGCAGGTCAAAGTCTCAAGACAATACAAGGAATGATAGGACCTCGCAAGCTAAAATGTGCATTGGAAGAGAGTAGAAGACCAACCTAGGAACTTTAAGCTTGAGTTGAATAAAACGAATCGTGTTGATTCTAGTATTAGCCTTAGGCGTACTGTAATTAATTCGTATTCTGATACTATTTGCAAACCTTGTAAGGATGTGCGCTTGAATTCATTGCTAATCATGAATGTGGTGTGAATGCTTTGTCTAATCTTTGTCAAATGCCCGATTAAAATTGTTAAGGCTAATAATCGTGCAAAGAAAGCTAAAAGGCAAAGATGAAAGATTGTTAGAGAACAGTGGAAACCCACAGGAAGAACATTTACAAAGATAGGTTATTATTGGATACCTTTTGGCCATAAGAATAATCAGTTTTGCCCTCAAACTGCTAAGACTATGTTCACTAGAAAATGGATGCCACTTGGTAGAACTATTCCCTTAAGAAGTGAACATACTTTGAATAGGTCAAATACAGACACCAGCATTGCATCTATTCCCAATGATTCCATTGCTTCTACTTCTGATATGGATGTTTCTATTTCTGATGTGGGTGTTCCAATTCCTGTTACTAACCAAGTGGAACCCATTCTTGCATGGGGATCCCAATTATCAAGTTATCCATTCTTGTCTGTGTTCAACTGCAGGTCGTTCAAATCGTTGTGGTACTTGGGCTGTTCCAAGCATATGTTGGAGAACGGTCACGGCTCATGAACTTCGTGAGCAAATTCATCGGAGACGAGTTAGATTCGGGAATGATCATTTCGGTGCAATTATGGGTTATGGAGATTATGTTGTTGGTAAAGTGTTATCTCCAGGGTATATTATGTGGAAGGTCTTGGTCATAACTTGTTCTCTGTCAGGTCAATTCTGCGATTCGATCTAGAAGTAGTTTGAGAAAACATACTTGTTTCGTTAGAGAACTTGATGGTAAGGTTTGGTGACTTTTAAGAGGAACACGTGGTTCCTTCAAAAAACCTATACACCATCTCTATCAAAGATATGATGAAGTCTTCTCCAATTTGCTTGTTCTCAAAGGCTTCAAAAACAAAGTCATGGTTATGGCATCGAAGTCTCAATCACTTGAACTTTGGCACCATCAATGATCTCTCAGAAAGAGGACTTAGTTGTAGGTTTACCTAGACTTAAGTATGAAAAGGATCATCTTTGTTCAGCATGCCAATTGGGAAAAAGCAAGAAGTATGCCCATAAACCCAAACCTACAAACTCAGTCTCAGAAGTTCTTCATACAATTCACATGGACTTATGTGGACCCATGAGAGTGCAGAATATCTTTGGAAAGAAATATGTGTTAGTTGTGGTTGATGATTTCTCTAGATTCACTTGGGTAAAGTTCCTAAGGTCAAAGGATGAAACTCCATATATCATCATCAAACTCATCAAACAACTGCAGGTTCGTCTTAACAAAACGGTCAGAATCATTCGAACAGACAATGGAACTGAGTTTGTTAACAAACAACTTAGTGAGTTTTATGAAAGTATTGGAATCAGTCATTAAAGAAGTGTTCCTCAAACTCCTCAACAGAACGGTGTAGTTGAAAGAAAGAAATCGAACTCTTGTGGAAGCCGCAAAGACAATGCTGATTTACTCAAAGGTTCCAATGTTTCTCTGGGGTGAAGCCATCGCCACTGCATGCTACACCCAAAATCGATCTCTGATTCACACTGCTCATGGAAAAACTCCATATGAACTTGTTCACAACAGAAAACCTAATCTCTCATTCCTTCGTGTGTTTGGTGCATTGTGTTATCCAACTAATGAGGGCCAAGATTTAGGCAAACTTAAAGCTAAAGCAGACATTGGAGTATTTGTAGGATATGCACCAAACAGAAAAGGATACCGAATCTACAACAAAAGAACCGAACATCATGGAAACAATTCACGTTACGTTTGATGAGTGACGGTCAAATGGCTCTGGACAATCCAGTTCAGGACCCGGACTTCAAAGATCCCATTGGTTCATCTCTTGTACCAAACTCCTCATCAGCAACTCCATATGTACCTCCCTCAGAAGATGATTTAAAGAAAATGTTTGATCCAATGTTTGATGAACAATTTGAGCCAAGTAACAATGATATGACAATTCAATCAACTTGAGAGGCGCCCTTTGATCCTTGTCAATGATATTAACCCATCAACTTCTATGTCATTAAGCCAGAAGCCTGCTGCTGACCAATCTGTTTCATCAACAAATCTTCAATCATCAAGTGTACATCATGGAAATGCTTCTGATTCACAAGATGAAGTCAATCCCTTTGCTACTCCCAAAGATGCTCCATTTGAAAACATATTTGCTCCTGAATCATCATTAGAACCATCTACTTCAGGAAACATCAACTCGCTACTTCAGTTCCTCAACAACAGCCACATGAACACCTCAGAAAATGGACTCACGATCATCCATTAGACAACATCATTGAAAATCCCTCTCGTCTAGTATCCACACGGAAACAACACATGGGATGCCTTATGGTGCTTCTTCAACTCCATACTCTCTAAGATCGAACCAAAAGATGTTAAATCCGCCATGAATGAAAACAGCTGGTTCAATGCCATGCAAGAAGAAATTCATGAGTTTGATCGACTTGATGTATGGGAATTAGTACCTGCTCAGATTGTGCTATGATCATTGCTCTAAAATGGATCTTCAAAGTGAAACTTGATGAGCATGGTGATGTGTTAAAGAACAAGGCTCGATTGGTTGCTAAAGGATACCGTCAAGAGGAGGTATTGACTTTGAAGAATCTTTTGCTCCAGTTGCTCGAATTGGGGCAATCAGAATATTCTTGGCTAAATCTGCAAGTAAGAACATGGTATTCTATCCTATGGATGTAAAGACGGCGTTCTGAACGGAGATCTTAAAGAAGTCATCTACGCCCAACCTGAGCTTTGTGAATCCATAGCATCCTACTCACGTTTATCGCTTGAAGAAGGCTCTTTATGGTTTAAAGCAAGCTCCAAGGGCATGGTATGATACTAAAGTTTCTTTTGTCACGGCTCAGCAAAGGAGCAGTTGATCCAACATTGTTCACCAGAAAGTCAGGCAAACATTTAATTCACGTTCAAATTTATGTTGATGATATTATCTTTGCCTCGACTGACCCCAATGAATGTGATCGTTTTTCAAAAGAAATGGGTTCCAAATT
>OU343225.1:235793494-235908072 GCA_910596185.1 Chrysanthemum makinoi | reverse complement strand
TATCGTTTGATTAAGTAAAATAATCAGAGTTTACAAAACATAGATCCCAAAATATTTCCAAAGTACTAAAAAATGAGTTTGTTACAATCAAACGATAGTTAAGTGCATAAAATATATATGAGACGCATCGTCACCGCGACTCTATGATAAGTTCACATGCATGCCATGAAGTGAATGCCTTAGATACCTGAGATAAAACATGCTAAAAGTGTCAACACAATGGTTGAGTGAGTTCATAGAGTTTGTCTAACATGTAAAGCTTTTAAAGAACGCTCATGCAGCAAAGGCAAAGTTTTTGGTCATTTAGAATAGTCCACAAAGCAAAGGCATTGTAAATCCACTCAGTTCTAAGTTCCGCCCATACAAAACTTGCAACCTGTGTGTTCACAACCCACTGCCAAAAGTAGTATGTCTAGAAGTCAAGTACACGTTGTCATAATAGTTCACAATATAGCACCACGTATATAATAATGTATGCCAGGCAAAGCCCCTAGAATAAATAATATGCATCCCGTAACATAGTGAACGAGAGGTTGGCTGACCTCTAATAGCGTTATCCATACTACCTACTATTAGGAGACTAACAATGCGAATATATGCGAACGGTACATCATACAACTATTATATACAGTTAAGAACACTCCAGAACATGGGAGATTTGCCTTTGCCTCCGTTACATAAGGGGAGACTTTAAGTCGATAACGCTTCGTAACATGGGGAGACGTAATATAAAGTGAGTACGGTTCATTAAGTTCAAACAAGTCATAAGTTCATAATTAAGTTCAAGTGTTCCATTCAAAAGTTCATAATTAAGTTCGAGAATTTAAGTCGAGTTCAAAAGTTCAAAACAGTCAAAGAGCTCAAAACATATCAAAAGGTTCAAAATAGTCAAACAAGTTCAAAATAGTCAAAGGGTTCATTATTATGTCAAACAAGTTCAAAATAGTCAAAGGGTTCAATATAAAGTCAAACAAGTTCAAAATAGTCAAAGGGTTCAATATAAAGTCAAGCAAGTTCAAAATAGTCAAAGGGTTCAATATAAAGTCAAACAAGTTCAAAATAGTCAAAAGGTTCAATATTAAGTTAAAAGAGATTAATTATATGTCAAAATGTTTTAAATCAAGTTAAAAGAAATTAATTATATGTCAAAATGTTTTAAATCCAGTTAAAAGAGATTAATTATATGTCAAAATGTTTTAAATCCAGTTAAAAGAGATTAATTATATGTCAAAATGTTTTAAATCAAGTTAAAAGAGATTAATTATATATCAAAATGTTTTAAATCAAGTTCAAGTGTTCAAATCTATGCCAAAAGGTTCCCATCAAGTTAAACGAGTTCAAATATATATGTCGAAGGGCTCAAAATCAAGGAAAGTGGTTCAAATAATAGTGTTCATAACATAGTATCAATTTAGTTCGGGCATAATCTACTTACTAGCATAAGTAGTGAAACAACAATTATTTAAGTTCATATAAGTGTAAAGTAAAAGCAAGTAGTTGAGCATGTATCTCCCTCAAAGAGTTTATAAAACAATTGAATGAGTAAAAGTGGGGTACGAACTCACCGATGCAATGATTATGATGACAAAAGTGGATACATGAAATGAGTGCAATCTCTATCTGCAACCTAATATGAATGATATGTTCTAATTTAAGTCATGAAACAATGTCGTGCATGCAAACTCATATGATATCCATACCACTTGTACATTTTGAAAATGAAGTTTATCGTCGAAATACACGTTTATGACATCTCGTCATGTTAAAAAATACTTTACAAGTACTTACGTTGAAACGACATCCTACAATAGTTGCTTAGTGATTTATCAAGAAATTATAGTTTATGAGTAGTTTTCGGGAAAGTTCGAGAGATCGTGTATATTACTCGTTACAACTTCGTTTGACGAACGGTTGAACATTTTGGAAAATAAGCCAGGTGAACTCACTTTTACTTAAAGACATTATTTTCTCAAAAGTATTCTATCGATAGGAAAAACAGCTTCAAACATGGTCACTTGCGATAACCATTTTGGCCTAATAGAAATATATAAGTGTTAATATTTGTGAAAAATAATAGTTACGATAGCCATAATTAAAACGCTTGTAACTTAGTCGATATAGCTCGGTTTTCTACGTTCTATATATCTTCGGAATCGTGATAGTATGTACTAATATATTTTTGATAAATCGACTCATTTAAATAAGGTTTAAAACTCATTTTTTGCCCCTTAAATAACCCTTGACAACAAGTATAATTTCAGAAATTTAGTTTTCGTCGTTAAACTTGAAAATATCGTAACTTCTTCGTTATAAATCCGTTTTAACCCGTTCAAGCGACCACGGTTTTGTTTTAAAGTATATTTTCTGAAAATATAACCCAAAATAGTCCATGACCTGTCGAAATTTCCAGATTTTATAAAAATGGACAGCAACTATTTATATAACGTCTAACTTGGTTTTTCTTGCGTATATCTTGTTTCAATCACTTCAAATCAACACCAAATCTATTCTAAACCTACCATACACCTTCTTAGGGTGTCATGGGTTCCTAAACTTCATCAATAATGATATGTTTCAAGGGATTAATTATAGGATGATTTATACTAATAATAAGTAACAAAAACAATTAAAAGTGGTATAAATACATATGATACTTGCATGATTTCTTACTAGAATGATAAAAATAGCTCAAGTAGAATTATGAAAGAGTAGTAAAGATTATGAAAAGCTTACTAATAATATGACGAGGTTTAAGGTAACTAGGTACTAATTACTTCTTGATTTTTATTTCAAAATCTTATATAGAAGTATACTAGGGTTTGTTTAAGCACTTGATCTTGAAAAACTTTATGTTTTCTTCCTTGTTCTTATCTTGGCCGATTATTAGAGATGGAAATGGAGAGGGTTTGAGTTTTCTTTCACCTTTTGGAAAGTGTTGTGTGTGTATTTGATAAGTATAAGACAAATATTTAGTAAATATCCAACTAGAGATGTGTATGTGTCATCTAGACTTGCAACATCTTTATGAAAACATGGTGACTCATGGGGTGGTCGGCCAAGGGGGTATTTGGGGAGGGTTTATGTATTTTTGATGTATAAATGTATTTAAGTGTAAGTATAATGTGTAGTTTGTAAATATAATTAAGTATTTAGTGTAGCGTTAGCTAGAAATCGATTTTAACAGAACAAAATAAAATATATCGAAGTCATAAAAATTATAAAAATACATTTTCTCGCAAGAATTGAGTGAATAAATAATTATCGAGTTGAATTTACAAAAACCGTCGTAAATATATATATATATATATATATATATATATATTTAACAATTTATATACAAAATAAATTTAAAACATCGGGTAAACTAATAATATAATTTTTAGTCTTAAAATGAGTATAAAAATATATTAGGATAATTGTTGGAAGTGTCGGATCAAATATTCAAAATAAATGATCGTGCGATAGCGTTTATTTAATAGAAAAATATACGTTAACGAAATATGCAAACCCATGCATGAACTAATATGAAAATGATGCTACTAATGATATGTAGACTAACTCTAGTGTATATGTAGTGTTCTCAATGATGTTCCATGAATACACAGCTAAACCCTTACGGTTACGTGAATTTGATACTCGTAAACCTAGTTTACGAAAAATGATGAATAAAAATCATGAATATAAATTTTTCTCCGGGAATGAATAGTGTTTTTGTGAATAGTAAAATTTTGAAATAACCTCTCAAAATATCATATCGACTTCAAAAACGATGAATAGTAAAATGATGAATAGTAACCGATGAATAGTAAATTCCCGAGATGAATAGTAAATTTGAGAAATGACCGGAAATTGAGAATTGTGACATTCTTACCCTGTTAGAGGAATCACGTCCTCTTGATTCAATTATTGATAACTATAGTCCAAACCGCGACAAGGGTTCTAAAAGTTCATGCTCGTGTGTAGTCTAAGTGATTATGTCAATGCTCATGTATATGGGTTTCTCATCCAACTAGGTACGTTCTTGTGCTATCGTGATCATTTCCCATCCTAAAGACATGCTCTCGTATGGTTATGTTTGATGAGGCAAGCTTTCCCATTCTCGAGAAAAACCCTCAAAAGACTTTTAGGTAACCGATTTTTACTTAATCTCACAACTCATCAAACAAGAACTGTCATGAGATTAGGCTAAATCGGTTTGAGTAACAACTTGATTCTAGCTTGATCTTTGCAACTCATCAAACAAGAAATGTCACTCAGATCAAACTGGAAACAAGTGGTTTGAAGAAAATCTTTTGAAAATTTGGCTCGATTACGGAATTGCTTACACATATGAGACTACTAATACCTTCATTGCATGATTCTTCCTAAATTAGACATAGGTGATCAGGCTATGTATAATTTGGGAGTAACTATGCAATGCTTGGACTAATCGACTCATATGATGTTTGGTGTTGAGTCAACTGATGTTAAAATTGTGATAGAGAATGACAAGGCATTCTCCACATTGGGGTATGAAGAAAGGACAGTGGAATGGGTATCTGAAGACATCTATGTGAAATGAAAGTCAATAACTCGCATAATGTGCGTATAAACCCGCATGTATAGTGAGTTTGCACTTCTATTGATATGATGAGATGCTATGATGATGTAGTTATAGTCTAGGGTCAATGATGCAACCTAGTTCTCTATAACCGATGCTCTGATACCAATCTGTCATACCCCCAAATTTACCTGTTTTACAGCGGAATAGAATACCTGGGGGATGACTGTCATAGCATCAAAGTTACAGTTATATCGAACGACCTAAAGTGTCGTTTTGAAAAATCGTTTGATTAAGTAAAATAATCAGAGTTTACAAAACATAGGTCCCAAAATATTTCTAATGTACCAAAAAAATGAGTTTGTTACAATCAAACGATAGTTAAGTGCATAAAATATATATGAGACGCATCGTCACCGCGACTCTATGATAAGTCCACATGCATGCCATGAAGTGAATGCCTTAGATACCTGAGATAAAACATGCTAAAAGTGTCAACACAATGGTTGAGTGAGTTCATAGAGTTTGTCTAACATGTAAAGCTTTTAAAGAACGCTCATGCAGCAAAGGCAAAGTTTTTGGTCATTTAGAATAGTCCACAAAGCAAAGGCATTGTAAATCCACTCAGTTCCAAGTTCGGCCCATACAAAACTTGCAACCTATGTGTTCACAACCCACTGCCAAAAGTAGTATGTCTAGAAGTCAAGTACACGTTGTCATAATAGTTCACAATATAGCACCACGTATATAATAATGTATGCCAGGAAAAGCCCCTAGAATAAATAATATGCGTCCCGTAACATAGTGAACGAGAGGTTGGCCGACCTCTAATAGCGCTATCCGTACTACCTACTAATAGGAGACTAACAATGCGAATGTACGAACGGTACATCATACAACTATTATATACAGTTAAGAACACTCCGAACATGGGAGAATTTGCACTGCTCCGTACAAGGGAGACTTTAAGTCGATAACGCTCCGTAACATGGGGAGACGTAATATAAAGTGAGTATGGTTCATTAAGTTCAAAACAGGTCATAAGTTCATAATTAAGTTCAAGTGTTCCATTCAAAAGTTTGTAATTAAGTTCGAGAATTTAAGTCGAGTTCAAAAGTTCAAAACAGTCAAAGAGCTCAAAACATATCAAAAGGTTCAAAATAGTCAAAGGGTTCAATATTATGTCAAACAAGTTCAAAAGAGTCAAAGGGTTCAATATAAAGTCAAGCAAGTTCAAAATAGTCAAAGGGTTCAATATAAAGTCAAACAAGTTCAAAATAGTCAAAAGGTTCAATATTAAGTTAAAAGAGATTAATTATATGTCAAAATGTTTTAAATCAAGTTAAAAGAGATTAATTATATGTCAAAATGTTTTAAATCCAGTTAAAAGAGATTAATTATATGTCAAAATGTTTTAAATCAAGTTAAAAGAGATTAATTATATATCAAAATGTTTTAAATCAAGTTCAAGTGTTCAAATCTATGCCAAAAGGTTCCTATCAAGTTAAACGAGTTCAAATATATATGTCGAAGGGCTCAAAATCAAGGAAAGTGGTTCAAATAATAGTGTTCATAACATAGTATCAATTTAGTTCGGGCATAATCTACTTACTAGCATAAGTAGTGAAACAACAGTTATTTAAGTTCATATAAGTGTAAAGTAAAAGCAAGTAGTTGAGCATGTATCTCCCTCAAAGAGTTTATAAAACAATTAAACGAGTAAAAGTGGGGCTACGAACTCACCTGATGCAATGATTATGATGACAAAAGTGGATACACTGAAATGAGGTGCAATCTCTATCTGCAACCTAATATGAATGATATGTTCTAATTTAAGTCATGAAACAATGTCGTGCATGCAAACTCATATGATATCCATACCACTTGTACATTTTTGAAAATGAAGTTTATCGTCGAAATACACGTTTATGACATCTCGTCATGTTTTAAAATACTTTACAAGTACTTACGTTGAAACGACATCCTACAATAGTTGCTTAGTGATTTATCAAGAAATTATAGTTTATGAGTAGTTTTCGGAAAAGTTCGAGAGATCGTATATTACTCGTTACAACTTCGTTTGACGAACGGTTGAACATTTAGGAAAATAGGCCAGGTGAACTCACTTTTACTTAAAGACATTATTTTCTCAAAAGTACTCTATCGATAGGAAAAACGGCTTCAAACATGGTCACTTGCGATAACCATTTTGGCCTAAGTTACGATAGCCATAATTAAAACGCTTGTAACTTAGTCGATATAGCTCGGTTTTCTACGTTCGATATATCCTCGGGATCATGATAGTATGTACTAATATATTTTTGATAAATCGACTCATTTAGATAAGATTTAAAACTCATTTTTTTTGCCCCTTAAATAACCCTTGACAGCAAGTATAATTTCAGAAATTTAGTTTTCGTCGTTAAACTTGAAAATAGCGTAACTTCTTCGTTATAAATCCGTTTTAATCCGTTCAAGTGACCACGGTTTTGTTTTAAAGTATATTTTCTGAAAATATAACCCAAAATAGTCCATGACGTGTCAAAATTTCCATAGTTTATAAAAATGGACAGCAACTATTTATATAACGTCTAACTTGGTTTTTCTTGCGTATATCTTGTTTCAATCACTTCAAATCAACACCAAATCTATTCTAAACCTACCATACACCTTCTTAGGGTGTCATGGGTTCCTAAACTTCATCAACAATGATATGTTTCAAGGGATTAATTATAGGATGATTTGTACTAATAATAAGTAACAAAAACAATTAAAAGTGGTATAAATACATATGATACTTGCATGATTTCTTACTAGATTGATTAAAATAGCTCAAGTAGAATTATGAAAGAGTAGTAAAGATTATGAAAAGCTTACTAATAATATGATGAGGTTTAAGGTAACTAGGTACTAATTACTTCTTGATTTTTATTTCAAAATCTTATATAGAAGTATATTAGGGTTTGTTTAAGCACTTGATCTTGAAAAACTTTATGTTTTCTTCCTTGTTCTTGCCTTGGCTGATTATTAGAGATGGAAATGGATAGGGTTTGAGTTTCTTTCACCTTTTGGAAAGTGTTGTGTGTGTATTTGATAAGTATAAGACTAATATTTAGTAAATATCCAACTAGAGATGTGTATGTGTCATCTACACTTGCGAGATCTTTATGGAAACATGGTGACTCATGGGGTGGTCAGCCAAGGGGGTATTTGGGGAGGGTTTATGTATTTTTGATGTATAAATGTATTTAAGTGTAAGTATAATGTGTAGTTTGTAAATATAATTAAGTATTTAGTGTAGGGTTAGCTAGAAATCGATTTTAACGGAACAAAATAAAATATATCGAAGTCATAAAAATTATAAAAATACATTTATCGCAAGAATTGAGTGAATAAATAATTATCGAGTTGAATTTACGAAAACCGTCGTAAATATATATATATATAACAATTTATATACAAAATAAATTTAAAACATCGGGTAAACTAATAATATAATTTTTATAGTCTTAAAATGAGTATAAAAATATATTAGGATAATTGTTGGAAGTGTCGGATCAATTATTCAAAATAAATGATCGTGCAATAGCGTTTATTTAATAGAAAAATATACGTTAACGAAATATGCAAACTCATGCATGAACTAATATGAAAATTATGGTACTAATGATATGTATACTAACTCTAGTCTATATGTAGTGTTCTCAATGATGTTCCATGAATACGCAGCTAAACCCTCACGGTTACGTGAATTTGATACTCGTAAACCTAGTTTACGAAAAATGATGAATAAAAATCATGAATATAAATTTTTCTCCGGGAATGAATAGTGTTTTGTGAATAGTAAAATTTTGAAATAAACTCTCAAAATATCATATCGACTTCAAAAACGATGAATAGTAAAATGATGAATAGTAACCGTTGAATAGTAAATTCCCGAGATGCATAGTAAATTTGAGAAATGACCGGAAATTGAGAATTGTGACATATATACACCCTTATTTAGAGAGGTATAGCACAATTACAAATTCGATTCAATATAGATAGTAACATGCAACCGCAGAGATTCTCAAAGAGGCTTTCAACAGCAAACCAGAATAAAAGTTCTGAGAAAGCACAAGCAGGTAAGCCAATCAGTAGAAAAGATTCAGGTTGTTTGGCCGTTAACATATAGCAGCCTTTTGTTTTAAGATTGTTTATGTGTTTACTATATATGTTTTTTATTTTGCAGGAACAAATCTGCAAGAAAAGAAGAACAGGCGTATGGAATCAGCATGTAAGTTGCTTATTAATGATTAATTATACATTGTTATTAGATTCCATTAGACAATATAATACATGTTATTTAGAATTAAACAATATAATGCATTGTTGTTGTTGATGATTTTACAGCAACAAAGAATGCAGAGAACAAAGACATTACAATTCATGCACCAGGTACAGGTTGTTTGTTTATTAACAACATAACATGTTGATGTTTTCGCACAATAGTTTGTTTATGTTGATGATTTTACAGCAACAAATAATCATGAGTTTAAGAAGAATGCAGAGAAGAAAGACAGTACAATTGATGCACCAGGTACAGGTTGTTTGTTTATTAACAACATAACATGTTGATGTTTTTGCACAATAGTTTGTTTATGTTGATGATTTTACAGCAACAAAGAATCATGAGAAGAAAGACAGTACAATGAATTCACAAGGACTAGGTTGTTTGTTTATTAATTATTTTTTAGATAAATAAACTAAGTATCATACTATGCTGGCATGTTGCATGATGTTTTGGTGTTGTTTATTAATTAAATTGGTGTGGTTTGTTTATCTTGATGTTTGTTTATATCAGAAAAAAGGTATTTTTATCACTCACATGATGTTTTCTATGTTGATGAGTTTAAGTTGCTGAATTATTATTATGAATAAAGGATTAGGATAGTTTTTTAAATTATTGCATTACATAATTCATACATGTTTATGATTTGTCATCATGAAATCATCCAGATAAGAGGAAGAGAAGAATTGACACAAGCACAATTAAAGTTTCTTCTACAGGTATTTAATCCAAAACTAATATAGTATACATATTTTTTGTGTATTTAAAATTGAATCGAAAACATAATACATTTTTCGTACCTGTTTCCACCAGTTGTGCCACCATTAAGTGACAACAGTGTCATCGATATGTCGTTCTTTGAAAGTGACACACCTGGGAAAAGATCTGGAACCCATGTTCAGAATTTGACAATGGCATCAAAAGGTAAAGTTGATGTTAATTAGTATATTGTAGAATGTTTATTCAAATTCATAATGCACGTGTTTTATGCTGAGCTTTTTTTTGTAGTTAAACCTGCGTCAACCACAAATTTTGGGAATCAAGTATCATCTTTTAAGTCTCATGCAGCTTATGATAGCTCTCGAAGTGACACACCTGCGAATAAATCTAGATCTAACATTCTCGATTTTGGAAGATCACCAAAAGGTACGATAGGTTTTGTATTTGGAACATGTTGATACAAAAGTTGGGCGTTCCTTGTTTGAGGCTCCGGCTCTCGTACCAATTGAGAATTATTGCTTGAGACCTGCGCACTAAGAGACAAAAGACACCGTTAGGCTTACTGTGGGATTGTTTCCTACGATTACCCTCCGGCGTGAGAGTAAGTAATCGGTTTTAGGGTTTAAGGAGAATTAGGGTTTGTAGATCGTACCTTAAACGAGGGATGAGATTCCCTTTATATACACACGGAATCCTTGTTGGTTCCGTGTTCCTCAACCTTCGGCGTATCCCGCCCAAATCGGTTGGGAATGATTATCTCCATATTTAGGAAATATCCGATATCTATTCCGTAAATAGATTTGGGTTTGGGCTTTCGTGAGCCCAAACATCTAATCAGCGTAGCCCAGTTCGTACCGGGCTAAGTTAGCGTTGGACTTTAGTCGGGTTCGTGACCCGGATATAAACTATACGTCATCATGTCCCCCCAGTCTAGTATGCGTAGTGACTAACTGCGGATGCTAGACTAATAACCGTAGTCATCAAAAAACTTTGAAGCGTAGCCAAGAAGCCATAAAAATATACCAACCGGTACATTGTATCGAGACATTGGATTAAAATGGGCGCCTCGTAAGTCGGGGGAAAGTTACTGCACCCATGTCCCATCAAGCAATCTCAACCACATAGGTAGGGTTGGTGGGATCCACGTGTAACTCATCGCGTGGATGAGGAAGGTTATATAACATATCGCTTTATTTTCACTGTATTTCTCACAGTAAAAAGAAAACCTGATCCGCCATTGTTCAAGAAAATTTGCAGTTGCATCCAGAAACCAACATATTGCAGAGGTAGCCGCGCGTGCGTTTTGTAAAACAAACTATGGTTAAACAGTTGTCGGATTTCACCTCCAACCTCACCAAGAGTGATCTTCTAGAGTTCACCTCGGATTACTTTATACCTCTGGATGTGCATCCGTTGTTCCGGTGCACGGGCCTCTATTGCAGACTTCCCGAAGGAAGGTGGGGGTATACACACGTTTTTTCGAATTCGCGAATCAACGGGTGCCTCTGTCCCAATTTCTGTGCGATATATTAAATTATTATAATCTACACTTATCCCAGTTGCACTGTATTGGTGCCGTTAAAATTATGAATTTTGAGGTGAACTGTCGTTTACTGGCGGTAAATCCAACCATCAACCTATTCCGCGCATTTTATCATACGACATGGTCACATGGGTGGGTATCCTTTGCTAAGCGCGCTGGTAGACTTCAATGTTATACAGAGAAACTAGATGCGCTTAGGAATTGGAGGGAATCCTTTTTCTGGGTAGACGACACTGTGTTTCCGTGGCCTTATAATTTTCATACCCGAGGTTCGTTGGAGAAGGATGAGTGCCCCCTGCCTGGGTCATATGTCGCTGAGGATGCGGAACTGATAAATGCTAACCACATCCCCATTAGTTCCTATCCTGAGGAATTTATGGTGTATATGGGCATCAGCCAAAATTATTTTGGTCCCGAAGATGAGATCCCAATCTTCTTAGGCACCCATGGCCAGGGTGGGTACTCGTTCTTCCGCACCCCTTTGTAATTACTTGTAAGAACTTTCTTCTTTTCCGCGCATTATATAACCGTGTTATTTGTTGTCTTGTCTTGCTTAGAGATGGATTTGTTTACCGTCGTGCACCTAGCGAAGCCAGTTGAGGTGAAGACAGGGACACGGCCGTTGAAAGAAAGAGAGGAGCCTATACTTGGCGGTACTGCAGGCGTACCATGGAGATGAATTTAGGGGAGACAGGGACTAGTTCTTCCGTTGCAGTAGAGGCGACGCCGTTGCAAAGCGTGCCAAGCCCTCAAGTGCCCTCCCCCATAGCGCAACCACCACCCGTAGCAGTGGCGGAGCCTATGGACGAGGAGGTGGAGGAGAAAGAGTCTGGGCTATTGCGCAAAAGGTCGCGTGGAGAAGATGGCGCGAGCTCGTCGAGAAAGAAACGTTATGTGGTCTTCGATCTGGAATCATCTGCCAGTGAGGTTGCATCATCGCACCCATCGGCGAATGTCTCTGGCCCCCAGTAAGTAATCTTGACAATACTGTTTTCCCTCTATTTTTTGTTTGGTCAACTGTTCATAAGAGAAATTGACACTTCTATGTCTGTGCCTGCAGGTTTGAACAGGGTGCGGAGTCGCCATCCAAAGAGAGTCCTGTTCCTTCTGAGTCTGTAGAACCAGAGATCCGTAGCGAGGTGCCGGTGGCTGGCAGGGATGTGCCAATGAGTCACTGGTTGAGGATCTTGTTTCTCTGGCTGCGCAGTTAAAGGCAAAGTTTGTTGGAGAAAGTAGCCATGATAGTCAAAAGGATCACTTATTGCCACCTTTGAGGCGCAATTGGCCAGTGCCAAGGCTGAAATAAGGGTGGCCAATGCGTATTCAGAGAGGCTTGCAGGAGAAAAATGTCATTACTATCCCAAATAAACCAGGAGCGTCTTTGGCGGGAAAGTACAAGTTGTCATGTAACTGGTCCCTTAAGTATCTGGAACAGGGTAAGGGAGATTTGCTTACACAGTTAGGAGATCTTGGCACTACTGTAAGTTGGGCATTGGAGGTGCAAGAGGCAAAACTGCGCAAGCTTAGCATTGAGTATGACGAGGAGTTGTATCCTCAGCTCATGTCTACTATAGCTGAGCGCAGATGGCTCATAGGCCATGGTCTTCGTCTTGCTGCACTGAGTACCCTGGAGTCGCGAGAGGTGGTCGATGCCTTTGGGGAGGTAGTTCAGTGCGCTCTGGAGCGTGGTAAGGCCGAGGCAGTTGAAAAGCTTCACGAGGCGCATCTGTTGAAGGTGCCTATTGAGAAGGTACCAAATTATGATGCTAAGTCTTATGATCACCTGGTCGCTGCTATGAAGAGGATGAAGGACTTAGAGCTCCCCATGATTGCTGAACTGGAGCGCGATCAGGATTATCCTATAAATGCTATTATGGCGGGATTGACCTTAGCTCGTCATCGTGCCGAGGGTGCAGAAGCAGTACCGGACTACTTTTGAAGCCCCATGAATCTCAGCTTCAAGTACCTGTCTTCGCTCGTCCCAGGATATTCAATCCCTTTGCTTTAGAGAAAGAAGTACCTTTGAAGGAAGTGTTGGAAGCGCATGCGACGGACTTGCTAAAAGGAAGGTATTAAAGGTAAAGCGGTTTGTGTGGGGTTGGTGCAGCTCATCGCCAAGGTGCTGCGGGGTGCCAGTGAGTGTTGCTGTGTCTCGTCGCCGGACTTCAGACTTGTTGAAGAGGCTTAGCGAGGCTAAAGATACCGCAAACCGCGTGGGTAGCTCATCTACTGAGCGTTGTCATAGTTGGTAGGTTGTACTTTGTGAAGTAACCATCTTTTGTAATAACTCGTAGTTATTAATAAGAATCTTCTTTTACTAAGTGCATGTGAGTATTATTGTAACTTTGTGCTGTACATGTTTATCTGTTTGTCTTTGCGTAAAAGACGTATTCGTTGCCGAAGAAACAAATGTGTATGCCAGTGCGAACAATATAGGAAGTCCATAATCATCATAGTGTACTTGATAAATAATTTCTAAGTACTTTATCATAGTCGTGTATGTTATGATATTCAGCGTACTGTAAATATCACATTTAAGGAATCAAGTGTCTTGGTTCCTAAGTTGTTAAACGTGCACCATATGCGATGTGGCGCACCCGTCGTGGGATGCGCACAAAACTTGTTCCAACGTCTTGAGAACAAGGTGTTTTACAAGGATACGTGATCCGGTGTTGATGGGTTTGCAACCCTCTTACTCAACAAGTTGTTTAGTAGGTTAACTTATCCTTTTACCATTGTGGGTTTATTATAGTGCATGCACGCCATGTAGGCAAGAGATAAGAAATTGTTAAGACATACAGTATATGGAAATAACAAATTAAAATGTGTCGCGGAGTTAGCTAGAAACCACGACGTTTTATTGATACTTGCAAGTTTAAATAGGTAAGACATTATAATAAGAGAAACAAAAAAGTAAGTACATAGATGTTTATTGGGTACTTTAGTAAAGTGCCTGAGTGCTTGTCATTGGGCGTGGCCACTCCTATAGGTAGCACCTCTTGAGGTTGCAGATGTTCCATGTGCGCGGCAGTTCTCGACCATCCAAGCCTCGTAACTTGTGCGCGCCTGTTCCTAGTGCTTCAGTAACCTCATAGGGTCCTTCCCACTTTGGTCCGAGCTTGCCCGTGTCTTCTGCGTGGCTCGCATCATTGGCGCGGTAGACGAAGTCACCTGGTCTGAATGAAACATTACGCACTTTAGTGTCGTAGTATCCTTTCATCCTTGACTTTGATTTTGCCTCACGTATAGCTGCGCGTTCGCGCCTTTCTTCTAGCAGGTCTAAGTCGATCCGTCTCTCGTCGTCATTGGTTGCCGCATTGATTTCAGCGGTGCGGATAGTTGGCATGCCGATCTCGGCTGGTATGACGGCTTCTGTCCCGTAGACTAGAGAGAAGGGAGTGTCTCCCGTGCTAGTTTTGATTGAGGTTCGATGCGCCCATAAGACATGTGATAGCTCTTCCACCCACCTTCCTTTGTGCGTTTCTAGGCGTGCCTTAATTCCTTCACCTAGGCTTCGATTTGCGCGTTCTACTAAGCCATTGGTTTGTGGGTGTTTAACTGATGCGAAGTGTTGTGTGATGTTCAACTTCTCGCACCAATCCTTGAAAGGATTTTCGCAGAATTGTTTCCCGTTGTCCGAGATGATTTCACCAGGAAAACTGAAGCGGCATACAATATTTTCCCAGACGAAGCGTTTCACCTGGTTGCCAGTGATTGTTACCACTGCTTTTGCTTCGATCCATTTAGTGAAGTAGTCTATGGCGACTATGAGGAATTTCAATCCTCCACCTGCGACTGGAAAAGGTCCTGCAATATCGATACCTCACTTGTAGAATGGCCATGGGGATGTGATTGGCGTTAGCTCGTGCTGTGGTTTGCGCGGGACGGGTCGGTGAACTTGGCAATCGTTGCACTTCCTTATTAAGTCCCGCGCATCGCGGTGCATGGTTGGCCAGTAGTACCCTGATCTCATGGCGCGTGCCACAACGGACCATGGTCCTGAGTGCATGCTGCATGAACCTTCATGGATTTCTCGCAGCACGTAATTTGCTTGTAGTGGGCCCACACAGCGGAGCCATGGTTGAAGGAAGGAGCGTCGGTACAGTATGTTATCTCGAAGTTCGAATCATTGTGCTGTGCGCCGTATCCTGCGAGCTTCCTTCTGCTCTTGGGGTAACATTCCTTTGTTTAGGAATTCCGTTATCGGTGTCATCCACGTAGGACCTTCCTCCTCTATGACTGTGGAGACTTCCATCTCCGATATGGATTTGCTTTTCAGTGTTTCCACCAGCACTTGCTTTGACAAGTGTGCAAAGCTTGTCGAGGCGATCTTGCTTAGTGCATCTTCCTTGCGATTTTCTCCTCTAGGAATTTGCTTGATGGTGAATCTATCAAAGCCTTTAATCAGTGTCTTGGTCTTGTCGAGATACTGAATCATATTTTCTTCTTTAGCCACGTATTCGCCCAACACGTGGTTGGCTACTAGCCGGGAATCCACATTTGCTTCCAGGTTACGTACACCCATTCGAGCTGCAATGCGTAATCCGGCGATTAGAGCTTCATATTCTGCCTCATTGTTTGTCACTGTAAATTCAAAACGCATTGCGTAAGTGAATTCCATTCCCTCTGGATTTGTGAGAATGAGGCCAGCCTCCGACCCGCCCACGCATGAGGATCCATCTATAAACAAGATCCATGGATCTTGTAGTTCCTTCTTACTTGGTGCGGGTACCTCGTCGGTGTCTGGCTTCTCAATGATGAAGTCTGCCAGAATCTGTCCTTTGATCGCGGTACGCGGTCTGTAAGAGATGTTGTGTTCACCTAGAAATACACTCCACTTCTGGAGTCGGCCTGACGCATCAGGTTTGGAGACGATCTGCTTGATCGGTTGGTGCTGTGATTACTGCTATCGGTGCGCTTGGAAGTACCTGCGTAGTCGCTTGGCAGCAAACACCAATGCCAGAACTAATTTTTCCATGGCGCTGTAGTTCATCTCCGTCTTCTTGAGCGCTTTGCTTACAAAATAGATAGGAGTTTGTACCGAATCCCTATCTGTTAGTAGCACTGGCTCGCTCCATGAGTTGCTGATAAATACATGATCGGCTCTTCCCTGGTCGGGTGCGACAAGTGTTGGGAGCGTTGCTAGATGCTGTTTGAGCAGAGTGAAGGCTTCTTCCACCTTCGTGGTCCACCGAAAATCACCCTTTTTTATACACTTCTTGAGTGTTTTGAAAAGGGGTAAGGATTTTTCACGACTTGGATAGGAACCTATTTAGGCCGGCCAACTTTCCGTTAAGAGATTGGACTTCCTTCAGCAGCGGTGAAGGAAGTTCAGTGACCGCCTTTGTCTTTTCTGGACAAGGTTTTATGCCGTCAGGCTCTATCAGGTATCCTAGGAACATGCCTTCAGTAGCGCCGAATGTGCACTTTCTTCGGATGTAGGTTCATGTTAATCTCTCGTAGAGTTTTGAACGTTTCCTCTATGTCGCGCACAAGCTCATCTTCAGTATGGCTCTTTATAACCAAGTCATCCACATAGACTTCCAGGTTGCGGCCCACCTGTTTTTTGAAATCATGATCTACTAACCGCTGGTAGGTAGCGCCCGCATTCTTCAAGCCAAAGGGCATTTTTGTATAACAGTAAACACCTTGGCTTGTATGAAAGGCTATTTTTTCCTCGTCTTCCTTAGCCATCTGTATTTGGTGATACCCTTGTATGCGTCGAGGAAGCACTTTAAGGGATATCCGCACAAGGACTCTATTTTCCAGTCTATCTCTGGTAATGGATAGCAGTCTTGTGGGCATGCTTTATTAAGGTCGGTGAAGTCTACGCACATTCGCCAGCTGCCGTCGCTCTTTTTGACCATTACTGGGTTAGAAAGCCAGTCATGGTAGTAGACTTCACGCATGATTCCCGCATCCACCAATTTATGTATTTCTGCCATAATTGCTTGCGCGCGCTCTGGGCTTGGCCGCGCTTTTCTGCGTATTGGTGAGTACCCTTGTCGGATTCTCAGTTTATGCTCTGTGATTGAGCGCGGCACTCCTGTCATGTGTTTTGGCTCCCATGCAAAAATGTCCAAGTTCTTTTGCAAGAGCGCGCACACGGCTGCTTTGCCGTTGTCCGACAATAACCCTCCAATGGTTATTTCCTGTTCCGGTATTCGGGTGAATCGCAACCTTCGGGTTTGGGACCTTGGTTGCGTTCGTTCTGGGATCGGTGCCGTTTCGCATGTAACCGTGTTACATTCTCTATTTGGTACCGTGGCATTGTAAAGAGTAACAATGCCCCCTTTTACTAGGAATTTCAGCATCCCGCGCGCCGTTGATGGCACTGCGCGCATGGCTGATATCCCGGGTCTTCCGATAATGCCATTGTATGGCGAAGGGGATTTGATCACCATAAATTCCATCCAAGCTGTCGCAGAGTGTTCTGCATTGCCAATGCTGACTGGTAATCGTAGTTTCCCCATGGGCCATATATTTTCACCCGTAAAACCGTTAGCGCCGTTCGACTGGGCTTAACTGCTCGCGTATTTCAGGCCGCGATCGTTTGAAGCAGTGCTCATACATGATGTCCGCCGATGCTCCACCATCGACGTACATGCGGTGGATGTCGTGACCCCCCGCACTGATCTCAATGGTGAGTGGCTCTACTACTGCGTTGTCCGCAGTTAGAGTAGGGAAAGAGATTTCGCTTCTTCGGGAAAACTCCTGGCTGACCTTCTGTCTAGTGATCCGCTGCCATGATTGTATCATGTAGATCGTGTCGGCCTTATCTTTGGGTGTCTCCTTCTTGTTTCCACTCTTTTGTTTATCCTTTCCCTCTTTAATGTTTTTGACCAAGTGGTCCAATCTACCTTCTTTAACCATCTTGTCGATGAGCTGGCACAGTTGGACACATTCGTTAGTGGTATGGCCCTTCTGTGCATGGTAATCACATATCCATTTCCAGGTCGCCGATCCTCTGGAGTGCGCATCTGCGGCGGTCTTGGAAAATTCGCACCTTCCGTTGCGAGTATTTCCTTTGGGGTCTTGATCAGCGGGGTGTATCTATCATTATCCCTCCCGCTCCCCTGGCTGCGATAGCTCCTATTACGGTTACTACCCCGGTCGTTGGATTGTCTCCCAGGTTGTTCCTATGACCGGTAGTTCGAGTAGTTCCTTTTGCTATCCGCCGCGGCGGCTTCTCCCTGGACAAAGGACCGAGAGCATTTAATGAGTTCATCAAAGGTTTCAGGAATCTTGTCGTTCAACCTCTTGATGAGTTCTGGATTATTAATCCCGTTCATGAAACCAGAAATTTTCAATACTTCTGGGCATGCTTTAACTTGCATGCATTCGTCTTTGAAGCGTTCCATGAATGCGCTTGTAGAATTCCTTGGCGCTGCTTTACCCTGGCGAGTTCGACAGGATTTTTAGCGCACTTCTTCCTCTGAGTAAAGTTTAGGCGAAATGCCTTTCTCAATTCCTCAAAGCCGTTGATGCTTCTGCGTGGAAGCTTGCTGAACCAGTTCCGCGCGTTTCCCACTAGTGTGGAGTCGAACATGTGGCACCACAGGCGTGGCCAGTTTTCAATTGTCGCGGCTGATTCAAAATTTTGAGGTGATCATCGTGGTCACCTGTTCCGTCATAGGTCTTTACGTTGGCGGCATGCCTTCTTTTTATTTCGAAGTCACCGATGCGCCGAGTAAACGCATCCACCTTTTGACGGCGCCAAGGGAGGGATATATCTTCATCCTCCTGGTCATTATATCTGTTTCGGATTTCCAGGTCCAGTTTCGCTATCCTCGTTGTTCGAGGAATTTTCAGAGGACGAATTTTTCCTCTTTCGGCGCTTACGCGCCCTGTCCTCTGAGTTTGTACTCGGAGGACTTTCACTTGGGGAATAGTGTCGTCCAAGCCTGTCTTGGATTCTGCGGCTTACAAGTCTGGTGTGGACATTGGTACGCTTTTCATCTTCATCATTCTCACTCAGATGATGCGAGTGAGATGTCTCATCATCCTCGATTCTCCTCCCGATTC
Organism: Chrysanthemum makinoi; assembly: GCA_910596185.1. NCBI lineage: Eukaryota > Viridiplantae > Streptophyta > Magnoliopsida > Asterales > Asteraceae > Chrysanthemum > Chrysanthemum makinoi. The sequence goes on along the minus strand of OU343225.1, from coordinate 235,888,914 downwards.
TGTTGAATGCTGGGGGTCCTACTGCTCTCCCGCTTTTCTTTCTGACGGTGCAGTGGGGAAGTCTCGTATTCAGAATCGAAATTGAGTCGGGCTTTCAAGTTTCGACCTGATCTCTTCTTCTCTTCCTCTTGCATGAGGGCAGTTAATGTTTCGTAGTTTTGGGATACGAAATCTTCTGGTGCTAGCTCTGGTGCGACACCCTCAAGAGCGAGTGTGTTTGTTTCTATCACTACACCCTTATTTCGGTCAGGTGCATCTGGTGCCTTTGTCAGGTCAGTTTCTAGCACCGATTGAAAAGGAGTAGTAAAGACGGTGCGCAGTGGATCTACTCCACTCGTGGTGGTTGTAGTGGCTTGGGTTGTTCCCAGCGCGGTTCCACCGTGAGGGAAGACCAAGTCTTGGCCTGATCCCTTGTTTTTAGCAACGCTGGTTGTCCCAGAAGTCTGCTTAGGAGTTAGTCCGCTTTGCGACTTCTTTCCCATAAGGTCTGACTGCGATCGCTGATTTCCATGCTTCGTCATTCTAGTCTTGGTTCTTAGTGTAGGGTCCCACGGATGGCGCCACTTGTTGATACAAAAGTTGGGCGTTCCTTGTTTGAGGCTCCGGCTCTCGTACCAATTGAGAATTATTGCTTGAGACCTGCGCACTAAGAGACAAAAGACACCGTTAGGCTTACCGTGGGATTGTTTCCCACGATTACCCTCCGGCGTGAGAGTAAGTAATCGGTTTTAGGGTTTAAGGAGAATTAGGGTTTGTAGATCGTACCTTAAACGAGGGATGAGATTCCCTTTATATACACACGGAATCCTTGTTGGTTCCGTGTTCCTCAACCTTTGGCGTATCCCGCCCAAATTGGTTGGGAATGATTATCTCCATATTTAGGAAATATCCGATATCTATTCCGTAAATAGATTTGGGTTTGGGCTTTCGTGAGCCCAAACATCTAATCAGCGTAGCCCAGTTCGTACCGGGCTAAGTTAGCGTTGGACTTTAGTCGGGTTCGTGACCCGGATATAGACTATACGTCATCAGAACACATATTACATTCAGAAACATTAGTTACTAACATATGCTATACATCTGTCAGCGGGTAAAACAGCTTCAATTGATTACAGTACGGTTGAATCTAAAAGGATGTCATACATCAGGAACCAGGAAAAAGATCCAAGAAGTGCATCTTATTTGAAATTAGGAACTAAAGCAAAAGGTATAACTCATATAAATTTATACAATGTAGTTTGTTTTATGAATTGTTTTTTCAACAATAACATGTTGTGTAAATGTTGCTATGCAAATGATACGCTTACACAGCGCGTTCGGGGTCAAAGGAACTTCCTTTTCGTCGAGCAAGTTTTTCAACACCCTAGGCAGTGAACCTAATCGTTGTAGTGTAGTATTAGGGTAAGTCACGGGTATTGATATCGTTCTCTACGGGAATAGGAATGTTAGTGAGAAGTTACTACGCTAAGGTTGGGGTTGAGGAAGATTATTTTTTATCTTTTTTTATATTCTTTAGGAAATGGAAAGGTACGAATCTCGGGGTTTGGATTTGGGGGTTGGTATTTCTACCGATTACTCTACTTATCTAATTAACTAATTAACTAAGCTAAGGGTAGTCTATGTCTATTGTTGTGTGCTCGTATGATGATTAAAAATGTATTTACTTAGGTTTTATTACTCCCTAGTTATCTCCTATTGATGGTTGAATTGTCACGTCCTTATTCTTAACGAGTTGTGTCTCTAAGGTCGTAGGGTATGCGTTTATCCCTAACTCTTTGAAGCTACCAAAGGTTAATGACTACAAAATCTCTAGGATTCATAAACTTTAACACTAAGGTATTCTTTGGATGTATAGCCTACAATAACTCTAGGTGATTATAAACTAAGGTTCAACAAAGATTAATCAAGCATTAATAACACAACGAATGACCTATCGCAATACTAGGTCAATCACAATTAAGATAAGAGACAACCAATCAGTATTCAATAACTAGGTTTCATATTACCTAAGCAAACACACAAATAAATAAACCGGACATAGAGAACATGCAAGCATACACACAATCAATTGAAGACATAATTGAATTAATGAAGTAAAACACTTATCTTGATGTAAGATAGGCTATGGAACCCTAAAATACTGTACAAGACAGCCTTGGTTTGGTTTAGGTTTTTACTCCACAAAACTACCTCCCTTAAAACTGAAAAATTCGGATTCTATATATAGTGTTACAAACTGCGACGGCGTCACTCTTTAATTGTGACGCCGCTTTAATTGTGACGCCGTCGGGTCGCCGTTATTAGGTTTTCGTCTTGGCCACGTTATCATTGTGACGGCGTCACCTTATGCATGTAACGCCGTCGCCTTCAGTCTCTGACGCCGTCTGGATCAAATCTAGGCCGTCTGATCTGCGACGCCCTACTCTTTTAAAACCTGATGCCGTCACTTGAAAAATGTCAATTTGCTCTCTCAGTCATCACAAAACATGTTCCGACGGCGTCACAAATAGAACCTGACGCCGTCCCCTTCAGTTCCAACAGCTTGATTGTCTCGATTCTTGACTTTGGCCATTTTCTTCGTATATTCGCGCCTTTTCCGAATAAGTGTCATTCCAGCAATTTGCCTTCAAGATACCTAAAAAGTGAAAAGGAACTAAATTAAGTAATAACGGATACAAAAGTGATCAATTAAGGGCTTAAATGACCCCTTAAAAATGTACCTTTTAAATCCTTATCAAATATCCCTACACTTGATATTTGCTTGTCCTCAAGCAAATGTGCTTTTAGCCAATTAATTTATAAGTTAGGGGTCATGAAGAATTAGTTTAGAATGATCCACAACACATATAAGCCCCGAAAAGTCATAACAAGCACGGAAATTACATACTAGCACCTCACATGGGGTGTTTGGATACTCACATCTCTCGGGTGTATATGAAATATAACGAGTTGGAAATGGAAGATAAACACTCATTAACCGGTCCTAGTACATAGATTACCATAGGCTTGAGACTAGATCAAACCTCCATCGCTTTGGTGTAAGCACCTAGGAAAGACTATCCAAGAGGTCTTTTAAAGGGTTGTAACGTTAGGCTTACGGTAGGAAAACAAAGGGTTTGGTGGGATAGGCGATTTAGTGGTGGCAAGTCAAAAATCTTTATGTTACATGCATGCGAAGAATGGCGTTGCTAAGCCAAGACTCGACACTCTAAACTCTATACAACTGAAATAAACAAACATAAATTTAAAGATAGATGTAGAATGGTAGCCCGTTTTTTTTTTTTTTTTTTCAACACTCTATTTTTTTATTTTTCTCATTTTTTTCTATTGTTTTCTATTTTTTTTTTCATACACTTTTACTCTACCATCCTCTACGATAACATCAAAATAATAGGGATTTATAGGCACATCCCTACACTTGAGTTTTTATTACTCTAACACTAATTCGACCCTAATTGAAAAGATCAAAATACTTGGAGTACATTATTACGCAAATAAAGGGAATTTGAATTTAACGTTCCCTTCCCGCCATTCCATAAAATTTAACTTTTCCCATGAGTCTCAATCGTCCCAAAACTGTGTACAAAGGATATGACTCGACTTAGCAACTTATGCAAGCAACTAGATAATTGAACTAAGGGTTTAGTGTGATAACAATAATGTACTAAAAGTGAGTGCATACAAGGTAGGCTAAGGCGATTTGGGTGTACATTTGGGGGTGGATTGTAAACAATGCTCTTCATTGACATTCCGGAAAATCGAAACATCACGAGAACCGCGAAAAGGATAGGCTCTGAGGGGTTAACTAGGGGTATCGTGTACTAAAGATGAGTACAACGCAAAGGTGTGGGGGAATTACTCAACCGATGTGGAAGAAGTAATTATATTACGGGTATCAAACAAGGGTTATCCTAATGCCACTTATCATTTAGTTATTCCTAACTACACAAGTGTAGTCTTACTAGCGATCTCGGAATGCATCATAAAACAAGTTCTAGAATCTATTATACTACCGGTTCACACTCGAAGCATTAAAGTGGAATGCTTTAATTCCTACAAATCTAAGGGCGATCCTCACATTTTGGGTGGAATTTAAGTAGTAAAAGGTTTTTTTGCTAGTCATATAACTTCCTATCCATGAGACGCTTTATTAAGACTAATGGCCCACTCCTATATGTCATGAAAAATTTTAAATTTGGTGCCAAATTTACCCTAACCGATATTTCTAATGGTTTATTACACAAATGAAATTGGACAAAGCAAATAGTCAAGGATAAGCATAGTTTCAAAGTTCCCGTTTTATTTTCCCTCCCTACACTTAAACTGAACATTGTCCCCAATGTTCCCCGAAAGTATCAAAGTTATGATAATGGAAGGTAATTAAAAACGAAAGAAACTAGTACTCCCCTGATTAGCTCGGTAGGATCCGTGTGTGAAGTAGTGGTTAAATCTTTCTTCAAGAAGAACGTTCGCGTGAAAATCTCCTTGATATCAGTGAACAAAACAATCCCCGGCAGCGGCGCCAAAAATTGATTGTATCGAAAACGCTGCTTACTCACACAAGCTAGCCACTTGTGAATGACTAACCGTAAGAAACTTAAAACGGCTCGGACACTGATCAATAATAGAGAAGTGTAGTATACGGGTAACTCAAACGTGTTAGGTTTGAGCACCGAGATCGTTCCGAACGAGGGTTGAATGGAATTTCCTACTCACGTCTCAATAATCGGGATTCGAATGAGAAAAGGGGATAATATGATATATTCTAAACTACGGGACAAAGAAAGCATATGGAACTAAAATCTATGGAGAAAACCTAAGAACTAAGGCAAACTACGCAATTCTACATAAAAACGCGAATACGGAATTTAAACAAAACGCGAATAAAAAGAAAGTACGACTAATCTAACTCCTAGAAATAACCTAAAACTACTTTTATACTAAAAATGATATGAGAAAACTATTTATGAATTAAAACTAATTTTTAGGAATTTTCTTGAATTTATTTAAATTAAAAACTAATTATTAACTTTAAAAATAAAACTATTTATCTAGAAATTATGAAAGAGAGAGGGAAAAATATGAAATTACTTTTCAAAAATCTAAAATATCATAAAAGACTTTTCAAAACTATTTTTGTAATTTTCAGATTAATTTCCTATTTTCTATGAATTTAATACTATTTAAATCTAATTTAAATTGTTAAAAATACCAAATAAAAGGAGAAAAATAAGGAAAAATATTTTTTATGCTTTTTATATTTATCTTAAACTGAGAAAATTGAAAAATTAATTTTTGGAACTTTTTCTGAATTAATTGCTATAAAAGCTATTTTAAAATGATTAAAAACTGATTTAAATCTAGAAAAATAATGAACAGTAGCCAAAAATCATGAAAATTGCAGGGAACTTCTAAAATGATATCCTAAAGCTATAAAAAATATAAAAACATGAGCTTATGTGGAAGAAACAAGGGCTGCAGTGTAATTGAATATGGAATAAGCACTTTGGAATAAGCTAATAAGCACTAAACAGTACCAACTGATTACACAAGCTAAATAATTCTACATCTATCAGGAAAATCCTACACAACATCATAAACAACCAAACACGAGAAATCGAAGAGGCAGACCCCTTCGCGTCACTTATTAGAAAATAGAAAGAGGATAGATGGATAAGCATGGGGTGCCTCCCACTAAGCGCCTCATGTTTTTCTTAAACGAGTCGCTAGCCCGACTCGCCCCCAATTCATTTGTCCTTGGGGAAGAAAGTGGTAGAGATACCAGGGTCAAAAACTGTGTCCTCATTCCCAAAGAATGAGACCTGGGTGGTTTGGGTGGAGAATAAAATGGGTGGATAAGGCATATCATGTAAGAAGGATCCATCATCCGGTGGTTTTGCGGGCGGACGAAAGGATGATGGATAGAAATGAGAAAACTCCAAGAAAGACGGGAGCTCATGGTAAAAGATAAGAGGTTTAGGCTCAACAATCAAGGCATCCATCCGAGGATCCTTATCTCCAGAAATGATTTTAACAAAAGGCTCATCAATGCATATCCCGGGTTTAAAGATTTTGTCTTCACATGTCGGCTCAACGGGATAAAGGATGGTCGACTCATCAAAAGAAGGGGAGTCAAGAGAACCATCAAGATCAACCATATCCCCATCGGGATCATGCACAGCACCCTCAATACCCGGTGGTATTGGATCATCAAGAAATAAGTCTATTTCTTCCATATCAGAATCATAAGGCGGATAATCAAGAATATCGTCTTCAACCACTTTAGTCAATTCATCAATCTCCATAATATCTTCAGTGTCGGATTTATCACGTTCTTCATCTTGCATAACATCATATGACGGGAGAGAAAGGTCGGAACACAGAGATGGGACAAGTGGTGTGCTCTGAGAGCTAGCAATATCCACCACTTCCGTTGTGGTCTCTGAATCGGACTCAAAATCTTGGTCGAAAAGAGGATTAACTTCACAAAAGGTGTAGTCATCTTTGAGTTCAAAAAGAGGATTTGAGAAAATCCCTGAAGTAACCTCGAAATGTCAAGAGAATCACATAAAAGCGAATCACAATCACTGCCGATACATCCTCGGAATCGGAAAACATTTCATCATGATCATTAGAAATATCAAGAGAAGGCTCATCACAAATATCATCTACAACCTCGGACTCTCTTAGGATTGGGATAAGGCTCTCAACACAAGAAGATTCCGTTTCCGGAATAGTGCTAAGAGGCTCGTCCCCCATTATGAGAGAGTCAACGGGTTCAACAATGTTTGAAGAAATAGAATCATCGACCTCTTCCAAAATGACGTCACTTCTCTCAACCGGCGTGAGTGAAGGGGAAGGGTCAGAAATGAAAGGCTCAGAAACGGGAGTGGGTTCAGCCGACAAACTTTCATAATATTCTTTCATTTGGATGGAATCCTCATCATCATCATCGATGTAATTCTCGAGCCATCGGGCACGCGTCTTTAAGTGCTTGCTCCTCAATTCGTATTTCTTCAAGACACTTTTCAATCCGAGATGCTCGTTTTTCTTCTTCGAGTAATTCTAACATAGATCTTTCGTTTCGAGATGCTCGATCTTCGGCAAGTAATTCACCATACGTTTTCTGATGAGGATCTTTTTCGATACCATGTTTATCCATAAATTCTTCGAGTATATTAATACATCTTTGGAAATTATCTTGAGGAAATTGCGGAGATTGTTGTTGAATCTCTTGGTATTGTGGAGGTGGGTCATAAGAATAGTCATAATTATCACAAGGAACCTGCTCATAGACAAGCGGGTTTTGCATTTGACAATCGGAATTAAAGTGCGGACCTCCACAATACTCACAACAGTATGATTGTTGTGACGGGTTTGGTGAAGTATATGGATAAGGTTCATAACCAAAGGTTGTATTGTTAAATTGGGCTTGACATTGAAAACCTTGGTGAGGACCTCCACAGTACTCACACGAGTATGACTCCGTCTCATGGTATGGGGATTGGTTAAGGAAATCGGTCATATCATTGTAGGGATGTTGGTCGTAGACAAACTCGTTTCCCGTATTCACAATGCTACAACCTGGACAATTCCCACCATTTTGAGGTCCCCCACACCATTGACAACCATAATGGTAAGACGAAGACATCGAGAATTATACGAATAAGAGGGTTGAGGGATAAAGAATTGACGGTTCAGAGGGTAATAAAGAATATTTTTGGGTTTTTTGAAAACATATTTTGAAAAGGAAAATCTTTTTGGGTTTTTGAAAAAGATATATTTACAAAAACGACGGTAACTTTACTCGGGGAAGGATCTTCAAATGCACGCGATACGAGACGGAATACGAAAACTCGCTACTAGCCCTCCCCGGCATCGGCGCCAAAAATTGATTCACAGTGAACAAAACAATCCCCGGCAGCGGCGCCAAAAATTGATTGTATCGAAAACGTCAAGCTTACTCACACAAGCTAGCCACTTGTGAATGACTAACCGTAAGAAACTTAAAACGGCTCGGACACTGATCAATAATAGAGAAGTGTAGTATACGGGTAACTCAAACGTGTTAGGTTTGAGCACCGAGATCGTTCCGAACGAGGGTTGAATGGAATTTCCAACTCACGTCTCAATAATCGGGATTCGAATGAGAAAAGGGGATAATATGATATATTCTAAACTGCGGGACAAAGAAAGCATATGGAACTAAAATCTATGGAGAAAACCTAAGAACTAAGGCAAACTACGCAATTCTACATAAAAACGCGAATACGGAATTTAAACAAAACGCGAATAAAAAGCAAGTACGACTAATCTAACTCCTAGAAATAACCTAAAACTACTTTTATACTAAAAATGATATGAGAAAACTATTTATGAATTAAAACTAATTTTTAGGAATTTTCTTGAATTTATTTAAATTAAAAACTAATTATTAACTTTAAAAATAAAACTATTTATCTAGAAATTATGAAAGAGAGAGGGAAAAATATGAAATTACTTTTCAAAAATCTAAAATATCACAAAAGACTTTTCAAAACTATTTTTGTATTTTTCAGATTAATTTCCTATTTTCTATGAATTTAATACTATTTAAATCTAATTTAAATTGTTAAAAATACCAAATAAAAGGAGAAAAATAAGGAAAAATATTTTTTATGCTTTTTATATTTATCTTAAACTGAGAAAATTGAAAAATTAATTTTTGGAACTTTTTCTGAATTAATTGCTATAAAAGCTATTTTAAAATGATTAAAAACTGATTTAAATCTAGAAAAATAATGAACAGTAGCCAAAAATCATGAAAATTGCAGGGAAATTCTAAAATGATATCCTAAAGCTATAAAAAATATAAAAACATGAGCTTATGTGGAAGAAACAAGGGCTGCAGTGTAATTGAATATGGAATAAGCACTTTGGAATAAGCTAATAAGCACTAAACAGTACCAACTGATTACACAAGCTAAATAATTCTACATCTATTCTAAAGCAACTATATTCAACTACCCTTGACACCTAATAAGCAGAGTACAAAGATTTAAGCTAAATGCTACTCTTAAGCAAAACAGAAAACTGGTCCTATGTTTAAGCCACTGCACCAGCTTATCCAATAAGCCAACCTGAGAACCAACTAAGCAGTCCTCAAGACCACCAACCAGAGATACAATATCCAAAATTACAGCTAATAAGGGCTAAAGATGAAGAAGTTATTGATCAAAGCAAAAGTGGCTAATTGGACAGTTGGCTGCTGAAGCAATAACAGTGAACAGGTAAGCTAGTTTAAGCTACTGAAACTACTTATCCAATAAGCAAAAATGAAAACTAAAACTTGAAATCAGTAGACCACCAACCAGACTATCTCTAAACCAAAAATCAGACCATAACTATCTAAAATGAGCACAGTGCACTAGCTGCAAGTTCTGCAAAAACTGAATTTTCACATGACTTTTGACTTTTAAGAACAATATGATATTTTGACTTTCTTGAGATTTAAGATCAAATAAAAGACTGACAATGATGAAATAAGATGTGATAAGACTAAAGCAAGCTAGATAAACCACTTCTAAACCTATGTGAGATGATTTCAAAAACTGTTTTCAACAGTTAAAAGCTTAAGGACAGAAAACTTGTAATTTTGACCTTACATAGGCATGAGCACAAAACAAGGACAGATATTGATCCAATAAACAATATCAGACCTAAACCCACTGATCTACTTCATTATTTTTACCTCTAAAGCAGTTTTTAAGCCTAAACCAAACACTCCTTTCAATTCATGAAAAATGCATATAACAACTGATCTAGATGAGGGCTTACCAAGAACAATTCAAAACTGACTAATTAACACCTGATTAAACTAGTGAACACATTGGAACCTGAAATCAACCCAAACCAATTTGACTTTCAAAAACTTGACCCGTTTTGACTTTTCTTGACTTTTATCAAAACTTGGAATTAAGAACAAGTAAGAGCAGAAACACACTCACATAAGCTTCAATAAGCTTATGTGAGTTTAAAGAGACTTTATTTTGAGCTTGTGAACAGTAGAAACAACAATGTACCCAAAAGTGAAATTGAGACAATTAATGAAAAGTTGGAAATTAAACTTGCATTAAAAACTGAGATTACAGGTTACATTAACTAATTGAAAACATAAAAGGACAGAATTTAAATGATCAAAATTCCTCTAAGACATAAGGAATTGGATAAATTGCAAATGTGAGCCAAGGGGTCCTTAAATAGCAGATGTGGAGGTCTTGGGATCCTTTCAGAAGCGCCTAGAAGGCTATTTTCAGCCACAAAATCATTCCTTGGTCACCTTAACCAATCATAGAGCACCTTTTCCTTTCATGAGGTGTTGCGTCCAATCAAGGGGCTCCATTTGTCCACGTGTGAATCCTATCTGACAAGTCGGAGTATCTAGAAGCTTAGGATAGATGCTTAGTACTATGCTTGGTGTTTGGGATTGGGTACTTGGTGGTAAAAGGGTGGTGTTTGGGTTTGGAGACGAAGGCAGGGTAAGTAAAGGGCGCGTTTGGTTTATTTAATAGTTCTTTAAATGATTTGACCGGGTATCTTGTGGGTTGACCAGGGTCCAAGGGTGGATCCGGGTTAAGTGGTGTTTATTCGGGTGTTGGATAATAAAAGAAATGGCCGGGTAAGGTGTGTGGATTGGGTCATGGGATTGGGCCTTGTGTTAAGATTATTGGACCGAGTGTAGATATAGGATTGGATTAGTAGTGTAACCACTTAATCATATAAAGGACCAATCTTGTATAAGATGAAACTTTAGGGACCAATGTTGTAAATTCTGAAAATATTCTCCAAGGGCTGATTTTGTCACTCTTCAAGTAAACCAAGGGCCAATTAGTAACTTTTGAATCTTCAAGGGTCATTTCTGCCAAATGTTGAAACTTGAGGGACTATTTTTGACATTTCTTCAAACTTTGATCAAATCTTCACAAATCATCCTCAGAGATTAGAAATCTTCATAAATGCATAATTCTGACCTTCCGGCTCAGCTTAAGCTCTCTTGATCTCTCGTGCTCGGATTTACGTCTGATTTGGTTTCTTTTTGCGTGTTTTTACATATCCGTACCTGCACAAGCACAAACTCAAGAAAACCACAAATATTAGCAATAAACGGCTCTTTCTTGGTTATTTTGGGTCTATTTTGATAAAGAAAAGGTATGTGTTTTAGCACATACCACTCCTTCTCATCTTATGTATCTTCTTCTTGATAAATTAAACCTGCACACTTGAAGAAAACAAACGAAACCTTGGTGTAAAATCGGCGGTAACAATATATGTATGACTCTACTAAACTAGGATATAATGCTTGTGGAATGGATGTTTACAGATTTTCTGGAAAATTAATAACTGGAAAATTCCAAAAATTTATAAGTAGCTCAGAAAACGAGAAAAGTGATAAGTTTTCGCTCCTCGACCCGTCGGGTTGCGATCTGACGCCGTCAGTTATCCTGACAGAAACTGGTCTGCGATTTTCTGGAAAATTTTTATCTTTAAAATCTGGAATAATTTCCTGCAAAACATCCATTATGACTCGATACAAGCATTTGACTCGAACAAACACACATATGTATCTTTTAAATAATTGTAACTCTCATGTTCACGTTTCTTTTGAAAACGTGTGTAATCCTCCCTACACTTATCCCTTATGTAAAATACCTTTATATGTAATTAAGACAGGGTTAAAGAGAAAATAAAGCATTTTTACAAATTTAAACATGAGAGTAAACAATCAATAAAAGATTCACGACACACAAACAAGCAAACAATTAAGCATGGGTTGCCTCCCACGAAGCGCTTTTCTTTATTTATGAGTCTTGTAGCTAGACTCGAAGTCGTGCCCCTACGTGACTTCATTACCGTCACCTTCTTCTTTTACTAGTCCTTCATCAAATGGGCGTAGACGTTGTATGCTTACCGTGGATTCCTTTTCAACGTCGTCTATTATTATAACGGTTTTATCTTTTAAATTAGTTTCCTTCACCGTATAAGGCCCAAACCTTCTTGGCTTGTTTCTACCTCTTAATGTTCTTATTCGTGATTTGTACAATAGTACTTTCTCTCCCTTTAAAAATTCCTTAGGGTTCCTTTGTGTTTGTGGTATTGAGGTAGGATTATTTCCTAACTTTTTATCGCGCTTCCACAATGTTGAATGTAGTCCTTGAACCATGAAATCTCTAAGCCCTTTCTCCCAATCGTTCATTTTCTTCCTAACCACATTGTTAGGGACTTGTGGATTCTCATCCGTAATCTTCTCCATGATCTTAAGAGGATACCTTGGAACAATAGGTATCCTAGCGTACCCTTTGCCGCTTTTAAGTATCATGATGCCCTCACCGCATTTGATGGTTGCTTTGGCAGTGGCCAGAAAAGGTGTTCCAAGAATGAGTGGCATGTTTCTATCTTCCTCAATGTCTATAATCACGAAGTCCACCTGATAGACAATATTAGCCACTTCTACTAAAACATCCACTGCTACTCCTATGGGGTAGACATATGTGTGATTTGCCAAGGAAAGTCTAAGATTGGTCTTGGCTGGCTTTTATTATAGACTGATAATGGCATTATGTTTACATCAGACCCTTGATCAGCTAAGGCATTTATATTATCAATGTCACCTATGCTACATGGTATCACGAAGTTCCCCGTGGTTTCTCGCTTTTTAGTTACTGGTTTTTTTAGAACCAGCTCATACATAGGTCCCATAGGCATTGTGTCGTACTCTTTTTCTGTTATTTTTCCTTCAAGGGCTTTCCTAAGAACCTCATTGTACCTAAAGTTGTTCACTTGGTTGACAATGGTTTTTTTATTAATCTCATGCTTAAGGTAGTACTCAATGGTCTCGGGCTCATCATTAGTTTCAGCCTCCTCCCTCTTGCTTTTCTCAGTTTCCTTCTCCTCAACCTTTCCGTCTTCATCAGGCATAATGGAAATGGCGTTAACAAACGAAGTGGGAGGGTAATCATTGCTTCTTACAAGTACCTTTTCGGGAACTCTTGTATTGGTGTACTCTTTTACCAAGTTCATCATCTCTGTCATTTTTTCCTGCATCTCCTCCCTTTGCCTATAAACCTCCTCTTCAAATTTTGCTAATCTCTCCATATGAGCTGCCATGTACTCCCTCATTTTTTCCTTAAAGCTCGGTGAGAGTAGTATTGGGGAAGTAGAATGGAAGCGCCGTTCGGAATTAAGATTATGCTCACGACTTGGGGATTCAGAGAAAGGTGTTGGGTGGTTGGCGGAATTAACCATTTCCTGAGGGATTCGTTCGGGGGCTCTCCTATGCCTTTCAATTAGATAATCAATCCTTCTCTCAAGAGCACTCATTTGCTCTTCAGTGACGTTGGAAGATTCAAGAGGAATTGATATGGCATTAACTACTTTAACGGGGGTTTCAGGGGATTCATTCCAATTTTTGTAGCTTCGATCGGCAAGCTCTTCTATAATATCCCAAGATTCCTCTGCGTTGAAGTTGCTAAGCCTTCCACCGGCGGCTTGATCAATGGATCGCCTTGTGATGAAATCGGTATGGTCATAGAAGATTTGGATTTGAAGCCAAAGATCAATGCCATGATGAGGGACTCTATGGAGTAAGTCCTTGAATCGAGTCCATGCTTCATAGAGAGACTCGCCTTGAAGTTGTTGGAACATCAAGATGTCTCGTCTAAGTTTAGTAGTTCTCCCCGGTGGGAAAAATTGAGCAAGGAAACGAGAGGTGAGATCATCCCAACTTGAGATGGAGCCGGCGGGAAGTCGCTCAAGCCAATTACTAGCTTGGTCCCGTAGAGAGAATTGGAAGAGACACAGACGCGTGGTCTCCCGAGTAGTAGCATCGAGGTCGATGGAATCGACAATTTTAAGGAAATCCTTAAGATGCTGATTAGGATCTTCGGAACGAAGTCCATGGAATGCACATCCGTTTTGCACCAACCGGATGGTGTCAGATCGCAGGGCCGTAGTTTGGGCTTGGCCGGGAAGCTCAATAGTGTTCCTATAGCCTAGGTGGCTTGGTCTCGAGTATTCACCAAGAGTACGGCCTCTTGGTAGGTCATTTGGTGGTGGGTTAATGAGTGGTGGTTGATTATCACCTTCCATAATGAAAAGTGATGGGGTTACTAACAAAGGTCACGAAGAAGGGGGATAGACTACGAGGGAGCTAAAAATGGGAAAAAATGCTTACTTGATAGGAATCAAGCAAGGAAACCTAAACGAGGTGGACTCCTAACTAGCTATTCTATTCCCGGCAAATGCCAAAACTTGATACGCTTACACAGCGCGTTCGAGGTCAAAGGAACTTCCTTTTCGTCGAGCAAGTTTTTCAACACCCTAGGCAGTGAACCTAATCGTTGTAGTGTAGTATTAGGGTAAGCCACGGGTATTGATATCGTTTTCTATGGGAATAGGAATGCTAGTGAGAAGTTACTACGCTAAGGTTGGGGTTGAGGAAGATTATTTTTTATCTTTTTTTATATTTTTTAGGAAATAGAAAGGTACGAATCTCGGGGTTTGGATTTGGGGGTTGGTATTTCTATCGATTACTCTACTTATCTAATTATCTAATTAACTAAGCTAAGGGTAGTCTATGTCTATTGTTGTGTGCTCGTATGATGATTAAAAATGTATTTACTTAGGTTTTATTACTCCCTAGTTATCTCCTATTGATGGTTGAATTGTCACGTCCTTATTCTTAACGCGTTGTGTCTCTAAGGTCGTAGGGTATGCGTTTATCCCTAAGTCTTTGAAGCTACCAAAGGTTAATGACTACAAAATCTCTAAGATTCATAAACTTTAACACTAAGGTATTCTTTGGATGTATAGCCTACAATAACTCTAGGTGATTATAAACTAAGGTTCAACAAAGATTAATCAAGCATTAATAACACAACGAATGACCTATCGCAATACTAGGTCAATCACAATTAAGATAAGAAACAACCAATCAATATTCAATAACTAGGTTTCATATTACCTAAGCAAACACACAAATAAATTAGCCGGACATGGAGAACATGCAAGCATGCACACAATCAATTGAAGACATAATTGAATTAATGAAAAGTAAAACACTTATCTTGATGTAAGATAGGGTATGGAACCCTAAAATACTGTACAAGATAGCCTTGGTTCAGTTTAGGTTTTTACTCCACAAAATTACCTCCTTTAAAACTGAAAAATTCGGATTCTATATATAGTGTTACAAACTGCAACGGCGTCACTCTTTAATTGTGACGCCGTCGGGTCGCCGTTATTAGGTTTTCTTCTTTGGCACGCTATCATTGTGACGGCGTATCCTTATGCCTGCGGACGCCGCCGCCTCTCGACGCCGCTCGATCAAATCTAGGCCGTCTGAGCTGCGACGCCCTACTCTTTTAAAACCTGATGCCGTCACTTGAAAAATGTCAATTGGCTCTCTGAGTCATCACAAAACATGTTTCGACGGCATCACAAATAGAACATGACGCCGTCCCCTTCAGTTCCAGCAGCTTGAGTGTCTCGATTCTTGACTTTGGCCATTTTCTTCGTATATTCGTGCCTTTTCGTCCGAATAAGTGTCATTCCAGCAATTTGCCTTCAAGAGACCTAAAAAGTGAAAAGGAACAAAATTAAGTAATAACGGATACAAAAGTGATCAATTAAGGGCTTAAATTACCCCTCAAAAAGGTACCTTTTAAATAGTTTTCGGCAAAACACCAATAAACAAAAGTTTACTAAAGAAATCATACTCTTGTGAAGGTCCGTTACATAATCATAAACTCCCATATTTGGTTATCAAGAAGACTACGGAGGGTTACATAAGTCCGGGTTTAAGAGTGGTTTGTCATGTAAACGACAACCAAAAGAAGGTTACGGAGTACATGCTACCTCCTTTGAAAATTCCTCTGAAGGTTCGTTTTTTATTCATTCGTTTTTTATTCATTATTCAATATAAGTTATTTTGTAAATGCATTTGATTAACAACAATTTGTAACAGGTAAATCACAATCAAGAAAGGTTATGGAATGCTTAGTTCCTCCATTGGAAGTGCTCCACCAGGTTGGTTGTTAATTTATTGTTTAATATACATTGTTGTTCAAATGCGTTTGTTAAATTTTAAATCTAAACAACAATTTGTAACAGGTAAATCACAATCAAGAAAAGGTTATGGAATGCATAGTTCCTCCGTTGGAAGTGCTCCACCAGGTTGGTTGTTAATTTATTGTTTAATATACATTGTTGTTCAAATGCGTTTGTTAAATTTAAAATCTGCAAAAATCTCCAGAACAAAGGCTGAAGGAACGAATTCTAACTCCAATAAAAAACATTAACCCTATGGCTACAAACATGGCAATTAAAGGAAGATGCATTTCTATTTGGCATTCTCACAAACTAAATGAAGAACATGATCCATACAGTTTGGATTGTGTTTTTCAAGATGAAGAGGTAACTATTATTTTTGTGTTTTATGTCGTGTTTTATTAAATTATGAAAAATCACAATTAACTTATATAATTGTATAACCAGGACAACCGAATCCAGATTTACATCAAAAAAGAATTCATGTTTAAATTTGAGCCTCTTCTTCAAGAGAGTCAATGCTACATAATCTCTAACTTTGGTGTTGCGTAAAATGGCGGAAGGTTATATTGTTACCAAACAGATGGAAAGTATCTTTTTTCAAAGGAACTAATGTCACGCGAGTTGAACAAATTAATGACAATTTGGTTGGCTTTGTTTATGAACCATTTTCACGAACATTAGACCCAACCAACGAGTACCATGATCATGATTGTGTTGGTATGTATTTTATTTAGACCTACAAAGGAAAGTTATTGTTATTTAATCTTCTATCTTCAAAAACATTCACTCATGTTATTCAACAGATGTGATTGGAATGGTTGTTGCTATTGGGAAAATTGTAGGTGTGAACAACCATGGTGGTCCTAAAATCCGCAGAACAGTTGTTATCGAAGATGCCGAGTAAAGAGAAACTTTAATATGTTATTTATATTATATATAGTTTTGCAACGTGAAAGTATTTATTAATATCATATTCAGCAGATCTTACAGGCTTGAGTGCACTTTTGGGGATAATTGGGCGTTAATATGGAACGACTACGAAAATAGACTTGAAGAAGTTGGTCATTTATATTTCCTTTTGTTGCTAGGGAAGGTTAAATACTGGGACAGTAAGTTTTTAAGCATGTCCTTTTTATAATTTTTAATACGCACAAGTAGTCTGCATTTACTTAATACAGTTTTTTTTTGTTTGTAAAAAACCAGATAAACCAGCCGTGCATAATGCGTTATTTGGCAGCATGATCTTCATTAATAGGAAAATTCCTCCGTTACTGTTATATCGGAAAAGGTTATTCTAATAATATTAGTACATTTGTGGTTTTATTAATATGTAATTTCCTTTAGATTTGTACGTAACATAATTTAAAAACATACCATATACGAATCGCAAGAGGGATATAATGCAAATGAATTCAGAATTCAGTTGCACGATCAAGAAAGACATGTTGTTACACCTGCAGAATTTATGCATGGTTGTGTAAATAGATTGGTTGGAATGATACGTAGCATTGAACCGGTAAGAAGGCATTTATTTTCTTGCATTTATCACATGATGAAAAAGCATATAATGGCCGTGCTAATGTATGAGTTTATTATGTTTAATTAACAACTTTGAAAAATGCAGGATACATGTTGTGTTGTTTATGCTACTGTGCATAGCATCCAATATGAAAATGGTTGGGCTTATACAGCCTATAAAATATGTAACACAAGAGTTACAGCAGTTTCATCAAAAGGTGGAATGAATTCTAGAAACAAGAAACAACTGTGGTTCTGTAAGAAACACGGAGAAACATATGCAGTTGTGTCCAGGTATTAAATACAATTTTTATTAGAAAAACATAACAGGATGTAGAGGATGAGGAAGACAATGTGGAAGATTATCCTGATAATGCTGATGAGGCTTTAGGAAATGGTGACGGTGGTTTAGACAATAATGTAGGTGAGTTTGAAAATGGTGAAGATGATTTTGAAAATGACAGACACGACTTTGAAAAAGAAGAAGACGATGAGTTGAATTCCTGGAATGACTCAGAGAATGATGACCATGACTTACAAAATGATATAGATGAATCAGACATTGGCAAAGAAGATTTAGATACTCATCATGTTGATTTAGAAGATGGTGAATATGATTTGGAGGGAGTAGAAGATGAGGTAAACAATACAGAAAATCACTTTGAAGATGCTAACATATGTTTTTAAGTTAACATAAATTAATGTTTAAATTGTTCTACATTGCAGAATGTTGAAATCCACACTTCAAAATCTTCAAATGATCCAAGTGGTGTTGAAGATGAAAGCAATCTCCATAGCATCAATGATCCAAGTGGTGTTGTGAAAAAAAGAAACCGTAAAATAGAAGAGTTATCAGAGAATGATCCAATCGATGAGGAAGATGTGCAGCCAAATAAAAAGATGCTGACAACGGATATTGGAAACAATGATTCATAGAAAACCAACTGTATCCCCTTGAAACAATCATAATTCATTTTTTTTAAAACAATCAGTTGTTTTACTTTCGAATTTTGCTAAACAATTTATTATCTAGGGTGTTATGGCAGCAATTGTTTTTTGGTTTCCAGTTTGAAACTTTGTGTTTGTTTACATTTATTATTGGACACGTATTACGATTTCCTCAAAATTAAAAATGGGCGTGTTTTATTATATTCCGTTACTTTTGTATTTAAAGGCTATTAAGATATCTGGATGTGTATATCATAGTAAGAACCTAGATTTTTAGTAAAAATAAATTAAAAAACAGATGTAGATCAGCTACCATAGGGAGTGGACCATATTATCATATGGTTATATATATGATCTCAAAAGAGCATATTTGTGCGGCTTTGGTGAGTCATCAAAAGGGCTGTCTTTTTGGTATGGACGGGTTAGATTGGTCAACTCAAAAAAATTGGCAACACTTGGAATGCCTATGACAAGATTTGAAATTTTGGTTAACATTAATACATCTGGTATATCGAATATGCTATGACATGTAGTATGACACCAACGCATTACTGTGAAACATAATTTATGATGTACTAAGCTGTTTTTACCTATTGAAAATTTTTAAAACCAGAAATGACCACTAAATAGATCTTAAACACAACAACTCAGCCTAAACAAAACACTACTTCTTCATAGCAAATGAGAAAGCTAACCTTATACAAACCTGAGGTTGTAATACAAACAATAAAATAAAAGTTAATAGAGGTTTTTTCTTTTCAGATTCTGGAAAAGTAGCATAAGGAAGAAGGATATAAACAAACACATTCATTAACATAGTCATACACTTTCTTAAAACATAGCCAATTACCAGAAATTAGAAAGTTAGATAGAGTATTTTACAAGCCAGTCATAATGTTACTTAAACCATATGTACCACCAACCTGACACTTTAAAGGTTTGCATCAATGTACCAAAACACAAAAATTTTGAAGAAACCCATAGTCTACCAATGATAACCAAAGTATTCAACACAACCATTTTCTAACACACATGAAACACAGGGAACACACATGTGTGAGGACCATGCAACACCTCCCGAGTCGACATGTACTTGAACCTTAGCATTTTGTCATTTTTGAATTTGCAGACTTCTGCAAATTTTTTCCATTTTCCATGAATGTTTACATGGTTTGTCCGACCCAGATTTTCAAAGTGACGTACCATTTTGACAACCATCTAATATTCTATTTCTTTGTGTCTGATGAAACACTTTGTATAAGTGTGCATTGGATGTTTCTCAAGAAAATCAGCTGGTATGCATTGCAATTAAGTGTAATAATCAGAATGATATGTTATTAAATGCCACATCATGACCATGAAAAAATTCGACATAACTACTTACAAGTCGTTGCCTGTCCATAGTATCTTTATAAGGTACATAGAAACTTTCAGTTTTTTCACCAAAGTGGTCCATGTGTCATTCCCAAAAACATTTGTGCCTCATTCTTTCATCAGCTATAATCACGTAGCACATAAATATTTTTAAAACATATTTAAAGTATCATTACACTTACTCTTTAAAGTATTAAAATTTTAAACAGCTCATACCCTGTTCTCAAAGGTCGAGCTCTGGTTGGTTTTTTCTCAGCTTTGTTGCTCCAAGAAAGTGAACATTAGTTATTGGACTCCCATGCATGTTAAAGGCCTGTAAACGCAAATAGTTGTTCCTCTCCCTCATGAAGACTACGTACTCTCCTACTCTAAGTTGGAATCTTTCAACAATTTTTTGCCAACCCACACCAGACACAACATACTCATAGAGATCTTTTTTCTCCTCAACTTTAACACGTCTAACAGCAACAGTATACCTACGTTTGTTAGAACTGGCCTTGATGTTGTCGTTCTTCTTTAAACCCGGTAGGAAATCGCTTGGAATTCTCTGAAATAAACTATAATTTTAATACAAAACTTTAATTATACACAATTCAAAAAGTAAACCCATCAAAGAAGGTTAAATACATGAAGCATGTTCTGTTGAGGGAAAATCCTGCTCAAATACCTGCTTGGACGTCTTCCGATTGCCTCATACCCACCCGTTTCATATCCTGATGCATTATAGCTGGTAACATAATAGGAATCGTCCCCTTCCTGCATGAAGTGCAATGTCTCGGCATCCATTGGTATGAATGCCAAACAGAACTGTGTCCATATGTAACCACTCAATTCGTATTTCTCGCCAGCTACTTTCACTATCTCAACCTTAACCCTAATTCTCTCTCTACTTGTCAAGTACACGTGTTTGTTACCATTGTACCAGGTTTGATTAAACACATCTGGAAGATACTGCGTACATAACGAAAAGATCTATTTAAAGACTTGAACAGGGACATTAAATTTTAGTTATATCCTAAAGTGATTTAGATAAGAACCTGTTTTTCAGGGAATGATTGCCGTTTAATGCGAAGAAAAAATTCCGTAGCCATTATCCTACATATAATTATACGTTTATAAGAATTATAAAACTTGCTCATATTATTTATCATACAAACAATGCTAATTGTGTATCAACTTGCAACTAACATATCTATTAACCAAACTATGATAACATTCCAACTGAACTATAAACAGCAATCAAAAATTAGACTTTTGTTGGCATAAATAAAATGGTAAAATAATAAAAACAAAATTATGCTTTTTACTAATCTTATAAATTTTTACTATCACAATCCAAAAAGTAGTACTTCACTACAATATAATTTTGATAACCAAAAACATTTTATACATCCATGTATTAAAACATATGTTTTCAATAAATATTTATTATGACTAATCTAAATTATCTAATCTAAACTATAAACCCTAACTTATATTTGGGCATTTTATTAAAACAAGCAATAACCAACATGCAACATCATAACTGTAAACATATAGATATGTCAACATCATAATAAACTTATGATCAATTATTTTCTGCTTAAACTTCCTTCGATTTGTATTTGTATAACTATTGTTAAATAGTAATCACCTACAACTTGATATAACATACGGAGTAACAATATATGTATTGAAAAATACTCATTGTTAATGGTTTTGATTAATGAAGAACAATGCACGAGCATGTACCTGGTGTGATTGAAGAAAAGCAGTTGCAACCCATATGTGAATGTTGCGATATGTTTAGGTGTGTCTGTTAAATGATGGTTATGAGGATATTAAGATGGCACTCAACATTTAATTATGTATCTTTATAGATTTTTTAAGAAAAAACATTTCCAATGATTATCACTACTATTGATTTTGCAAACACTCAAAATATTTTGCATATATCCTTCCATGCATACTTTTGTGACTTTTTATTCTAATTTAATTTTTTCAATTTTACTATTATAAGATGTTTACGATGTGTTTATACTTTGACTATCAAAACTCAAACTACTTATTAACGTCATAAGAATCATCAAACATATATGTTCAGGTTGTGTTCAAAAAATTAAATTATTAAATACAAAAAAGCTAACATTTTGTATTTCGTAATGTCAGAATGAGTAGGACAATTCAAGTGTATTTGTTCACTTATGCATATTTCTATAACGTTTGATTAATGTTCGTTCAATAGACTATTGTATTATTCACATGTGTTTTTTTTATATAATAAACTAATTTTAATTTTCCATACAACTTAAGTGCTTTTATTTCAATAATCCATTTATTTTAGTATTTACAATGTTATTGTAACTATGATTAGCTATGGAAATGGATATAACTTCCCCAACATTTGATGATTATATGAACCTAAAGGTTTACAAAATAATGTCAAATGAAATACAATATACTTGAACTATAAAATAACTCAGGAATAAGGTAATTACTACCTGATAAAAGTCAGTAATTCGCATAGTAAGTTTTGCACACACATGTAATTCTCATTTCCAATCTAAAAGAAAAGCAAACCAATTCAACTGATATGATACAGTTAACATATTGAAAACAATAAACAGTCATAATCATTGGAAATTGCTGTATACAAATAGCAACGATTCGTAGTGAAATAAAAATCAACCAAAAGATAGCCTACATAATTAAAGCATATATACATAATACTTCCATGTTTACGTACACTTGCACATACATGCATTCAGTAGACCTAATAATAATTATCCAAACATATGTCTTAATTACAAAACACAAAATATGAGATTAAAATAGTTTGTTTAAAACATGTCCAACCATGTCCAGAAACATTAAAGGATGTGCAAGTTAATGCTTAGAAAATATGGAATATGGGGAATTGAGTGTTCTGTCCCTCTTCCACGTCCAAGTCTTCACCATTGGATACATACTTGAACCTAATCATCTTTGTGTATGGAAATCCACATCTTGAGGCCAGCAGCTTCTACTTCCCGTGCACATTGACATGATTGTTTTTTTCTGGATTTTCGTTGTGAGGCTCTATACGGACTTTCATCTCCTGTCGTATTTCTTGGTGGATGATAAGCGCCCGATCATACATGTGCATGGGGTATATCCATGTGAAATGGCCAAAACCAGATATGTTTCATTCTATCATCTTCTACACATCAGAAGTATTTATTGTATATGCTAACAATCTTTGAAATTACAGAGTCCTAATTAGTTATATTATGAAAATGCATAATAACAAGTAATAATAACACAAACTTAAAATACATACTGTAACAATTCTCATTTTCAGGTCACTATTTATTTTTACTATTCATGGCTACTATTCACTTTTTACTATTCACTCCCGAAATTTTTATTTCACATTCTCGTAAGATAAATTATTTTAGTAATGACCTGAGAGTTCGACAATCGTTAGATCATTTTCGCAAAAGTTATTAAGAAAACATCGTCTTAAAGTTTCATTTTGGACGGTACACCATTTAAATATCCTGCGCATATCGAAAACCAACTCCGACAATTTTCCCCGCATCAGATAAATTTTTAGATCACTCATAATTAATTTGAGAATTTTTAAGATTTATTTTTATGTTACCAAATAAGCCCAGTATTTGAAACTAAACTTACGTTTTAAACGATTCTACTTACATCCGGACTTAACGATTCATGCCTTTGTATTTCCTAAGATGATTAGAAACTTTTATATTTTTGGAAAAGTCAAACATATTTCCATCCTCCTTTGACCATAAAGAAATTAACCTTATACGTTCTACCTTTTTCTTAAATCGCGTAATTTTTAAACTTCACGAATAACTGTTAAGTTATCCCGCGTACGACGAAAACCAAAGTTTGATATCTCATATCACTTTTAGACTAATTTTAGTCTACTCTAAATAAATTCACGGTCGTTTCCCTGAAATTTCGTTCTTTTCTGATAAACTACGAATTACGCTTTTTTGACCCGTATTTCCAGCTTTAAGCAGCGTTTTTGCACCCAATAAGACTTATCACATATTTTATATTTTTAGATGGAGTATAATGATGAGTTTCATCATTCCTGCAAGTTTCATATTTTTACGATACCCGGTTTTACCTTTTATGGCTTCGGTTAGCATTTAACGGAACCAAAACTCACTCCGTAATCATGATAATACCAAAACTATCCACCTAAGTCATCTTATCTCTATATGAACGAAATTAGGGGGGGGGGGTCATCACCTTGGTGTCAAAATCCTAAGCATGCTACCTTTAGATAATTTACATGTGTAAATTTAACCATGGTTAGTTTTTAACCCAATATATAATTAACCAAAACCACTAGCCTATAAATACCATGCAAATCACTTCATTTATTCTTGCACCACCTCTTCTTATCATCTAAAATCCTAAGCCTAAGGCATTTCTTATAAATCTTGTAAGAACATTCATGTGTTCTTGAAGAAAACTAGCGTTTGATCTTCGTTCTTGGAAGTTTTCAAGAAAGAGTCGTTATAATCTTCAAATATCTTCAAGTATCCAAAAAGGCGTCGTTATAATCTTCTTTTCTTCTTCGAGTTCTCAAGAAGGCGTTGTTATAATCTTCTAATAGCCGTGGGTTTTCGAAGATTGCAAATTCTATGTCGAAGCTCTGCTAATATTTTATTTTTCCCTAATACTCAAGCATTCTATTTTAAGGTAAATATTTATAAAACTCAAACTTATTTAAATACTTATAAACTTTTTTAGTTTATTTATTTTATTTATAAAATCTTAATATATCATATAATCAAGTAATTAAAATACATGTTTTACGTATTGAGCACTACAACACTAGGGAACTTCATGTGAGGGGTTCACTTGGGTAAACGGATCGACGAGTTGCTGGATTTACGATTTAAAGTGTCCTAGCTCCTTGAACGTTTACTGCATGACCTCTGAATTATGATGGCCCGAACGGTAATACGAGATATACAAACTAAAACCATTTCTATAAGCAAACATACAAATACTACGTCATGATCAATATAATGGCATATATAGGCTCGTTCATGTTATCTTAGGCATTATTCCAAACCTAAGAGTTGACATCATATTCTAGGTTATACGTAGAGACATCCAGGCTTATCCATCGATCCTGTTATACGTTGTGATATCATTTTTAAGGTGAGTCATAGCCCCTACTCTTTTAATACTTGGTTTACAAACTCTTTGGGGGAGACACATGCTCAACTACTTGCTTTTACTTGTATAAATACTCAAAACATTATACTTGATTTCATTATAAATGATTGCATTATACTTATTTGCGTTATTCTTGAGTGCATTATACTTAATTGCGTTATTCAACTTAGTGGCTCCAAATTAAGTTGTTGGATGACCATTAATCTTTGGGAAGACGCTCCCAGTACGTGCAATTCAGTGGCTCCAAATTAAGTTGTTGGATGACCATTAATTTAGTGGCTCTAAATTAAGTTGTTGCAAGGCTATTAAATTAGATACATACACAAGTGGCTCCAAATTAAGTTGTTGGATGACCATTAATTTAGTGGCTCCAAATTAAGTTGTTGGAAGGCTATTAAATTAGATACATCCCAAATTAAGTTGTTGGAAAACCCTTGCGGTAACATTTATACTTTTAACTACTATGATACATGCATACATGATTGACATACTATTTTTAGCAGTGGGTTGTAAACACACAGGTTGCAAGTTTTGTATGGGCGAAACTTGGAACTGAGTGGATTTACAATGCCTTTGATGTGTGAACATTCTTTAAAGGCTTTTCAACTTATTCAAAACAAACTCTATGAACTCACCAACCATTGTGTTGACACTTTTTAGCATGTTTATCTCAGGTCTTAAGGCGATAGCTAGAGTTTGAAGCATAGAGTCGCACGACATGTTTTGAAGAATTTATACATTCGTATTTACCATTCGAAACATTTATATATTATAGTTTGGGACCTCATTGTTTGTAACTCTGATTTCATTAATCGAATGGTAACTTTTCAAAACGTCTCATTTAGAGGTCGTTTTCTATAACTTGTACTGTGTTTTATGAAGTAGCACCCCAATGACACAGTCTTCCGCTGCGGTACTTTGGGGGTGTTACAGATTGGTATCAGAACATTGGTTATAGAGAACTAGGCTGCATTTAGATCCTAGACTATAACTACTATATACGTTACCTTCCTCCCTATAGCCTTGCACACTTTAGACTTTTTCGTAATTTTAGCACCTAAGAGAGATTTCTATAAACTGACTGAAACACCAAACATCATATGAGTCGATTAGTCCAATCATTGCATAGTTACTCCTAAATTATACATAGCCTGATCACCTATGTCTAATTTAGGAAGAATCATGCAATGAAGGGAGTAGTAGTCTCATATGTGTAAGCAATTCCGTAATCAAGCCAAATTTTCAAAAGATTTTCTTCAAACCACTTGTTTCCAGTTTGATCCGAGTGACAATTCTTGTTTGATGAGTTGCAAAGATCAAGCTAGAAACAAGTTGTTACTTAAACCGATTTAGCCTAATCGTATGACAGTTCTTGTTTGATGAGTTGTGGGATTAAGTAAAAATCGGTTACCTAAAAGTCATTTGAGGGTTTTGCTCGAGAATGGGAAATTTTGCCTCATTAAACCTAGTCATAAGAGAGTATGTCTTTAGAACGGGCAATAGTCGCGATAGTCACAAGAACATACCTAATTAGATAAGAAACCCATATACATGAGCTTTGACGTAATACCTTAGACTATGCACACTGTAAGTAGTGAACATCAACAGAACTTCGGGACGAAGTTCCTTTTAAGGGGTAGAGACTGTAACAATTCTCATTTTCAGGTCACTATTCATTTTTACTATTCATGGCTACTATTTACTTTTTACTATTCACTCCTGAAATTTTTATTTCACATTCTCGTAAGATAAATTATTTTAGTAATGACCTGAAAGTTCGACAATCGTTAGATCATTTTCGCAAAAGTTATTAAGAAAACATCGTCTCAAAGTTTCGTTTTGGACGGTACACCATTTAAATATCCCGCGCATATCGAAAACCAACTTCGACAATTTTCCCCGCATCAGATAAATTTTTAGATCACTCATGATTAATTTGAGAATTTTTAAGATTTATTTTTATGTTACCAAATAAGCCCAGCGCAGTACGAAACTAAACTTACGTTTTAAACGATTCTACTTACATCCAGACTTAACGATTCCTGCACTGTATTTCCTAATATGATTAGAAACTTTTATATTTTTGGAAAAGTCAAACATATTTCCCTCCTCCTTTGACCATAAAGAAATTAACCTTGTACGTTCTACCTTTTTCTTAAATCGCGTAATTTTTAAACTTCACGAATAACTGTTAAGTTATCCCGCGTACGACGAAAACCAAAGTTTGACATCTCATATCACTTTTAGACTAATTTTAGTCTACTCTAAATAAATTCACGGTCGTTTCCCTGAAATTTCGTTCTTTTCTGATAAACTTCGAATTACGCGTTTTTACCGTATTTCCAGCTTTTAAGCGTTTTGCACCCAATAAGACTTATCACCCATTTTATATTTTTAGATGGAGTATAATGATGATTTTCATCATTCCTGCAAATTTCATATTTTTACGATACCCGGTTTTATCTTTTATGGCTCCGGTTAACATTTAACGGAACCAAAACTCACTCCGTAATCAAGATAATACCAAAACTATCCACCTAAGTCATCTTATCTCTATATGAACGAAATTATGGGGGGGAGTCATCACCTTGGTGTCAAAATCCTAAGCATGCTACCTTTAGATCATTTACATGTGTAAATTTAACCATGGTTAGTTTTTAACCTATTATATAGTTAACCAAAACCACTAGCCTATAAATACAAAGCAAATCACTTCATTTATTCTTGTACCACCCCTTCTTATCATCTAAAGTCCTAAACCTAAGTCATTTCTTATAAATCTTGTAAGAACAATCATGTGTTCTTGAAGAAAACTAGCGTTTGATCTTCGTTCTTGGAAGTTTTCAAGAAAGAGTCGTTATAATCTTCAAATATCTTCAAGTCTCCAAAAAGACGTCGTTATAATCTTCTTTTTTTTTCGGGTTCTCAAGAAGGTGTTGTTATAATCTTCTAATAGCCGTGGGTTTTCGAAGATTGCAAATTCTACGTCGAAGCTCCGCTAATATTTTATTTTTCCATAATACTCAAGCATTCTATTTTAAGGTAAGTATTTATAAAACTCAAACTTATTTAAATACTTATAAACTTTGTTAGTTTATTTATTTTATTTATAAACTCTTAATATATCATATAATCAAGTAATTAAAATACATGTTTTACGTATTGAGCACTACAACACTAAGGAACTTCATGTGAGGGGTTCATTTGGGTAAACGGATCGACGAGTTGTTGGATTTACGATTTAAAGTGTCCTAGCTCCTCGAACGTTTACTGCATGACCTCTGAATTATGATGGCCTGAACGGTAGTACGAGATATACAAACTAAAACCATTTCTATAAGCAAACATACAAATACTACGTCATGATCAATATAATGGCATATATAGGCTCGTTCATGTTATCTTAGGCATTATTCCAAACCTAAGAGTTGACATCATATTCTAGGTTATACGTAGAGACTTCCAGGCTTATCCATCGATCCCGTTATACGTTGTGATATCATTTTTAAGGTGAGTCATAGCCCCTACTCGTTTAATACTTGGTTTACAAACTCTTTGGGGGAGATACATGCTCAACTACTTGCTTTTACTTGTATAAATACTCAAAACATTATACTTGATTTCATTATAAATGATTTTGCGTTATTCTTGAGTGCATTATACTTAATTGCGTTATTCAACTTAGTGGCTCCAAATTAAGTTGTTGGATGACCATTAATCTTTGGGAAGAGGCTCCCAGTACGTGCAATTCAGTGGCTCCAAATTAAGTTGTTGGATGACCATTAATTTAGTGGCTCCAAATTAAGTTGTTGGAAGGCTATTAAATTAGATACATACACAAGTGGCTCCAAATTAAGTTGTTGGATGACCATTAATTTAGTGGCTCCAAATTAAGTTGTTGGAAGGCTATTAAATTAGATACACCCCAAATTAAGTTGTTGGAAGACCCTTGCGGTAACATTTATACTTTTAACTACTATGACACATGCATACATGATTGACGTACTATTTTTAGCAGTGGGTTGTAAACACACAAGTTGCAAGTTTTGTATGGGCGGAACTTGGAACTGAGTGGATTTACAATGCCTTTGCTATGTGAACATTCTTTAAAGGCTTTTCAACTTATTCAAAACAAACTCTATGAACTCACCAACCATTGTGTTGACACTTTTTAGCATGTTTATCTCAGGTCTTAAGGCGATAGCTAGAGTTTGAAGCATAGAGTCGCACGACATGTTTTGAAGACTTTATACATTCGTATTTTCCATTCGAAACATTTATATATTATACTTTTGGACCTCATTGTTTGTAACTTTGATTTCATTAATCGAATGGTAACTTTTCAAAACGTCTCATTTAGAGGTTGTTTTCTATAACTTGTATTGTGTATTATTAAGTAGCACCCCAATGACACAGTCTTCCGCTGCGGTACTTTGGGGGTGTTACACATACTCTCTTCATGCCACTCCAGTGGTAGTTGCTGCTTCCTTAATGTAGGTGCTCCTTTGTAAACAATCTGTGTAATCATGCTACCATCATCGTTAAAGGCATCGACCCACAGTTGATTTCCCCTAGTCTTTGTTATGACACACACAGTTCCGGCCTCCAGTCCAATATCCTCCACCATCGTGTTCCATGCATCACCCAACAATTGATAAACATACGTGCCAGTATTTAGTAATACTGCTACACGTCTGACATGACACGGGTAATGTTCACTGTTTGCTATGATAGTAAGCGCATCGAGTTCCTGAAGTCCTGGTAGTAGTTCGCCAGGAATTGACTGTAGGAATGTATACCATAACCATGTTATGCAATTTGTATATAAAATCTATACTATCAAATTGTGTATGTTTTATGAAACAACATTTTAAAGTGTATCAGTATTCAATACCTGTGGCAAACGAGGGTCTGGCAGAACATAAGTCTTCAACCTTGAGAAAGAAGATTTGTTTCCATCATAACCAGCTACTTCCTTGCCGTTACGCAAATATCCAGTCACATAAAAACAATCCTCTCCTTCTTCAATGAAATGCAGCAGGTGGACATCTTGACTTAAGTTGCGGTTGCAAAATGTGGTCCATTTAGGACCTGTCAAATACCAGAGTCCGTATCGAGGCCTCACTAACTCCACCTTGAAATGAAATTCATCAGCTGAAATGATGTATATGGCGGAGTTACCGTGGTACGCTTCTTCGTTGTACACTTCCGGTAGGATCTACAACAAAACAAATCCGAATATATTGAAATTGTTTACTAATAAAACACTCAGTTATATATTTTACCTTTGTGAAATGAATATGTTAAGTACCTGAAACTCTGAAAAGTGGTCCTCATCTTGCAGAATCACAAACTCAATACCCATTTTTCCCTGCGTAAAAAACTATATTTTGTAAAAACATTTTATATACATTACATCAGGAAGAACAGGGCATTGGCATAACACCACATTCGAAAAATCGTGTTAACCATAATTTGTTAAAAATGCATTTATATATACTTTGATATTATAAATCTTTAAACATACCACTTAATTAACTTAAACACGTGATCCGGTGATATCTACCTTGCTAACAACAATAAATGCAACTTCTTATAAAAGTGTATCGCAAAACACTACTAATGAACTTTTTTATTAAGAAATATTTTTTAACCCCTATTTTACATATAATGTGATCTTAAATAAGCTAACAAGATTAATACATACAAAGTACATAAGTTAAATCATATTTCATGTCATATCATCCTTACTAACAACAACACACGCAACCTTTTATCAAAGTGTATCGCAAAACCATTCTAATTAACAAATGTATATCAATTTTGTTATAGGCCAATTAACAAAACATAATATGAAATTCATTTACCTAACAACCTTACTACATAGAAAGTACCTAATTTAAATCATATTTGATGTCATATATTCCTTACTAACAACAACACATGCAACCTTTGATCAAAGTGTATCGCAAAACCATACTTACTAACAAAAGTATATGAGATTTGATTTAGGCCTATTGTAACATATAATCTGATCTTCATTGATCTAAAAACCTTAATACATACAAAGTATATAAGTTAAAGCAATTTCGATGTCATATCGGACTTACTAACAACAACACATGCAACCTTTGATCAAACTCTATCCAAAACCATAGTA
Source organism: Chrysanthemum makinoi (assembly GCA_910596185.1). Classification (NCBI taxonomy): domain Eukaryota; kingdom Viridiplantae; phylum Streptophyta; class Magnoliopsida; order Asterales; family Asteraceae; genus Chrysanthemum; species Chrysanthemum makinoi. The sequence goes on along the minus strand of OU343225.1, from coordinate 235,857,641 downwards.
ACTAGGAAAGATATATCAAAACTGTTATAGCCCTATTCTAACATATAATCCGATCTTCATTGTTCTAACAATCATATTCTTAGTGTTAATAACACCTTACTAACAACAACACATGCAACCTACGATCAGTTTGTATGTTAATATACCTTTGTTTTGATCATTTATCAGATGAAATCAAAGATTGATTCAAAATTATGCTTACCTAAACAAATATTTACAACCACTATATTTGTTTGATCAAGTTTTTAGCAATGAAACATTTTATTATTCATAAACAAAAACTAAAATCTTACACTATAAACTGAGATCTTCAACTTTTGTTTATGACGTTAAGATGAATGATTAGGTCAGAATTATGATTACCTTTCTCTTTGATAGTTTCAGTTGTAATAATGGACGCCTCGAGGTATGGTGGAAGGAACCAAGAAAAGATTGTGTAGGGAGTAGATAGTAGAGTCAAATATATTTTGTATCAAATCCTTTAGAAGATTTTGTAGCCATAAAACACTTTAATTTTAGGTAGTTGGACTTAAACATATAACTAGTATAATTAAATTTTTATATTGACATATTATCTAAAAATATAACTTTCTTGAATTGCATTTGACTTTGCATGATATTAGGAAACTACTTTGTCATATGTTTTTAAGTTAACATAACTTAACGTTTAAATTTTTACAAACAAAAATAAATGGAGTTTTAAACTCACGTTGCATTTTACAAGATTTGAATGGTGAAATATGACAAAATATGAAGAATTAAGATAAACTATGCAAACAATAGTTAGAATAAGCTAAATATGCAAGAAAATCACTTATTCTAAATTACTGACCACTAAAACGCACTTAAAACCTAAAAACGCACAAGCTCGGGAAAATCTCAAACCTAAGTATGAAAACTGCGGGAAAAAAACCCTAGATACGAAAATATAATTTTCCAAAGAAGAATACGATAAAAGAAATTTTTTGAAAAAAGCGGAATATTTTTTTAACTTTTTATTTATTTTTTATGAATTAAAAACTAAATGTAAAGATTAAATGATAAAAAAAAAAAAAAAAAAAAAACAAATTGGAAAAATCTCAAACTTTTTCTAAAAATACTTTAGAGAAATACTGATTTTAGAAAAATACTACTACTGAAATCCCAGCTTCCAATAAGCTGCTATTCAGCTTATAAGCTAAAGAAGTTTAAAACTAAAAAATGTGGTTAACTTATTAAATGGTGCAATCCTAAACGAAAAAGACCCAAGGGCGCTGATGGTTGAGAGTGTGTGTGTAAAGAGGTTGAGTGGGTTGCGGTCTTGGGTTCGAGCCTGGCTCACCCAAGACTACCCTAACTCCCTTTTTTCCACTTTTTGAAAATTTCTTTTTGCAAAATTAAAAAAAAAAAAAAAAAAAAAGATTTTTCCATCTTATTAAAATTTTAAAATATTTAAAAAAACTTAAGAAATAAGCTGAAAAATATACATAATAAGCTGAGCAAAACTGAAATAGAACAAAGGCTTTTACAAAGCTACTGATGACTATTATCAAACAACAATAAGCTAATAAAAGCTGATATAAGGTAGGAAATACACTAAATAAGCTACAACTAATCTATTAAAACTAATTTAAGCACAAATAATCTGATTGGAAAGCTATAAAACTAAAAAAAACCTTATGTCTCTTGTGATTGTAAAACAGGCTACCACAACAAATTTAAGCCTTCCTAGAAGCTTGAAAACAAAAGCTTGTGACACAAAACGACTTTGCACCTAAAGCCTAGAAACATACGTAAATTCAGACTTGAATTTTAGAAATCGTATAATAAGTTCATAAACGTATAATAAGTTTAAAGAAAACAATAACTGTGGAAAACTAGAAGGGGGGGTTGAATAGTTTTGCCGATTTTAAGTTAGTTTCTAGAAACTTTAGATTCGATGTTATGTGAAATCGTATGGATGAAGATAAAGTATAGATCTAAGAGTAATGCAACTAAAGAAAGTAAAGTAAGGGATAGAAATGACACAACCGATTTATAGTGGTTCGGCTACAAGGACACCTTCCATGCCCTACTCCACTCCCCGAGTCACCTACTCGAGAGTTCAAGCACTATGTCAACAAAATCCTTCAACTTGGTGGAGAAGCCTTCACAACGTTGCTTACACCTTTTTTCGGTACAAAGCTAAATACCAAGTCCGTAACACGGAGGACCAAACCAACACGACTGTTACACAACAACTATATGAAATATCAAGTACAAGATCTTTGCTACAGAAATATTGTGGAGGAACAAATCAATCAAGGACCCCTTGCTAGGATGACTTGTAGAAAGCTCGTGATCTCGCCTTAGAGAAGGACCTATATTAGAATCACAATAGAAGGAAGAAGAACAACTCTCTAGATCAAGTGATCTTTTGTTAGAAGAGTGTAAGAATATATGAGAGGGTTAGTAAGAAGAGGGGTGAAGAGAAATGAAGAAACGGCTCTCTATTTATAGGCAAAAACTTGCCACTATAGCACGGATCCCACGGATCTCTCCCTTAAGGGATCCGTCTAGTGTAACACCAGGGATCCGTGGGACGCTCCTCTTTGCCCATGAGTTTTTTGGTTATGGGTCATGGGTTATGGGTTGGTCCATGGGTATTTCATTAGATACAATGTATCTAATAGATGCAATGCATCTAGTCAAATGGATATGGGTCAATACCATGGATTATGGATATGCTCCATGGGTTGTGGTTTTTACCCATCCTAATAAACTATTACAACAAATGATTTATTACAACAATTTGTATTAAATGACTATATGTAAATGCTTTACAAAAATAACATGTATCCTTATAATTTTACTTATGATAATATTATATTTGTTATCAACAAAACACAAAGAGATCGCTAAATATTAATAAACGTTTTTACGGTTTATTTGTATTAACAATCTCCTCCTTTTTGTTGATGACAAAACATAATGTTATGATGAGTAAAACTTAAGATTAGATGTATGTTTTGAAAGCCTAAGTTTTACTTCTTCTCCCCCTTTTTGTCGAAACAAAAAGTTACCCCCACGAAGAAATAAAATGTGGGAAAATAGTCCACGTATCGCTAACTCCCCTTGACGGTAGCTCCCCCTAGAATGGGGCGTCAAGTGAGAAAAGAAATCCTACAAAGAAAGGGTTAGTAGTAACATGCATAAATAATCTTGTGATTGACGAGAATCAAGATTGGGAGCCAAGGTATGTAAACAAGGCCTTGTAATAAAAACAACAAAATGTAGTGGTATTTATGCCACATACAAGCATGTAAAAGTAAGAACAATACTTGTTCTTAAAAAATGACCCAAAAGGAAAAATACTAAAAGTAATAAAAATGATTCCTTCCATGCTTGCATAAGGTTATGGATGAAAGTTTTGGAGAGTAATGATGTTGATGCGATCAAGGATGAGGTTAAGTATGACTCGCATTTCTTCCCTAATCTCTATTGCAATATCCCTAGTGGATTGGCAATGTTCACAATGTAAGTGATGTGGGTAATGAGTGCGGAAGTTTTCCGGGTGACTTTGATTTGTGAGATGAGGAAGTTGTGGTGGAAAAGTTGAAAAATACAGATCAAAGTCCGGAATGTTTGGAAGTGGTGGTGGAAAAGAACCTAGATGTTCTTGTAACACAATGGGAGCTAAAGGTGGTGAGGTATCAAGGTCTTTGAAAATTGTATTTGGAGAAGTGGGAGGTGTCAAAAAGACTAGTTCTTTTTGCTTTGTTTGTTGAGATCTTGTTGGAGTCTTAAGGAGTTCCAAAATAATGACCTTAGGTGGTGATGTGATGGGTGATGAAGTTGGTGTACTTCTTGGTGATGAAGGAGGTGCTATAATGGAAGCATCTTGTTGTGAATGAGTTGATGGTGATGAACCATTTGATGATGGTTTTGCTAAGCAACAAGGCCGGATGCTAATCCGTGCGGTTTTTCTAGATTTGGGTGGTGGTACTTTAGAAGGTGGGAGGAAAAAGTTTTGGATTTCTTGAAATGGGTTGTTTGCTCTAGATGATACATCTATGTTGGAAGATCTTTTGGGTGACACGATGATCTTGTTTGTGAAGTTAGGATTTGATGAATATGCAAGCATTTTGGGAATCCTATTTATAGAAAAATAATGCATTGTAATGAATGCTTGACCCAAAATGTGGATTAAAATCTAATGATCAGATATGGATATAAGGCATGTGATCATGAGAACACATGCATTAAATAGCATACTCCAAAATAAATAAAAGAAATGATGAAACTATTGAAATTTTCATCCAAAGTGAGAAAAAAATAAAAGATAAAATTAGCTTCTGTCTCACGGATCCCACGGATCCTTCCCTTGAGGGATCCGTCCAGCATTAAGGGTGGGATCTGTGGTACTGGTGATTCAGGCAGCTTAAAATTTTCCTTTTTGGAAACATTTGTGCCTAGTGTGTGCCTATATGCAAACCATTTGGAGTTGCGGTTATCTCGACTCCTAAAAAGAAAAGAAAAATAAACTAGAAGTGAAAAAGCACACTATTATGTGAGATAACCCGAGTGCTCCTAATAAATTGTTGCTTAAATGAATGTACCTAAAAACACATATTAGTTATGTGTCCTCTTTAGCATTCAAAAGACATGAGATGCAATGAAAACGGGTTTTTACTTTGTATTAATAATGAAAAAGCGATTTGTCCTAAACGTGAGAAATGGCTTTTATGAAAGTGATACGGGAAGAGGTATCCTTTTAGAAATCATTTTGAAAAGGGGTTTCTATGTGTGAATAAACCGTTTATTCTTTGAAAGAGAAAAATATGTATGCAATTACGTCTTTGCAAAAGATACTTATCTTGAAAACTAAGAGAAAACTATGAATTATAAGTAAAACTTATCTTGGGTTTTGAAAATTCCCATATTGCTTGGGAGTTGTGCGTGAAATAGAGATCCTAGACTCAGAAAGAAGAAGGCTAGTGTTTACATACCTTGGAGAGTTTAAAAGCAAGTTACAACGATTGTTTCATGAGACCAAGACCAAGACGAAGTAGGTTGAATTGTTCCCTCTTCAACGGTTTGGTGAGGACGTCGGCTATGTTGTCTTCGGACGCTACCTTCTCAATAGAGATGTTCCCCTTTTGAACATTGTCTCTTAAGAAGTGATGACGAATCTCTATATGCTTTGTACGATAATGCACCGGATTCTTGCTTAAATCGATGGCACCTTTGTTGTCACATAGAATAGCTATGTCACTTAGATGAATGTCGTAGTCAACTAACGCTTGTTTCATCCATAGTGCTTGTTGGCATGCTTTGCCCGCGGAGACATATTCGGCTTCGGTTGTTGATATTGCTAATGCCGTTTGCTTCTTTGAGAACCAAGATGTTAAACAACATCCCATAAAAGTACATACCCCACTTGTACTTCTTCGGTCAACATAATCACCTGAATGGTCAGAATCTGCATATACAATTGTTTCTACTCCCGTACCCTTAGGATACCACAATCCTAATTGAGTTATACCCTTAATGTATCTAAATATCTTTTTGACGGCTTCTAGATGTGATGTTTTGGGATCTTCTTGAAACCTAGGACATAGACAAACACTAAACATGATATCCGGCCGACTAGCCGTGAGGTAGAGAAGACTTCCAATCATGCAACGTTATTTTGTATTATCAACGGATTCGCCGTCTTCATCTTTTGTGAGTTTAGTGTCGGATGACATTGGTGTCCTAATTGGTTTTGACTCTTCTAAACCGAATTTCTTTAGCATCTCCTTAATGTATTTAGATTGATTAAAAAAGATACCATCTTCTACTTGTTTTATTTGTATACCAAGAAAGAAACTAAGTTCTCCCATCATACTCATCTCGAACTCGTCATGCATGATTTTAGAGAAATCATCACACATGTCTTGACAAGTAGATCCGAATATAACATCATCTACATATATTTGAACAATGATTATACGTAACTCTCTTTTCTTAGTAAAAAGTGTGTTATCAACTAATTGCCATGGTGTAGTTGTGTTTGATTAAGAATGACTTGAGTCTATCATACCAAGATTTTGGATCTTGTTTAAGACTGTAAAGGGCTTTCTTTAGCTTATACACATGTTTAGGTTTTTCAAAATCGATGAAGCCCGAAGGTTGAGCTACATATACTTCTTAATTAATAAAACCATTTAGAAAAGCACTTTTGATATCCATTTGATAAAGCTTAAGATCATTAGCACAAGCATAAGCAAGAAGTATTCTTAAAGACTCTAATCTAGCCACGGGGGCATAGGTCTCATCAAAGTCTATTCCTTCTTGTTGATTATACCCTTGGGCAACGAGTCTAGATTTGTTTCTAGACACTATATCGTTTGCATCTAATTTGTTTTTATATACCCATTTGGTTCCTATTATGGTTTGATTACTAGTTGGGGGGACGAGTGTCCAAACATCATTAGAAACAAATTGATTTAACTCTTCTTGCATAGCCATTACCCAAATTTCATCTTTTATGGCTTCTTGTGTATTCTTAGGTTCTATGGTTGAGACGAAACAAAACAAGCTACTTTGGTTTTGAACTTGAGACCTTAAGGTTCTTTCGTTTAGCTTTCCTATGACCTTATCTACGGGGTGATCTTTGGACTCTTTAATATTTATGATTTCAACATTTAAATGTTCTTCTTCTTCGTTTATCTTTTTCTTTATTACAATAGCTTCACTTTCGACAATCTCGTCATCGACAAGAGGTGAAGTAGGTTTGGGTGGACTTTCATCAAATTTTACGTTTAATGATTCTTCTACCTTCATTGTTTCTTTGTTTAATATGACGTAAGCTTTGCTATTAGGAGAGTAACCTAAAAAGATACCTTCGGTTGATTTAGGATCAAATTTTGTAAGGTAATGTTTAGTATTAAGTAGAAAACATTTGTTACCAAAGACTCTAAAGTGATCTAACGTAGGATTTTTGCCTCGAAGTAACTCGTATGGAGTTTTACCCAAAAGTGGTCTAATTAAGACTCGATTAAGTATGTATGTTGAGGTATCAACGGCATTGCACCAAAACTTTTGAGGTATGGATTTCTCATTAGCATGGTGCGACTCATTTCTTGTAGGGTTCTATTCTTTCTTTCAACAACCCCATTCGATTGCGGAGTGCGAGGAGCCGAGAAGTTGTGAGTAATACCATTAGCGTCACAAAAGGCTCCAAATTGCACTTCATTATCGAATTCCCTTCCATGATCCGTTCTAATAGACACTATAGGACTTCCTAGTTGTCTTTCGATTTTCTTACTTAATATTTCAAAGTAGTTGAACGTTTCAGTTTTGTTCTTTAAGAATTTAGTCCATGTGTACCTAGAATAATCATCCACTATAACCAAAGTGTAGTAGTTGCCTCCATAACTTTGGATAGCGGATGGACCAAATAAATCCATGTGTAGTAACTCTAGACACTTAGTTGTATACACCATGTTTTTAGCTTTGTGACTAGAATGGACTTGTTTTCCTACGTTACAAGCATCACAAAGTGATGTTCATATTTTAATTTAGGTAGATCTCTTACTAGATCTTTGGATGATAGCGATTGGAGAAGTCGCATATTGGCATGACCCAATCTTCGATGCCATAAGGTCGAAGTATCATCCATAGACGTAAGAAAAAGTTTGTCTTTACGTTCATTACCAATTTTAAAGACATAGACACCATGTTTCCTAATTCCTCTACCTATGGTGATACAGTTCTTTAATATCTTACTACGGTTTTCGTTAAAAAGTACGTTGCACTTTTTATCACATATTTGTCCTATACTTAAGAGGTTAAAGTTTAGGTTCTCTACGTGACACACATCGTTAATGGTTAGAGATTTGTTAGAAATCGTACCTTTACCGATGATTTTGCTTTTTCTATTTCCAAATACCACATTTTCTCCATTAAAGGATTCATATGTGGAGAATAAATCTTTATTGCCGGTCATGTGCCTCGTGCACCCGCTATCCTTGATCCACTCATCCGGATCTAGGGCGACCTTTAAGCACACCTAAGAAAACAATTAACTCAAAAGTTTGGTCCCCATGTGTTCATGGGTCCATTAGTGTTAAACATTCCATTCATGTTTGACATGTATGGATAAGGTGAATATGCGTTCCATGGTGAAAAGTTTTGAAATGGAAAACCATTTTGCATATTTGGATTCCATCCCATTTGATGGTTACTTCTCGGATAAACATTATTAGGTCTCCTAGATGTGTTTGGTTTTGAAAACGATGGACCTTTGTTTCTTATAAAGCTTTGATTATATCTTGGAGGTGGTTTTCTAATGGTAACATGAGTTGGTTTCTTCTTATTAACAATAACAAAATCAATTCTAGAAGAGGATGCTACATTATTACCACGGATCCCTGACTGTACACTAGTCGGTTCCCTTTTTGTGGGATCCGTGGGATCCGCCACAACAGTGGTTTGTTTTTCTAGTGCTTTTACGAATTGTGTTTCTTTGTTTTCACTAGTTGACGCATTAAGTTCCTGAAAACCTAGACCTTTTTGGTTATTTCCTGTTTTAACGCTATCCAATATCATATCTAAGGTATTAGTGTTCATTCTAGCAATCTTAGAGTCTAGATGATCAACTAGTGTTTGAAGTTGAACGCAAAGTTCACATTCGCCACTTGCTATCTTCCCCTTTTCTAGACGTTTTAATTTTGCCTTTAACTCTATGACTTCCTTTTCTAAACGTTGGTTTTGATTTTTCAAAAACTTGTTTTTGTTGATTACTTTTAAATTAATTTTGCAAAGTTTATCATATTCATTATGCAATGAGTCATCATCTAATGATGAGCTACTATAGTATTCGTGACATACCTCTTCATTTGCCATGAGACAAATTTCTTCATCCTCCTCCTCGCTCATTCCCCACGAACCGCTCACAAATGCCTTTTGATCATCGCGTTTGGGACACTTACTAATAAAGTGGTTTGGGTCCCCACATTTAAAGCAAGTGCGATCATCCCTTGGCTTCTCGTCCTCTTTGCTTTTCCGGAATCCTTTCTTGTCTTCATATGGTTGTTTAACGTATCTTCCCTTCCTTCTAAAGAACTTTTTGAGGTCCCTTACCGCCATGGCATACTCCTCGTCATCACTATCCGAAGATGAGTCATCTTCATCGCTTGAGACCTTCTTGGCTTTAAGTGCAAGAGATTTGTGCTTCTCTTTCACTTTTGAGGCTTCGGAATCTTTAGCGAGGACAAGCTCATAGACCTTTAAGTTGCCTATGAGTTCATCAAGGGTGGGGATTGTCAAATTTTTTGATTCTTCTATCGCTGTCACCTTAGATCTCCACTTGGATGGAAGTACCCTTAGATATTTCCTAACATGGTTACGGCTAGAGAAAGATTCATCAAGTGATTGTAAAGATGTAATTATAGTATTAAAGTTAGCAAAAGAATGATCTATAGTTTCCTCATCCGATATTGAAAATTGTTCATATTGTTGAACAAATAAATCTATTTAATTGTTTTTCACTTGTTAATTACCTTGATGAGTTACAACTAAAGAATTCCAAATTTGTTTAGAGGTTTTAAGCATGGAGATTCTTTCGAATTCCTTTTTGGGTAAAGCATTATATAAAACCATTTTAGCTTCACTATTTTTGGAAAGCTTTTTCTTAATTTCATCGGTGAGTTTATCATGAGGTATGTTAACTAAAATTCCATTTTCATCTTTTGCAGTGGCTTCAAAATCTCCTTCAACAATGATGTACCAAAGATCAATATCTTTAGACTTCACATACGTTTCGAATCTATTTTTACAATATATAAAACCATTAGTTTCAAGTAGTGAAGGTCATTGCACGGATTGCCCTTCCTTGTAATTTCAGAACCCATAGTGATCGAAATTTTTTTAAAATACGGTTTACTTTAAAACTTTTATAAATTTAGCACTTGATGCCAATTGTGGAAAACTAGAAGGGGGGGGGTTGAATAGTTTTGCTGATTTTAAGTTAGTTTCTAAAAACTTTAGATTCGATGTTATGTGAAATCGTATGGATGAAGATAAAGTATAGATCTAAGAGTAATGCAAGTAAATAAAGTAAAGTAAGGGATAGAAATGACACAATTGATTTATAGTGGTTCGGCTACAAGGACACCTTCCTTTCCCTACTCCACTCCCCGAGTCACCTACTCGAGAGTTCAAGCACCATGTCAACAAACTCCTTCAACTTGGCGGAGAAGCCTTCACAACGTTGCTTACACCTTTTTTCGGTACAAAGCTAAATACCGAGTCCGTAACACGAAGGACCAAACCAACACGACTATTACACAACAACTATGTGAAATATCAAGTACACGATCTTTTCTACAGAAATCTTGTGGAGGAACAAATCAATCAAGGACCCCTTGCTAGGATGACTTGTAGAAAGCTCGTGATCTCGCCTTAGAGAAGGACCTATATGAGAAACACAATAGAAGAAAGGAATAACAACTCTCTAGATAAATTGATCTTTTGTTAGAATAATGTAAGAATATATGAGAGAGTTAGTAAGAAGAGGGGTGAAGAGAAATGAAGAAATGGCTCTCTATTTATAGGCAAAAACTTGCCACTGTAGCATGGATCCCACGGATCCCTCCCTTAAGGGATCCGTCTAGTGTAACACCAGGGATCCGTGGGACGCTCCTCTTTGCCCATGGGTTTTTTGGTTATGGGTCATGTGTTATGGGTTGGTCCATGGGTATTTCATTAGATACAATGTATCTAATATATGCAATGCATCTAGTCAAATGGATATGGGTCAATACCATGGATTATGGATATGCTCCATGGGTTGTGGTTTTTGCCCATCCTAATAAACTATTACAACAAATGATTTATTACAACAATTTGTATTAAATGACTATATGTAAATTTTTTACAAAAATAACATGTATCCTTATAATTTTACGTATGATAACATTATATTTGTTATCAATAAAACACAAAGAGAACGCTAAATATTAATAAATATTTTTATGGTTTATTTGTATTAACAATAACTATGTGAATACCTTTCTAAACACCAACCATGGTTTTTGAGCTTAAAATTAAGCTTATTGCCTAAAGCAAATTGGCTAAAATCAACTTTAATCTTAAGTTCACAATACTGAAAACTTATAAAAACCAAATTTGAACCTTGAAGAGGTTTTGAAAATTTTATATATGCTTGTGAAAATGGGTGTGCAGATCAGTACATACTGATGCACAGGGCAATTCTTTGACAAACTAGCATTTTAAAAACCAATTTAAACTGATAAAGACCTTATGAAACTGTTTAAAAACAAAACTTAGTTGAAAAATCCAGTATCCAATATCTCATAAAAACTGATTTTAAAACAATTTTAAAACAAATTACCTATCCAAAAGACGCTGACATCAGATCACTTTAGCCATGAACACAGATTTTTGACTTTTTGTAAACACTTGATATTAAAACAACCAAAATTCTAATTAGATATGTTTCTAAGTAAAATATATTCCATAAAAAGACAAAAAACGAAAATATAATAAATATTAAAACCAAAAAAAATAATGTTTATCTTTATTCCTAATATATGTTTAAAAGATGTAGATAATCTTTATCTTTATGCCAAGTATAATAGGAAACTTATTGGTTACTAAGTTAAGTTTATCTTAACAGCCTATATATAAAGCCATAGATTAGCCTATACAACCAAAAGATATAATACGTGAGAACTAACAAAACAGTCAATGGCAACTGGAAAATCAAACAAGCACGCTGGTACATCTTCGCATGATGAAGTCCAGGACATCTCAGTGATTGTGATATCAGATGATGAAGAGGTATGATTTAAAATTTCAGTTTGTATTTTTTGTAATGGATGAAATAGAATTGTTGCAATAGTTAAACATAATTGCAGCCTATACCTGCTAATTTATTGAAGAAGGATACACAAATCATTGTTGTATCAGACAATGAAAAGGTATTAAGAATATGCTCTCTATGTTATTCAACACAATTAATAAACACAAACCCTTTATTATAAATAAATTGTAAGCAAGCGTTTAAAAAAACACAGGCCCATGGTCCATCTACGCATGTTGAAGTCCAGGACATCTCAGTGATTGTTATATCAGATGATGAAGAGGTATGATTTATAAATTGAATTTGTATTTTGTGTAATAGCTGAAACATAATTGCTGCAACACTTATAAATAATTGCAGCCTACACTGGCAGATATATTGAAGAAGGATACAAAAATCATTGTTGTATCAGACAATGAAGACGTACGAAGAATATGCTCTGTAAGTTATTCAATACAGTTAATAAACACAAACCCTTTTAATGTGTTACATGTTTGCAGCCTTCACCGGCGTTACGAAAACGACGCAGACTGACCAACAAGCCCAACAATGGAAGCAAGATGATTCGTAGTGCTATCACATTGGCTGACGAAAAAAAAATACACGTGAAGAAACTAAAACCACTGCCAATAAGATCCAATATGATGAGACAATGGTATGCGTTTCAAGCGATATTTGATGTTTTTTAAAACCATAAACACATATATATTAGTACTGATGAAATCACGTTTATACATGTTTTTATATAAGAAATACTCGCATTTTAGCTTAATAAAATAGCAAAGTTATGGTTTTTATTGCAAATATTACATTTATTTGTCATTTTATTTTTAAGGTACGTTCGAAAAATATTGGAGCAAAAGAGCAATATTTTGGAAGCTAAACGAAGATTAATGAAGCTCGAATGAAGCCCAAAATTTAATTATAGTGCAAGCCCAAGATTAATTTGAAAGACTAAAAAGATTAGTGAAAGTCCAAGAAACAAGCCCAAAATAAGACATAAATAAACAAGCCCAGCCCAGATCGAGAAAAAGGATAAAAGCATTACAGATCCATATTTATCAAAGAACTCAAGAGGAATACTGGTTGTAGGCTCGCTTTGTATACATGAGGTCCTGAGTTCAAAGCTTGTGGGCGTCGATTTTTGCTTATTATTTTCCAGCCCCTCGTTGCCACGTGTCACGTTCATATTCGTCAGCCGCTAGAACGTTGGATAACGGCCATATTAAATGCAACGGTCGGATGTTAAATGATAAAAGGCAGTGACTGCAGCAAGAAGGAGGATTCCGAATTTATTTTTTTATTTTTTTCAGCAGCAACTTTTATATGTTTGAATTTTAGTTAACATTTTGAATAAAAAATGTAGTATTTACTTTTACTTTGTATCTACACACTTTAATGTGTGAAGTGTGGGACTTCTTTACTTATTTTATAAAATCTTTTCTTTATTAGCTTATTGCAAGTACTTAATCTTAGCTTATTTCTACAAGTTTAAATTTCTTTAATGTTTCTTAATTTAAATAAAGTTTTAATTACAAAAATCATCATTTTAGTCTTTAAAGTTTATAAAGTTTACATCTTTTAGTCTTAAAAATCATTTTGATCATGTCTTTCAGTTAAAGTTTCAAACTTTTTATATTTTTAGTGTTAAATTAGCTTTAAAAGTCAAGTTTTTATAATTTTTAAGCTTTCTACACTTAAAAAGTTGCAACCTTTATCACAAATCTCACCTCAAATACACAAAAAATTTCTATCGTTGGATGATTAGTGGAAGATTAATGGGTATTAAGGAGTATTTTGGGTTATTTACGAGCTTTGGACGGGGTTTATAGTTTAGCAGTGTTATCGTCGTCATTATGCTTAATTCAATCCCGGTGCTTTCTAATCCTTTTTCTTTGCTTTCTTTATATCATGTTTATTGTCATGTTTCGCTTAATTAGGATTGCTGTGTTTAGTTTAATTAATTATGTCATGTTTTTAGTTTTATTTAGGATGTTAGAATAGTTTTATTTGTATACTTGTTTGGTGATTGGTTGATTTGAAGTGATGATTAATTAGTGATTTGGAGAAGATTATTATGATTTAAGTTAGGACATTTTGATTCAAACGATAATCCCAAAAATATTGTTTTAAAATTTGTTTTAAGCTAAAATTGAACAATGGAACCATGTAAGATTTTAGAAATTAATTATCTTTTAAAGTCAAAAGCTTTTAAGTAATTAATTAACTTAAATTTTTTTTATCTTAAATTATTAATCATCCAATCCAAATTACCAATTAGTTGTCACTAAGAATCAACCATAATCCAAACAAGTATACTTCCTCCTTTATATATTTGTCGTTATCATTTTAGCTTATCTTGTAGTTTATGCTTGCTTCCCTTAGTTATTATTTATCTTAGAATTCCTTTTAGTTTTTCTTGTAGTCTATAATTAAATAACCCAAAAATAGCGATATATAAGCATCCAACAAAGAACTAAAACGCGCGTCTCAAATTCATCATTCCTTTTGAATGACAATCCGGGAGATCAATACTTGCCAAGATACTTTTGTATTTAGGTTTGTATAATCTTTCCATTTTTATAAATTATTTTTGGTGTGCTCCAATGACAACATCAAGTACAAACAACATGTTCAAATATTTGTTTTTTTTCCCTAGGCATCTGATGATGAAAACACCAGTAAAGTTTAAGCGAACAAAAAGAAGTGAAAGCTCTAATCTTTTGAAACAGCACAAGTATATGCTATGTGATGAAGACACAGATGACGAATATGACAACAACAAAAGCAATTCTGAAGATGGGGTTTGGGTCAATATCAATGATCTTGATGAGCCTTTTTATGCTTTAGATAATAATAAACACATATATAGTATCCTAGATGAAGATATAAAAGAAGAGTCCTTGACAGGTTTCATTCCATTAAAAATCCAATGAAGAATTGTAATTTAAACTGGCATAAAAACACCTATAATACTACTGATATTTTATGGTTTTTGGATTTCATAGGTGATTCGAAATATACAGCGATTGATGAAGGTCACAATGAAGTCGTTGAATACAATGTAAACATAAACAACAACGACATGTGGGCTGATATGGTTGATGTTGATGGAATGGTTAATGGTAAACATGCCTATAGCAGCTACTTCGATGATGAAGTTTGGGAGGTGGATTCTAATGCGTACAGTGTTAGATCAGTATCCAGTAGAGATTATGATGACAGCTTCATTAACGACACTTCTATGGATTACTAAGCCACTGATGACTCCAATACTGACGATGATTTTTAAAATACCATACCAAGCTTCTACAAGTCTTAAGTTTCTTTAGCATTTTTTAATTTGAATAATTGAAGTTGTTTGTTTTGTTATCCAAAACAATTGTCAGTAATAATGTTTCGTTAATAATATAATTTCCCTTCTATTATCTTTTTGATCATTTACATTGTAAACAATAACATACTACAAAAATTGAATACCATTCAACAAGTCTATGTCTTTTGTTTATTTTTGTATTAAGGAACATCAACTCACATAGTGACCAAATATGTTTTACCTACCTTGAAGTTGTATTAATAATTTAAGTAGCTTTTTCATATTGGATAAGCTCTTATTGTTTAGTAAAAACATACAACTAATACACAATCCGAATTACTTAAAAAGACTGCTATGCTTTATGATGTTAACTGAATTCAGTGGTTGACTTGGAAGATGTTCAGTTATTGAAAAGCCACATGTTGAGGATATTGGTTGACTTCACAGGCTACATACAAAGAAGTCGAAGTTGTTGGTTGTTTTCAGGACCAAACCGATGTTGGATTTTCCAAGTAGATGAACCAACCGTTTTTGGAATTTCACACACTATGTTATTGTTTGGAATTGACGCAAATGATATGAGAAAGTACTCATTCTTAAAATTTACATTCTAAACAGTATCATAATACAAATAAATGATGGTTTAGGATTTAACAATTTCCAAATTTGAATTTTGGTATATAGCAAGTTAATAAAAGATTATATGTATACTTATGATAATAACACACAATAAAAGATAATAATCTATTATAAGTAATTATTTAGTTTCATAATACTTCTATTATTCAAAAATAATTTTATAAAGGAATTTAACAAAAGATTAGCATCCAAAAATAATATCACTTATCCATTAAATATAAATACATACGACAACTAAAATTTTGCCAGCATATGAACAAGGTTGAAAACACAAAAGATGAAGGAATATGAACCTGCAATCATGACGAATCTTTCATACCAAAACATAGCTTATTGTGACAGCAACACAGATTCACCAACACTGAAAAATGTATCTGATGAGCAACTACCAGCAACAAAACATATAACCAACACACCACGACCAAGAGGACGGCCTTCAAAATATCCAAACCAACCAGGTAAGCTGTTTATTGGAAAATAAATACATCTGTTTATCTAATTGAGAAAAACGCATAAACTAATTGTTCAAATATTACAGTCGACAGTAATGAACTACTAACTCGTCGACCAGGTAGAAAGCCTTACAAAGATACATAATATTCTGCTTCTTCAAGTAAGTAAACAATCATAAACATATTTACAATTTAATTAATATACCTATTTACGCAATAAATATATGCTTAAGATTTCAGCCCTTCAAATTATGGCAGCTAAAAATGATGATTTACTTTGTCGTCGCATGGGCAGTCCTCCTAGCAAAAAAACAACAACCGGTCAATACAATTAAATTTTTATGAGCATCAAAGAAGTTTAGGAATATTGTATATTCTAAATAACCAACACCAACATATGCATGCTCAACCAGTGAAAGTGTTATCACAACACCTCGACCAAGGGGACGCCCATTGAAGAACTCAAACCAATCAGGTAAAAAATATATGACAATATCCGCAAACACTTATTTAAAAAAAATTTAAATAAAAAATTTTTACAATCTTTTCACTTGCAGCAACTATTCAAAAACCCACTTGTCCGGAAGCCAATCAATCTGTTAGATATTCATCTAAACGAAAGTCAGAAAGACTTAAAGAGAAAGCAAAAGTTGTAAGACAAAAAACAACACGGCATCCATTGTTGAGTGGAAGAAACAAAAATTTGTTGGGAATTACAATTGAGTTGATAAAACAAAATATGAAAAATGAAGGACTTATGAAGACAAAGAAAGACAAGGGACCTACTTGTTAAAGAAGTATTTATTATCTAGTCCCTTGTAGTCATTTGTAACCCTAGTATCTTTATTATACAAAGAGATACAGGGAATTAGGTTTAAGTATGTCAAACAATGTAAACATCAGACAAAGGGGTGTGTGTGTAGGTCTAGGGCGTGAGTATGTAAACGCCTAGACTAGGTGATAGTCAACTTGTAGTGTTTAGCCCCAAGGATCATTGATCCCTGTTGTGAAACCGTCTTAGAGTTGATTGTCTAGGATTGGGGCTGTGGATGTGTTTTGTAGAACACATGATGATGACGAAGAAACCTTAATAATAACAATGATAGTTTGATTATTCCGCTGTGCATATATATTGTTCATTGTTATTTGTGCTTTATTGATAATCCTAGATAAGGTCTAAACAACCTAGAGCATCGATTATAACATGTGGTATCAGAGCGGGTTGCTCTCGATATCTAGGATCTACAAGGTTTCTCGAAGAAAATGGCGAAAAGATGAAGAAATTCGAATCTGAAAATTTTCGTATATGTTTCTGCAGCACTGTTTTGTAACGATCATAACTTTTTCGTTAACCGTTGGATCGTGACGAAATTTTAGGTGGATGTTCTCTATATAGCCATCTAACTTTTCCCTAGAGGGATCGTTGATCTGAGCTTTTATGTGAAAGTTATAGGCCGTCGAAGTCTGCTGTAGAAACTGGGTAATGTTTCGGAATTTTAGGGTTTTGGTTGCATGCAAAGTCGACTTCTATTGAATTTATAATCTGTAATTGTCGTTTTCTGCATGTTTTGATTGGTGATTTCATGAGTTAAATCATAATCCTCGTACTTATTAATGATATGGTCAGTGGTTGTAACACCCCCAAAAATGGTTTGCAGCGGAAGAAAAAGTTGTTGGGATGCTACTCAATTGGATCATAACACAAAGTGAAAAATAAATATTTTTCTTAAAATATTTCATTTATTGAAGTAAACTAGAGTTTACAAAGGTTGATTTGTTGCGGAAAAATGGCCCATTAATAAAATGTGGTCCCAATTCGTAAATCAGAGTCACCTATGACCATGCCATGCCAATGCCCAAGCGCCTCCAGAGTTAGCTATCGCATTTTCATCCTGAAAATACATGCTAAAAAGTCAACACAATGGTTGAGTGAATTCATAGGTTTAGTAATAAAGCAGTTGATCACAAGATTTTCAAGTTTAAAAGAAGCCATGGGCTACGTTGTTATACGCCCATAAAAGCAAGTTGATATTATTGCACTAAGCTCATGAAACCAATACTAACTGCATACACCTAATTACTGGTGTAAGTAAATAAAATTGCCCCCAAGATGTAATAGCCAATTACATAGAGATGCCAAATATAGTGCGCCGGTTATTTCGATAACCGAGTCGGGGTCGTCAATTCCCATAGTACTATCCACGATATTTGCGTTCACTCGCAAGTGATTAATGGTTCATGATGAAGGGGACTTTTGGCTGGCAACTTAGGCAGAGTCATAATATCAAGAGTACAGCAAACAATTTTCAAGCAATTGTGATCATAAAAGCAGTAGTAGCATGTATTCTCCCCCAAGGAGTTTATAAAACAGTTGAAAGAGTAAAAGTAAGGCTATGAACTCACCTTATTCCGAAGCAATGCAAGAATCGATACTATCACAACTAGCATCGGGAAAGCAACAAAGTAGTATCAAGTGTGGCATCGCTCAACGATTACAAGAGTATAGACACAACGGCACGTCATCGGCTCAACCTAGTAGTGTACGGCTTATCTCAGAATACGTATCGTAAAGTAATTGAGTTTTCAAAAGATAAGTGTTTTAGTTTTCGTGGAATACTCGTATCAAAGATTTCAAAAATCCAGTATTAATATCTCAAAAGTTTAGTTTTATCGTTTCGTGTGGTGGTAAGAAAACAAAGACTCGACATGTAACTCACGCCAAATATAACTCACACCAGAGTGTAATGTATATCCCAATACATTATAAAGAATAATCAAGAAGTACTGACCGAGACTCAAGAACACAAGCCAAAGCAATAAAACATATAAAAGAAATTAAAGAAATAAGGATCAATTAGTAAGTAAGTAACAAGTAAGGAATGTAAGTTTTATACAAAACATAAGTTTCAATATATAAAATAAACAAATGTTTTATATTAAATAAAACTATACCTTCCGTTTTTATCATCGGTCTTTACCTAAAAATCAGTTTATTTGACGATAATAAGTATTTAGATAAAGTTTGATATTATTTTGATCAAAATACATTCCGCTAATAATTAATCCGATTAGATAACTTAACGCGTTGAAAGTGTTTACTAATATAACTTCTAATTTATGAAATCTTAAATTCAAACTATATTTCCTAAATAGAAGTTACATGGTCAATATATTATATACCCTTCGTCTTGATCCCTGTTTTGACTAATTATGTTCAATGGTCAAGTCTCAGTAAGCTTTAATCAATGTTACTCCGATTAGCTATATCACCGGTTAGTTTTTGGTCATTTGTTCCAACTAGTAGGATTATCATGTAATATAGCTTACAAGTTTATGTTTCTCCAAGCTAATACAACTAATCTTATTTATCAAACCTAATAAGTTTATTAGTCTATAAGTTAAGTTCACGTTTCAATATTCTTAATCCAATTCATATATGTAGTTTGATTCCAAATTGATAATCCCGAATCATGAATGGGTCACAATCAATAATCGTAATTAAGTTGGAAATAATTTCATATGTCGTCACAAACATATATGTTAATCCGATAATCAAGTTCATAAAATTTGTTATAGCTAAACCCGCGATAGAAATAATTTAACAACAATTAGACACAAGGCAATGGGCGTCGACCCAATTCAAATCCAACACCTCTTATGTATGGACTTCGACCCAATGAGTAACCAAAGCAACCAGAACATATTTAGACATTATATAACACAAGTTTTTAAAGTTGAATCCAATTTATTGTTTTCTTTGTGTGAACGAATCCAAACAACCCTTATTTGTTTTGTAGTTTAATACGAGACAAGAACACATCCTCCGTGGGTGTTGAGGTCGAACTAAAACAAAGCCGACACACCCTCTCAAGGGTTGTGTCGAACACAAACAAAATGCACCCTAGTCGGGTGTCTCTCGTTGTGTTAACCAAACAAGTATCACCACACTTGTGGTGACCTCGTTGGACCAAAGGCGACACCAACACCCTAGGTGGGTCGTTGTGCCGAGACCTACACGACCTCAACCATACTATCTATGCAACACCACCATGGTGTTTTCCATTCGACCGGACACTACAGAATAGGCCAGACTTGATTGCAATTACTAACTGAATATACAATAACGAATTTTTCAAACCCAAATCTAATCCACAGGATTACGGTCCTCGACCCCACATAAAACTGAACCAAAAACACCACAGTCAAACATTCTTACCACGCAAAAAAGTTCAATTTGTTTCTATACCATGAACGCCACACGAAACATAAATAGATCGTTTTTATTCAAACCTCATGACTAAAAACTAATAAAATAATACAATGGTAAATCACATATGCTCAATTAGTCTCAAACCGGTGACCATTTGACTCAGACATTCACGGGTCATAAATCTGACCCGAGGCCATCACAAACTGATTCTAACACGATTGGAAATCAAAAACCACGCAAATTGATTATGAAATCATTTTTAAATCCGAATTATTCCACGAAAATAATACCATTCGGTAAAACAATAATAATATTCATCCGATTAACCCAAACCAAAATTAATATAATTTACAAAGTGTAAAGAAATCAATGTGACAATCCGTACTTTCAGGTCATTTCTCGACACAGTTCATGTCTCATTATTTCAACATTTATAGTAAACTTGGTTTACTTGTTTCAAATTCGCGTAACCTTGGAGGTTTAGCGGCGAATTCATGATCATAACATCACGTACATTTCATATGGACTATGATTAGTCTACATTTCATTGACATCATTTGCATCACATTGGTTCATTCATGATATTTCATTTCACATTTAACGCGTAATTTTTATATTTAATAAACGTTATCGCGTGAGTTATTATTTTAAATATTTAATCCGTTACTTTCAAAAATGATCCCGGTATATTTTTATACTTACATTAGTTTATAAAAACTATATTTTGAGTTTTCCTAGTGTTTCAAATTTATTTGGTACATAAATCGTTAAAGTTAAAATATTACGACACTTTTCTTAAAAATTACTCAGTAATTATTTTATCACTCAATTTTCACAAGGAATGTATTTTTACAATTTTTATTATCTCAATACATTCTATTTTGACCTATAAAAAAAAACTTACTTGTACCAAAAATTTCCATTTACCTTTACTTGTACAATTTATACACAATTACTTACACATTTACATTACCTACTAAAAATATATATGTATATATATTTATATAATCTAGCAAACCTATCAACTCTCCCTTAAAATATGGATCTTGTCTTAAGAAGCAAAATATCTACTTGTGCATTAAAATATATTCATTCATTTTTCACATACAATCAATAATTGAAAGTGTAATAAGTCAAGTTCTTCTCTCTTTTGCTTATATCAAAACCGGCCACACTAGGAGGGGTGGAGAGATTTCATAAAATTTTTGCAAGATCAAGTGTTATAACAATCTAGTTG
Organism: Chrysanthemum makinoi; assembly: GCA_910596185.1. Taxonomy (NCBI): domain Eukaryota; kingdom Viridiplantae; phylum Streptophyta; class Magnoliopsida; order Asterales; family Asteraceae; genus Chrysanthemum; species Chrysanthemum makinoi. The sequence continues at coordinate 235,835,957 of OU343225.1, read as the reverse complement.
ATACTCTTTCTAAGTTTTTGAAATAAAAATCTAGAGTATTTAGGTAACCTTGGTTCTTATCACCTCTTCACTATCACTAGTAAGCATGTTTTACCCATTTTTATGTTTCCTCTTTCATTTCATATGTTTCTTATCATTTTTGGAGCTTATATGCAAGTATTGTGATTTATACCATTTATTTCATGATTCTTGAGTTATTTATATAATTAAGGTCATCCTATAATTACTCCCATGGTATTCTTTGGTCTTGATGGTGATTAGGAACCCATGACACCCTAAGAAGGTGTATGGTAGGATTAGATTAGTTTCGGAGTTGATTTGAAGGGATTAGAATAGGTTTTGTCCGAGAAAAACTATTTTCGATAACTATATTTTAAGGTTCTGTCCTTGTTTCAATTTTCTGGAAAATCCGACATTTGGTACAAAACTTTGGCCTTGATTTTTAGAAAATATACTTTAAAACGAATCCGTGGTCGCTTGAACGGATAAAAACGGACTTATAACGAAGAAGTTATGGATTTTTGAAGTTTGACGATGAAATATATTATTTTCAGAAATTTCAGCATACTATATTTATTTTGTCCGAGTCAAAAATGAGCCTTAAGCTTCACAAATTATTTCGACTTGTCAAAAATATATTAGTATACTTTGATACGAAGCTAAGGACGTATTATACGTAGAAAACGGATTTGAAACGACAAAGATATGCACTTTTTCATAAACTTGCCGTAACTAATTTTCTGCACACAATTAGCCAAAACCACCAACTTTAACCCTTATTATCTTTATGTTCGAGACCTTTTGGACGAAAACTCCTGAACTGAAACTTTTAGATATCGATACAAACTTTCCAAAACAGTCGAGTTCGTTCTCTAACGATCGACGTACACTGTTTTACGACTAGTTTTCCAAAGCCATTTTTGTTAATTTCATAAAAATTCCGACGACATTGTTTTGCGACGAAAAGTGGTAATTTCTCTAAAAATCATTATAAAACCATTATAGGATGACATTTTGACGTAAAAACATGTAAAGTCATTTTTGAAGGGTCAAGACGTCAAAAGAGTATTTTTCGTCGACGAGTAATATTTTCAAAAACCCGTAAATGGTATAAATAACATACGAAGTGCATGCATAACATTACATTGCAACTCATGACATATCATATCATTCGTCATAGGTCGCGGATAACGCATCTCATTATACCTCAGTGTACTCACTCTTGTCATCTCGTCAGTTTACCAAGTGAGTTCCATAGCCCCACTTTTCTTGTTTTAATGCTGTTATTAAACTTTTGGGGGAGATACATGCTCAAACTGTTTTCATTTGCGTTCATAAGTACTTTACATTTATCATGAGTACCATTGTTTCTAAATCAAAGGTTATACTATATAAATTGTTCTTGTTTGCGTGCTATGGTATCACGTCGTATAACGTTCTAAATCAGTTGACTACTGATAAATTGAGTTAAGTGCTATTGATTATGTGCTATTGTTCTACGTCGAGTTAAGTGCTATTGATTACGTGCTATTGTTCTACGTCGAGTTAGGTACTATTGTGAATTCATTTGACATCATATGTTTAGAACATAAACTATATATATTCTGGCAGTGGGTTGTGAACACACAGGTTGCAAGTTTTGTATGGGCGGGACTTGGAACTGAGTGGATTTACAATGCCTTTGCTACATAAACGATTTCGATACATTGAGTCATGTACTATTTTTGTGAATTCATTTGAAATCATATGTTTGGAACATAAATTATACATATTCTGGCAGTGGGTTGTGAACACACAGGTTGCAAGTTTTGTATGGGCGGGACTTGGAACTGAGTGGATTTACAATGCCTTTGCTGCATAAACGATTTCGAACGGCTTTTCATTTCAAAACAAACTCTATGAACTCACTCAACCTTTGTGTTGACACTTTTAGCATGTTTTATCTCAGGTATCTAAGGTATTCACTTCATGGCATGCATTTGGACACATCATGGAGTCGCGATGACGACGCGTCTCACTTGGGTTTTACGTACTTTAAAACATCGTTTGAATTGTACAAACTTATTTCCGCACAAGTTGATTTTCATTTGGGACCTACTTTGTAAACTCTGATTGTTTTATTAAATCAAACGATGTATTTTCCAAACGACACTTTAGGTCGTTCAATATAACTGTGATTGTGATGCTATGACAGTCAATCCCCAGGAATTCCATTCCGCTGCAAAACAGGTAATTTGGGGGTGTGACAATCAAGAACCTTTTCAAGGAGAGGTGAATGAGAATCGGTTAATATAAAAACTCGTGCACCGGCTACCCACATCTGAATCCAAGCAAGCACCCACTAAGACTTCTTACAACTCACGAATCTTTGGGACCAAAGATATGTTTCTGTGAATATGTTTTTGAGATGTGTCTTGTGAGTTTGCCCTTTGATTCGACATGTTTAAATAGAGGTAAAAGAGGAAGTCCTTCACCAACACTTCTTCGGTCTTAGAGTCCTCTTTGAGTAACTTCATCAGGGTATGCAGGCCTTCACGTGGTCTCCTTGGTGTTTTCTTCAGCCGTGACCCACCGTGACAAGGGAATAAGTGGGGGACCTTTGATTCTTGTCGATTTCTTCCATGGAAAAGAGCCAAGGATGGTTTTTAAGTTTGGTTAAAGTTGATTCTTGAGATGGGAAGGTTGTTTGGGAGGTTAGCTATTTTTGGGAAAGGTGGAGGCGCTTATGGTGGAGGTAGGGAGGAAGAGAGAGCGAATTGGAGGGGAAGAAGAGTAGCAGGTGGGTGCAGAGAAACAGAAAAGATAAGGAGGGTGGGGGCGTGGGTTTGTGTGGGGATAAGGGTAGGTTTTTGTTTTTAGTTTTTATTATTTGTGAAGTGTAATGTGTATTTATTTGGTATTGAGTGTATTTTGTATCCCACTGTTTAGTTCGTAAAAGTATAATTCCTAAAGGGAAAAATATAATACTTATATTTCTAGGCACGTCTTAGATAAAATGATACGATGATGTGATTTTCGATTTTTATTAGTTCGTTTTTATTAGTTCGTTTTTATTTCTCAAAATATAATACTTATATTACTGGTGCGCGTGCGGCTTTGCAAGACAAGATAATTTCTTGTGAGACTGATTGCGTAATCAATAAATATTAGGCATAATTAAATAAGACTACTCAAATATACATAAATTTTTATGCAAGGAAAACGAAATGCACATGCTAAAATGCTCAACTCAGATCAAACGAATTTTGATAAACAGTCTAGTTCATTAATATGAAGATTAAAATAATGAAATTTTTCAGGTGGCTACAGTACCTACCCCTTATGGGAACCTCGTCCTCGAGGTTAAGTTTGTGTTAGTCAACATGTGACAAAAAAAAATTTGAAATTTTCTAGTCTTGTTCGCAAACGGGATGTGGATAAATTTATTCGAATAAAAGAATATTTCAAGAGGCGCAATTTCTTTGAGATATAAAATTGGTTAAGAGGTTTGCTTCATCAAAAGGATCCTAATTTAATAACACCAGTTTTTACACGTGATGCAAATAAAACAATTTCGAAAAGGTCGATGTTTGGTATATCTTAGCATAAGAAGTCTTGATACTGTTTGATCAGAAAATTTTTGTTAGAATAAATCTTTATAGAAAAATGTCACCACGCGTTTCATTGTTGGCACAATTGTTATTTAAAGAAAAGTCATCGAAGGTGAACACCTCATAGAAAAAGTTGTGGTTGGGTATGTATGTTTCCAAAAGTTATAATCGTGTATCGGCAGGATTTAGTTGTTAAGGCTATGCTTCTCGAATTTGAACGGTTTATATAAGAAAATATAGAGTCTTAGAATTTTTAAAGAGGACTTGATGTATGTAAGGAAGGTTGCTGAATTTCAGATTTTGCGAAGAAAACTCGTTAAATAAAGTTTTAGGCGTCAACATGGAATCGGTTTCAAGCTGGAGGTTTACATGTAAATTTAAAAGTTGTTTCTCAATTAAAATAATTTTAAATACCTTAGCTTTTGTAGATGATGAATCAGTTTTGTTTTTTTTAGCATTTCTCATTATTGTTTTCAAAACAAAACGCTTATTTTTACATCCGAAAATATGATTTATTTCAAAGAAAATGTCGGTTATCCTTTAAAGTTTTTCAAGAGGAGTAAATAGTTTGTAAGGAAATTGTAGTAACGTTCATGAAAAGGTTTGTAAAACACTTTATTGGGTAAGAAGAAAATACTTTTGTCATGATAAATCGTAGTTTGTGGTTCGGTATTAAAGCAACAACTTGGTAGGATGATTTTTAAAACGGCTTATAAAGTAATAGAAGACGGTTTGTCAATGGTAGTGAAATATTTTGGTAAGACACAATTCAGGTTATAAAATAACTCGTGAAATGATTTGTAAAATAACTTATATGAAAATAATTTATTGTTGTCAAAGAGTAGAAGATTTCGTAGTTCAATTAACATCAAGGTGGTTTATGGGGTGATAATAAAATAGTCGGTAAAGTAAAGGCGAATAGTTTGTGAGGTAAGAGTACCAAGTTTTATGGTTTTTAATCAGACAGGGGCTAAAACAGCTCACTAAAAGGGTAAAATAGTTTATAAGACCGTAATATAACTTGCAGGAAAAATTTGTAATATAGTTTACAAATTGCTATCGCAATTGTTTGTTGTTTCATAAAACAGTAGTAAGGTAATTCATCGGTTTGTCACTCTATAAGAAAATAGTTTGCAAAGTATCAGTAAGGTCATTGTTAGTAAAATCATAAATTTTTGGTTTAATGGCACAGTAGTAAGATTTTTTTTTTTGGGGAAAATGACCGTGAAGTGATCGGGAAAAAAAATAGTTGAAAGTAGTTTGCAACAAAGTTTACTATTTCAAAAGAGGGTAGTAAAATGAATCGTTGATATTTCAAAGAAATGAGTGAAAAATTAGGGATTTGTTCCTAGAAAAGTGGCTTGAGTTGTAAGCTAACTCTTGGTATGTTTTTAAATCTTTTTAGTCGTTTGTTTATTATTTATGTTTAGCGAGAAGTTCCCTTTGTAGATGTCGAGATGTGTTGCTCCTAGAACGGCTAGAGATGTAATCCGGTTCGTCGATTGAGTACGAGTTTTGTGGTAGAGGTGACATTGTTACCGCAATGGAGGACGAGATGACATCGATATCAACGTTTAAGATAATGATAAAATAAGACGGGATAATGGATACATGGGTTGCGATGATTCAGTAATAGAGGTTTAATGATTCCGTAATGAAGACGATAAGTCGATGGGATGGGAAACAGAAGACATGGTATTGTAGCGACCCGAAAATATAATCTAAACCTAGAGTAATGTCGTGCATTAATTAAAATTTAGTTAGTCGCGCGTAAACTGCTAAGCAAATCTAAATGGTAAATACAATCACTAACTCGCATCATGCAACATTTCGTCGGTTATGTATTATCTGCTAAGCAAATCTCGTACATAACGTAGGCACGATGGGCGCGAAGTGGCGGCGTAAAGTAGTCCATTTCAACATGGATCACTGTGGTGTCCTTGCGCGAAGTGGTAGTGTGCATCATCTGCCAGGAAAATCTCCATGCACGTTGCTAGTAGACGCGGAGGCGTAAGGTAGTGGTGTAAAATGGTCAGTGTAGAGAGGTAGTAATGAGAAAGGCGTTCCACTTAGGAGAAAAGTATCGTAGTGAGAAAATTTTATGACGTCAGTGTGTGATGTGTAGAAGTAAACTTTTATAACTCTTATGATGAACACACATGAAGATTTTATCATTTTTAGAAGTCAAACAGGAGATCGATTGGACATACCACTATTATAACTACTTTCAGTATTGCAACATTCACCTCTGAGTCGGACATAGGTGATCAGGCTATGTCCCATTGTCCCTGGCTGAATATAGGTGATCAGGCTATATTCACCCGAGGTTCAATGAATCTTGCAATGCTTATATTAGTTATACTAGTAACATGTCCTAATGTCTTTAAAGTTTAGTTTAAAAGATTGAACAAATACTTCATTTATGTGGGGGAGAAGGCGTAGCACAGTGGTACGTAAACATACATATAAGTAAAGCAATCATAGCTAATAGTGAGACTAAGTTGTTAGTAATAAAGCACATATTTTATCAAAGATGACTATAACAAGTCATAAGTGAGGCAATCAGCTTGGCAGGCAGGCATGTGTCGGTCATAGGGTTAAGTTTTTGTAAAAGTGGTTATAGTCTAGGTTTGAAAAATACCTAGTTCTCTATAACCTAGGCTCTGATGCCAACTGTAACACCCCCAAAAATGGTTTGCAGCGGAAGAAAAAGTTTTTGGGATGCTACTCAATTGGATCATAACTCAAAGTGAAAAATAAAGATTTTTCTTAAAAGATTTCATTTATTGAAGTAAAATAGAGTTTACAAAGGTTGATTTGTTGCGGAAAAATGGCCCATTAACAAAATATGGTCCCAATTCGTAAATCAGAGTCATCTATGACCATGCCATGCCAATGCCCAAGCGCCTCCAGAGTTAGCTATCGCCTTTTCATCCTGAAAATACATGCTAAAAAGTCAACACAATGGTTGAGTGAATTCATAGGTTTAGTAATAAAGCAGTTGATCACAAGATTTTCAAGTTTAAAAGAAGCCATGGGCTACGTTGTTATACGCCCATAAAAGCAAGTTGATATTATTGCACTAAGCTCATGAAACCAATACTAACTGCATACACCTAATTACTGGTGTAAGTAAATAAAATTGCCCCCAATATGTAATAGCCAATTACATAGAGATACCAAATATAGTACGCCTCGGTTATTTCCGATAACCGAGTCGGGGTCGTCAATTCCCATAGTACTATCCACGATATTTGCGTTCAGTCGCAAGTGATTAATGGTTCATGATGAAGGGGACTTTTGGCTGGCAACTTAGGCAGAGTCATAATATCAAGAGTACAGCAAACAGTTTTCAAGCAATTGTGATCATAAAAGCAGTAGTAGCATGTATTCTCCCCCAAGGAGTTTATAAAACAGTTGAAAGAGTAAAAGTGGGGCTATGAACTCACCTTATTCCGAAGCAATGCAAGAATCGATACTATCACAACTAGCATCGGGAAAGCAACAAAGTAGTATCAAGTGTGGCATCGCTCAACGATTACAAGAGTATAGACACAACGGCACGTCATCGGCTCAACCTAGTAGTGTACGGCTTTTCTCAGAATACGTATCGTAAAGTAATTGAGTTTTCAAAAGATAAGTGTTTTAGTTTTCGTGGAATACTCGTATCAAAGATTTCAAAAATCCAGTATTAATATCTCAAAAGTTTAGTTTTAGCGTTTCGGGTGGTGGTAAGAAAACAAAGACTCGACATGTAACTCACGCCAAATATAACTCACACCAGAGTGTAATGTATATCCAAATACATTATAAAGAATAATCAAGAAGTACTGACCGAGACTCAAGAACACAAGCCAAAGCAATAAAACATATAAAAGAAATTAAACAAATAAGGATCAATTAGCAAGTAAGTAACAAGTAAGGAATAATTAGAAAATATATAACTTGTAGAGTTTTGGGCATTTACTCGGTAACCCCAAATAAAATGTTTAAGAAATGTAAGTTTTATACAAAACATAAGTTTCAATATATAAAATAAACAAATGTTTTATATTAAATAAAACTATACCTTCCGTTTTTATCATCGGTCTTTACCTAAAAATCAGTTTATTTGACGATAATAAGTATTTAGATAAAGTTTGATATTATTTTGATCAAAATACATTCCGCTAATAATTAATCCGATTAGATAACTTAACGCGTTGAAAGTGTTTACTAATATAACTTCTAAGTTATGAAATCTTAAATTCAAACTATATTTCCTAAATAGAAGTTACATGGTCAATATATTATATACCCTTCGTCTTGATCCCTGTTTTGAATAATTATGTTCAATGGTCAAGTCTCAGTAAGCTTTAATCAATGTTACTCCGATTAGCTATATCACCGGTTAGTTTTTGGTCATTTGTTCCAACTAGTAGGATTATCATGTAATATAGCTTACAAGTTTATGTTTCTCCAAGCTAATACAACTAATCTTATTTATCAAACCTAATAAGTTTGTTATTAGTCTATAAGTTAAGTTCACGTTTCAATATTCTTAATCCAATTCATATATGTAGTTTGATTCCAAATTGATAATCCCGAATCATGAATGGGTCACAATCAATAATCGTAATTAAGTTGGAAATAATTTCATATGTCGTCACAAACATATATGTTAATCCGATAATCTAGTTCATAAAATTTGTTATAGCTAAACCCGCGATAGAAATAATTTAACAACAATTAGACACAAGGCAATGGGCGTCGACCCAATTCAAATCCAACAACTCTTATGTATAGACTTCGACCCAATGAGTAACCAAAGCAACCAGAACATATTTAGACATTATATAACACAAGTTTTTAAAGTTGAATCCAATTTATTGTTTTCTTTGTGTGAACGAATCCAAACAACCCTTATTTGTTTTGTAGTTTAATACGAGACAAGAACACATCCTCCGTGGGTGTTGAGGTCGAACTAAAACAAAGCCGACACACCCTCTCAAGGGTTGTGTCGAACACAAACAAAATGCACCCTAGTCGGGTGTCTCTCGTTGTGTTAACCAAACAAGTATCACCACACTTGTGGTGACCTCGTTGGACCAAAGGCGACACCAACACCCTAGGTGGGTCGTTGTGCCGAGACCTACACGACCTCAACCATACTATCTATGCAACACCACCATGGTGTTTTCCATTCGACCGGACACTACAGAATAGGCCAGACTTGATTCCAATTACTAACTGAATATACAATAACGAATTTTTCAAACCCAAATCTAATCCACATCATTACTGTCCTCGACCCCACATAAAACTGAACCAAAAACACCACAGTCAAACATTCTTACCACGCAAAAAAGTTCAATTCGTTTCTATACCATGAACGCCACACGAAACATAAATAGATCGTTTTTATTCAAACCTCATGACTAAAAACTAATAAAACTAATACAATGGTAAATCACATATGCTCAATTAGTCTCGAACCGGTGACCATTTGACTCAGACATTCACGGGTCATAAATCTGACCCGAGGCCATCACAAACAGATTCTAACATGATTGGAAATCAAAAACCACGCAAATTGATTATGAAATCATTTTTAAATCCGAATTATTCCACGAAAATAATACCATTCGGTAAAACAATAATAATATTCATCCGATTAACCCAAACCAAAATTAATATAATTTACAAAGTGTAAAGAAATCAAGAACCTTTTCAAGGAGAGGTGAATGAGAATCGGTTAATATAAAAACTCGTGCACCGGCTACCCACATCTGAATCCAAGCAAGCACCCACTAAGACTTCTTACAACTCACGAATCTTTAGGACCAAAGATATGTTTCTGTGAATATGTTTTTGAGATGTGTCTTGTGAGTTTGCCCTTTGATTCGACATGTTTAAATAGAGGTAAAAGAGGAAGTCCTTCACCAACACTTCTTCGGTCTTAGAGTCCTCTTTGAGTAACTTCATCAGGGTATGCAGGCCTTCACGTGGTCTCCTTGGTGTTTTCTTCAGCCGTGACCCACCGTGACAAGGGAATAAGTGGGGGACCTTTGATTCTTGTCGATTTCTTCCATGGAAAAGAGCCAAGGATGGTTTTTAAGTTTGGTTAAGGTTGATTCTTGAGATGGGAAGGTTGTTTGGGAGGTTAGCTATTTTTGGGAAAGGTGGAGGCGCTTATGGTGGAGGTAGGGAGGAAGAGAGAGCGAATTGGAGGAGAAGAAGAGTAGCAGGTGGGTGCAGAGAAACAGAAAAGATAAGGAGGGTGGGGGCGTGGGTTTGTGTGGGGATAAGGGTAGGTTTTTGTTTTTAGTTTTTATTATTTGTGAAGTGTAATGTGTATTTATTTGGTATTGAGTGTATTTTGTATCCCACTGTTTAGTTCGTAAAAGTATAATTCCTAAAGGGAAAAATATAATACTTATATTTCTAGGCACGTCTTAGATAAAATGATACGATGATGTGATTTTCGATTTTTATTAGTTCGTTTTTATTTCTCATGTTTTTCTTTTATCATACTGGTGCGCGTGCGGCTTCGCAAGACAAGATAATTTCTTGTGAGACTGATTGCGTAATCAATAAATATTAGGCATAATTAAATAAGACTACTCAAATATACATAAATTTTTATGCAAGGAAAACGAAATGCACATGCTAAAATGCTCAACTCAGATCAAACGAATTTTGATAAACAGTCTAGTTCATTAATATGAAGATTAAAATAATGAAAATTTTCAGGTGGCTACAGTGGTATATTGGATTCACTTTGGTTCCTTGTGCGTTAATAACTCAGTTATTATTTTAACTGATTTGATTTTAAATTGGATGGTGGAACACTTTTGTTGACCATTCTTCTAATTTTTTTAAACCTAAACATATTGGATAAAGTGAGTTGCTGCTGTTGATAATCTACTCGTGGGATGTGATCTAATTCAGTGCGAAGAATTGTTCTTAAACGTTTATACTATTCTCAGTCATCACTTATGATGCTGCTCGTTCATCAAGGATACTCACTGAATTTATACGTTTACTTCTGAAAGGTAACCTTATATGTTTTTTATCTTTAAAGTCGCTAAAATCCTATGCTACTGCTACTTCTTCATTACAACTGCCAAGCTCGTTACTACTACTACCACTGGCGAGTTGCCACTGCTAGTTATGTGAGATTACCACTGCTCATCCTTTGGTTTCCACCGTTGTACAATAAGTTACCACTGTTTGCTTTGTAACTTGCCACTGCTACGCTTCATGAAAAGGTTTCAAGTGAATTTGGCTCTTTAATGTTTATGCATGGATGATAGCTTCTTGGTTGTTGTCTAGTGCATGTGATTGATGAATTAGGAAGAGTCAAAATATTTGATCATGGGTCGATGTTTTGAGCAGCTCACATGAGTCGGTCCTTATATTTAAAATTGTATATTGGGGCAAGTTATAGAGGTATTTAACATTTATTGGTACAAGTATTACTCTGGGACCCGATCAAAAACATGGTGTTAAGTTTTGTTTCAACTGCTGCCATTCCGAGTTATTATTTTATTGCTAAGCAGTCATATGAAAGTTTTATGGGCACGCATAGAAAACGTGGGGAGAAGTCAAGATGATTTTTAGTTTTGATCAGACAGTACATGGGAATTTTGAAGTCGAACGAGAATGAAGCGTTACAACATGAATACTAAAAGTTCAAGTTCAAGTTCTACACACGAAGAAGATTGAGTTTTGGATTTGAGGGGAAGCTCGTATGGTTTGAAAGATGTTGAAGACACACACAAGATTACACACACGGTTGGTAATGTTTCAAGACTAGGTGTTTAATAATAATGATTTTATTATTTGGTCAGGTACATTGCTTGAAGTAGATATCATGTTCATGTTCAGGGGTAGTTTTTCACTTTTTACATGGTCTCTACTATTTAACCAAAGAACCATTCTTCATGTTACTACTACTTGGTTTCAAATGCGATTATAGTCATCTTTATTAGTATTTTGGCTGGTACTATGTTCTTCATGGCTGGAACTACAACGTATTTGTGACCATGGTGGTTAGTTATTTGACAAGTTCTTATGGTTATTTACATGCATCATTCGAGGGGAAGATTTTTACTACTACTTGTTGGTATTTATACTCCTGGTTCTGATTTCTTTTGCCTTAATTTCATTTTTAGCAAGCTTTTTGGTGATCTTCATGGCGGGTATCTTGAGGCATTAGAAGGATGGATTAGTCGTATGATATTGGTTTGTGGTGGTTGGAATCAAAGTTGCTTTTACTTAGCGTCTCCTAGTGGATTATGACAAAAAGGGGAAGAAGGCATAACATAGAAGATTTGCAACTTGAAGATCCTTGGTGATATTGCATGTTTAAGGGGAAGTTTGTTTATCTTTCATGACATATTTGTTCGTGCTTATTTGGTTTTGTCATTATCAACTAGGGGAAGATTGTTGGGAATTACAATTGAGTTGATAAGACAAAATATGAAAGATGAAGGACTTATGAAGACAAAGAAAGACAAGGGACCTACTTGTTAAAGAAGTATTTATTATCTAGTCCCTTGTAGTCATTTGTAACCCTAGTATCTTTATTATATAAAGAGATACAGGGAATTAGGTTTAAGTGTGTCAAACAATGTAAACATCAGACAAAGGTGTGTGTGTGTAGGTCTAGGGCGTGAGTATGTAAACGCCTAGACTAGGTGATAGTCGACTTGTAGTGTTTAGCCCCAAGGATCATTGATCCCTGTTGTGTAACCGTCTTAGAGTTGATCGCCTAGGATTGGGGCTGTGGATGTGTTTTGTAGAACACATGATGATGACGAAGAAACCTTAATAATAACAATGATAGTTTGATTATTCCGATGTGCATATATATTGTTCATTGTTATTTGTGCTTTATTGATAATCCTAGATAAGATCTAAACAACCTAGAGCATCGATTCTAACAATGAAGTTGTCACGCGGAGGGATTCGTTTGTTGGAATTTCAAACGGTAGAAACAATACATTTTTAATTGACACACACATCGTAACATTGTTTAAAGCTATTTAATATTAATGTATATTTTTTGATAACTTGCATTCACAGATTACATTGAGCATGGAGATGCGGTTTTCCAATGTGAATCATGTAGCTCACTATTATGGCATGCTGAGAGTATGATAGGCAAGACACATTCAACAGTGGATTCATACTCACTTTGTTGTGGCAGAGGAAAAGTACAATTAGGAGAGGAAGTGCAAACTCCACCAAAATTATTGATGGATCTTATTAACGGAGACCATCCAAAAAGCTCTACGTTCATTGACAATATCAGGCGGTATAACTCAATGTTCGCATTCACCTCTATGGGTGCCAAACAAGATGTGGAAAACTAGAAGGCGGGTTGAATAGTTTTGCCGATTTTAAGTTAGTTTTAAAAACTTTTGATTCAATATTATGTGAAATCGTATGGATGAAGAGAAAGTATAGATCTAATGATAATGCAAGTAAATAAATTAAAGTAAGGGATAGAAATGACACAACCGATTTATAGTGGTTCGGCTACAAGGACACCTTCCTTGCCCTACTCCTCTCCTCGGGTCACCTACTCGAGAGTTCAAGCACTATGTCAACAAACTCCTTCAACTTGGCTTCACAACGTTGCTTACACCTTTTTCTGGTACAAAGCTAAATACCGAGTCCGTAACACAGTGGACCGAACCAACACGACTATTACACAACAACTATGTGAAATATCAAATAAAAGATCTTTGCTACAGAAATCTTGTGGAGGAACACATCAATCAAGGACCCCTTTCTTGGATAACTTGTAGAATGCTCGTGATCTCACCTTAAAGAAGGACCTATATGAGATTCACTAAAGAAAGAAAGAAGAACAACTCTCTAGATCAAGTGATCTTTTGTTAGAAGAGAATGAGAGTATATGAGAGAGTTAGTAAGAAGTGGGGTGAGTTAGAATGAAGAGATGGCTCTCTATTTATAGGCAAAACTTGCCACTGTTCCTCGGATCCCACAGATGCCTCCCTTAAGGGATCCGTCTAGCGTAAAGCTAGGGATCCGTGGGACGCTCCTCTTTGCCCATGGGTTTTTTTGGTTATGGGTCATGGGTCATGGGTTATGGGTTGGTCCATGGGTATTTCATTATATACAATGTATCTAATAGATGCAATGCATCTAGTCAAATGGGTATGGGTCAATGCCATGGGTTATGGATATGATCCATGGGTTGTGATTTTTACCCATCCTAATAAACTATTACAACAAATGATTTATTACAACAATTTGTATTAAGTGACTATATGTAAATGCTTTACAAAAATAACATGTATCCTTATAATTTTACTTATGATAACATTATATTTGTTATCAACAAAACACAGAGATATCGCAAAATATTAATAAACGTCTTTACGGTTTATTTATATTAATTGTCTCCCCCTTTTTGTTGATGACAAAACATAATGTTATGATGAGTAAAACTTAAGATTAGATGTATGTTTTGAAAGCCTAAGTTTTACTTCTTCTCCCCCTTTTTTGTCGAAAAAAAAGGTTAACCCAACGAAGAAATAAAATGTGGAAATATAGTCCACGTATCGCTTACTCCCTCTTGACGGTAGCTCCCCCTAGTTTGAGGCGTCAAGTGAGAAAAATAAAAAAATCCTACAAGGAAAAGGTTAGTAGTAACATGCATAAATAATCTTGTGATTTACGAGAATCAAGATTGGGAGCCAAGGTATGTAAACAAGGCATTGTAATAAAACAACAAAATGTAGTGGTATTTATGCCACATACAAGCATGTAAAAGTAAGAACAAGACTTGTTCTTAAAAATGACTAAAAAGAAAAAAAAATAGAAAATAGTAATAATGATTCCTTCCATGCTTGCATAAGGTTATGGATGTAGGGTTTGATGAGTAATGATATTGATGCAATCAAGAATGAGGTTGAGTATGAATCGCATTTCTTCCCTAACTTCTATTGCAATATCCCTAGTGGATTGACAATGTTCACAATGTAAGTGGTGTGGGTAATGAGTGCGGAAGTTTTCCGGGTTGTTTTGATTTGTGAGATACGAAAGATGTGGTGGAAAAATAGGAAGATACGGATCAAAGTCTGGAATGTTTGGAAATGGTGGTGGAAAAGAACCTAGGTGTTTTTGTAGCTCAATGGGAGCTAAGGGTGGTGAGGTTTGAAGGTCTTTGAAATTTGTGTTTGGAGAAGTGGGAGGTGTCAAAAAGGCTATTTCTTTTTGTTTTGGTTGTTGAGATCTTTTTGGAGTCTTAAGGAGTTCCAAAAGAGTGACTTTAGGTGGTGAGTTGATGGGTGATGAAGTTGGTGTACTTGTTGGTGTTGAAGGAGTTGCTATAATGGAAGCATCTTGTGGTGAGTTAGTGGTTGGTGATGAGCCATTCGAAGATGGTTTTGCTAAGCAATAAGGCCGGATGTTAATCCGTGCGGATATTCTAGATTTTGATTATGGAATTTTGGAAGGTGGGAGGACAAAAGTTTGGATTTGAAATGGATTGTTTGCACTATGTGATTCATCTAAGTTGGAAGATCTTTTGGAAGACATGGTGGTGTTTGTTTGTGAGGATGAGATGAATAGCAAGCAATGTTGGGAATCCTACTTATAAAAAAAATTATGCATTGCAATGAATGCTTGACCCAAAATATGGATTAAAATCTAATGATTAGATATGAATTTAAGGCATGTGATCATGAGAAAACAAGCATTAAATCACATACTCCAAAATAAAGTGAGAAAAATAGAAGTTAAAAATAGCTTCTGTCTCACGGATCCCACGGATCCTTCCCTTGAGGGATCCGTCCAGCATTAAGGCTGGGATCCGTGGTACTGGTGATTCAGGCAGCTCAAAATTTTCCTTTTGGAAACATTTGTGCCTAGTGTGTGCCTATATGCAAACTATTTGGAGTTGCGGTTATCTCGACTCCTAAAAAGAAAAGAAAAATAAACTAGAAGTGAAAAAGCATACTATTATGTGAGATAACCCGAGTGCTCCTAATTCATTGTTGCTTAAATGAATGTACCCGAAAACACATATTAGTTATGTGTCCTCTTTAGCATTCAAAAGACATGAGATGCAATGAAAACAGGTTTTTACTTTGTATTAATAATGAAAAAGCGATTTGTCCTAAACGTGAGAAATTGCTTTTATGAAATTGATACGGGAAGATGTATCATTTTTAGAAAACGTTTTGAAAAGAGGTTTCAATGTGAGAATAAAAATGTTTTATCCTTTGAAAAGAAGATGTGTATGTAATTATGTGTTTGCAACTTGTACTTATTTTGAAAGAAAATAAGAAAAACTATGAGTTATAAGTGAAAAGCTTATCTTGGGTTTTGAAAATTCCCGTATTGCTTGTGAGTTGTGCGTGAAATAGAGATCCTAGACTCATAAAGAAGAAGGCTAGTGTTTACATGCCTTGTAGAGTTAAAAAGTAAATTACGACGATTGTTCCATGAGACCAAGACCAAGACGAAGTAGGTTGAATTGTTCCCGCTTCAACGGTTTGGTGAGGACGTCGGCTATGTTGTCTTCGAACGCTACCTTCTCAATAGAGATGTTCCCCTTTTGAACATTGTCTCTTAAGAAGTGATGACGAATCTCTATATGCTTTGAGCGAGAATGTAATACCGGATTCTTGCTTAAATCGATGGCACCTTTGTTGTCACATAGAATGGCTATGTCACTTAGATGAATGTCGTAGTCAACTAACGCTTGTTTCATCCATAGTGCTTGTTGGCATGCTTTGCCGGCGGAGACATATTCGGCTTCGGTTGTTGATATTGCTAATGTCGTTTGTTTCTTAGAAAACCAAGATGTTAAACAACATCCCATAAAAGTACATACCCCACTTGTACTTTTTTGGTCAACATAATCACCTACATGGTCAGAATCTGCATATACAATTGTTTCCACTCTTGTACCCTTAGGATACCATAATCCTAATTGAGTCGTACCCTTAATGTATCTTAATATCCTTTTAACAGCTTCTAGATGTGAAGTTTTAGGATCTTCTTGAAACCAAGCACATAGACAAACACTAAACATGATATCCGGCCTACTAGCCGTGAGGTAGAGAAGACTACCAATCATGCCACGATATTTTGTGTTATCAACGGATTCGCCGTCTTCATCTTTTGTGAGTTTAGTGTCGGATGACATTGGTGTCCTAATTGGTTTTGACTCTTCTAAACTGAATTTCTTTAACATTTCCTTAATGTATTTAGATTGATTAAAGAAGATACCATCTTCTACTTGTTTGATTTGTAGACCAAGAAAGAAACTAAGTTCTCCCATCATACTCATCTCGAACTCGTCATGCATGATTTTAGAGAAATCGTCACACATGTCTTGACAAGTAGATCCGAATATAATATCATCTACATATATTTGAATGATGATTATATGTGACTCTCTTTTCTTAGTAAAAAGTGTGTTATCAACTAACCCCATGGTGTAGTTGTGTTTGATTAAAAATGACTTGAGTCTATCATACCAAGCTTTTGGAGCTTGTTTAAGACCATAAAGGGCTTTCTTTAACTTATACACATGTTTAGGTTTTTCAAAATCGATGAATCCCGGAGGTTGAGCTACATATACTTCTTCATTAATAAAACCATTTAGAAAAGCGCTTTTGACATCCATTTGATAAAGCTTAATATCATTAGCACAAGCATAAGCAAGAAGTATTCCTATAGACTCTAATCTAGCCACGGGGGCATAGGTCTCATCAAAGTCTATTCCTTCTTGTTGGTTATATCCTTGGGCAACGAGTCTAGCTTTGTTTCTAGACACTATACCGTTTGCATCTAACTTGTTTTTATAAACCCATTTGGTTCCTATTATGGTTTGATTACTAGGTGGAGGGACAAGTGTCCAAACATCATTAGAAACAAATTGATTTAACTCTTCTTGCATGGCCATTACCCAACTTTCATCTTTTATGGCTTCTTGTGTATTCTTAGGTTCTATGGTTGAAACAAAACAAAATAGGCTACTTTGGTTTTGGACTTGAGACCTTAAGGTTCTTTCGTTTAACTTTCCTATGACCTTATCTACGGGGTGATCTTTGGACTCTTTAATATTTATGAGTTCATTATTTGAAGGGTCTTCTTCTTCTTCATTTATCTTTTTCTTTATTATAATGGCTTCACTTTCTACAATCTCGTCATCGACAAGAGGTGGAGTGGGTTTGGGTGGACTCTCATCAAATTTAACATTTAATGACTCTTCTACTTTCATTGTTTCTTTATTTAATATGACGTAAGCTTTGCTATTAGGAGAGTAACCTAAAAAGATACATTCGGTTGATTTAGGATCAAATTTTGTAAGGTAATCTTTAGTGTTGAGAAGAAAACATTTGCTACCAAAGACTCTAAAGTGATCTAACGTAGGCTTTTTGCCTCGAAGTAACTCGTATGGAGTTTTACCTAAAATTGGTCTAATTCAAACTCGATTAAGTATGTACGTTGATGTATCAACGACATTGCACCAAAATTTTTGTGGTATGGATTGTTCATTAAGCATGGTGCGGCTCATTTCTTGTAGGGTCCTATTATTTCTTTCAACTACCCTATTCGATTGTGGAGTGCGAGGAGCTGAGAAGTTGTGAGTAATACCATTAGCATCACAAAAGGCTCCAAATTGCACTTATTATCGAATTCCCTACCATTATCTGTTCTAATAGACACTATAGGACTTCCTAGTTGTCTTTGGATTTTCTTACTTAATATTTCAAAGTAATTAAACGTTTCAGTTTTGTTCTTTAAAAATTTAGTCCATGTGTCCCTAGAGTAATCATCCACTATAAACAAAGTGTAGTAGTTGCCTCCATAACTTTGGATAGCAGATGGACCAAATAAATCCATGTGTAGTAATTCTAGACACTTAGTTGTAGACACCATGTTTTTAGCTTTGTGACTAGAATGGACTTGTTTTCCTACATTACAAGCATCACAAAAGTGATGTTCATATTTTAATTTAGGTAGATCTCTTACTAGATCTTTGGATGATAGCGATTGAAGAAGTCGCATATTGGCATGACACAATCTTCGATGCCATAAGGTCGAAGTATCATCCATAGAAGTAAGACAAAGTTTGTCTTTAGGTTCATTACCAATTTTAATGACATAGACTCCATGTTTCCTAATTCCTCTTCCTATGGTTATGCCATTTTTTAATATCTTACTACCGGTTTCGGTAAAAAGTACATTGCACTTTTTATCACATATTTGTCCTATACTTAAGAGGTTAAAGTTTAGGTTTTCTACGTGACACACATCGTTAATGGTTAGAGATTTGTTAGAAATCGTACCTTTACCGATGATTTTGCTTTTGCTATTTCCAAACACCACATTTCCTCCATTGAAGGATTCATATGTGGAGAATAGATCTTTATTGCCGGTCATGTGCCTCGTGCACCCGCTATCCTTGACCCATTCATCCGGATCTAGGTCGACCTTTAAGCACACCTAAGAAAAAATTAACTCAAAAGTTTGGTCCCCATTTGTTCATGGGTCCATTATTGTTAAACATTCCATTCATGTTGGACATGTATAGATAATGTGAATATGCATTCCATGGTGCAAAGTTTTGAAATGGAAAGCCATTTTGCATATTTGGGTTCCATCCCATTTGATTGTTACTTCTCGGGTAAACATTATTAGGTCTCCTAGATGTGTTTGGTTTTGAAAAAGATGGAGCTTTGTTTCTTGCAAAAATTTGATTATATTTTGGGGGTGGTTGTCTAGTGGTAATATGAGTTGGTTTCTTCTTATTAACAATAACAAAATTAGTTCTAGAAGAGGAAGCTATGTTTTTACCACTGTTTGCTTCAGCAGACCCACGGATGCTTGGCTGTACACTAGCCGGTTCCCTTTTTGTGGGATCCGTGGGATCCGCCACAACAGTGGCTTGTTTTTCTAGTGCTTTAACAAATTGTGCTTCTTTGTTTTCGCTAGTTGATGCATTAGTTTCTTGAAAACCTAGACCCTTTTGGTTATTTCCTGTTTTAACACTATCTAATATCATATCTAAAGAATTAGTGTTCATTCTAGCAATTTTAGGATCTAGATGATCAACTAGTGTTTGAAGTTGAACACAAAATTCACATTCACCACTTGCTATTTTTTGCCTTTTCTATACGTTTTAATTTTGCCTTTAACTCTATGACTTCCTTTTCTAAACGTTGGTTTTGATTTTTCAAAAACTTGTTTTTGTTGATTACTTTTAAACTAATTTTGCAAATTTTATCGTATTCATTATGCAATGAGTCATCATCTAATGATGAGCTACTATAGTATTCGTGACATACCTCGTCATTTGCCATGAGACAAATTTCTTCGTCCTCCTCCTCTCTCATTCCCCACGAACCGCTCAAAAATGCCTTTTGATCATCCCGTTTGGGACACTTACTAATAAAGTGGTTTGGGTCCCCACATTTAAAGCAAGCATGATCATCCCTTGGCTTCTCGTCATCTTTGCTTTTCCGGAATCCTTTCTTGTCGTCATACGGTTGTTTGACGTATCTTCCCTTCCTTCTAAAGAACTTTTTAAAGTCCCTTACCGCCATGGCATACTCCTCGTCATCACTATCTGAAGAGGAGTTCTCTTCATCGCTTGAGACTTTCTTGGCTTTAAGGGCAAGAGATTTTTGTTTCTCTTTTACTTTTAGGACTTCAGAATCTTTAGCGAGAACAAGCTCATAGACTTTTAAGTTGCCTATGAGTTAATCAAGGGTGAGGATTGTCAAATCTTTTGACTCTTCGATTGCCGTCACCTTAGATCTCCACTTGGATGGAAGTGCCCTTAGATATCTCCTAACATGGTTACGGCTAGAGAAAGATTCATCAAGTGCTTGTAAAGATGTAATAATAGTATTAAAATTAGCAAAAGAATGATCTATAGTTTCCTCATCCGATATTGAAAATTGTTCATATTGTTGAACAAATAAATCAATTTTATTATTTTTAACTTGTTGATTACCTTGATGAGTTACAACTAAAGAATTCCAAATTTCTTTAGAGGTTTTAAGCATAGAAATTCTTTCGAATTCCTTTTTGGGTAAAACATTATATAAAACCATTTTAGCTTCACTAATTTTGGAAATCTTTTTCTTAATGTCATCGGTGAGTTTATCATGAGGTATGTTAACCAAATTTCCTTTATCATCTTTTGTTGTAGCTTCAAAGTCACCTTCAACAATGATGTACCAAAGATCAATATCTTTAGACTTCACATACGTTTCGAATCTATTTTTCCAATAAATAGAACCATTAGTTTCTAGTAGTGGTAGTCGTTGCATAGATTACCCTTCCTTGTAGTTTTCAGAACCCATAGTGATAGAAAAGTTTTTAAAATACGATTTACTTTAAAACTTTTATAAACTTAGCTCTTGATACCAATTGTGGGAAACTAGAAGAGGGGTTGAATAGTTTTGCCGATTTTAAGTTAGTTTTAAAAACTTTAGATTCGATATTATGTGAAATCGTATAGATGAAGAGAAAGTATAGATCTAATGATAATGCAAGTAAATAAAGTAAAGTAAGGGATTGAAATGACACAATCGATTTATAGTGGTTCAGCTACAAGGACACCTTCCTTGCCCTACTCCATTCCTCGAGTCACCTACTCGAGAGTTCAAGCACTATGTCAATAAACTCCTTCAACTTGGCGGAGAAGCCTTCACAACGTTGCTTACACCTTTTTCTGGTACAAAGCTAAATACCGAGTCCGTAACACGGTGGACCAAACCAACACGACTATTACACAACAACTATGTGAAATATCAAATACAAGATCTTTGTTACAGAAATCTTGTAGAGGAACAAATCAATCAAGGACCCCTTGCTTGGATGACTTGTAGAATGCTCGTGATCTCGCCTTATAGAAGGACCTATATGAGATTCACTAAAGAAAGAAAGAAGAACAACTCTCTAGATCAAGTGATCTTTTGTCAGAAGAGAATGAGAGTATATGAGAGAGTTAGTAAGAAGAGGGGTGAGTTAGAATGAAGATATGGCTCTTTATTTATAGGAAAAACTTGCCACTATTCCCCGGATCCCACGGATCCCTCTCTTAAGGGATCCGTCTATTGTAAAGCTAGGGATCCGTGGGACGCTCCTCTTTGCCCATGGGTTTTTTAGTTATGGGTCATGGGTCATGGGTCATGGGTTATGGGTTGGTCCATGGGTATTTCATTAGATACAATGTATCTAATAGATGCAATGCATCTAGTCAAATGGGTATGGGTCAATGCCATGGGTTATGGATATGATCCATGGGTTGTGATTTTTACCCATCCTAATAAACTATTACAACAAATGATTTATTAAAACAATTTTTATTAAGTGACTATATGTAAATGCTTTACAAAAATAACATGTATCCTTATAATTTTACTTATGATAACATTATATTTGTTATCAACAAAACACAAAGAGATCGCAAAATATTAATAAACATTTTTACGGTTTATTTGTATTAACAATCTCCCCCTTTTTGTTGATGACAAAACATAATGTTATGATGAGTAAAACTTAAGATTAGAGTAACAATAAGAGAATATTTTGCATATCGATTGCAAGAAAGACCAAATGTTTTCTCAATGGTTCTGAATGCACGCAGGTTATGCCAAAAGTTGATTGTAGACGCATACACTATGGTTGAATCTGAAAGGATGTCATACATAAAAAACCAGCAAAAAGATCTAAGAAGCGAGACATACTCCAAATTAGCAAAATTATCCGAAGATGAAAATTCAGGAGTGAAGTTAAGAAGGAAAAAAGTTGTGTTGCCATCATCATTTACAGGAAGCCCAAGATATATGATGCAAAATTATCTAGATGCAATGACAATTTGCAAGGTTTATGGATATCCGGATCTTTTCATAACATTCACATGCAACCCAAATTGGCCCGAGATTGAACGTTTTGTTTTTGAAAAGGGATTGAAATCTGAAGACATGCCTGACGTGATAACACATGTTTTTAAGCAAAAGCTAGACATCCTTATGAAAGAATTCAAATACCACCATTACTTCGGTCGACTAAAAGCAGGTATTCACATTTCAAAATTTGTTTATAAACAAAAATACCAAGTAATTAATACTACATTCTATACTATTACTGACATTATGTTATTCCCTCAGCTGTCTACACTGTCGAATTTCAAAAGAGAGGCCTCCCTCATGCTCACATTTTGCTGTTTTTGAAAGAACAAGACAAAATGACACAACCAGCACACATCGATCGGTTATTTTTCATCAGAGATACCAGACAAAAATGAAGATCCAGAACTTTATAAAATTGTTACCGAACACATGATCCACGGTCCATGTGGCCCAGAAAGACCCAGTTGTCCGTGCACGGTAAAGAACAAATGCACCAAAAAATTCCCTAAGGAGTTTAATACTTTAATGATAAAACTTTCATTGATGAGTCTGGATATGCAATTTATAAAAGAAGAAATGATGGCTCTACAATAAACAAAAGTGGAATCGAATTGCAAAACGGATATGTTGTACCCTACAATCCCGGCTTACTACGACGTTTTCAATCACATATTAACGTAGAGTGGTGCAACCAAGTGGGTTCCATAAAATATCTATTCAAATATATTAACAAGGGACCAGACAGAGCTACGATTGCACTGGAAGATGAAGATGTCGATGAAATAAAAGATTATTACAATTGTAGATATCTTTCAGCCTGCGAAGCATCATGGAGGATCTATGGATTTGACATACACTACAGGTTTCCACGTGTAGAAAGATTACCTTTCCACTTACAAGGAGAGCAATCTGTTATATTCGAGGCAACAGAAAGCATTGATTTTGCATTGGAAAAAGCTTTGGTAAATGAAACTAAGTTTGTTGCGTGGATGGAACGTAACAAAATCGACAAAAACGCTCGCAAACTTCTTTACCATGAGTTTCCAAAACATTATGTATGCAGGCAAGAAGAAAGGATGTGGGTTCCTAGACAAAAAGGAACGTGTATTGGCCGCGTACATCATGTTCCACCTTCTTTTCGAAGAAATGTTCTATTTAAGAGTATTGCTCAACAAGGTTAGGGGACCCACATATTGGATTGATTTTAAGGAGTATGATGGTGTTGTTTACCCAACATATAAAGAGGCTGTCAAGCACGTGGTCTCTTGGAAGATGATAAGGAATATATAGATGGTTTGTTGGAAGCCAGCCAATGGGGTACAGGAAATTATTTACGGACTTTTTATGTGATGCTAATTATGACAGATAGCATGTCTAGGCCAGAGATTGTTTACGAAAAAACATGGCAAGAGTTGGCAGCAGACGTTATACATATCGAGCGGAAGAAAAGGAATGATCCAGGTATGACAACAATTTATAAAACACCTACGCAAATATTAAACCACAACAAAAACACCAATTACCAAAAAAATAAATACTATCATAACCAAGTTTCCAAATTCTACCAAAATTACCTACTTTGCTAACGAAATAATGGAAACATAAATTCAAATGCTTAACAAAACAAACCAAAACACAAATTAATTTCCATACACACAATATTCAATCTTCTGCATTCCTAATCTTACAATTCATACTTTAAAACAAATTTAAAACACCTAAAGCATTGGTGCGTTATGCCTGATCTAACAATTGTGCAAGCAAAAACTTATATCTAACGGTTTATAAAAACTGGTGCAAATTCCAAAAATTCTATCTTTACCTTAATTATGACAAAAACAAATACATGTTAACCTGAACACATCAACGACTAAATCACCAAAACATTCCTAATATGGTTTCATAAACTCATTTGAAAAGGCATGTCAGCTACCAATATCTAAAAAACTATATCTAACATTACAACTAATAATTCATTCTAAAACAACTAAAATCAAAGATAATACTTACAAGTAAATGGAAAGGCATGTGACAGAGAATATGTTTCGGAAGAGAACTAAGGCTTAGTCGCAAAATTACTCATCTGAACCACAACATATACAGATGTGTTCCGCCTGCTCATTCCCTGCATACAGACAATACAACCAACAAAAACAATTGTAAGACTACACTATACTAACGCATACTAAGCAAACTATAGGAGAACAACAAAACAAACCTTAGGCTTCACAATTGACAACGTCCTGGAATAAAAATAACTCTCCCGCACAAATAAACAACTAAGCTATGTATCAACTGACATCAATATTATACGTTATGTTGGAATCACTCCTAAACCTTTATTCAAGTGTTAGTTACTCATATGTAATAGTTAGCTTAATTATGGCCTTTATGTTTGTTATTAGCCTTAAGCTTATGAAGAAGGCCCATGAGCTTAGGCCCAAGCCCATAGGAGAAAAGAAGGGACTAGGAGTGTTGCCCTAGCTTCCCTCCTATAAATACTATGTAATAACCCTCACTTGAGGGTTGGATGTTCAAGTTACTCTTTCACATACTCTCTACGCATAACCATATTACTCATATCGTGTGTGTGTGTTTGTTTACTTGTTCAATCGCCTCTCTATCTCTCTATTAAGCTTGTGTTGTAAATCTAGTGACCTAACAGTGGTATCAATCGCCTACTAGTTGGGTGAATCATGTTTGTTTTTGAAGTGGGTTTCGGTCCTACGCTTAAAACACACGTTTGATACTTTGGTTCGCTTAAAAACGTTTTTTTCACACTTTTGAATCCAAGATTCTTGTACTTTCAAAGTTTTAAGGTGTTTAAATACGTGTTTTTGGCAAAAATTTTCAAACTTTATGCGTGAATCGTTGTTTTTAGACTAGTTTTTATACGAGGGTTTCAACCTACGCATAACTGTTTTAAGAGCTTTGGATAATCAAGTTTCACACTTTTGTGTCTTTTGGTGTTATTGAAGCTATTTCATCACACAAAAACTGGTTTAGAAACATTTTTGGGCATTATCACTTTTACGAGTAATCCTACCCGTAGCAAAACCCTAAAACTACGCGTAAGGTTATCCTTGGTTTGATCTTCGTTTTCGTGGTTTTACTCCGTGTTTTCTTGCTTGGATAAGCACGAAAATACGTCGACTTTGGATATCTTTTGCCTTTGTGATAGTGTAAAAGATCATTTGGGCAAAACCCTAAAATTACGCATAAGCATAAAGCTTACGCGTAGAAATCCTACGCCTAAGATTCATCTTACGCCTAAGCCTAGTCTTACGCATAAGATAATCCTACGCCTAACTTTCTACGCCTAACTTTGTGTCTACGCATAACTTTAGCGTCTTTTTCCTACTTATGCGTAAGCTAAATCTCTGCGTAACTCTTGATTGTTACGCGTAACTTTGGTGTTTTTACGCATAAGTGCTACTTGGTTATTGTGATTTCTTCGCCTAAGGACTCTTCATCAACAAAGGTTCATTCGACTACAAAGATCCATTTTTACCAACAAAGTTTTCAACATGTCACAACCACCATACTCTAACTATTTCCCTTACACTTATTCTCAACGTCAACAACAACTAACTCCACAACATCAACAATGGAATCAACAACAAGCAATTTATCAACAATAATTTAATCAACAACATACTCCACAACTTGCTACAATTCCACAACCTCAAATGGTTCAACCACCACCAAGTCTTCAAGTTCAACCCTACACAACCGAATTCAATCAACATCCATCAAGGAACACTATGAAGGAACCCACTTGGTTTGCAAAGATGTGTGAAGCTTTAAGTAGCCAACAATCAATTCATGAGGCAGGTTCACTTGATAGACCTCAATGCTCACTCGAAACTACGATCAATGGGTGATAAGGTTCTTTAGGTTTTGTGATCTGAAGAAGCCACATGGAAAGTTCTTAAAGAAGGTTATCTTGGAAGGTCCATTTGAGATGCCTATTGTTATTGTACCCGCCGATCCAAATGCTAATCCACCAAGAGATGAACAATCCAACATTGCTACTGTTGCCGACCTGAATCCAGAGGAACTTCTACACTATGAAGCTGATGAACTTGCAATGCAATACATCCTCTTAGGATTACCTAACCCAATTCTTCAAAGTGTTGATGCTCAAAAGGCTGCAAAGGAAATGTGGGATCATATTCATCTTCTTATGGAAGGATCGGTACTCAATCGGGGAGGATTTGGAATCCAAAATTTACTTGGCTTATGAACACTTCATGATTGAACACGGAGAGACACTAGAGTCTTATCATCATCGTTTTTCGGACATCATCAATGATTTGGATAAACACAACATCATCATGCCAAGAATTGCGGTGAATACTAAGTTCTTGAGTAGTCTTGGTTCTGAATGGGAGAAGTATGTCATTTTTCTCCGTCAAGCGAAGAATTTGCATCATTCTACATATGGATTGTTGTGCGATTACTTGAAGCCTCATGAAAAGGAAGTTGATAGGGGAAGGATTCTCCGTGCTCAAATTGCTCCACCGACACATCCGGAAAATCAACAACTTGCCTTATATGCTCAAAACAGTTATTCTCCTCAACCGGCAACTCAACCAACTGCTACAATCACACCATATGATCCTTCACAACCTCAATCTCAACAAACTCAATTGGTTCCATACAACAACAACAATGCTCAAGCACTTGTCAGTGAAGCTAATGAGGAATCGATCCGTTTGAAGCTTGCAACAAGGATTTGCTATGATTGCTAATGCCTTTAGCCGTTATACCAACAAATCCAACAACCGTATTAGTTCCTCATCTAATACAAGGAATCAATTTGTTGTGAACAATGGGCGAGTTGAAGTTGAGAATCGTGGTTATGGTCGTCAGATGGGCGGTGGTCAAGGGTTTAATGTTGTGGGTAGGAATAACAATCGAGCTCAAGTGGTGGAGCAGGGAAATGCTCAAAATGGGTTGAATGGTCTTCGATGCTACAATTGCAATGAGAAGGGACACATGGCTAATGCATGCCCAAAGCCGAGGACAAGGCGTTCTTATTACAAAGAGGCTCTTCTTTTGGCTCTTAAGGATGAAGCTGGTGGAACTCTCACAAACAAAGAAGAGAGCTTTATGGCAAATGCACGACTTCGGATGATGATATGGAGGACTTGCAAGCCAATGCAGTTGTTATGTTGATGGCTAATATGCAGGAGTTACACATGAGTGACCACGAGGCCCGTGTATGACACTGATGGCTTGTCTCAGGTACCCGAACAAACCATATTTATCTCTTATCTCATATCTCCGCCAAAATTTGAATCCGGCAAGGCTCGAGAATGTTCAAAATGAATCGATCCACATCTCATTCCGGCGATTTTCAACTAGACCCCGTAGTTATATTTGACGATCAAGATGACCAAGCGGTTTCCCTTGATAATCAAATTGACTCCGTGGTTATACTTGAGGATCTCTATAATGATCATGTTGTGACTCACGTTGAACACGCCGAACTTTTGCCTCATCGAGATTTTGCTCGTTTAATACAAGACCAAAAGACCATAGTGGAAAAATGTCATGCCATTAATCAGGACTTGAAAAGCAAAAATGCATTGTTAACCAAGGATTTTGAATGTTTACAAAAGCAACTTAACTTTTTCAAAACTCAAGAAAAGCGTGAAAAGCGGTTTTGAAGCGACCTTTGCCAAATCTCATCAAAGCGAAAAATATTTAGAAAGACAGATCGTGATCTAGCAGCTTCGAAGAATGCTTTGTTATGCGAAATAGAACAAGCTGAAACATGAACATAAAAAGCAAATTAACGCTCTCACCTTGGAAAATCAAAAAGCTAAGGCTGAGTTGTTAACTTGTCAAAAAGCAGTTCTCTGCATACAAAAAGCATTCAACAAAGCGAATAGATGATCATCTTGAAGAAATCATCGGCTTGCAAAACAAACTTAAAGAGTTTAAAACTGTTGTTTACAAACATGGCGAGTCGGTCACGACCATTGAAAAGTTTACTTTAAACCCAATCCAAATGGATATGGACCGAATCTTGCTGATTACAAACCTAAGCTTTCAACCAAAACATTCAAACCAAATCCACGAAGTTTCGGTCTGAGAATATAAAATTGATAATTCTATTATGAGTGTTGTTGAATATCATCGTCAAGAGGAATTAGATGCAGAAGGCGAGAGTCGATCAAAATTAGAAAAAGTTGTTTACAACAAACCTTTTAACTATTCAAAGCGGTCACTTTCGTCACACCAGCAGATTCTTCTAACACACCAAGGATTATCATAAAAACGTCTGAGTCTTCTAATGACAATCCTAAACCAGATTATGCACAAACTTATGGTCCTTTACCTTCCATTAGTGAAGTAAACTCAAAACATGAAAATCGCAAAATTCTTAGATATTTTGACCTTTTCATAGGTGACCTCAAAACTTTACAACATGAGATAGAATATCATTCTGAAATCAAAGTTCATCATTTTCAATCGCCTGCGGCGAGAACAAAGACATTTTTAGAAAAATCTTTTACCAAATGTTAAAATTTGAAAAGTTGTGCATTGTCTTGGGAAAGGGACTTTCATAAGGAACTTGGATTAATGAAGGTCGTTTTTGAGAAAATAGAAACATCTATTTCTAATACTAAGCGTAAAAAGAAAATGTTGAGAAAAGATGTTGATCGACTCTTGGAAGATGTCATCTATTCTGATGTCCATAATGTTGTGCTATTGAATTCTTTGTCATATGCATTTGATTATATCTCTGCGATCTTGTTGATTACTGTGGTAAATGTTGAGAACACGATAATGTGCTTGGTCGAGTCCTTAAAAGTTGAAAATAAGCGATTGTCAAGCGAACTTTCAAATGCAATACGTCGTCTTAATTGGTGTCAAAAAGATATTCACGATCAACAACTTAATTTTCAACACAAAATGCCCGATTGCGTGACAAATCTTCTGATCCAAAAATTGAGCAACTGGATGATCAAAGCGTGTCTTTTAAGTGTCAAATCTCAAAATATGAACAAGAACTTGTAAAAGTTAAAAGGAATATGGTGTCATATTTGATTTACTCAAAAGACTCGTGATGAAGCATCAAATGAACTTGATCATTATCTTGCACACACTAAGGAAGTTATGCATTTTCTTTGGAAATATTGGTCACGAAAATCAAGATCGATTCACACTATCTTCAAGTTAAGAGAAATGTTAGGAAAGTATGAACAACTTTCGCCTACCGTGATTAAGAGAATAGCCCCGGTAACACTTAGTAATCATGAACCTAGAATCACTGCTGCCAAATCACAAGTTGCTAGCGTGCTTCCTTCTCTTGAAGCAGGAATAGTTGCGTCTTTTCCAAGCGTCCGCACTTCACGGCCTAGGAGCACTACATGAAGAATAGGAAGTTGCGACCTAAGAAAAGATCAATAAGGAATGCTAAAGTAGAAGAACACCCTAGGACTATGAATAAGACTCACGTTGCTTCCACTATAGATATTGCGTCAGGAAAATGTAATAGAAATAGTGATGTAACGAATGCTAAACCGTTAAGTACTTTTGATATTGATCGATGCACCTTGTGTTATTTGTCGTAAAAGTATGAATTCCGATTGTCATGACAAATGTGTTGCTAAAGCTATCATCTCTCGTTTAAGGAATCCTAAGAACCGAAATACCTCTAGGCCCACTAATCTTTCTAAGTATGTGCTTGGTATACCGCCTTCTTTAGATTCTAAGAACGCTTTGTTGTCCCTGTAGCTCGGTTTCACCTCCTAGGAATATAGAACCACCTAGTGCATTCACTAAGACTAAATCAAATACAAGTTGGAGATGGCAGAAATGGATATATAACACACTAGGATTTAAATGGATACCTAAAGCTATTGATGTGTGTATGTCTACTATAACTGCTCGGAACCCTCTAACATTTCGGGTTCCACATCTACTTCTATTCCATCGTGTAGATGCATTATGTAATGCGGTGATACAAATCATTCTCTGGATTGTTGATAGCGGATGTTCCCGACACATGACAGGCAACCTTAAAGTGTTATCAAACTTTGTTGCAAAGTTCATTGGCCTTTGTCGGTTCGGGAATGATCACTTAGCAGCTATCATGGGCTACGGAGACTATATCAATGGGAACATCGAAATTAGGAGGGTTTATTATGTGGAAGGCCTCGGTCACAATCTGTTTTCAGTAGGTCGGTTATGTGATGGAGATTTGGAGGTTGCTTTCAGGGAGAAAACTTGTTTCATTAAGTGATCTACAAGGAAAGCGACCTTATATGCGGCTCGCGTAATTCAAGTCTTTACACTATCTCTATGCAAGACATGGTTGCTTCTTCTCCCATCTGCTTACTTTCAAAGGCAACATCAACAAAATCCCGGCTATGGCACCGTCGTCTCTCACATCTAAACTTTCAAACCATCACCAACCTTGCTCGACACAAACTAGTTGAAGGACTCCCACGATTTTGGTATTCTAAAGATCACCTTTGCTCGGCTTGTGAACAAGGCAAAAGCACTCGTGCTCATTTTCCTTCAAAGGTGGAACCAGCTCTCGCATGTGCTTCATCTTCTTCACATGGATTTGTGTGGCCCGATGCGCGTGCAAACGATCAATGGCAAGCGCTACATCTTAGTAATTGTTGATGACTATTCACGCTGGACTTGGGTCTACTTTCTTTGAAGCAAAGATCAAGCTCCACAGATGATCATCACCTTTCTTATGAAAATACAAGTTCACTCACGTAACACCGTTCGCCAAATCGAGAGCAGAGCAGAGGCACTGAATTTGTTAACCAAACTCTTCGTGAATTTTATGAGAAAGTAGGAATTGACATCAGACATCTATTGCCGCATACACGAGAACAAAGCGGAGTTGTTGAAGAGCGAAACCGAGCGTTAGTGGAAGCTGCAAGAACAATGTTAATCAATGCTAAACTTCCAGATTACTTATGGGCAAGGCTGTATCTCTTGCATGCTATACTCAAAACCGTTCTATGATTACAAAAGCATACAACAAAACACCTTTTGAGCTTGTCCACCACAGAAAACCGAATCTCAAACACTTTCATGTATTTGGATCTCTTTGCTATCCGAATAATGATCGTGATGACTTTGGAAAGCTCAAAGCCAAAGGTGACATTGGAGTCTTTATAGGATATTGTGATAATTCTAAAGGTTTCCGAATCAGGAATCGTCGAACAAAGGAGGTTATGGAAACGATTCATGCTCATTTTGATGAACTTACGGAAATGGCTTACGAGTATATGACTTGGAACCGGACACAACCGCTTAAACTTCCCCAAACCCCATCATCAGTGAACAAAGCCCCCACTTACTCGTCAACAAATGGAAGGTTATTTGCTCCGCTGGTGGCGATATTGATGAGCGTGCTCGGTGTATCCATTTGTTTCATTTGCTCAACTTGATAATACTCTTATACCTGATACACCTGCTACAACAACTACGGTTGAAGAAGCACAACCGGTTGACTCCAACACAGCAGTTGAACAAACGCTTCCAACAATGATGAACGGTGATGATGTTGAATGAAGTACCCCCACCTGCCGATTTTGATCCAAATGCGTTCTTTAACCCGTTTGCTAATGAGACTGCTGCACCGGATGTCGCGGAATCTTCAACAAGCCATTTGAATCCTCAGAATCTGCACAATGTATACCAACATCAACCCTCCACACATAGATGGACAAAGACCATCCTCTGGAAAATATTATTGGCAACCCAATCAACCCGGTCGTTACGAGACAAGCGTCTTCATCAGATGGTGAACATTGCATTTATGCACTCCTTCTGCCAATCGAACCTAAAAACATCAAAGACGCAATGACAAAAGACAGCTGGATTGAATCCATGCAAGAAGAACTCAACCAATTCAAACGTCTTGAAGTATGGGAATTGGTTGAAAGACCAACAGAGGGTCTCGTCATTGGTCTCAAATGGATTTGGAAAAACAAATTGGATCTTTGAAGGAAACGTTATCGAAACAAGTCGCGTCTAGTTGCTAAGGGTTATCGTCGGGAAGAGGGAATAGACTTTGAAGAATCTTTTGCTTCGGTTGCTCGTCTTGAGGTTGTTCGGATATTTCTAGCGTTCGCGGCTCATATGAATATGACGGTCTATCGGATGGATGTCAAAACTGCGTTTCTCAATGGACAACTTAAAGAAACGGTTTATGTCGCCAACCGGATGGATTCGTTGATCCGAGTTTCGAATCACGTCTACAAAGCTGAACAAAGCTCGTATGGTCTCAAACAAGCTCCTCGGGCATGGTACGATAAGCTATCATCTTTCCTCATTGCTAATAATTTCACCAAAGGTTCGGTTGACCCAACTCTTTTTATACAATATCACGGGGCACATATCTTAATTGTTCAAATTTACGTGGATGACATCATTTTTGGGTCTACACATAAAAAGTTTTCAATCGCTTTTGCAAAACTAATGAAGAAAAATTTTGAAATGTCCATGATGGGTGATCTCACGTTCTTTCTAGGACTGCAAGTTCATCAATCACCCGTGGTATTTTCTTGAGTCAGTCCAAATATGCCCTTGAATTGTTAAACAAGTTTGGAATGAATACTGTGACACTATGCCACACCAATGGCTCATACCAAGAAGCTAGACGCTGATTTACATGGGAAATTGGTGGACCCTATTAAATACCGAAGTATTATTGGGTCTCTCATGTATCTAACGACTAGCAGGACCTGATATTGTCTTTTCCGTTTATCTATGCTCCGTTATCGGTCGCGACCAAGCTGAAACCCACCTCTCTGAGGCTAAAAGAATCCTCCGATACATAAAGGGAACCATTAACTTGGGAATTTGGTATCCGAAGGATTACAGTTTTGAACTAATCGCTTTTCAGACCTGACCGACGCATGGGATGCTTAGACTCACGGAAAAGTACTTCAGGAGCTTTACAATTTCTTGGTGATAAAGTGGTGTCATGGCAATCGAAGAAGCAGGATTGTACATCGTTGTCCTCAACCGAAGCAGAATATGTAGCCATGTCGCGTGTTGTGCTCAAGTCATTTGGATGAGAACACAACTCAAAGACTATGGTTACGTATTTTTATAGAATCCCGATGTCTTCTGCGACAATCGAGTGCCATTGCGATCTCGTGCAACTTCGGTTCGGCACTCGAAATCAAAGCACATCGATCTTCGATATCATTTCATCAAGGACCACGTGGAGCAGGGTACTGTTGAATTATATTTTGTGGGTGAGAATACCAATTGGCGAGATCTTCTCACCAAAGCCTTGCCTCCCGCTAGGTTTAATGAGTTGGTCCAACGGATTGGTATGAGGTGTTTGACTCAAGAGGAATTGGATGAACTCCTAAAGCAGTCTTAAAAACCTGTCAAACACCAAAATCTCTTTTGTAAATATTTTTTCAAAACAAAATACAAAAATATAAAATCAGATAAAACAACAAAAATATTCTTCTATCTATTTTCTTTCAACATTGCAAGTACATTTCTTCCGTCAACACTATAATCTTTCAAAATTCAGTATTTTTCGATCAAGTGTTGAGGGGGAGAAAATAAATACTTAATTGTTTCAAAACATCCGTGTACTTGCATGTTACTCTATTCAGTTGTTTCTTATCAATGGTGGTAAACTTTTACGGTTCAAAGACACTCCTCGGACTAAAATTTATAACCTTTCATTATTTTCTTAAGTCCAGGGAGAGTGTCGTCAAGTTTTTTTCTTAAAATCTTTTTTTGGTAACCAAAATGGAAGATAAATGGCTTTGAATGAAAAAAGGAAAAAGTGGAGGGACCAATACTGTCAAAAGATGAAAGTCATTTTTAATAAAACTCTTCCACCTAACTTTTAACCTCACATTTATTACTCTCAACTAACAAATCCACGCCTAAGATTAGTTCATCAAATCCGTGTTTTGATCATCAATTTGTAAGTGGATTAATGTTTCTAACATGTTTTTAAGCATTGGTTTTGATTCTCAAATGAATCCAACGGTTAAATTTTCTTATATGATTGATTTTGTGTTCTTAGCATATCGTATGAACACATGATCATGTATTAAGTGTTTGTGGTTAAAAATATTGTGTCAAAACGTTTTTTAGAACATCTATAATATCTTCTTTATCCTCAAAATGCACCCATTTACACGAATTAATGGATTTTTGAAATATTAGGGTTTATGCGTGGTTTTGGGTACTTTCAAATGTGAAGGTTTTTGGTCTAAAAGATTGTTTTGTGAGGTTAATATGATGTTGAATTAATGATATCCAGGCCCTATAACAACCCAGAAACACTAATTAAGTCAGAATTAGAAATTAGGGTTTAATGTTCTTGAGTTTGGGTATTTTTGATTCACCACGAATTGGGTGCTTAAACTTGGTTATAAGACTCTCATAACATCTAAGACCTACCAAAAAAAGTTTGGTGCAATTTCCATGGTTAGAAATCTTATGCGTAATTCATAACCCTTAGGGTTTTGACCTACGCGCATGTGTTTTTACGCGTAAAATGTTTAACTAGTTTTTCATGCCATAATCGTTTTAAATATGAACTATACATGTTAAGATTTGATTTGATGATTTTATTTGAGGCTTGCTACGCTTAAAATTCAGATTCAAGGTCATTTGAATCTCTACGCATAAGGATCACCTTACGCAGCGTGAAAGTTATCGCGTAAGAGAAATCCTATGCGTAACTATTACGCGTAAGGTTCTACAATGGGACTCTGGCGTATCATGTGAAGGATATGCGTGCGATGATCTACGCATAAGGTCTACTCTTACGAGTAAGCCTTACGCGTAAGGTTATTATCGCCTCGGCGTAAGCTCTCGCATAATTTTTCCTCAGCGTAACATTTCTTAGCGTAAGTTAGGATCCTACGCATAAGCTTTAGCCTCGCGTATACAACTCCTGTTTCACGCGAATAACTTTATCATCATTCTCGCCTAAGCCGGATTGACCTTAATTTTGAATTGTTACGTGTACAAACTTGTAAATAAACCAATCATATCGTCACGAAACCAATAATGTCACTAATAAACTTAAGCGTTTGATATGTTGTGAACTATAAGTGATAACATAAACTTTAAAACTTAAAGTTAACTAACTCACGAAATGTTTCACGACATCATTGGACTATTAGACAAACAAGTGACTTAGGACTCGTAACAATCATTAGCACTATACATTCAATAATTAGACAATAAAACCTTACGTTGACTAACATTATGTCTTTTCGATATGTTGGTTCTTTTGGCTAATGTTATTTGAATCCGCGACATGGTGCACAAATGAATGTGGATGCACCGAAGTTCTCACAATTCTGATATCTTCCCCAATGGCTATCCTAGAAAGATTGGAAAGAACAACCTTAGGGTTGACTTTGAAACCCTCACATGCTCTGAATCTTCTTGTCTCATTCTTTGTGGATATTCTAAGGAATCATCCCTACGAGAACATGCTCTCACACTCTGCTCTGATCAGGAAATCTACATTCACAATTCGGAATTCAATGCAGAGGATCAAAGGGTCAAAGTGCGTGTGGTGACACTTAATCACAAACAAGTCACTATCACTCCTGCTGACTTACGGTACGTACTTATCATTCGACATCGTGCCAAATGACTTCTTTGCCACACCTCTTGAAGAGGCAGTTACGCAATTTCTACTTGATATTGGCTATGATGAAGCTTCTGGAATTATTAACAAGCATTCTCACGTGGAGCTTAAGAACATTCCTCAACCGTGGAGAACCCTCTATATCATCATCACTAAGTCTCCTCGTCTCAGTGCGTGGCGGTGGCTATGAGCATCCCAAGCTCATGGAACTGCAAGTCTTCTAGTCATTGATCAATAAAAAGGACATTGAAATCGAAAGCAGCGATATGGGATGACATGATGACATTTCACAAGAAGCTTGGCTCAAAGATTCCCTATGTCGGATACACGAAGCTTTTGATCCGAGAGAGCACTTGGACTTAATCACGATATTCCCAAGAGGCTCAATGACCCGACAATCACGACGTGTTGTCGAACCTATCCTTTCTATCGGAATCAAGGAATCGACAACAAAGAAACAAGGTGCCGTCTTTGCACGATCACCTCGACAAATGAAATCAAAAGCTTGAAACATACAAAAGGTATCGAGTAGCGATAAGAGAAGGCAAAGTTGGTCATCTCGATGAAAGCCTTACGGAACTCCTACTCGGAGAACGAGAAGAGGAAGTCTTTGGAAGTGCAATAAGCATGAGAGAGTCAAAGGAAGGTCCCAAAGAGAAACCTACTCCAAGAAGAAAGTTCCTCCAAGGAAGCTGCTCCTATTCCTACACGAACCACAAAGAAAGCTTTGGATAAGCTCGAAGATACACAATCGGACAAGGAGGTCCACTACTCTGAAGCGCAGGATGACAATCCATCATTACCAAAACCTCCTAGTCCAATAGGCTGAACATGGCAAAGGAAAGACTCCCGCACGTACTTGTGCCATATGATGAAAGCTCGAGAAAGTGATGAAGAGCAAGCTGGATAAATCATACGGGGAAGAAGTTCAAATTCGTTCGACTTCAACACGTTGCACAACAATTTGCTCAAGAACAAATGGGTGGCCCCGGAGGGTCAAGTGGTGCGGCTCAACCTTCACCGGATCACGATGCGGTTAATCAACCCGATAAGGGATGCGGTGCCACCACTGGGCAAAAACAAAACGTGTTGAAGAAACTATTGAGTATGAATTTGAGGAACTGTTAAAGAAGTCGAGAAAGATGAGAAGGTGACAAAGATGAAGAAGCTGCAGCCAAAGCCAAAGGCGATGATCAAGCTAAGTCGAAGGAAGATGACGTTGATTATGATAAGTTTCGCTGAAGTCTGCGCGATCAAAGGAGAAACCTCTGACCTCCAAGGATCGAGAATCTCCTCACATCTCATCATCATCGATTCTTCTTCTCCTCTTCACCACCACCATCAAAGAAATCAACCAAATCATCATCCAGATCAGTGAAGAAGCCACCTCGATCTTGGATTTCTCAGACTCTTAAAAGAATTGTGAAAGTTGTCAACAAGTCGAGAAGAAGGACATGCTCTCTGAGAGAAATTGAATTGGTTTTGATGACCAAATACAGTATCTACATGATGAGAATGACAAGATGCAGAATGAAAGGGAATACATCTGAAGCTCATGCGGGATGATCTACAAGGGAAAATGGGCGAGAATGATGAAGGCTACACTCACAAGTACCTTACGGATATCGTTCCTAAAGTCACAAAGGAGATGTTTACGGACAACTATATCCGAATCTTATGGAGATAGCCAAGCAAACTATAAGATCAACACCCTTAACCGTCACAATCAATCCATCGATCTGTAGTTTTCTCGGATAATGAATTGGTGGCCAAGCTTGTCCACAAATGTCTAAACGATCAGGACATTTACTTTGATGAAGGAAAATTTGTTTCAAGCATTCTTTGGACTACCAACTCAAAACATGCTTGATGGTCGAAGCGAAAGGTCTAAGCGTCCTAGAGGCGATGAAGATAAGGATCGGGATAAGAATGATGAAGCTAAGCGACGAAGAAGTCACGGTGAATCATCTTCTATGCCACCACCTCCCAGCGGCCTCTGCTCAACAAAGGTCTCCTCCTCGTTCTTTCTGAGATAAACCTCGGGATTCTTACGAATTGCCACCCCTAACTCAGAAAACCGGTGATCACTTTGAGTATCGGGTGGTGGCGATGAGGAAGTCCATGAGCCCCTACAACAACCCACCTCTCCCAAACAAGTACAGAAACCAGAATCATCATCTAGGCCTTCGAAAAAGAAGAAGAAGACACCTCGGATGTCGTCATATCATGGCTAGATGAAGATAAAACAGAGGAATTTGAATGGTTCTCTACACTTGTTAACTCAACTCCCTACCTGAAGGTCAAGATGGTGAGCGGTAATACATTGGAGCATGCTAAGATTATGCAAGAAAAGTTCCATGTGAAGAAGATGGCGAAATCGAGTTGGCGAATCAAGAATGAAGCTTTTCAACTGTGGAAAGATAGCTCAGAAAGGGCCATCGAGGTCGAATATCACCTTGAAAACATTGCTCAAGCTATGTCTAACAACATGGATTGGCTCAACCCAGAAGCAAACATCGACTTCACCAAACGGGACAACCCTCCATACTACACCGACTGGTCAAAACCTCTACAAACAATTGGCCAACCGAGATGAACCAAGGATTCCATTCCGATATTTCTTCAACAGAGACTTGGATTTTCTTCTACATGGTGGCGATGGTTCAAGGAAATACGCTACATCACTAACACTTCCATTCCCGGCAGACTATATACTCGGTGCATAGCCATCGAGGCGTGCCAATCACTTGTTCTCTAACAAAGTGGAAGCATACGAGAGATGCGTTGTATGTGAGATTCATCATTGGCCGGAGAACGCCGAAGAATCTACTACGAAGCGCGAGGTTGAAGTCTCAACATGCATTATTCAGTTCTAAAATATCGTTGCCATCAAACACGTTGATCTTTCATCTAAGTGGGACTACACCTTCCTAAAGAATATTGTGGTCAAACGACAAGATGAAAGGGATTATGCATTTTCTGAAGCTGACTTTGAGAATTTGTCTATCAACGACATCGAAGACATGTACCTTGCCAAAGTACAGGGTCATATGAGACAATTCTCCAATTGAAGTACAAGCGTGAATTCATCAAGTCAGTGCTCATCTTCATCGAGCGCATAGTCATCAAAGAGCGTGTAGAAGATCTCGGCTTGCGGTTGAATCTTATCGGACTTCGTGTAAACTTCACTCAACCGCGGATTGATCTTCCCGACATCAACCGGCTCTCACAATATACACTCATCGGCAAACCATTCGTTGTTTACGCGTGAACTTCAAAGAAATTGCTTGATGGCGTGTAGAGATCTTCACAAATTTGGAGATCACACTTTGAAGTTGGTTAGGGGCGGATTGGCTTATCGGTTGAAGGATATACACCAAAAGATCGGGCCTCCTAAGCGATGGAATTCTCGGGTCGAAGGGATGTGAAGAGGATCATCACCATGATTGATGAGCGGTTGTATAGAAGGGATCGGTCGAGAAGATTGGAAAGCTATGTTGGTGGTCGACCCGGGAGAAACATCATCGGTTTTCAAGCGCCCGATTCACACTCTGGCGACATCTACGGACTACACGGTACCCCTTGAGCTGCTTCTTTCATTATAAATTTGGATGTATGATCTATTATGTCAATGGCTTGTGCACATATTACAGTGTACAACCCGTACTAGTAAATAAAGGACCACTGTGGTACGCTTGATTGCCACAATCCTTATAAAAGAGCGAAAGCTTCTTACTTTTGAGTAAAACCTATCAAACCTTTCACTTTTCAAGGTTTTGCTCAAAAGAACAAGTACTTTCCCTTATGATTTTCAAAACCTCAACCGTTTATATCACTTGTTGAGGGGAAGTACTTGACTTAAAACTTTGTTCAAAAATTGTTCACATGGTCATTCTTCCAAATGATATGTTGTGTATGTTGATCACTCGAAATGGTCATATTTATTCTCAACTTTTCAAAAATAACATTTTATATGCCATTTTTGAGGGGAGAAAATACGTGATAAGAAATATGTTGTGTAAATGCAAATGAATCTTTGTGCTATAGACTTAACCCATGAATTGATGGGATCTTAAGCTGTTAGTAACTTCGAAAAGACTTGTCGGGGCGGGTAATAATTTCAAGCTAGTTAAGCTAGTGATGTAAGCGTGTCTCGCAAAGGACTTGTCCGAGTAGAATGTACCATTCGAGAAACTCTTGGTAGACATGAACTCTGACGGGTTTGACAACCTTTCGAGGTTGTCTACACCTTCAAGGTAGTTATTAGAGCTAGTTGTCACCTAAAAGCTGACAATGCAACTCTTTAACTATGCACGTAACCGTGTCTCGCGGGGGAATGTCTATCTTGAGTTGATCAATTCAAAATGCGTGCGCTCTTTCCTCCTTTGTGCATTTAACCTTTAAAACTCTTAAGCACATGTGGAGGGGGAGTATTTATGCAAAATCTCATCTCAAGAGTGGTTCAAAAATGTTTTTATTCATAAACACTGTGCGAGATTTTTCAAGTAAATGGTTTTATGGCAACATAGGTTAGTCATGGAGTTATAAGGTGACTAAGGTTAGGAATAACCGTCCTATGATCCGCCCGAGCCGGAGGGATCTACCCAAGGACACCACAAATAGTTAGAATTTAGAAGACCTTAGGTATGATAATAAAAAGGAGAAAATGAGAATCGGAGAAAGAAGGAGTTGAAGAATTAAAAAGAAATGCAAAGAAAAGGGTGAAAAGAAATAGCCCTGTAGATTATTCAACTTAGGAACACGGGTTCAATTCATATGCTCTTGGTTGTCACTAGATGACACCGGTATTGAAGATTAAAAGTCGTCATGGACCCAGTGGCGCATGCACTAAACCTTCTTAACCACTCAAGTTTCTCTCAACAGAAACTTGTTTCATTCTCACTGAGGGAACCCTCGTAAACTATCGGCTTTCTCTTAGAGATTGCTGGTATTGAAGAAGGAGGAGACCCTCTCCCTAGTCTCACTCGGGGAAAACCAAAATGCACTATTGAGTCTAGAGCCACGAGATTCATCAAAAGATCTCTTAGGTACACTTGACATTTCATCACTTGACATTCAACAATAAATATTTCAGTGGTACATTATCGAGTCCTTCACAGATCTTAGCAATCATGCGAGAACATTTATGAGAGGTTCACATTTGTGATCCTCGGTGATTGAATGGAAACTCTGCGGGGTCAACATCAAAGCGGACCACGCATTCCCGGCAACTCCCGTGGATTGCGCTTAGTGGTCTCAAGCGGTCTGATCGTGAGGTGATGCTTCGATTGTACCTCAGCGACTCATCTGAATCGTAGGTGAACTTAGGTACATCGTGTTATCTCACTTGTGGGACTCGATTCGAGGCGGCCTTTGTAAATTAGAGTTGTGTTTT
Organism: Chrysanthemum makinoi; assembly: GCA_910596185.1. Taxonomy (NCBI): domain Eukaryota; kingdom Viridiplantae; phylum Streptophyta; class Magnoliopsida; order Asterales; family Asteraceae; genus Chrysanthemum; species Chrysanthemum makinoi. The sequence goes on along the minus strand of OU343225.1, from coordinate 235,794,440 downwards.
CACACTATCTTTGTTAACACTCTCGAAGTTCAAACTTGTAAGTGCGGAATCCGCTTATTACTAACCGTTTTTATGTTTTCTTCTTATGGAAGCTCGGAGGCGGAATGATCGTCAGATTCTCCACTTGTTCACACCAACAACATCATCAAAGAAGTTCTATCTTAAAGCAACACAAAGTCAGAATGATTCTTCGTCAAACCAAAGAATCTACAAAGTTAATGAATTAAAGAACTTCATCGATACCGTAATCCAAGCGTTAAAGAGTGTGTGAGCATGTTGGAGAAAGATGTGGAGAACCTTTGAAGCGTGGCCTGAGCAGAGATTTGATGCGGAACAATAACAACAACATACTATCACTTTCATCACAAAGAACAATGATCAAAGAACAAAGTTAAAGATGGCGTCAAAGCATAACTGTTCAAAGATAACTATCTCTCTACACTTTGGGAGATGGTTCAAATCAAGGCAATTCTTCTCACAAGAAAGAAGAATGTCAGAAGGCGTCAAAGCTACTATTACATCAACGCCTTCACCGTTTTTCATCACCAACACTTGAGGGAGATTGTTGGAATCACTCCTAAACCTTTATTCAAGTGTTAGTTACTCATATGTAATAGTTAGCTTAATTATGGCCTTTATGTTTGTTATTAGCCTTAAGCTTATGTAGAAGGCCCATGAGCTTAGGCCCAAGCCCATAGGAGTAAAGGAAGGGACTAGGAGTGTTGCCCTAGCTTCCCTCCTATAAATACTATGTAATAACCCTCACTTGAGGGTTGGTTGTTCAATATTACTCTTTCACTCATGCCCTACGCGTAACCAAGTATATCATATCGTGTGTGTGTTTGGTTTATTGTTCAATCGCCTTTATCTCTTTCTTGTAAGCTTGTGTTGTAAAACTAGTGACCTAACAGCATTAAAGTGGAATGCTTTAATTCCTACAAATCTA
>OU343225.1:235726572-235793394 GCA_910596185.1 Chrysanthemum makinoi | reverse complement strand
TTAAAATTTATTTTTATCAAACGCTACCCTAAATACTCAAATGTGTATACAAGTTACCACATGTCTTCAATTAACTTACACTTAATTACACTTATACATATTTAAAAAAAAAATTAAATGGTGACTAACACCCCCTTGTCGACACAAGGGGTGAGTCATGTTTATTGCAAAATATCTACTCTAAGTATATGCATTATACTTCACACATAAACACATACACAAAAGATCAAAAGGTGAAAAATCTTTCTTCCTCTCTTCCTCACATAACCGGCCAACCAAGGACCAAGGAAGATCATCCAAATATTTTTCTAGTCAAGATTTTAACACTCTAGTCTCACTCTTTATTAAGGTTTTGCAATAAAAACCTAGGGTGATTAGGAAAAATCCTTTGTCCATAAACCTCATCAAGTTACTAGTAAGCATCCATATTCATGTTTATATTTCACATTCATTGTTATATTCATTTCATCATAATTGAGTAAACATGCAAGTCATATGATGTTTATACCACTTTTTCATTGATTTTAAGAGTTATATATATTTTTGTCCTCCTATAATTACTCCTTGTTACATATCACTCTTGGTGATGTCTAGGAACCCATGACACTCTAAGAAGGTGTATGGTAGGATTAGAATAGCTTCAGAGTTGTTTTGAATTGGTTGGAATAGGTTTGGCTGAGAAAAACTCATTTCGAAAAGTTTTCTAAAGGGTCTGTCCTTATTTTGAAATTCTGGAATTTTCGACAGTAAGCAAAATATTTTGGGCTAGATATTTGGAAAATATACTTTAAAACGAAAACGTGGCCGCTTGAAAGGGTTAAAACGGAGCTATAACGAAGAAGTTATGAATTTTTGAAGTTTGGCGACGAAAACTATTAATTCCAGAAAATTCAGCATGCTGTCTCGACTTTTACGAGTCAAAAATGAGTCTTAAGCGTTGTTAAATGTGTCGACTTATCAAAAATATATTAGTATATGTTATCACGATTCCGTGGATATAAAGAACGAAGAAAACGGACTTATAACGACAAAGTTATTCACATTTTAAACAAGTTGCCGTAACTTTATTATATAAGAAAAATTAGTATATTTCTATTAGACAAACTCTACGGCAACGAAGGACCATGTTGAGGGTCGTTTTTAACAATGACGAAGTACTTTTTATAAAGTGATGTCTTCTAGTAAAAGTAAGTTCGCCAAGCATATTTTTCAAAATGTCAAACCATTTGTCAAGCGGAGTTGTAATGAATAATATACGGTCACTTAAACTTTGCCGAAAACCACCCTTAAACTATATTTCGGGACACAAGTACCATACTTTACCTATATTTTCTCTATGATCGAGACCTCTAGGATGGAAACTTAAACACTAAAACTTTGAGACAATGATACAAGCTTCCCAAAACCGTTGAGTTCGTTTCTTAACACTCGACGTACACCATTTTAATAGCTAATTTCTTTTCGAGGCCGCTTAGTCACTTTCATGAAATTTTCAACGACATTATTTTATGACGAAAAGTTATAATTTCATAATAAATCACTAAATGATTATCGTTGGATATCATCTCAATGTAAATACATGTGAAGTAATTTAAAAATGGTCAAGACGTTAAAAGATTATTTCTCGACGAAAAGTATTATTTTCAAAAATTCATAAGTGGTATAGATATCATCCGAATTGCATGCGTAACATTACATCATGACTTATTACATATCATATCATTCATAATAGGTCAAGTTTAGAGATTCACGCTACATTTCGTTGTATCCACTTTTGTCATTATAATCTTTGCAACATGTGAGTTCCATAGCCCCATTTTCAATTGTTTTTATACTACTTTTGGGGAGATACATGCTCATCAACTTTTATGACATTCATGATTATTTGCAACTATATGTTTATCTGAATTGAATGTTTAGTCATATTCTATATCATAAATTACGGAACTAAATGTCTTGGTATAATTATTGAGCTAAATGTCTTGGGATTATCATTGAGCTAAATGTCTTGGGATTATCATTGAGCTAAATGTCTTGGGATAATTATTGAGCTAAAGGTCTTGGTATAATCATTGAGCTAAATGTCTTGGTATTATTTGAAACAACACTCATATGTGTTATATCAATTGAATATTAATACATTAAGTTGTCTACTATTATGTGAATTCATTTGACATTATGCATTTGAACATAAACTATACATATTTTGGAAATGGGTTGTAAACACACAAAGTTGAAAGTTTTGTATGGGCGAACTTGGAACCGAGTGGATTTACAATGCCTTTGCTGCATAAACAATTTTGAAAGGCTTTACATTTCAACACAAACTCTATGAACTCACTCAACCTTTGTGTTGACACTTTTTAGCATGTTTTATCTCGGTATCTAAGGCATTCACTTCATGGCATGCATGTGGACTTATCATAGAGTCACGACGTCACACATGGGATTTATGCACTTTAAAACATCGCTTTGGCTTGTAACAAATTATACAAATTGATTTTCATTTGGGATGTATATTATTTTATTAAATAAAACGATGTGTTTTCCAAACGACACTTTAGGTCGTTCAATATATCTGTAACTGTGATGCTATGATGTCAATCCCGAGAATTCCATTCCGCTGCAAAACAGTAATTTGGGGTGTGACAGATGGCATCAGAGCTTCAATTAAAGAGAACTAGGTTGCATCATTGACCCTAGACTATAACTACATCATCATAGCATCTTATCATTTCATCATAAGTGCATGTTCACTTTACATGCGGTTTATACGTACATTTTTTCGAGTTATTTACTTTCATTTCAAATCGATTGTCACATAGATGCCTTTAAATACCCATCCCATTATCATTTCCTCCTACTCCAATGTGGAGAATGCCTTGTCATTCCTTATCACAATTTTAATATCAGCCGATTCATCACCGATAACGTCGAATGCCGAGATAAACCTTTAAGTAGGGCAAAGTCACTCTCACTCCTTTGTTTCACCACTAACATGTCGAAGTTACACGTTATTCACACACTAAGTCACTAGACTATCATACATTTGAAGCACTTACGACACCTCATAACCCATCTTTTGGGAACTCGTCGATTATTTTGAAAACATAACCTCAAATTTATCACCTCACATCACATCTCTTTAGAGCGCTTATTCTTAACATAGGACTTTGCTACGCCTCACCTTTCCTCTTATCTTGAAGAGTTATGGCAATCAAGAAAGCCGCACTGAAATGACACCAACCGCTATCCAAAGGTATATAAAGGATAGTATAGCCGAGGCACTAAGGAAAGAACGAGCAACGGTAGTGCTTCGCTGAGGCCACGGCTACCGCCGTTGAAGCTGCTAGACTTACTACTGCTACAGGAGCTGCAGGAGGATCTGGAGTTCGAAATTGTACATACAAGGACTTTAAGAACTGTGATCCTACAAAGTTCAAAGGCACGTAAGGAGCCACCGCTATGGTTCGATGGTTTGAGAAAATGGAGTATGTGTTTCTTCTATGCAATTGCCCAGATGACTACAAGGTGAAGTTTGCCACTGGTACACTCTTAGATGGCGCAATGTCATGATGGAATTCGATGCTTGCCTATTGGTATCGAAAACGCTTACAAGCTCACGTGGGATCAATTCAAGAGGTTGTTGACAAAGAAGTATTGTCCACGCACGAGGTGAAGAAATTAGAAGCGGAATTTTATGAGTTAGTGACTGTTGGTTATGACATCGAGACCTACATTAGGAGGTTTCAAGAATTGGTTGCACTATGTCCATCAATGGTTTCGGACAATGAGAAACTACTGGAAAATTTCATTGGAGGACTTCCACAATGTATTCAAGGAGATGTAACTTCTTCCGATCCACAAACAATTGAAGAAACTATCGATAACTCAAAACTCATGGCTCAAGTCGTGAAAGGGGAAAACATTATCAACAATAACCGAATAACAACCACAACAACCAAACTAGCAACAACAAAAGGAAATGGGAAAATGACCGGAGAGGTTATGATAACGACAACCAAAACCAGTAACACTAATCATCATCAACAACATAATAGAGGGCAAGAAACCGCAATGGTTTATGTTGCTGCATCAATAAAAGGCAGAGGTTATGCTGGAACCTACCCACTATGTAATCGATGTAAGTATCATCACTGGTCTTTGCCCCGTTAGTGCTACAAGTGTCAAACACTAGGACACCATGCCAGGAATTGTAGAGGCAAGACCATAGTTACATGTTACGAATGCGGGGAGCAAGGACACTATCGGAATCAATGTCCTCAAAACCAAGGTCAACAAGATGAAGGTGCTCATGGGAATGCATACATGTTAGAAGGAGGAGAAGCTCGCCATGGTCTCAACAACGCGGAAGACTAAAGAAGTTCGGAAACTAACAGTCTTAATTTACCTTATGTACTATGTTGTACTAAGTTTATGTCTTCCATCGTATTCGGATCTTATGACTTAAGATGTACTACTTTTGATAAACCACTCGTTGTAAATATTCTCATTAAGCCGCATTTCTTTTCCTTCTGATGCGTTATCACTTACAAGGTTTAGATCTCTGTAAACATCGAGAGTTATAACAACTAAACCGAACGTCACATTATCGTCCCTTAAGTATACATAGCCTAGCTAACTATGTCTAATTCTGGAGGGATATCGTTCCTTAATTATACATAGCCTAGCTAACTATGTCTAATTCGAAGGATCATGTTATGTTGGGAGCAATTATTTATAAGTCTTAGTGCAAGTGTGATTTTCACATATTCCAAGTCAAAGTGTTATTCATGGGAGATTCATCCAATATTTTCTTTACAATGATGTTTTGTATGCTCTAAATCATCGATAACCATAACGACATCTCTTCATGTCTTCTCTCCTCATTATTCATCACAAACTCAAAAATTCGATAGACTAACACGAACCGAATTCAGGGACCCAATTCCTTTTGGTTGGGCTTAATGTGTCAACTCAAAATTTCGTGTCATTTTTCAAACTTTAAAAGTTTCACTATTTCATCATTTATCGTAAACTATGTTTACATAGTATCATTCAATTGCAAACCTTAATGGTTTAGCTGCGAATTCATGAACAATCATCATGGAAATTTCATATAGACTAGGTTTAGTCTACATATCATTAGCATCATCAACATCAATAATATTATTTCATATCGGTTCATGCATGGATTTGCATTTTTCATTAAACGTTTATTTTCCTATTAAATAAACGCTATCGCGTAAACATTATTTTGAAACATTTTATCCGACACTTCCAAAAATTATTCCGATATATTTTTATACTCATATTAAGTTTATAAAAATAATATTATTAGTTTACCCAGTGTTTTAAATTTATTTCATATATAAATTGTTATATTTATATTATTACGACGGTTTTCGTATATGCAACTCGATAAATATTTATTTCACTCAACTCATGTAAGAAATGTATTTTTATAATTTTTATGACTTCAATATATTTTATCTTGACCCGTTAAAAGTTATTTTTATCAAACGCTACCCTAAATACTCAAATGTGTATACAAGTTACCACATGTCTTCAATTAACTTACACTTAATTACACTTATACATATTTAAAAAAAAAATTAAATGGTGACTTTCAACACCCCTTGTCGGACACAAGGGGTGAGTCATGTTTATTGCAAAATATCTACTCTAAGTATATGCATTATACTTCACACATAAACACATACACAAAAGATCAAAAGGTGAAAAATCTTTCTTCCTCTCTTCCTCACATAACCGGCCAACCAAGGACCAAGGAAGATCATCCAAATATTTTTCTAGTCAAGATTTTAACACTCTAGTCTCACTCTTTATTAAGGTTTTGCAATAAAAACCTAGGGTGATTAGGAAAAATCCTTTGTCCATAAACCTCATCAAGTTACTAGTAAGCATCCATATTCACGTTTATATTTCATATTCATTGTTATATTCATTTCATCATAATTGAGTAAACATGCAAGTCATATGATGTTTATACCACTTTTTCATTGATTTTAAGAGTTATATATATTTTTGTCATCCTATAATTACTCCTTGTTATATATCACTCTTGGTGATGTCTAGGAACCAATGACACCCTAAGAAGGTGTATGGTAGGATTAGAATAGCTTCAGAGTTGTTTTGAATTGGTTGGAATAGGTTTGGCGCGAGAAAAACTCATTTCGACAAGTTTTCTAAAGGGTCTGTCCTTATTTTGAAATTCTGGAATTTTCGACAGTAAGCAAAATATTTTGGGCTATATATTTGGAAAATATACTTTAAAACGCAAAAACGCGCTTGAATGGGTTAAAACGAGACTATAACGAAGAAGTTATGAATTTTTGAAGTTTGGCGACGAAAACTATTAATTCCAGAAAATTCAGCATGCTCTCGAATTTTTACGAGTAAAAAATGAGTCTTAAGCGTTGTTAAATGTGTCGACTTATCAAAAATATATTAGTATATGTTATCACGATTCCGTGGATATAAAGAACGTAGAAAACGGACTTATAACGACTAAGTTATTCACATTTTAAACAAGTTGCCGTAACTTTATTATATAAGAAAAATTAGTATATTTCTATTAGACAAACTTTACGTCAACGGAGGACCATGTTGAGGGTCGTTTTTAACAATGACGAAGTACTTTTTATAAAGTGATGTCTTCTAGTAAAAGTAAGTTCGCCAAGCATATTTTTCAAAATGTCAAACCATTTGTAAAGCAGAGTTGTAATGAATAATATACGGTCACTTAAACTTTGCCGAAAACCACCCTTAAACTATATTTCGGGACACAAGTACCATACTTTACCTATATTTTCTCTATGATCGAGACCTCTAGGATGAAAACTTAAACACTAAAACTTTGAGACAATGATACAAGCTTCCCAAAACCGTTGAGTTCGTTTCTTAACACTCGACGTACACCATTTTACGACTAGCTTTTCGAGGCCGTTTAGTCACTTTCATGAAATTGTCAAACGACATTATTTTACGACGAAAAGTTATAATTTCATAATAAATCACTAAATGATTATCGTTGGATATCATCTCAATGTAAATACATGTGAAGTAATTTAAAAATGGTCAAGACGTTAAAAGATTATTTCTCGACGAGAAATATTATTTTCAAAACTTCATAAGTGGTATAGATATCATCCGAATTGCATGCGTAACATTACATCATGACTTATTACATATCATATCATTCATAATAGGTCAAGTTTAGACATTCACGCTACATTTCGGTGTATCCACTTTTGTCATTATAATCTTTGCAACAGGTGAGTTCCATAGCCCCATTTTCAATTGTTTTTATACTACTTTTGGGGGAGATACATGCTCATTAACTTTTATGACATTCATGATTATTTGCAACTATATGTTTATCTGAATTGAATGTTTAGTCATATTCTATATCATAAATTATTGAGCTAAATGTCTTGGGATAATCATTGAGCTAAATGTCTTGGGATAATCATTGAGCTAAATGTCTTGGGATAATCATTGAGCTAAATGTCTTGGGATAATTATTGAGCTAAAGGTCTTGGTATAATCATTGAGCTAAATGTCTTGGTATTATTTGAAACAACACTCATACGTGTTATATCAATTGAATATTAATGTTAGGAATTAGAAATTCCAGGTATTAAAGAGTCGGTCACCTCAAGTATATGTAATCGTTAGAAAGCTCGTAGTCATAGTACTTTTATGTTAAGTAGTATTTAGTTTAGTAACACCGTGGAGGACGGACGGGTCTTTACCCACTGTATGCCTGATCCACAACCCGTTGTGTGGCGTTTTATTGTAAGACTATAAATACTCTCTACCTTCCAAGGTAGAGAGTTGGAGCTCATAATAAGATTTTTCTTTCTCTCACTAAGTTCCCTAAACCTCTAACTTTCTCTCTATAGAACTCACCTTTATACGCCCACTTTGAGTTATGGTTTGATGTGTATGTGAAATCCAATATCCTTCAATTGGTATCAAGAGCCATGGTTAGATCATCTCTTACATATCTTTGGATTTCTAGTGGTTTTTAGGTGGTTTTTGAGTTTGAAAAAGTTTAGTGGTTTTTGCATCATTTGGTTGATTTCTAGTGTTAAAGTTTCGATTTTGGTAGTAATTTTGTGTTTTGAATCATCACAAGTGTTTAGGTTTTTATTTAGAAGGTTTGAATCATAGTGGTTAGGTTGTTTTTGGATTGAAAAGTGGTGTTCATATGTTTTTCATGCTAGCGACTTGAGCCACGGTAAAGTTTTCTTTCTGGTAGCTTACTTGCTTTACAATTTCGTAGCGAGTTGTAGTTGAAAGTCTTAGCGAGTTGGGTTAGCGACTTGTCTAGTGAGACAGTTTGACAAAAGTAAAGTAGTGGATTCTCCACTACACGTAGCGACTTGGTGTAAGTTAGCGACTTGTACTTTATATTGTTAGCTATTTGGTGTTAGCGAGTTGGTACCTAGCGAGTTGCTATTTAGCGACTTCTAATTTGATTATTTAGCTTAATTTGGTGCTTAGCTTAATTGCAGCCAAAATTTTGCTAGCTTACTTGGATTGTAGCGAGTTGTTATATAGCGACTTGAGACTAAAGCGAGTTGGCTATTTAGCTACTTGATTAATTTAGCGAAGTTGAGTATGTTGCGGTTGACGCTTATGCGAAGTTGTGTGTTTAGCGACTTGTTCATTTAGACCTTTTTCTTCTTCGTGTTACATTCTTACGGTTGTTCTTTTGGTTTAGTAAAATCCCGTGAAAGAATCAATTTCCGGTTTAATCAAAGAATTGCAAAATCCTCGTAGAGCTTGAAACATGTCTACAAACGCCCTACTATCATCTCCATCGCTTGCCGAGGATGTTCAAGCAGTTGGTTCAGATACTGATCCCACCCATGCTTGATGAATCGACTACGATTCTTGGGCTCAACGAATCAGATTGTACCGCCTTGGAAAGGAAAATGGTGTCAACATTCTCAAATCCATTGATGAAGGACCGTGTCGAGTTGAGACGACTAGAGATGTACTTGATAACCAAGATGGAACTCGATTTACGGAATGGACAGACCAAAGATGTATGATGAGCTTGATGATAAGGAGAAAAGAGATTCGATGCGATATCGTGGCTTCTAACATTGTTCTTCAAGGTCTTCCTAAAGACATCTACAAGCCGATCAATCACAACACCGAAGCAAAGGCAAGATGGGATAATGTCAAGATGCTTCTCTCGTGTTCGAATTAACTATGGAAGACAGAGAATCACAACTCTATGACTAATTTGAACACTTCAAGATGAAACCAGATGAGAGTGTCTATGAGTACTATGTGAGATTTCATAAGTTGGTGAATGACATGAGGAACATCGGAATGACTATGCCTAACATTCAGTTGAACTCAAAATTTGTGAACAACATGAATCCCTAATGGCACAAGTTTGTCACCTCTGTGAAGCTCACTAAAGGATTGAAGAATACAAACTATGAGCAACTCTATGCCTTCCTCCTTCGGAATGAGAGACATGCTATGTTTGAAAATTGGTTCTAATCGGGCTCAAAACCAACCAGGAGAGACAAGCTCGCCTAATGACTCAACCGCCTTCTACTCAAACATCGGAATCACAACCAAAGCCTCACAAGTCATACCCATGGGAAATGGTAATCACAAACTAATTCCTGATCCTATGTTCAAACAAGCCGATGCTGATGCACACGTGGGTAATTTCATTAATCAACTAGCTCTTCTGATTAGTCAAAACATGAATTATCTCCCACAAACCAATAACAACCTCGAACAAAGATCTAACCCACACAATCAAGCTATCTGTTAAAGATGGGAGGATCGTGGTGCAAACCAGCTCAGAAAGATAGTATGATCAGTGGAAGAGGTGGAGCTAGTAGAGGTTATGTTGGTAATCAGAATCGAGGAAGGAATGGTAATCAAGGTCAAGCTAAGCCGATCAAATGTTATAATTGTGGTGGTGAGGGACACATTGCAAGGAACTGCACATCTCCAAAGCGCCCACGAATGCCGACGATTACTCGAGAGATAAGATGTCGCTTGTGCAAGCTCGTGATAATGGTGCCGCTTTGGATGAAGAGGAATTGTTGTTTCTAGTCGAGGGCAATGCCAAGACCTATGATGCGATGTGGATGAGCGCCTATTCAAATAGGTCACAATCATCGCATGCCTTTCAAGTCGCTGATTGTGATGCATACGACTCTGATGTGGATGATGGACCTAATGCACACACAATCTTTATGGCTAGCATTTCTCCAATGGTTTCTCCCAAGGTCTCCTCTTCACCACAAGCGGGCCCATCCAAAGACAAACTCATCTCTGAGGTACTAAAACTATACGATGATGCTGATGTGCAAAAGATGCATGACAAAGTACTATCAACTCAAACTTTTGTATCAAATATTGAAAATATGGGTAATATCAATGTTGTCCCATATGATCAATATGTGAAACAAAGTGAAAGTGAAGTTGTACCAAGTGATGCATCTCCCGATCAACAATGACTATATTTTTGATGAATACACTGCCCCGATGAGTCTCTGTAATATCCGAATTAAATGCCTATAAAGAACGTGTTGCTATTTATGAACAACGTGCTAAATTTGAGTTGACCACCGTGAGCGTGAAATGGATGACCAAATGCGCATAAACTATTAGAAAAGGTAGGTTTAGAGAAGAAGTATTAAAACAAGAGTTAAACTCCTTGCAAGAAAAGTTTCTAAAACTGCTAAGCAAAAACAAGAACTTCAAGAAAATGTTAAAATGCTTAAGCAAGAATTTAATGCTAAGGAATCAAAACTTTTGAATGATTTTTCTAATCTAAAACCTTGAAAAACAAGCTTGAAAATAAGTTGTAATGCACAAGGAAACACCATTCAGACTGGCCACATGATCACTAAGCATAGAGTCCTAAGCGATAAGCATAGCATTCCCCTTATTGAGGAACCAAATCCAGAGGTCATTAAAAAGGCTAGAAATGCTCATAAGGTTCTTTATGATGGCAAGGAAATTCTTAAACCTAGACAGAACCTAGTTGTTTGAGTGCACAGAGGATGATAAGAAATCAGATGAAATCACTAGGGAAAAGTTAAACAAGAAACTAGATGATCCAAAATGTAAAGAAAAGAAAGTAATCATCACACCCCATGATTACAAAAGGGAGAATTGGATTGCCTTAAACAAGTTTAAGCCTCAGACATTGTTAACTCCCTAACAAGTGTTCCGAAAATGGATTTAGATAAGCGTAAAGTCGAAAATATTGTTGTAACAACCCCCTCTTTGAAAATTCCTAGAGCGCATGTATCCTCCTAATACACCAATGCATCTTGTTCCTAGCAAAATTGCCACTAAAAGCAAGACCTTAATTAGCCAATATGTTATACTTCAACTATTTGTTGATTTTGAGAAAACTTGCAAGAAAAGGATCACACCCAATGGTATTACGGAAGGAGAAAGGGGTTTTGAGCAAATGAAAGAATGTTATTTAACGGAGGTCATGCCTTTCTTTAAACTTCTAAAAGATCACTTTGAGAGTCTTAAAAAGGGATAGAAACTGATATTAAGGGAATGGAAAAGGAATTTGATGCAATGATAGTTGAAGTTAGTGACTATGAGCGAGCACTAAAATATAATGAGATTGAGAGGAAGAACTTGCATACACTAAATGAGAACTCGATTTGAATGTATTACTCAAGATGTTTTTCATGCTACAAATTGTTCCATTAATGCTTCCAAATTTCATGAATTATCGGTTGCACCGAAAGTCTCCCATGATCGTGTCATTGAGCTTGAAAAACTAATTCTGAACTAAACGAGAAAATTGAACTCGATGATCACGACAATTTGGTTAAACATTTTTCTAAACTCGAAGTTGAGCATTTTAATTTACAACTAAAATATCAACATCTTAAAGAAAATGTCAAAACTTCAAATATCAAGACATCCTCGATGCCTGAGTTTGATGCGCTTTTCAAATTAACAAACGCGATGAACAGATTCAAGCTCATTGCAACACGATCAAAAAGTTGAAAGCCCAAATCTCTCAATTAAAGGGTCAAACGAACAATATGATAGGCTCCCAAATCCCTCCTCCTTTAGATTCTCAGAATTCTCAAACTTTTCATCTTCAAAACTTAGTTGATGCCTTACAAAAGGAAAACGAGAGTTTTCTAGAAGAAAATGAAAAAGTTAAACGACATTTTAAAGAGTTATATGATTCAATAAAAGTCACCCGTGACCAAAACAACGAAAAAATAACGCCTCTACAAAAGGAAATTGAGAATCGAGAAGTCGTGGAAATGGAAACGCCACTTGTTTTCAATAAGAATGTTGTCTCAAAGTCACCCTTAGACTGCAAATACACTGTGGACGCTTAAATATATTCCTCCTCATCTTAGGAATAATGAACATGCTTTTCATGAATACTCTGCTCACCTTAAGGATAGTCTAGAATGTCTCCGTGAGATTGTCGAAGAGGATTTCATTAACAAACCTCTTGATAGTGAAATTAGGTTTGCTTGCCTCCTGGCCAAACGATCTCAAGAGTTGCTAGAATGTGTAATTGCAACATGTCCCAAATCCTTAACCTTAGGTGCAAAAGGCAAAGTGTGATGCCTTGTTCTATGCCTAGTGCCGAGCCTTCAAACCATTCTAGGCCCAATTTTAAGAAAGTATACATCAATGTGTCGCCTAGTAATACGAGATCCTTGCACGCCTAGTTCGTGAATGCAAAAAGTAGATCAACCAACTAATGTTCCCATAATTCCCTCTACAGAGTAATCAATGACATTAAAGCGAAAGGTGTCAAAGTCTCAAGACAATACAAGGAATGATAGGACCTCGCAAGCTAAAATGTGCATTGGAAGAAAGTAGAAGACCAACCTAGGATCTTTAAGCTTGAGTTGAATAAAACGAATCCTGTTGATTCTAGTATTAGCCTTAGGCGCATCAGTAATTAATTCAATTCTCATACTATTTGCAAACCTTGTAATGATGTCCGCTTGAATTCTGTTGCTAATCATGAATGTGGTGTGAATGCTTTGTCTAATGCTCAAATGCCCAGCTTAAAATTGTTAATGCTAATAATCGTGCAAATAAGGCAATAAGGCAAAAACGAAAGATTGTTAGAAAAAAAGTTGGAAACCCACAGAAAGAACATTTATAAAGATAGGTTATTATTGGATACCTTTTGGCCATAAGAATAATCAGCTTTTTCTCAAACCGCTAAGATTATGCCCACTAGAAAATGGATGCCTATTGGTAGAACTATTCCCTAAGAAGTGAACATACTTTGAATAGGTCAAATACGCATAACAAAGGCATTGCATCTATTCCCAATGATTCCATTGCTTCTACTCGATATGGATGTTTCGCTCGATGTGGGTGTTCCAATTACTAACCAAGTGGAACCCATTCTTGCATGGGGATCCCAATTATCCAGCTTATCCATTCTTGTCGTGTTCAACCGCAGATCGTTCAAATCGCTCGTGGTACCGGACTCAGTGCCGCTCCAAGCATATGACCGAGACCGTCATGCTCATGAACTTCGTGAGCAAATTCATCGGACGCTTAGATTCGTAATGATCATTTCGGTGTAATTATGGGTTATGGTGATTATGTTGTTGGTGATAGTGTTATCTCTAGAGTATACTATGTGGAAGGTCTTGGTCATAATCTATTCTCACGGTCAATTCGTGACTCGATCTAGAAGTAGCCTTCGTAAAAACATACTTGTTTTGTTAGAGAACTTGATGGTAAGGAACTTTAAGAGGAACTCGTGGTTCAAATCTTTACACCATCTCTATAGAAGATATGATGAAGTCTTCTCCAATTTGCTTGTTGTCCCAAAGGCTTCAAAACAAAGTCATGGTTATGGCATCGACGTCTCAATCACTTGAACTTCGGCACCATCAATGATCTCCCGTAAAGGACTTAGTTGTAGGTGTACCTCGACTAAAGTATGAAAAGGATCATCTTTGTTCAACATGTCAATTGGGAAAAAGCAAGAAGTATGCCCATAAACCCAAACCTACTAACTCGCCACGTAAGTTCTTCATACAAATCATATGGATTTATGTGGACCAATGAGAGTGCAGAATATCTTTGGGAAGAAATATGTGTTAGTTATAGTTGATGATTACTCTAGATTCACTTGGGTCAAGTTCTTAAGGACAAAGGATGAAACTCCAGATATCATCATCAAACTCATCAAACAACTTGCAGTTCGACTTAACAAAACCGTCCGAATTATCCGGACAGACAATGGAACTGAGTTTGTTAACAAACAACTTAGTGAATTTATGAAAGCATTGGAATCAGCCATCAAAGAAGTGTTCCACTAACTCCTCAACAGAACGGTGTAGTTGAAAGACTAAATCGAACTCTTGTAGAAGCCGCTAGAACAATGCTGATTTACTCAAAAGTTCCAATGTTTCTCCGGTCTGCTATTGCCACTGCATGCTACACACAAAATCGTTCCCCTGATTCACACTTGCTCATGGAAAGACACCATATGAACTTGTCCACAACAGTGAAAACCTAATCTCTTTTCCTTCGTGGTGTTTGGAGCATTGTGTGCTATCCAACTAATGAGGGTCAAGACTTAGGCAAACTTAGAGCTAAAGCGGACATTGGAGTATTTGTAGGATATGCACCAAACAAAAAGGGATACCGAATCTACAACAAAAGAACCCGAAACATCATGGAAACAATTCACGTTACGTTTGATGAGATGACCGGTCAAATGGCTCCTTGACAATCCAGTTCAGGACCCGGACTTCAAAACAGTCCCATTGGCTCATCCCTTGTTCCAAACTCTTCTCAAGAAACTCCATATGTACCTCCATTTGAAGATGATTTAAAGAAATTGTTTGATCCTATGTTCGATGAACTTTATGATCCAAGTACTAATGAGGTGTCGATCCCTACAACAGAGGGGTCGCTCATATTCCTGAATGAAGTCAATCCTCGCCTCAATATCTTTAAGTCAAGAAGCTTCGCCGCCGATCCTTCGCCTCATCAACAAATCATCATTCTTCAAATGTACATCATGGAAATGTTTATGGCATCAATGATGAAGTTAATCCCTTTGCTACTCCCGAAGATGCTCCATTTGAAAACATATTTGCTCCTCGAATCTTCATCGTAACCATCTTCTTCAGAGACATCGACTCAGCTACTCTCCCTCAACAACTACCACATGAACACCTTCGAAAATGGACTCACGATCATCCATTAGACAACATCATTGGAAATCCCTCTCGCCCAAAGATCCACACGGAAACAACTTGCAACCGATGCCTTATGGTGCTTCTTCAACTCCGTACTTTCTAAGATCGAACCAAAAGATGTTAAAACCGCCATGAATGAAGATAGCCGGTTCAATGCTATGCAAGATGAAATTCATGAGTTCGATCGACTAGATGTATGGGAGTTAGTACCGGCTCCAGATTGTGCTATGATTATTGCTCTAAAATGGATCTTCAAAGTGAAACTTGATGAGCATGGTGATGTGTTGAAGAACAAGGCTCGATTAGTTGCTAAAGGATACCGTCAAGAGGAGGGTATTGACTTTGAAGAATCTTTTGCTCCAGCTGCTCGAATCGAGGCAATCGTAATCTTTTGGCTAATGCTTCTAGTAAGAACATGGTAGTCTATCGATGGATGTGAAGACGGCATTTCTGAACGGAGACCTTAAAGAAGTCGTCTACGCCACCAACCCAAGGATTTGTAAATCAAGAGCATCCTACTCACGTTTATCGCTTGAAGAAGGCCCTTTACGGTTTAAAGCAAGCTCCAAGGGCATGGTATGATACAATGTCAAAGTTTCTTCTATCAACCGGATTTAGCAAAGGAGCAGTTGATCCAACATTGTTCACCGTGAAGTCGCAAACATTTAATTCACGTTCAAATTTATGTTGATGATATTATTTTTGCCTCGACGGACCCAATGGAATGTGATCGTTTTTCTAATGAAATGAGTTCAAAATTTCAAATGTCAATGATGGGACAAATGTCATTTTTCTTGGGATTACAAAGTTCATAAAGTCCCGGAGGCATTTTCATAAATCAATCTAAATATGCAACCGAGATTTTAAAGAAATTTGGATTTGATTCAAGTGACCCCGTTGACACTCCCATGATTGATCGAACCAAACTAGATGAGGACCACCAGTGGATCATGATTGACCAAACAAAATATCGTAGTATGATTGGATCCTCGATGTACCTCACATCTAGTAGACCGCATATCTTGTTCGCTGTTTGCATGTGTGCTAGATACCGTGCTAAGCCTACTAAAAGCACCTTGAAGCGGTTAAACGGGTCTTCGGTATTCCAAGGAACCATCAATATGGGTCTTTGGTACCGGGACACCGGTATGTTACTAATGTACCTATGCGTATGCCGATCATGCAGGTGTCAAGATACTCGCCGGTACATCCGAGGTGCTCAGCTTTTGGGTGATAAGCTTGTGAGCTGGTCGTCAAAGAAGCAAATGAGTACTTCTATTTCCTCTACAGAGGTGAATACATAGCCATGTCATCTTGTTGTGCTCAAGTCTTATGGATGAGATCTCAATTATCCGACTATGGCTTTGAATTCAACAAAATCCCTCTCAGATCGTGATAATAAAGTGCTATTGCTCTCTCAAGCAACAACGCTCAACACTCAAGAGCAAAGCATATCGACATTCGACATCATTTCATCAGGAACAAGTGGAAAAGGTGTGGTGGAACTCTATTTTGTGAGGTTCAATATCGGTTAGCGTACATCTTCACCAAAGCTCTTCCAAGAGAACGTTTTGAGTTTATTCTTCCACGCCTTGGCTTGAAAAGTCTTCAACAGAAACACTCAAACGCCTTCGTGAGGAAGACGAGGAGTAAAGGTCTATCTTCATCTATCTCTTGTAAATATCTATTCGAAAAACAAAATACAAAATTATAAAACCTTTAAAAACATAAAAATCAAAAATTCAAAAATATTCAAAAATATTGTCAATTTGTCATGCTTTTTCTCGTTCGTCAATATCTACGGTTTTGTGCTGTCATTCAAAGAATGACACGGACTTTAGATGTTGTCAATCAAAAAATATATATATATATATATATATATATATATTTTTGGGAGAAAGAGAAACAATGGTTTATTGTCATTTCGTGCAAGAACCCGCTTTTTCAAAGAAAGAATGAGCCATACTTTATCATGTTTTCAAAATTCCATGCTCGATTCTTTAAACATTTATCTGCACGAAAACTAACGCTTTGAAAAATAACTCAGCCTCTATTTTTGATAATCATCTGACTTATTTGTCAAAATATCAATCTCTCAATCAACAACCTATGTCATTGATTGAGGGGAGAATGATTTCAATTAAATTAAAAGTTATTTGGCATTCAATTGTTTTCAAAAGATATACATGCATGTTTTATCAATGGAGTTTAAAGTCTTAAAATCCGATCATTATCAGCTAAAACGCTTTCATAATCAAGTCACAATTCTCCTTAAAAGCTTTCAAAATCAATTTAAATCTATAAGAGATCACAAATCTCAAATGATTTGATAATTGTGATCGGGGAGAATGTGTGATTTAAATTGGATTTAAACTGATAATTCGGTAAATGGTTTTATAAGGATGTACAAGCTCTCCTTCCCACATGTGACAAACGATTTCAAATTTTCCATGCACATGTTGAGGGGAGCATCTATCTTAAACCTATGATTTGAAACGTGATAACTTATCTCAAGGTGCAGGTTCCCTCTAGTATGTGCAAAACTCTTTTCAAATCTCGAGGCACATATTGAGGGGAGCAAAATCATGAAAACCTCATCCTTCCCCAAAATGCTTTATCTACTTGATTCGATTAGGAAAGTGATGTTGATATTTTTTAAAATGGTAATCAAAGAAGTTAATTCTTTCTCTTGCCTCGCGGTGGAAAACTATTTCAAATACTTGATGCACATGTTGAGGGGGAGCACTTATTCTAAAAATATCAAAAACAATTCATGTACAAAATGCTTTGATAAAATATCATAAGTATCCGGATTGATTTTCAAATGATTTTCAATTGGTTCCTATGGCAGATGAACAATACCAAAAGACCGACCAACTTTACATTATGTATGGTGATATAAGGACGATAAGGTTAGGTATGTGTTCCCATGATCCGCCGTGAATCCGGAGGGATCTACCCGGGTACTATCCACTAGTTAGTGTAGAGTTCTTAGGTATGATGATAAAAGGAGAAAAATGAGATATGGGAAGAGTGCGGACTGAGATCCGAGCTAGTAATCGAATAAACCCAACAAGGTTCTAGCTATGAAGTCTTGTAAGCACTCAAGGTTGAAGAATTAAAATGAATTGAATGAGAAAAGGGTGAAAACAAATAGCCCTCCATTTATTCAACCTTAGGACGTAAACCGGTTCAATTCATATGCTACTGATGGTAACATCGGTATTGAAGACAAGACGTCATGGACCCAAAGGACGACCGCACTTCAACTTTTCAAACCACTCAAGTTCCTCTTAAAAGGACTTGTTTCATTCTCACGGGAACCGACATTATCTATCGACTTTCTCTTAGAGATTGTTGATATTGAAGGAGGAGACCCTCTCCCTAGTCTCCTATATAGGATCCAAATATGCACAAATTGAGTCTAGTGCCACGAGATCATCAATAAATCTCATTAGGACACTTTCAATGAAGACTCTCTGTTTCACACAATGTGGAAAGAGAGATTATATCTTGAGTCCTACGCATTATCCTTGTGGTATTGCCGTAACATCCGAAAGTGATGTGTTTACATATTCACCGTGAAGATGGAAAGCCTTCGAGCCAACATCTAACAAGATCCCGGTAGGTGGCATGTGAGATCTATTATACGATCAACCATGTGACAACCGAACAGAAACAATGGGGCGATTCAATCTTTTGAATCAATCCTGGTTCAAGTTATGGATTGACGGATACCTTTGAAAACCGGTCTTTGTGCTTTAAAACTCTTTTCATTAGCACGCCGACGCGGTACTAATTTTTCAAAATCAAAAGGTGTTTTATGATTGATAATTGATTTTCATTAAAACCTTCGTTATATTGCAAAACAATTTCTATTGAGCAATACACGATTGTTTTTCAAATCTCTTTTCATCAATCGTGGACGTAAATTACGGGTTCACTCACTTGTTGTCTTTGAGACGCGTCCGTTTGAGAACGTTTAGAGCAAATGCTAAACCTCGTCAAGGAAATTCTTCGAATTATACCGATCACAGTAAGACTTTTATCGATCAACGGGAACCGTGGGCGTGTACCTCAATTCATCGAAAGTGATCAAAGACACTTTCGCGGCGCTTTATTGCTAACCGCCTTATGCGGTACACCCCGACGCTTGCGTTCGATCGTAATGAAGCGTCAATCCATAGCCACATGCTCACCTAACACATTCATCTCAAAAGAAATCATGATTAGTGCATCAATGACTCGGATATTTTCACTCCATGCTTCTGCTATGCTGCTGCCAATATCATGAATCAACTAAAGCTTCCGCTACTCTGATGAGAAGATATCATGATCCGAAATGTGAGCATGTCGGTCCAAAAGTCACAACATCACATAGAACCAACACCACAATGAATGTCTCGTGAGATTTTCAGAGTCGATGATCTCAAAAGCTGGCTCAAATTTATTATCACGTGGATCAAGATAAAGACCTCCACTTGGATTAACCAAACATGCAATGAGTGGAATCAATGACTACGAGCTGCGGAGCAAAGTACTACATCAAGAATGCAAGATCAATTGTTAATGTAATATCCGATTGTATTCAATGTCATTTTAGTATATGTTTGAGGTGACCTCCCTTAGGGGAGATTGTTAGGAATTAGAAATTCCAGGTATTAAAGAGTCGGTCACCTCAAGTATATGTAATCGTTAGAAAGCTTGTAGTCATAGTACTTTTATGTTAAGTAGTATTTAGTTTAGTAACACCGTGGAGGACGGACGGTCTTTACCCAATTGTATGCCCGATCCACGCCGTTGTGTGGCGTTTATTGTAAGACTATAAATACTCTCTACCTTCCAAGGTAGAGAGTTGGAGCTCATAATAAGATTTTTCTTTCTCTCACTAAGTTCCCTAAACCTCTAACTTTCTATCTCTAGAACTCACCTTTATACGCCCACTTTGAGTTATGGTTTGATGTGTATGTGAAATCCAATATCCTTCAATTAATACATTAAGTTATCTACTATTATGTGAATTCATTTGTCATCATCCGCTTGAACATAAACTATATATATTTTGGCAATGGGTTGTAAACACACAGGTTGCAAGTTTTGTATGGGCGGAACTTGGAACTGAGTGGATTTACAATGCCTTTGCTGCATAAACGATTTTGAAAGGCTTTACATTTCAACACAAACTCTATGAACTCACTCAACCTTTGTGTTGACACTTTTTAGCATGTTTTATCTCAGGTATCTAAGGCATTCACTTCATGGCATGCATGTGGACTTATCATATGAGTCGTGGTGACGACGCGTCACACATGGGATTTATGCACTTTAAAACATCGTTTGGCTTGTAACAAATTATTTTCGCATAAATTGATTTTCATTTGGGACCTATCTTTGTAAACTCTGATTATTTTATTAAATCAAACGATGTGTTTTCCAAACGACACTTTAGGTCGTTCAATATATCTGTAACTGTGATGCTATGATAGTCAATCCCCAGGAATTCCATTCCGCTGCAAAACAGGTAATTTGGGGGTGTGACAAATAACATTAGCCAAAAGAACCAACATATCGAAAGACATAATGTTAGTCAACAGAAGGTTTTTATTGTCTAATTATTGAATATACAGTGTTAATGATTGTTACGAGTCCTAAGTCACTTGTTTGTCCAATAGTCCAATGACGTCGTGAAACGTTTCGTGAGTTAGTTAACTTTAAATTATAAAGTTTATGTTATCACTTATAGTTCACAACATATCAAATGTTTAAGTATATTAGTGACATTATTGGATTCGTGACGTTATGATTCATTTATTTACAGGTTTGCACGCGTAACAATTCAAAATGAAGGTTTGATCAAGGCTTATGCGTAGGAATAGTAGCTTATGCGTAAACAAGATAAGTATACGCCAGAGACGTAAGTTACGCCAGGATCCCCGACTTACGCGTAAGAAATATTACGCGTAGGAACAGGAGAACCTTATGCGTAAAACTTAAGCGTGGGCGTATATAAACCTTACGCGTAAGGATTACTCGTAAGAGTAAACCTTGGCGCGTAGAGTCACTGCTTATGCATATCCTTCACAGTGATACCGCTGTAGTCCCATTGTAGACCCTGCACGCTCGCTTACGCGTAACATTTCTCTTACGCATAACTTTCTACGCGTAAGGTGATCCTTATGCGTAGAGTAACAAAGACCTTGATTCTGAGTTTTATGCGTAGCAAGCCTGAAATAAAAATCATCATAACATCAATTTTGACACTAACACTCATTATATAACATATTTAATCACAAACACTCATTTAATCAGTTAGGCGTAGAAAGACTTACGCGTAGCCTAAAACCCTAAAGTTCAAAATTTACGCGTATGAAATCTAGCCATAGGATATGCACCAACGTGTTTCTGGTAAGTCTAAGATGTTGTGAGAGTGTAATGACGAAGTTTTAACACCTAGTTTGCAATGAATCAAAAGTACCTAAATCTTACGAACATTAAACCCTAATTTCTAATTCTTAATCAATTAGTGTTTCTGGGTTGTATCTAAGCTTAGATATCATCAATTCACTATAAAAGCAACTTCACACAACAATCTTTTTGACCAAAAACAATCACATATGAAAACACCCAATCCCACGCATAAACCCTAATTTTCAAAATCTATCAATTCGTGCATTTTGAGGATAGAAAAGATATCATTGATGTTATTAAAACATTTTGACACTGTCTTTTTAACCACAAACACATAGCACATGATCATGTGTTCTAACCCTTACGCGTAAAACGAAAATTCATTGAATCTTAAGTTTTAACCGTTGGATTTGCATGATATTTAAAACCATTGTTTAAAAACATGTTAAGAACACAAAAACACTTACAAGTTGATGATCGAAAGCACGGATTTGTTGAACGAATTTTGTGCATAGGATTTGTTGAGTTAGGAGTAATAAATGTGAAGTGAAATGTTAGGTGGGGTGTTTTTAATAAAATGACTTTAACCTTTTGGCAGTTTTGGTCCCTCCACCTTTTCCTTTTTCATCCAAAGCCATTTAACTTCCATTATGGTTACCAAACAAAGATTTTAAGGAAGAATTTTGACGACACTCCCCCTCGACTTAAGAAAATAATGAAAGGTTATAAATTTTAGTCCGAGGAGTGTCAGTTGAACCAGAAAAGTTTACCACCATTGATACAAGAAACAACCAGAATAGAGTAACATGCAAGTACACGGATGTTTTTGAAACAGTTAAGAATTTATTTTCTCCCCCTCAACACTTGATTGGAAAAATACTGAATTTTAAAAGATTATAGTGTTGACGGAAGAAATGTACTTGCAATGTTAAAAGAAAATAGATAGAAGAATATTTTTGTTGTTTTATCAGATTTTATATTTTTGTATTTTTTTTTTGAAAAATTTTTACAAAATAGATTTTGGTGTTTGACAGGTTTTTAAGACTGTTTTAGGTGGGCATCCAATTCCTCTTGAGTCAAACACCTCATACCCATCCGGTGGACCAACTCATTAAACCTAGCGGGAGGCAAGGCTTTGGTGAGAAGATCTGCCAATTGGTATTCTTGCACCCACAAAATATAATTTAACAAAGACTGCTCCACGTGATCCTTGATGAAATGATATCAAGATCGATGTGCTTTGATTTCGAAAATGTCTGAATCGAAGTTGCACGAGATCGCTAATGGCACCATTGTCGCAGTACATCGGATTCACAAATACGTAACCATAGTCTTTGAGTTGTGTTCTCATCCAAATGACTTGAGCACAACACGCCAACATGGCTACATATTCTGCTTTGGTTGAGGACATCGATGTACAATCCTGCTTCTTCAATTGCCATGACACCAGTTTGTCACCAAGAAATTGTAAAGCTCCTGAGGTACTTTTCCGTGAGTCTAAGCATCCTGCGTGGTCAACATCCTAAAAGCGATTAGTTCAAAACCCAATCCTTTGGATACCGATTCCCAAATTAATGGTTCCCTTTATGTATCTGGAGGATTCTTTTAGCCTCGTGAGAGGTGGGTTTCAGTTGGTCGCGACCGATAACGAGAGCAAAGATATACGGCAAAGACAATATCAGGTCTGCTAGCTGTTAGATACATGAGAGACCCAATAATACTACGGTATTTTCTAGGGTCCATCAATTTCCCATGTAAATCAGCGTCTAGCTTCTTGGTATGTGCCATTGGAGAGGCATAAGTGTCACAGATATTCATTCCAAATTTGTTTAACAATTCAAGGGCATATTTGGACTGACTCAAGAAAATACTACGGGGTGAGTGATGAACTTGTAGTCCTAGAAAGAACGTAAGTTCACCCATCATGGACATTTCAAAATGTTTCTTCATTAGTTTTGCAAAATCGATTGAGTACTTTTTATGAGTTGACCCAAAAATGATGTCATCCACATAAATTTGAACAATTAAAATATGTTCCCCATGATATTGTATGAAAAGAGTTGGGTCGACTGAACCTTTGGTAAAATTATTGGTAATGAGGAAAGATGATAGCTTATCATACCATGCCCGAGGGGCCCGAGGGGCCCGAGGGGCTTGTTTGAGACCGTAGAGAGCTTTCTTCAGTTTATAGACATGATTAGAGAACTCTGGATCAATGAATCCTTCTGGCTGGCTGACATAAACCGCTTTCAGGTTGTCCATTGAGAAAAGCCGTTTTGACATCCATATGAAAGACCGTGATGTTCATGTGAGCCGCAAATGCCAGAAAAATCCGAACAACCTCAAGACGAGCAACCGGAGCAAAATATTCTTCAAAGTCATCACCCTCTTCCTGATGATAACCCTTAGCCACCAGATGTGACTTGTTTCTCGATAACGCTTTCCTTCAAAGATCCAATTTGTTTTTCAAAATCCATTTAAGACCAATGACGAAGACCCCTGTTGGTCTTTCAACCAGTTCCCATACTTCAAGACGCTTAAATTGGTTGAGTTCTTCCCGCATGGATTCAATCCGCTTGTCCTTTGTCATTGTGTCTTTGATGTTTTAGGTTCATATTGGCAAACAATGAGTGCATAAATGCAATGTTCACCGCCTATGTGAAGACGTTGTCTCGTAACGATCGGTTGTTAATAATATTTTCCGAGGATGGTCTTTCGTCCATCTATGTGTGGAGGGTTGATGTTGGTATACATTGTGCAAATTTTGAGGATTTAAATGGCTTGTTAAAGATTCTCGTGACATCGTTGCAGCAGCCTCATTAGCAAACGGGTTAAAGAACGTATTTGGATCAAAAATCGCAGGTGGGGGTACTTCATTCGAACATCATCACCGTTCATCATTGTTGGAAGCGTTTGTTCAACTGCTGTGTTGGAGTCAACCGGTGGTGCTTCTTCAATCGTAGTTGTTGTAGCAGTGTATCGTATAAGAGTATTATCGTGTTGAGCAGTGAAACAAATGGATACACCCGAGCACGTTCATCAATATCGCCATCGAACAAATGGAGCAAATAACCTTTCCATTTGTTGATGAGTAAGCCGGGGGCTTTGTTCAGCTGATGATGGGGTTTGGGGAAAATTTAAGCTTGCCGGGTTTCCAAGTCTGTTATACTCGTGGCTAAGCCATTTCGTAAGTTCATCAAAATGAGCATGAATCGTTTATCACAATATCCTATAAAGACTCCAATGTCAGCTTTGGCTTTGAGCTTTCCAAAGTCATCACGATCATTATTCGGATAGCAAAGAGATCCAAATACATGAAAGTGTTTGAGATTCGGTTTTCTGTTGTGGACGAGCTCAAAAGGTGTTTTGTTATGGCGTTTTGTAATCATAGAACGGTTTTGAGTATAGCATGCAAAGAGATACGTTCGCCCATAAGTAATCTGAAAGTTTAGCATTGATTAACATTGTTCTTGCAGCTTCCACTAACGCTCGGTTTCGTCTTTCAACAACTCCGCTTTGTTCCGTGTACGTGCAATAGATGTTTGATGCAGAATTCCCACTTTCTCATAAAATTCACGAAGAGTTTGGTTAACAAATTCATGCCTTTGTTCTGCTTCGATTTGTCGAACGGTATTTCGTAGCTGAACTTGTATTTTCGTGAGAAAGGTGATGATCATCGTTGGAGCTTGATCTTTGCTTCGAAGAAAGTAGATCCAAGTCCAGCGTGAATAGTCATCAACTATTACTAAGATGTAGCGCTTTGCCATTGATCGATGCACGCGCATCGGGCCACACAAATCCATGTGAAGAAGATGAAGCACATGTCGAGAGCTGTGTTCCACCTTTGAAGGAAAATGAGCACGAGTGCTTTTGCCTTGTTCACAAGCTGAGCAAAGGTGATCTTTAGAATACCGAAATCGTGGGAGTCCTTCAACTAGTTTGTGTCGAGCAAGGTTGGTGATGGTTTGAAAGTTTAGATGTGAGAGACGACGGTGCCATAGCCATGATTTTGTTGATGTTGCCTTTGAAAGTAAGCAGATGGGAGAAGAAGCAACCATGTCTTGCATAGAGATAGTATAAATACTGAATTACGCGAGCACATAAGTTCGTTTCCTTGTAGATCACTTAATGAAACAAGTTTTCTCCCTGAAAGCAACCTCCAAATCACCATCACAAAACCGACCTACTAAAACGATTGTGACCGAGGCCTTCCAAATAATAAACCCTTCTAATTTCAATGTTCCCATTGATATAGTCTCCCAGTAGCCCATGATAGTCAAGCTAAGTGATCATTCCCGAACCCGACAGTGCCAATGAACTTTGCAATAAAGTTTGATAACAGTTTAAGGTTGCCCGTCATGTGTCGGGAACATCCGCTATCAACAATCCTGAGAATGATCTGTATCACCTGCATTACACACAGACGACATAGATGGAATAGAATAAGATGTGGAACCCGAAATGTTAGAGGGTTCCGGAGTAGTTATAGTAGATGATTCGTTTTTTTGTGAGTGGTGAAAAACACAATATCAATATATATCAAATTAACCGTAAAATTCGACAAATTAACCTTTTAGGAAAAGGGTTAACGTACCAAACCTTACGGGTGTGATAAAAGTGATACCGGAAAAGTGATTTCCCGGGTCGTGTCCCAACGAGGTGTGAATGGAAGGATTCGTTGAGTTTTGTGATTTATAACTTGAATTGGTTTTGATGATTTGTTGATTTGAATTATGTTTTCTACAAATTAATTAATGGGAAGGTAATTAAGGCAAGAGAAACCTAATAAACTACAAATTAACTATTACTAAGCCTAAGGAATGATAAAACGAAGCTAAACTAAGTCCTAGGGTGCTAAAACTAAAAAAACCGTAAAAACCGGCAACCACCCGAGCCAAAAACGTAAAACTTTTGCAATTTAAGGGCTACGGGTGTGAAATCAATTTTCCTACGTTCTAATCGACTAAAAATAATTTTAGAAAAAAGCTGGGAATTTTTTCGACTTTTAAATTAATTACTACGAATTTAAAACTAATTTAATCTAATTAATTAACTAAAAATACTAAACTATTTTAGAAAAATGTGAAAAATTAACAGAAAGTACTTTACACTATGGGGGATCTAAGAAAAATAAATTGGGAACAACAGCTTATATGGATAAGTCAAGTTAAAAATAAGCTAAGTCTAATAAGCTACTACTAATCAAACGACCTTAAATAATAAAAGTTGCAAACTATAACCAAGAAAAGTCCCAAGGGCGCTGGTCATACAGGTACATGCTATCACTCTCTTTATGTGTGGGAGGTCTCAGGTTCGAGCCTGCCTCCTACCCTTTTTGCTCTTTTATTTTTTTTTTTGATTTTTTCTTTTTGGGAATTAAAACTGAGATCAGAATTAAGAATTTTTTCCAAAAACCAACTGTGTGAAAAGCTTGAAATAAACTGTTTGAAATAGCTTATCTCAACAGTAAGCTAAAAACAACCAAACACCCCTTAAACCAATTGCTTAAGCACATTTAAAATCAAATAAGCACCTAGGAAGAGGAGATAAGCTTAACTATGAGACCTACTAACTGAAATAAGCTAAAATAATAAAACAAAACAATCCTACTGAAGGGAATAAGCAATTAAGTAGTACACTAGAGATCCTAAGGGAACAAATAAGCATACTAGGTGAAATAGTTCTAAAGGAAACTAAATAAGCTAATATGAACTATACTAAACTAAGTTACCTAAATAACACTAGAGCATACCAAATAAACAACAAGAATCCTAAATAAGCTACTAAACTCTACTGATAAGCTAATTAAAGAATGTAAAAAGGTGACCTATGGTGCTGAATGCAGGCTGGAAAACAGCTTTTGTGGCTACTTTGGAGCTTATTCTTAAGCTGTGAAGTGAGCACCGAAGCAAGTACAAGCTACACAAATCAAGTTAGCATAGTAGAGATGTATAAAAAGCTAAATGGGGCCAAGAATAAGTTTCAAGCTTGAAATTGCCGAAATCACTTACTGTGGCCTGATGCAAAAAAAAAAATTTGAAATGGACAAGTTTTTGACATTGATTTTAACCATGCTAAAGATAAAACTAGAGCTTAAAACTGAACCTAGATGGAGTTGTGGTAGCAAACATTTGAGAAAAACAGATTTTTTAACTTTTGAAGATCAAATAAGTTGAGAAAAAGGGCACAAGAACAAAGAAGAAAACTGCACCGCCTGTAAGTGCTTTTAGAGAGAAAACAATTTTTTCCCGATTTCAAACCTTTAACAAAACTCATGTAACCATTTCCAACATACTTGTGACTAATCTAAAATCACTAAAGTGAGTTTGACTAAGAAAGTGAAACGGGTAAAAAGTTGGTTTGACTTGTTTATGAGCAATAACCAAACACCCCCTAGTGCTTTTCTTGACAGAAAATTCCAATGAAAACTGAGATTGAAAAAGAAAACTTCCAAGTTAAGATCTTTATTGCTAAGAATACCACTGATTTACCAAAGTAACAATTGACTAATAACCTTTAAAGAGACAGAAATAAAAAACAACTTTTCACTCATAAAAACTAATGTTACAAGAAATAAAACTGATTTTTAACTAAGACTAGGGGTGCCTCCAAATGGCTACATATGAATGCTATTTATACTAGATGTCTTGGTCTTCTCATCTTCATGGTTGTGTTTCTTTTGTGAGGGAAACTTGAGCTGAGATAAATTTGTGCTTTCTTGGGACAAATCCTGGCCATCCAAGGGCTTTGGAGAAACAACCATATGATCCATGCCATCCAAATGCTTTGTGTCCTGAGCTCCAATGGAAGATTAGAGGATTGCCACCATGGCTGCCATCTCGTAAAGGGGAGAGTTGACTCCTTTTACAGCTTCCCAAGTTGAGAGTGACAAGGGAAGGTTGAGTGGCGCCTGAGTAGGAAGTGACTGGGTTTTGGCCGGATAAAAGATTGGGAGGGATTTAGGTTTGTTTTTTCTGCTTTGGGATTAAAAAGAGAGTGAGGAAGAAGGTCACGTGGGTTATGGGAGTCTTAAAGGGAAAGGGTAAAGGGTCGTGGAGTTGGGAGGTTCAAAAGTGAGATGGGTCATAGTAAGTGTGGGGAGGGTTCAAAAGATGAGGGTTATAAAAGGTGTTAGGAAGGGTTTTTAGTAAAATGGGTATTTTGGAAATTAGGTTGTTTTTCCCCCTGATCACTCTCAAAACGTGTCTCGGGCTTTAGAACTTTAGAAAATCGCATCCCCGGCTACGTCTTGACTGCACCTTTTCCAGTTTCAGCTCGATTTTGTCCGTTTTCAATCCTTTTGTACCTGCAAGACACAAAACACACTCCGAGGATATTTTTAACATATTTTGAGCATAATTGGGTGTTTTTAGTCATTTTTGAGGTCTTAGGCGGGTAAAAACGATGAGTGAATAAGCACTCATCAGTAGACATACATACAACAATAGCTTTAGGTATCCATTTAAATCCTAGTGTGTTATATATCCATTTCTGCCATCTCCAACTAGTATTTGCTTTAGTCTTAGTGAATGCACTAGGTGGTACTACATTCCTAGGAGGTGAAACTGGAGCTACAGGGACAGCAAAGCATTTCTTAGAATCTAAAGAGGGCGGTCTACCAAGCTACGACTTAGACGATTAGTGGGCCTATAAGTATTCCGGTTCTTAGGATTCCTTAAACGAGAGATGATAGCTTTAGCAACACATTTATCATGACAATCAATATTCATACTTTTACGACAAATAACACAAGGTGCATCAGACTGAATATCAAAAGTGCTTAATGGTTTAGCATTCGTTACATCACTATTTGTATTACATTTGCCAGACGCAATATCTATAGTGGAAGCAACGTGAGTCTTATTCATAGTCCTAGGGTGTTCTTCTACTTTAGCATTCCTTATTGATCTTTTCTTAGGTCGCAACTTCCTATTCTTCGATGTAGTGCTCCTAGGTTGTGAAGTGCGGACGTTTGGAAAAGACGCAACTATTCCTGCTTTCAAGAGAAGGAGGCACGTTAGCAACTTGTGATTTGGTAGTAAGGATTCTAGGTTCACGATTACTAAGTGTTACTGGTGCTATTCTCTTAATCACGGTAGGCGGAAGTTGTTCATACTTTCCTAACATTTCTCTTAACTTGAAGATAGTGTGAATCAGATCTTGATTTTCAAACCGAATATTTCCGGCAAAATGCATAACTTCTTTAGTGTGTGCAAGATAATGATCAAGTTCATTTGATGCTTCATCACGAGTCTTTTTGAGTAAATCAAATATGACACCATATTCCTTTTTAACTGTTACAAGTTCTTGTTCATATTTTGAGATTTGACACTTATAAGACACGTTTTGATCATCCAGTTGCTCAATTTTAGGATCAAAAGATTTTGCACGAATCTGGCGATTTTGTGTTGAATAGCAAGTTGTTGATCGTGAATATCTTTTTGACACCAATTAAGACGACGTATTGCATTTGAAAGTTCGTTTGACAATCGCTTGTTTTCAACTTTGAAGGACTCGACCAAGCACATTATCAGTGTTCTCAACATTTACCACGTAATCAACAAAGATCAGAGAGATATAATCAAATGCATATGACAAAGAATTCAATAGCACAACATTATGGACATCAGAACAGATGACATCTTCCAAGAGTCGATCAACATCTTTTCTCAACATTTTCTTTTTACGCTTAGTATTAGAAATAGATGTTTCGTTTTCTAAAACGACCTTCATTATCCAAGTTCCTTATGAAAGTCCCTTTCCCAAGACAATGCACAACTTTTCAAATTTTAACATTTGGTAAAAGATTTTTCTGAAAAATGTCTCTTTGTTCTCGCGCCAGAGGCGATTGAAAATGTTGAACTTTGATTTCGGAATGATATTCTATCTCATGTTGTAAAGTTTTGAGGTCAGCCATGAAAAGGTCAAAATATCAAAGAATTTTGCGATTTTCATGTTTTGAGTTTACTTCACTGATGGAAGGTAAAGGACCATAAGTTTGTGCATAATCTGGTTTGGGATTGTCATTAGAAGACTCGACGTTTTATGATAATCCTGAGTGTGTTAGAAGAATCCGTTGGTGTGACGAAAGTGACCGCTTTTGAATAGTTAAAAGGTTTGTTGTAAACAACTTTTTCTAACTTTGATCGACTCTCGCCTCTCGTGCATCTAATTCCTCTTACGATGATATTCAACAACACTCATAAATAATTATCAATTTTATATTCCGCATTGGAAACTTCGTGATTTGGTTTGAATGTTTTTGTTGAAAGCTTAGGTTTGTAATCAGCAAGATTCGGTCCATATCCTTTTGGATTGGGTTTTAAAGTAAACTTTTCAATAGCTGTGACCGACTCGCCATGTTTGTAAACAACAATTTTAAACTCTTTAAGTTTGTTTTGCAAGCCGATGATTTCTTCAAGATGATCATCTATTCGCTTCGTTGAATGCTTTTTGTATGCAGAGAACTGTTTTTGACAAGTTAACACCACCTCAGCTTTTTGATTTTCCAAGGTGAGAGCATTAATTTGCTTTTTATGTTCATGTTTCAGCTTGTTCCATTTCGCATAACAAAGCATTCTTCGAAGCGGCTAGATCACGCATCGTCTTTCTAAATATTTTTGTTTTGATGAGATTTGGCAAAGGCGCTTCAAAACCGCTTTTCACGCTTTTCTTGAGTTTTGAAAAAGTTAAGTTGCTTTTGTAAACATTCAAAATCCTTGGTTAATAGTGCATTTTTGCTTTTCAAGTCCTGATTAATGGCATGACATTTATCCACTATGGTCTGTTGGTCTTGTATTAAACGAGCAAAATCTGGATGAGGCAAAAGTTCGGTGTGTTCAACGTGAGTCGCAACATGATCATTACTTAGATCCACGAGTATAACCACGAAATCAATTTGAGTATAAAGGGAAACCATAAGGTCATCTTGATCATCAAATATAACTACGGGGTCTATTTGAAAATTGTCGGAATGAGATGTGGACGACTCATTTTGAACATTCGGAGCCTTGCCGGATTCAGATGTTGGCGGAGATATGAGATCAGAGATAAACATGGTTTGTTCGGGTACCTAAGACAAGCCATCAGTGTCATACACTGGGCCTGTGTCACTCATGTGTAACTCATGCATATTAGCCATCAACATAACTGCTGCATTGGCCTGCAAGTCCCCCATATCATCATCTGAGTCTGCATTTGCCATAAAGCTCTGTTCTTTGTCTGTGTGAGTTCCACCAGCTTCATCCTTAAGAGCCAAAAGAAGAGCCTCTTTGTGATGCGCACTGCCCCGAGTCCTAGGCTTTGGGCATGCATTAGCCAGATGTCCCTTCTCGTTGCAGTTGTAGCATCGAAGACCATTCAACCCATTTTGAGCATTTCCTTGTTCCACCACTTGAGCTCTATTGTTATTCCTACCCACAAAGATTAAACCCTTGACCACCGCCCATCTCACGACCATAACCACTATTCTCAACTTCAACTCGTCCATTGTTCACAACTGCTTGATTCCTTGTGTTAGATGAGGAACGAATACGGTTGTTGGACTTGTTGGTATAACGGCTAAAGGCATTAGCAATCATAGCAAATCCTTGTTGCAAAGCTTTCGAACGATCGATTCCTCATTAGCTTCATTGACAAGTGGTTGAGCATTGTTGTTGTTGTATGGAACCAATTGAGTTTGTTGAGATTGAGGCTGTGAAGGATCATATGGTGTGATTGTAGCAGTTGGTTGAGTTGCCGGTTGAGGAGAATAACCGCTTTGAGCATATAAGGCAAGTTGTTGATTTTCCGAATGTGTCGGTGGAGCAATTTGAGCACGGAGAATTCTTTCCCTATCAACTTCCTTTTCATGAGGCTTCAAGTAATCGTACAACAATCCATATGTAGAATGATGCAAATTCTTCGCTTGACGGAGAAAGATGACATACTTTTCCCATTCAGGACCAAGACTACTCAGGAACATAGTATTCACTGCAATTCTTGGCATGATGATGTTGTGTTTATCCAAATCATTGATGATGTCTGAAAAACGATGATGATCAGACTCTAGTGTCTCTCGTGTTCAATCATGAAGTGTTCATAAGCCAAGTAAAATTTGGATTCCAAATCCTCCTGATTGAGTACAGATCCTTCCATAAGAAGATGAATATGATCCCACATTTCCTTTGCAGCCTTTTGAGCATCAACACTTTGAAGAATTGGGTTAGGTAATCCTAAGAGGATATATTGCATTGCAAGTTCATCGGCTTCATAGTGTAGAAGTTCCTCTGCATTCAGTTCGGCAACAGTAGCAATGTTGGATTGTTCATCTCTTGGTGGATTAGCATTTGGATCGGCGGGTACGATAACAAGAGGCATTTGAAATGGACCTTCCAAGATAACCTTCTTTAAGAACTTTCCATGTGGCTTCTTCAGATCACAAAATCTAAAGAACCTTATCACCCATTGATCGTAGTTTCCTGGAGTGAGCATTGGAGGTCTATCTAGTGATCCAGCCTCATGAATTGATTGTTGGCTACTTAAAGCTTCACACATCTTTGCAAACCAAGTGGGTTCCTTCATAGTGTTCCTTGATGGATGTTGATTGAATTCGTTTGTGTAAGGTTGAACTTGAAGACTTGGTGGTGGTGGAACCATTTGAGGTTGTGGAATTGCAGCAAGTTGTGGAGTATGTTGTTGATTAAATTGTTGTTGATAAATTGCTTGTTGTTGATTCCATTGTTGATGTTGTGGAATTAGTTGTTGTTGACGTTGAGAATAAGAATAATTGTAAGGGAAATAGTTAGAGTATGGTGGTTGTGACATGTTGAAAACTTGTGTTGGTAAAAATGGATCTTTGTAGTCGAATGAACCTTTGTTGATGAAGTGTCCTTAGGCGTAGAAATCACAAGAAACCAAGTAGAACTTATGCGTAAAAACACCAAAGGTACGCCAACAATCAAGAGTTACGCAGTAGATTTAGCTTACGCCAGTAAGTGGGTAAAGGCACTAAGGTTATGCGTAGACACAAAGTTAGGCGTAGAAACTTATGCGTAGGATTACCTTAGGCGTAAGACAAGGCTTAGGCGTAAGATTAATCTTATGCGTAGGATTTCTACGCGTAAGCTTATGCTTATGCGTAAGTTTAGGGTTTTATCCCAAGTGATCTTTTACACTATCACAAAGGCAAAAGATATCCAAAGTCGACGTATTTTCGTGCTTATCCAAGCAAGAAAACACGGAGTAAAACCACTAAAAACGAAGATCAAACCAAGGAAAAAGTTACGCGTAAGATTATGGTTTTCTTACGCGTAGACTTACTCGTAAAAATGATTTTGCCCAAAGATGTTTCTAAACCAGATTTTTGTTATGGAATAGCCTCAATATCAAAAAATAACACAAAAGTGTGAAACTTGATGAACCAAAAAACACTAAACAAAGTTACGCAGTAGAATGATACCCACTCTAACAAAAACAAGCTTAAAAACTTAGATCCACGCGTAAAGATTGAAACTTTTTGCCAAAAACAAGTATTTTAACACCTTAAAACGTTGAAAGTACAAGAATCTTGGATTAAAACGTGTAAAAACGAAGTTTTTAAGTTTATCCAAAGTGTTAACCACTTTTACGCGTAAGACCGAAAACAAAAACTTCAAAAACGAAAGTGTTAACCCAACTATTTGGCTATTGATACCACTGATAGGTCACTAGATTTACAACACAAGCTTAATAGAAAGATAGAGAGGCGATTGAACAAGTATCCAAACACACACACACGATATAAAGGGAATGGTTATGCGTAGAGAGTGAGTGAAAGAAATAACTTGAACAACCAACCTTCAAATGAAGGTTTACAAGAGTATTTATAGGAGGGAAGCTAGGGCAACACTCCTAGTCCCTTCCTTTCTCCTATGGGCTTGGGCCTAAGCTCATGGGCCTTCTACATAAGCTTAAGGCTAATAACAAACATAAAGGCCATAATTAAGCTACCTATTACATATGAGTAACTAACACTTGAATAAAGGTTTAGGAGTGATTCCAACAAGGCATGGGAATAATGTGTTCATCAATCTATAATCATCTAATCCTAACAATCACATCCTAGAAACCTAGTCCTTTAACATAGGCAATTATATTTTTCAGATAAGCACGTAGGATGATTAAGAAAGCCCGTTAGATGATGTAAATTTGAAAAACATTCTCCCCCTCAATCAATGACTCTTTCTATGAAAAGTTTTAAATAAGCTGAAGTCATTGATTGGGTTTTGCAAATTTATGAAAGTTCTGATTCTGATCGATTTTCAAGCAACTCAATTTCCACCAATTTTGTTGAAACAAATATTTTTCTAAAGAATTTTAGAAGGAAAAATATTTAAGTAGGAACAGCAGTCCTTCGACATACTTTCCTCATTTTATTTTAGGATAAGTGCACGATATTTTTGAAAATTTGTTTAGCGCAGCACTTTCCTTCCTCGAAGAACGGGTTTCTATCTGAAATAATAGCAAACCATTGTTTTAAGTGCGGGTTACAGTCTGAAATAACTGTAAGCCATATTTAGAGACATGTTTTGGAAAAAGAATATTTACACCTCCTGCTCGAACTTCATCTATGGTCCCGTGCCATTATTGAATGACATTTCTAAGACCACAGATGTTATCGATACCAGAAGACGTCTTGAGAAAACATATTTTTGGTATTTTTAAATTTTCTGATTTTTATGGGTTTTTGTTAG
Organism: Chrysanthemum makinoi; assembly: GCA_910596185.1. NCBI lineage: Eukaryota > Viridiplantae > Streptophyta > Magnoliopsida > Asterales > Asteraceae > Chrysanthemum > Chrysanthemum makinoi. Next base: position 235,758,023 of record OU343225.1, on the reverse strand, counting down.
TTTTATAATTTTCTATTTTCTTTTTGGTTTTATATTTTTGTATTTTGGTTTTTAATAATTATTTACAAAGATAAAAAAGATGATATAGTTTAAGAAGACGATGATACGAGAACCGAGATAAGGATATCGAGCAGCGCCGTTGTAGAAGATGGAAGTCATCATCTCTTAAACATTCACCACCAAAGCTTTCGAGGCTCCTGAATTGAGAGAAATTGAACCATCCGAAAGTGAAACTTTGGCAGCTTCCCCCCAAACCGAAAATCCTTTAGCTGAGCAGATTCAAAGCTTTTCTTTCAAGCTTCCATTAGCCAGGCGTACAAAGAAGCACACCATTATCATCGATCCTGCTGCTCCTTTTAAGAATAATCACCGTGATTCTTCGTTCGAGGTTATATCATCCAATAGAACAACAACAACGTATCATCCCACATTTAAATAATCTTCTCAAATTCCTTTTCCCCTGAAGTCTAAAGCAATCCATTCCAAAAGGTGTCAAGAGAACACTTCCACCGAGTAGTTGAAAAGATGCAGCCCGTCTCTTAGAATAGAGCTCAAGAACTATCCCGAATACACATCATGCCCGGAAATAAAACACCTCCCCAATGTATGTGGTAAACAATGGCTTTCTTCCCTGATGATCGTGTATGAAGCTCAAGAACCCGAAGTACACCAATATCCATGAACTCTCCCGAATACAATCACGCCCGGAAAGAAAACACCTCCCCAATGTTTGTGGTAAACAATGGCTCTCTTCCCTGATGATCGTGTATGAAGCTCAAGAACCCGAAGTATACACATTCCCACTGAAAGAAAAACTGATAACACCTCCCTCATGTTATACATTTATCTCCCCTGAATATGTCATACTTGTGTACCTCTTTTATCCTCAGAAACTTTCTCTAACATCACTTCCCCCACGTAGTTGGAATAAGAACACTAAACGCCATGAGTCAAACCTTGGGTTTCTCTGCGGTAATGACATTTGTCTTCCCGGGATTTCTTCAATCACTTAGAAGTATTAAGTTCATCAAGTTTACTCGCGTTTAGATGCGTGTCTCCTTCCCCCTTGCTGGTTTTGATACTTCAGAATCAGCAACTCATTGTAAGCCCATATACTCGAAATCTTTGGGGAAGAATACCATTAGCACAAATATATCTGTGAGAATCAACTTGCCGAAGAATATGAGCAAGTCTAATTAGGGATTAAATTTGACATTTCACTATCCCCCAATTAGTGCTCTCCCTTAAACCGACAATCTGTTTGATAGCAGCCCAGATTAAGAAGAAGTCTTTAGATTGTTAAATGCAACTCGTCTTTAGTCTTCTATCACGCATCATAAAATGTAGAATCGACTGTAGACTCGACCTTCTTCAATATTATCCAGTTGGGGAATAGATAGTTAACATCCTCATCATACCAAAAAGCATCCCAATTAACTTACATCTTGCAAATCCCCTTAACTAAAATCCCTCCCAATCAAACAAGAACAGAAAGATGTTCATCAAGGAAATTAGCAATCAGCCCGCAACGAACACACTAAATGGTAACACCAAACTACCAATCACATCAAACAAGAACAGAGATATTGTTCAGAATCATCATGTTGATGTGTACGTGAAGCATCAACCGGAAGCACTTTGTCGATAAACTCATCAGTCCGTGAGAAGATGTCAACCAACGGCTCTAAGAAGAAACTCCATGTAAAGATGACCCGATACGAAGAAGCTCGATTCTCACATGAGTTTGGAGCCGTTTGACCATTTATTCTCATAAATCAATCATCATGCAGTAGTTTCACACTACTTCTCCCCCTCAAGAATTGCATACGTAGTTGCCATTCTTGATTAAGCAAGTGAATATCTTCAACAATGTATTCTATTCACACTTCTCCCCCGCAAAATTAGCACAGGATGTCGCCATCGCCATTATAGTTGAGCAAGTGGAATAAGAGAACAATCAACAGTAGTCCGGTTCATTTGATAATTGAAAGCGCATGGAAAAAGCATGAAGCATGTTGATGAGAATGGTCATAATAAGAAGATTTCTCTTCTTTAGAAGATAATGCGCACTAAAGCGTACACGTTTCTTTTCTTTGGAGAACGAGGCATGAACTGTTGTGTTCATACGTCATAAGAAGATTTCTCTTCTTCGGAAGATAAAGCGCACTGAGACGTACACTTCTCTTTTCTTTACAGAACGAGGCATGAACTGTTGAGTTCATACGTCATAAGAAGATTTCTCTTCTTCGGAAGATAAAGCACACTGAGACGTACACTTTTCTTTTCTTTAGAGATCGAGGCATGAACTGTTGTGTTCATACGTCATAATCTCTCTCTTTTCAGCTCTCTTGGCAAAACATGTAATCAACCCCATTATCATTCAGTAGGCTCTTTGTAGTGACAGTTGATGGAGAAAACCCAATATAATGAATTTGACCCTGAAGTAAACTAACCCGAACTCGTGACTTAAACGTGCACATATGTAAGAAAGAGCGGTGCCGAGACTTTATCCTCCATTGAATCTATAAGTACTCTATACTCTTCATCCAACCAACCAACAAGTAATAGACGTACATCACCTCATGAAAATCCACAATTGAATGTGACCCTGAGCACTAAAATGTAACTCCTTAAAGTGATAGTTATTTTGTGGTGGTAAGAGCCCAATTCCCCCAAGTGGTAAAAGAAAAGGTAAAAGACACCCAACAATAACTAGATTTCTAAGTCTTCATTTTTGGAAGAAAAAAAAGCTCGAACAAGGATCTTGAAGAATCTTCATCCAACCATCCCCGATACCTTCAGATACTAAGTACACTTGCCCGTGATATTTCACTTCAACCTCAAATAAATAATAGTGAATTAACCTCGTTGTCACATCTTCTGGTTAAAAGCTCAAATCTAGCCTTCTTTGACATTTTAAGTGAACTATGATAATGGTTTTCATCCCGACCATGGTTAAAAGCACATAACCCCGTAAAACCATGTAATAACCAAACTGCTATGAAGACAATCTGTAACACCCCCAAATCTCGGTACAATGGAAGACTTAATCAAGTTTTCGGGGCGTTACTTTTTGGATTGGTATCGCACACAAGTAAAATAAAAGATAACCATTTAACCATTTAAAACCAATCCCAAATCAAATATTCAAACATTTAATCCGAAGATATAAATTTTAGGCCAAAAACATAGTTTAACAAAATAGGTCCCCATTGTTTATCAGAGTCAGAAAATGATCCTTGAACCACCCCTCCATGCCAAGCTTCCACACATCAAATAATCCAAACATCTCTCAAATACCTGAGAAATCATGCTAAAAGGGTCAGCTTACGCTGGTGAGTTCATAGGTTTAAGTTCAACAAAATCATAATAGACCTGTAAGAGTTGATTTTCTATGCAAGACCTAGATAGAATAATATCGTTTGCACACGCACAGATCCTACCCGGATCACCAACCATATAATCACTTACTCGGGCCCCTACGACTCTAGTCCAACACTGTCGTGGCAACCTCTAGAACAGTTGCCAACCCCGGGCTAGGTCGAGATAGAAGTCTATTCTTAGTTAGACACGGTTAAACCTAGACTAAGGCAACAACTATCGCACATCTAACTACTCATTCAAGCATATAAGCAAATCCAAATAGTTTTAACGGTCCAAAAATAGTAGCATGATTCTCACCCCAAAATAGTTCAAAACGTAGTTAAAATGTATATAAAAGTGGGGCTATGAAACTCACCTCAAGCAATCAACGCACAAATATCACTAGCAGAAGATAACAGGAATCACAGCACAACAACTATCGACTCGGCAAAACCTATTAATGTAGACCAACTTGATATATATTCCTCAAAATCAACGTTATCTACCCCAATATATTCTATTTCTTTATTTCCGAAAACGTCTCGTTTCACCATTAATCCTAGTGTTTAGTATCCTCATGTGTGGGTGTATCGACTCAATATGATGCCATGAATGCACTCAAACAACCAATATATAACTCAATGCGACACAATGAGACCTCTAAACGATAAGCTCCATAGTTCAATAAGTTTCGAAATAAATAGTAGACCTTATCGAATTCGTCAACTCGATAAACTCATTCATTTATTCGTGTCGCTTATTATCCCATGATTCAATTGTATCCTAAAGAGTCATAAGGATAAGTCGCCCATTGTTGGGATACAAAAGGTTAAAGTACTGAAGAGTTAAAGTGCTGAAGATTAACAAAGTACTGCAGAAAGACAAAGTACTGCAAGAAGTCAAAGTACTGCTAAGTAAAAGTCAAAGTACTGCTTATTCATTAAAGTACTGTAAAGTTAAAGTCGATTGTATTTGATTAAAGATAGAAAGTAATGTTTATCTAGAAATTTCTAAGTATTGTTTACTTGACGTACAAGGATAAGAATTGTAAACCGATTAGGGTTTTCCTTGAGCCTATAAAAGGACCCCTAGATTGGTATTAGAGTAACGAGTTTATGTGTGTTTTTAGAATCCTAAAGTACGATCAATATTAGAGTTTTAGAGAGTTCGATATTTAGTGTTTTAGAGTTATTAATAAAGTTATATTCTTCTTAGCTTTGTTAAGTAAATTCCGCATACTTGATAAAGATTACTCAGTGTTTCATTGTTAATAGCTTCTGATTTATCCGATGTTATTAAACCCTTAACAAGCTATTTAAGTTAGTTTGGTTAGAGTACATCGATCCAGCAAGTGGTATCAGAGCTTGTGTGGAAACTCTGACTAAGAAGAAACCGTTTAAAACCTAGTTAAACAACAAAACCCTAAAGATGTCGACTGAAGCTATTCCACCCCCCTGCATCACCTCACTAAGAATTCCAATCATTAAGAAGGGCGAATACGATCTATGAAGCATGAAGATGAGGCAGTATATTGAAATCACAGACCATGCATTGTGGAATGTGATTGTTAATGGCAATGAAGTAGTTCCAGACCCTATAGAGGTTCCTGGACAACCTAAACCACCCAAACCAGTCTTACCAGCAGCAACACTAAGGAATCAAGAGAAGGCTCTCAACATACTGTTTCCGCTATTCCGATGGACACTTACTCAAATTCCATGATGCTAAAGATGCCAAGAAACTCGGGTCGCTCTCAAAACTAGATTTGGAGGTAATGATGCTTCTAAGAAGATGCACAGAAATCTGTTGAAGCAGCAATTTGAAACCTTTACTGTTGGAGAAAGAGAAAGCCTTGATGCTGCCTATGACAGATTCCAAAATCTTCTCAGTATGCTGGAGCTATACAAAGCAGAGGTCTCAGTAGAAGATGCTAATTTAAAGTTCTTAAGAAGTTTGCCATCGACATGGCATGTGATTGCTACTATGATCAGAGGACAACCTGGATTGGACACCATGGATTTTGATGATCTCTACAATCATCTGAAGGTGTATGAGCATGAGATGAATGGTCAAACCAGTTCCAAATCTCACAGTATTGCCTTTTTGTCATCTGAGAAGAAGGGCAATACTTCCACCAAAAGTACTGCGTCTCCCACTCAAAGTACTGTGGCTCAAAGTACTGTTTCCTATTCTACCCCCACCTTTGCTCAGCAACCCACACCAACTCATTCCCTCCACTCAGATGAAGTTGTATGCTCTTTCTTTGCACAACAAGCTTCTCTACCTGTCACTTATGAAGAAGATCTCTCACAGATTGAAGAAGATGCACTTGAAGAAATTGATATCAGGTGGCAAGTTGCTATGATCACTGCAAGGATCAAAAAGTATATGAAGAAAACAAGAAAAAGCATTGACTTCAAACCAAAACAGGGTATTACTTTTGACAAATCCAAAATTGAATGCTTCAAGTGTCAAAAGACTGGACACTTTGCAAGGGAATGCAGATTTGCTAAATATCAAGCAAACAGGATGACAGAGAAACCAAAGTTAGAGCTTAAAGAAATTCCTATTACTGAAACAAAAGCTTTGGTTGCTCAAGAGAGTTTATAAGAGGTTGACTGGAGTGTTGAGTTTGATGATGAACCAAGAACCTACTCAGTATGGTGGCTGTGGAGGATTGAGGAAGAATTTGACTGGAACACAACTTTTGATAAGGAACCCGACATGCCGCTATGGAGTCTAAAGATGGTTTTGGAAGTTTTGACCGAGCATGGAGAGTGAAGATGATCATGTTCTACTTGCTATGATGGCTACTTCACCAAGTTCACCCCCTATCTCTGAGGTATGTTCCAATTGTCATGACTTTTATCAAAAAGTACTGAATAGTTATGTGGCTGAAAGAGATAACTGTATATAAGCTAGGGCTGAGGTAGCAGGTTATCAAATAACTTTAGAGTCAATGGAAGCCAAAATTATAACACATGAAAATAATGAAATGGCTTGGGCAGAAAAGTATGAACAACAGGATTATCAGTTGAAATTAAGTGAATGGAAGTTAAACTGTAAGATCTCTGAAATTGAGAAATTAACTAAGGAGAGAGATGAATTACTAGAAAAGTTTAATGCTTGGGGACAATCAGGTCTTTCTCATGTCACTTATGTTGAAAAGCAGAGAAGAGCTTATATTAAAACTGGCTTAGGTTTTGGTATGGATTTTAATAACATAGAAAACCCACCTAGTGATCAGGATGAATGTGATTTTGAGGATATAACCACTAGTAATGATGAACTCATTAATTATGTAGACACATCTAGTAATGAGGAATCAGTTAGTGACACACCTCCTGAGTTTAAGAAAGATAATGCTTATCATGCAGTCCCTCATCCCACTGGTAGTCATCAACCTCTTAGGCCTGATGTTTCTCGTTTTGGAGTAGATAGCTTAGAGTTTAGGAAGAAACTTAAAGGTCAATCTAGGTCTGAAATCTCAAAAGAAACTATTGAAACACCTAAGGTAGATGATGTTCAAAGCCAAGCAGTACTTTCACCCCAAAGTACTGCTAAACCTCAAAGTACTGCTACACCTTTAGCAGTACCTTTAAGAAAACCTTTTCAACAGACTGCTAAACCTTTTTGGGATAATTTTGGTCATAATAGTTTTCATCATTCACCTAGAAGACATGATAGTTTTGGTCATACACATAGAAGAAGAAACTTTGGAATTACAGATCAAAATCTTTGTTTTTTTGTTTTAGTCCTACTCATTTGATTAAGGACTGTAACTTACATTCAGAGTACTTAAGTAAGTTCCCTAAGAACATGTAACACCACAAAAACCAAAGGAGACTAGACCATCTTGGAATAATTCACATAGGGTTAACCATAGAAACTTCTCACCAGACTATAGGTACCCTCACCAGAGAAGACCGTTTTCAAAACCTCCAGTACCTTCAAATACTTTCCAAGGTATGCAAGCCAAGACCAAGACTTTCTCAAAGTACTGCTCAGTTTTCACCAAACACCTCTTAGAATAGGAACCCTAGGAGATCTAACTACTATCAATCTAGAAGGCGTTACAACTCCAAGAGAGTATTTAGATCTAGAGACTCTTCACTAGAAGTTAAAACTCAATGGGTTAAGAAACAAAGTACTGATGATGAACAAACAGTACTTTCCACAAGTACTGCTGAAATAGTGATTTTTGATGCAGATGATTTTGTTGAAAATAAAAAGGAGGTTTTTGTTGAAAAAGAAACTTTTGCTGAAAATCCACCACAAGTTTTGGAACAAAAGATAATGCTTTATTCTGTCTACAAAAACTGTGAAGATTACATACTCAAGGAATTTGAGTATGTTACTCCACAAGGGGAACACAAGTCAGTAATGGCTTGGGTTCCTAAAAGACACTAACTTTTTATCTTTGTGCAGGGCAACCCAGAAGAGGAGCTTAAAGATCATCTTATTGTGGATAGTGGTTGCTCTGGAAGCATGACAGGAGACAAGAAGATTCTGTCAGATTTTAGGCCATATTGTGGAGGAAGAGTTGCATTTGGGAATGATGCTAGTGGAGGAAGAATTAGTGGTAAAGAAACCATCAAGCAGGAAGCATAGACTTTGAGAATGTTAGATATGTGAAGGAGCTCAAGTTCAACCTTTAGTCAGTCTCTCAAATTTGTGACAAAAAGCATCTTGTGTTATTCACTGACACATAATGTCTCATACTTTCACCTGAATTCAAGCTTGATGATGATAATTTGGTGATACTCAAAGTACCAAGAACCAATGATGTGTACAGTTTGGACATGAAGAGTCTTCACTCTTCAGAAAGAGCTACATGTTTAGTAGCAAAGGCTTCACTTGAAGAAGCACATCAGTGGCATAGAAGACTGGGCCATGTGAATTATAAGAATATCAACAAATTGGTCAAAGGAAATTTAGTTAGAGGTTTACCTTCAAAGACTTACAAGAATGATCACTCCTGTTTGGCATGTAAGAAGGGTAAACAACACAAAGCTTCTTGCAAGAAGCTTGAGGAAAGGACTATTAGAGAACCATTGGAGCTGTTACACATGGATCTATTTGGTCCTGTATTTGTTACAAGTTTGTACAAGAAGAAGTACTGCTTAGTTGTGACAGATGATTGCAGTAGATTCAGTTGGGTATTTTTCTTGGGATTTAAGGATGATACTTTTGATGCTATTCATGATCTTATTATAGCACTTGAAAACCAACTGAGACTGAAAGTTAGAGGTATTAGATGTGACAATGGAACTGAATTCAAGAACAAGCTTATGGATGAATTTTGTGCTAACAAAGGAATTGAGAGGGAGTTTAGTATTGCCAGAACACCACAGCAGAATGGTGTTGCAGAGAGAAAGAATAGGACTTTGATAGAAGCAGCCAGAACAATGCTTGCAGACTCACACCTACCTATTCAATTTCAATGGGCTGAAGTGTAAGTACTGCTTGTTATGTACTTAACAGAGTATCAGTCACCAAACCACAGATGAAGACACCTTATGAGTTGCTGATGGGTAACAAACCCAACATTCGTTTTATGAAGCCTTTTGGATGCCCTCTCACTATTCTTAATACAATTGATAATCTGGATAAATTTGATGGCAAGTCAGAAGAAGGTTATTTATTGGGCTACTGCACCAACAGCAAGGGATTTAGAGTGTACAACAGAGTTACTAAGAAGGTTCAAGATTGTCTTCATGTTGAGTTTTTAGATGATCAAGAAAATCAACAGGGTAAAGGTCCTGATTAGATGTTTGATCTTGAAGTTTTGACTCCTTCAATGAATTATGTTCCTGTTAGAGAAGAGAATCAACCTGTACACAATGAAGAAGAGGTACAGTATGCTGTTCATGGAGTCCATATTAGCCCATATGCTGTTCATGATGAAGAACCTAAACCTGATGAGACAGAGAAAAGTATTGATGAGCCAAAATCCTCATTGACTGCTGAGGATCAATCTATTCAAGATGAACTTAATCAGATGCTTCTTCAAGATGTCTTAGCACATTCTTATACTGATGATCAAAGAAGAGCTTATGAAGAAGCTAAGAAAAGAAAAATCAAGTAGTACTCTCACAAGACTTTGGACAAGATTTTGACCAAAGTATCTGCTGCACAAGTTACCAGACTTTGGATGATTTGGATGATCCTATCATGCCCGGATTAGAAGATACCGATGATGAGTTTGAAGATGAAGGTATTTTCTCAGATTCCAATGAAGATGCCGATTTCACTAATTTGGAAGATACTTATGGAGTTCCACAATCTCCAAACTTAAGAATTCATAAGAATCATCCTACTGATCAAATCATTGGTCCTTCTACTTCTGGAGTGATGACTAGACACAGAGCTAAGAGTTTTACTAAACCTCATAATGCTTTACTTAGCTTTGTCTATAAATAAAACAGACTAAATCATAAGGACCATCAAACATGTCTGTTTACTTGTTTTATCTCTCTAGAAGAACCCAAGAATATTGCTCAAGCATTGACTAAAGAGAGATGGGTTGAAGCTATGCAAGAAGAACTGCTACAATTCAGACTTCAAGAATTTTGGGTATTATGTGATCTTCCTGATGGTAAGAAGGTCATTGGCACAAGATGGGTGTTCCGAGTCAAGAGAGATGAAAGAGGGAATGTTATCAAAAACAAAGCAGGTTAGTTGCACAAGGTCAGACACAAGAAGAGGAGTTGATTATGATGAAGTGTTTGCTCCTGTAGCAAGGATTGAAGCAATTCTAATTTTCCTTGCTTTTGCATCTTATATGGGATTTCAGGTTTATTAGATGGATGTCAAGAGTGCCTTTTTATATGGCAAGATTACAGAGGAAGTTTATGTCAAACAACCTCCTGGTTTTGAAGATCCTAAACATCCAAACAAAGTCTACAAAGTTGTCAAAGCTCTTTATGGCTTACATCAAGCACCTAGAGCTTGGTATGAAAGACTCTCTACCTTTTTATTACAACATGGTTATAGGAGAGGAGCTATAGATAAGACCTTGTTTATCAAGAGAGATAAGAAGGATATCATGCTAGTTCAAGTATATGTAGATGATATCATCTTTGGAGCTACCAAACAATCTATGGTCAAGGAGTTTGAGAAGCTGATGCAGAATGAATTTCAAATGAGTTCAATGGGTGAGTTAACTTTCTTTTGGGACTTCAAGTTAAGCAGCCAAAGGAAGGAATTTTCATAAGTCAAGACAAGTATGTAACTGACATACTTAAGAAGTTCAATTTTGATGACATGAAGCCTGTTACTACACCTATTAAATCTATTAACTCATTGGGCAAGGATGAAGATGGACAACCAGTAGAAGTCAAGTTATACAGATCCATGATTGGCTATCTTATGTATCTTACTGCATCAAGGCCTGCTATCATGTTTGCTGTTTGCTTATGTGCAAGATATCAATTCACACCAAAGGTCTCTCACATGAATGCAGTCAAGAGAATTTTTTGTTATTTGAAACAACAACCTAAGTTGGGGTTGTGGTATCCAAAGGATTCAACTTTTCACTTGGAAGCTTTTTCAGATAGTGATTATGCAGTGACAACTATGACAAGATCAACCACTGTGGATGCCAATATCTTGGAAGAATATTAATTTCATGGCAGTGTAAAAAGCAAACAATTGTAGCAACATCATCAACCAAGCGTAATATGTGGTTGCTGCAAGCTGTTGTGGACAAGTGTTGTGGATGCATAATCAACTCTTGGATTATGGGTTCAATTTCAAAAATACTCCTATCAATATTGATAATGAGAGTACCATTTGCATTGTGAAGAATCCAGTTTATCATTCCAAGACCAAGCATATTCAGATTAGGCACCACTTCATCAGAGATTGTTATGAGCATAGGCTCATTAATGTTGTCAAGGTGCATACGGATGATAATGTAGCTGATTTACTCACCAAAGGTTTTGATGTTTCAAGATTTACTCACTTGGTGGTGAGTATTGGCATGATTAATTACTGAGCTACATTTAAGGGGAGGACTATTTAGTGTAAGTATAGTCCTATGCATTGCTTGAGGGGAGGATATTCATGTTTATTTGCTATTGTAAGGAAGAGAATGGAAAAGTACTGCTTTTTGATTTTACGAAAGTACTGCTTGGAAAGTACTGCACACGTGGAAAGTACTGTTTGTCTTATTAAAGTACTGTTCCAATGGTAATATTGAGGGGTAACTACTACCAACGGTAACTTTGTTATTAATGGCTGTGATTTTTTGAATCTCACCTATAAATAACTACTCTCCGAATTTCCCTCTCATATTGATATCTCATAATCTTTTCCATATTTCTCTCACTATCACCCATATTATTTGTTCTATCTCTTATTGTGATCATATAATCATCAATGGCGAATCGTAATACCGTTTCTAAACACAACATGGTGGCAAATTTAGAAAAGACTGAAGCAAATGTAATCTTTCATGATATCATCGATTTTCTTACTGGGTCGCCAATTAGTTATGCATTATTAGTAGAACCGGATGTTATTGAGCCCTGGATTCAACAATTTTGGGAAACTGCTAGGGTTCATATGGAGAATGATGAAGAATATATTCAAGCTACAGTTGCTGGAAGAACTGTGAAGGTTACTGAAGCCTCTATTCGTGAAGACTTATTGTTTGATGATGAAGATGGGGCTGTTCGTTTTGATAAGCAACTGATTTGGGATTCGTTTAGGGACATTGGTTATGAAGGGTCCTTAACTGAACAAACATTCAGGAAACCCTTATTTTGTCCTCACTGGAAGTTTTTGGTTCATGTACTGCTTCATTGCATTAGTGCTAAAAGTACATCATGGGAGCAATTTGGGTCTAACATAGCATCTGCTATAGTGGGATTGGCTACTGATCGTATTTTCAACTTTTCAAGGCTAATTCTAGATGGGATGCTTTCACACATCACTCATGGTTCAAAATGGTTGATGTATCCAAGGTTTATTCAAGTGTTCTTCAATAAACAACTTTCAGATGTACCAAAGCCTACAAGTCTTTTACCTGTTGTGGTACAACAAGCCAAGATTTTCACTTTCATGGCTAGGAAGAGTGATTTATTCACTGGAAGGTACACTCCATTGACTACTTCTATGATGGAAGTTGTTCAAGCTGCTAGAGCTGATGCTGCAGAGGATGAAGATAGAGAAGATACTGCTTCTGAAGGTACTGATACTCAAGGTACTGCTTCTGAAGGTACTGCTTCTCCTAGTGCTGCATCTCAAGAAGGTACTGAATCACAAGGTACTACTTCGCAAAGTACTAAAGTTCAAGATGATGTTGCAGTTTTACGTTCACCATCTCCACAAATGTCTGTTTCTGATTCTCAACCAGAGGCACATTCACCAATTCGAGGAGATGATCCACCTACCATACCCCCTGAAGGTTTGACATTGGATAATTATGTTCTGACAAGGGAGTTAGTCAAATTGAAGAAAATAACTGAGGCTCAAGCTAAACAGATTAAGATGTTGAAGCTCAAGTTTAGAAGACTCAAGAATTTTGTCTGGCCATTGGTTCAACATCATCGTTTATGGGTCAAATCTAAAAAGAAGGAGCAATGGCAGTTTAAGAAGACCAAACGGCAAAAGGTTCAAAAGCAATCTTCATTCCAATTGGGGAGGAATTTAGAAGATAAGAATTTGAATGAAGAATCTGAAGCTGAACCTCAAGGTACAAATATTCAGACACAAGATACTGAAGAACATGTTATTGAAAGTACTGAGGAAGAAATTAAAGTTCAAAGTACTGAGGAGCAAGTTATTGATGTTCAAGTTCAAAGTACTGATGATCAAGGTACTGCTGATCAAAGTACTGTTCCTGGAACTTACAAGGGTTAATTTCACCAAGGATGATAGATTTTGAAGAGGAAGCTGGTCCTTCAACTATTATACATGAAGAAGCTGCTGGTCCTTCAACTGTCAGACCAGAAAAAGAAGCAGATACACCCAAACCTATACATACTGCAAGTGATGATGAAACCATTGCTGAGATCTTGCATGATTTATCAAGACCAAGGGGTGTTAACATTCCAGGAGTGCAAGAAGAAGAACAACCATGTCACACCCCCAAATTACCTGTTTTGCAGCGGAATGGAATTCCTGGGGGTTGACTGACATAGCATCACAATCACAGTTATATTGAACGACCTAAAGTGTCGTTTGGAATACACATCGTTTGATTTAATGAAACATTCAGAGTTTACAAAGTATAGTTATTTAAGGATAATTAGTAACTAGTGTATTTATTTAAGCATTTAGGGTAGCGTTAGCTAAAAATAAATTTTAACGGAGCAAAATAAAATATATTAAAGTCATAAAAATTATAAAAATACATTCCTTACAATAATTGAGTGAAATAATAATTATTGTGTAGTATTTACGAAAACCGTCGTAATTATATAAATTTAACAATTTATATACAAAATAAATTTAAAACACCGGGGTAAACTCATAATATTATTTTTATAATATTAATATGAGTATAAAAATATATCGGGATAATTTTTGGAAGTATCGGATCAAATGCTCAAAATAAATGATTACGCGATAGCGTTTATTTAATATGAAAATTACGCGTTTAACGTAAAATGCAAAACCATGCATGAACTAATATGATGACAATGATGCTAATGAAATGTAGACTAAACCTAGTCTATATGAAATGTCCTTGATGATTGTTCATGAATTCGCAGCTAAACCATTAAGGTTACGCGAATTTGATACTCGTAAACCTAGTTTACGATAAACGATGAAATTGTGAAGCATGAATAGTGATTTTTCTCTGGGAATGAATAGTGTTTCGTGAATAGTAAATTTTGAAATACGTTCTCAGAATATTACTTCGACTCCAAAAACGGTGAATAGTAAAATTTTGAATAGTAACCGGTGAATAGTAAATTCGCGAGATGAATAGTAAATTTGAGAAATGACCTGAAATTGCGAGTTGTCACATTCGCCCACCCAAAAAGGAATTCAGTCCCTGAATTCAGTTCGTGTTAGTCTATCGAATTTTTGCGTTTGTGATGAATAACGAGGAGAGAAGACATGAGGAAGTGTCATTACGGTTATCTATGATTAAGGGTGTATAAAACATCATAGTAAAGAAAAATATTGGATGCATCTCACATGAGAAACACTTTGAATTTTATGAATATGTGAAAATCCTGCTTGCACTAAGATTTATAAATAACTGCTCCCAACATAAGATGATCCCTCCAGAATTAGACATAGTTAGCTAGGCTATGTATAATTAAGGAACGATAATGTGATGTTCGGTTTAGTTGTTATAACTCTCAATGTTTACATAGATTTAAACCGTGTCGTTAAAATGGCAGTTAAAGTAGAAGGAAGTAAAATTCTCGTAAGTGATAACAAATCGGAAGGAAAAGAAAGTACGCTTAAAGAGAATATTTTACAACGAGTGGTTTATCAAAAGTAGTACATCTTAAGTCATAAGATCCGAATACGATGGAAGACATAAACTTAGTATGACATAGAACATAAGGAAAATGAGTCTGTTTGTTTCTAAACTTCTTCAGTTTGTCGCGTTGTTGAGACCATGGCGAGCTTCTCCTCCTTCTAACATGTATGCATTCCCATGAGCACCTTCAACTTGTTGACCTTGGTTTTGAGGACATTGATTCCGATAGTGTCCTTGCTCCCCGCATCCGTAACATGTAACTATGGCCTTGCCTCTACAATTCCTGGCAAGGTGTCCCAGTTTTTGACACTTGTAGCACTTAGCAGGACAAAGACCCGTGTGATGATACTTACATCGATTACATAGTGGGTAGGTTCCAGCATAACCTATGCCTTCTATTGGTGCAAAGAACATAAATCATTGCAGTTTCTTGCCCTCTATTCTGTTGTTGATGATGGTTAGTGTTACGGTTTTGGTTGTTGTTATTATAACCTCCTTGGTCATTTTCCCATTTCCTTTTGTTGTTGCTAGTTTGGTTGTTGTGGTTGTTGTTACGGTTATTGTTGATAATGTTTTCCCCTTTCACAACATGAGCCATGAGTTTTTGAGTTATCCTAATAGTCTCTTAATTTGTTTGTGGGTCGGAAGAAGTTACATCTCCTTGAATACATTGTGGAAGTCCTCCAATGAAATTTTCCAGTAGTTTCTCATTGTCCGAAACCATTGATGGACATAGTGTAGCCAATTCTTGAAACCTCCTGATGTAGGTCTCGATGTCATAACCAACATACACTAACTCTTAAAATTCCGTTCTAATTTCTTCACCTCGCAAGTGGACAATACTTCTTAGTTACAGATTCTTGAATTCACCCCACGTGAGCTTGTACGCGATTTTCGATACCAATAGGTCACGATAATGCATTCCACCATGACATTGCGCCATCTAAGAGTGTACCAAAGGCAAACTTCACCTTGTAGTCATCCTGGCAATTGCATAGAAGAAACACGACTCCATCTTCTCAAACCATCGAACCATAGCAATGGGTCCTTCGTGTTCCCTTGAACTTTGTGGGATCACAGCTTCTTAAAGTCCTTGTATGAACAATTTCGAACTCCAGTGACCCCTCGCAGCCTCCTCAGTAGCAGCGAGCAAATCTAGCAAATTGCCTTCGAAGAAATACGGCGGCTCTCTAAGGCAGCAGTTGAAAGGCCTACCGTTGCTCGTTCTTTCTTAGTGCCTCAGCTATACTATCCTCTACATACATTTGGATAGCAAATTGGTGTCATATCTAGTGCAACAGCCATAACTCTTCAAGATATGAGGAAAAATGAGACGTAGAAAAGTCCTATGTTAAGAATAAGCGCTCTAAAGAGATGTGATGTGAGGTGATAAGTTTGAGGTTACTTTTCAAAATGAGTGACGGTTTAGTGACTTAGTGTGTGAATAACGTGTAACTCGACATGTTAGTGGTGGAACAAAGGAGTGAGAGTGACTTCGCCGTACTTAAAGGTTTATCTAGGCATTCGACGTTATCGGTGATGAATCAGCTGATATTAAAATTGCGATAGGGAATGACAAAGCATTCTCCACATTAGAGTATGAGGAAATGATAATGGGATGGGTATCTGAGGGCATCTATGTGACAATCGATTTGAAATGAAAGTAAACAACTCGAAAAATGTACGTATAAACCGCATGTAAACTGAATGTGCACTTATGATGAAATGATGAGATGTTATGATGATGTAGTTATAGTCTAGGGTCAATGACGCAACCTAGTTCTCTATAACCTGGCTCTGATACCAATCTGTTACACCCCCAAATTACCTGTTTTGCAGCGGAATGGAATTCCTGGGGGTTGACTGACATAGCATCACAATCACAGTTATATTGAACGACCTAAAGTGTCATTTGGAAAACACATCGTTTGATTTAATGAAACATTCAGAGTTTACAAAGTATAGTTATTTAAGGATAATTAGTAACTAGTGTATTTATTTAAGCATTTAGGGTAGCGTTAGCTAAAAATAAATTTTAACGGAGCAAAATAAAATATATTAAAGTCATAAAAATTATAAAAATACATTCCTTACAATAATTGAGTGAAATAATAATTATTGTGTAGTATTTACGAAAACCGTCGTAATTATATAAATTTAACAATTTATATACAAAATAAATTTAAAACACCGGGGTAAACTCATAATATTATTTTTATAATATTAATATGAGTATAAAAATATATCGGGATAATTTTTGGAAGTATCGGATCAAATGCTCAAAATAAATGATTACGCCGATAAAAGTTTATTTAATATGAAAATTACGCGTTTAATGTAAAATGTAAAACCATGCATGAACTAATATGATGACAATGATGCTAATGAAATGTAGACTAAACCTAGTCTATATGAAATGTCCTTGATGATTGTTCATGAATTCGCAGCTAAACCATTAAGGTTACGCGAATTTGATACTCGTAAACCTAGTTTACGATAAACGATGAAATTGTGAAGCATGAATAGTGATTTTTCTCCGGGAATGAATAGTGTTTTGTGAATTGTAAATTTTGAAATACGTTCTCAGAATATTACTTCGACTCTAAAAACGGTGAATAGTAACCGGTGAATAGTAAATTCCCGAGATGAATAGTAAACTTGAGAAATGACCTAAAATTGCGAGTTGTCACAAACCAAGAGCTTCTCAACCAGTTATTGATCCAAAAGATAAAGGAAAAGGTATACTGGTAGAAGTAAGGAAGAAAAAGAAACCTACTTTAGCACAGATAAGGGCTGCTCAAAATGCTATGAATAAGGAAGCAGCTAGAATGGTACAAGTTAACCGAATCAATGCCGAGGTTGCTAAGGAAGAAGAAGCTATGAATGAAGAAGCAGCTAAAATGAAATTACAAGAAGAATTGAATGTCGAAATGCTATACCATCACCTATTCCTATTTCTTCTCTACCAAGAAGACCAAATCTTGCTAAGGAAAGGAATGCAATGATGGCATATCTAAAGAAAAAAGGATATGTTGGATTGAACAAGCTGAATTATATTAATATGAAAGAGTTATATGATGTCAAGCGTGAGAAGATTATCGAAAACAAGTTGATAGTATCAAAGATTATAAAGATGATGATGCTTACAAAGAAGAAGAAAGAAAAGGAAGCTTAAAAAGAAAAAGAATAACTGGAGTCAAAGATCAAAAGTCATAAAAGAAAGTTGAGTTAAGGTCTGATACTAATGATGAGCTAAGGAATTACTTAAGAGTTATAGATTTTGAGTATTCTAAAGATGATGCTGAATTCAAGATGAACAAATCTCCAATAACTACTTTTGAAGTTGTAGAGTCAACAGATGGGAATTATCTGATGTTTCACAAAGATGATGAAAGTTTCAAGGTGTTCAATATGCTATGGGATTTATTGCATATAATTTATATAGTGGATTTATTCCATTTATATCATGTGGTAAAAGATTATTATGAACAAAATCAATTAGAAGGATTTGGTTTAGTCTTACTTGGAGATCTCATAACTGTTTGGGAAACTGAAGAAACAAGTACTGCTAAGATCCTGAAAACCAAGAAGATTGGGAGATTACTTGCGGGAGATTCTATGAAGAATCTGGAGTACATGTTCTAGAGCTAGAATATGGGACAATGATTCATATGTTAGCTGATAGAAGATATCCTCTTACACCGTGATCTAATGAGGAGGATGCCGGAGCATGGAATGGAAGTAGAAGAAGATAATGAAATAGCACGCCCGTCATCAAACCAAGCATCGATGGACTACAATTGCCGATGATGATGAATAACAGGTATGAATCTTAATTGATTAAATTTTTGATATATCAGTACTTTATTCAAAGTACTGGCTGATCAAACAAGACTTTAATCAAAGTATCGCTATGCGCTTTTAAACTAGTTACTGATTTTAAAAACTTTTGTTAAGTAATAAATGTTTTGAAACAAAGGTTGAATGAAATAAATGGTTTTTGAGATGGTAACATCAATAGGTTATCAATCCACCATGGTTACAAAAGGATTGGCTAATCCATGAGCAAATGGCTCTGGTAAAGATATCTCAAATCCGTTTTTAGTTGACAACTTGCTAATAAGTTGTATGGTAATCAACTCACCATATCAGTAATGTGAAGAGTTGGCTAGCCCAAAAGAAAATGGCTTGTGGTAAAGGCTATGGAAAAACCATTATATGTTAATTAGTTCACCATGATGAACGAACTAACTAGTCCAAAAGGGTACAACTTTTGGTAAAGACAAATCAAATCTGTTGATAGCTGATGATTTGCTAAAAATCATATGGTTATCAATGAACCATGATCTTACACATCAAAACATTTGGCTACTCTAGAGTTAATGGCTTTGGTAAAGAGATATTAAATCCATTAAATTTTCAATGATTCACCTCTCACAGGAGTTTACACACCCGAAAGTGATGAGAATAGACTAAAACTTAACTGAATTAAATGTACAAATTGTCTTATATTGCTGAAAAGAAATAAGATTGTTGATTGATGCTGAAAAGAATTATACAAATAAAGACTACTTTGATGATGATATAAGCATAGAATCTACAAAGATAAAATTTGAAGATAAAGTCACAATTCCTCTTTGAAGACAAAGATGTTAAAGCTAAATCTACAAAGGAACTTGAAATCAAACAAGTAGAATTCAAGTTAGGGGAGGATTGTTGGGATACGTATGTTAAAGTAATCAAGAGTTAAAGTGTCAAGATTAACAAAGTAATCAGCAGAAAGACAGTAATCGCAAGAAGTCAAAGTACCGCTAAGTAAAAGTCAAAGTAATCGCTTATTCATTAAAGTAATCAGAAAGTTAAAGTCGGTTGTATTTGATTAAAGATACAAAGTAATATTTATCTAGAACTTTCTAAGTATTGTTTACTTGACGTACAAGGATAAGAATTGTAAACCGATTAGGGTTATCCTTGAGCCTATAAAAGGACCCCTAGATTGGTATTAGAGTAACGAGTTTATGTGTGTTTTTAGAATCCTAAAGTACGATCAATATTAGAGTTTTAGAGAGTTCGATATTTAGTGTTTTAGAGTTATTAATAAAGTTATATTCTTCTTAGCTTTGTTAAGTAAATTCTGCATACTTGATAAAGATTACTCAGTGTGTCATTGTTAATAGCTTAGGATTTATCCGAGGTTATTAAACCCTTAACAAGCTATTTAAGTTAGTTTGGTTAGAGTACATCGATCCAACACCCATTAATAAGGTTACCCAATGCACCTAGCGGGCTCTTATTAGATTCATCAACCTAATAAGTCCGCTACCCACGTGGATCAACAATATTAATACTAGGTTATCCGTAACCCATGCACACATAACGCAAATAAATAACTACTTATCCAATATTAAATGTCCACAATTGTCATTTATTGATAATCGTGTACTCGAAACCATAATTACTTATTTATTACAAAACCTTTCCAATTTAGTCGTTAGTTTCCGTTTAAAACTAGTAAATAACAAGATAAATCTTGTTATTGATATTTTGGTACAAAAGCCCATTATTATTTACATTTCATAGTTTTATTATCATTTTCATATATAATATATATTTCGTCAAATCCCATTATAAATCTCATAACGATATTCGTTTCGAGTCCACAAGCACGAGTCATAACTTCTCCAAATCAATCAATTGTCCAAATTATACTAAAGTCCATAAAGTTACGGATTTGTCGAGTCAACTATTGACTAAAAGTCAAAGTGACGCACGTGAGCTCAAAGTCACAATATATATATCAAGTCCATAATTAAAAGTCATAACGCCGCAATTCAATCCCAAACTAACTCAAAACAATCTCGCCAACCAATCAATCAACCAATTATACTCGAAACCAATGTTATGACCCTAATGGTCATGACATGGTCGTGGTCAAGACCACGTGAACCAAACAATCTTCTAAAAGCTTTTCGGCTCCACGCGTCTCATCCAAACCTCAACTAAACCAATCAATAAGCTACCAAATTGACCCGACTCAACCCATGACCAACATAGCCACGCATTTCGACACCAACCAAGACCCCAACGTGGGTTTCTTGGTTCGTACGCCCCATAGGTCTCAACCAAACATCACCAAATCCAATCTACAACACTTAAATCCAATCATTCAAGCTCCAAACACTATCTAAACATAAAACCCATCAACAATCTAGACCAACAACATGAACATAAACCCTAAAATGCAAAACCCATCAAATTAATGCACCACACATGTACCAAACACTAATTACTTGTTTACTTAGTCACTAATTAGCTTTAATTTCATGTTCCACCCAAACGCCCCAAAAATAGTAATTAGGTCGAAACCCTAATTACCTATTTCGTGTCTTTTTATTGCTCAAACAAGCTCAAAACATGTTCTCTTTACCTTCTCTAATCACCAATTGTAAAAGCCCTATGAAATCTTTTGAAACCCTAAAAGTACAAATCTTAATTATTGAATTTGGAGGTGTTAATGAAGTCCAAATTGAGTGTATGATATATGGTTGGAAAGAGGAGAAAGAGATCTTGCTTTTGGTGGTGGAGGTGAGATGACACTCGTCGGAATCCGGTGGTGGCCGGAAAAGTGGCGCCAAAGGTGGTGGTGGTGGTTTAGGGTTTTTAGAGTGAGAAACTAGAGAGATAAAGAAGTGTGTGTGTTTTTCTAGTGAGAGAAAGAGATGGGGGAAATGAGGCTTGAGTGGGGATAATATACTAGGAGCTAGGACCTCAAAAATAATTAGTTAGAGGGGGCCGGCTACAAGTAAAAAGGGGAGGGTTCGCTGAAACTTTTCGTATCTATCTCGTTACCCATTACCGAGCTCACATATCGCCCCTCGAAAGTGTCCCACGACATTTATTTTACTTTCCAACATCGTTACTTATGTTTTTCCACGAGTTTTGACTATTTATTTGGCAATTTTCGAGTTACGGTCTAAAAGTTACAATAAGTCTTGTTTTAGGCTTTTCTAGTGCCGAATCGAATAGTCCCTACCAAATAGAGTTGAAACGCATACGATAACTCATTTAATAATGAAATAAACCGTAAAAACCAATCGACGATATAAAATCAAGTCATGATTTATAAAATAGTGTTAAAGGCAAATCTCAATTTAATTTAGCGTAATGCGGTTACCTAAAATAGACTCCCTAAATTGCCAGCTTGTCACAGCTCTCCCATTCTCGAAGAAACCCGGCCCGGTTTCACTCGAAGTTACTTGATGTCATGAAAAGTTTAGGATACTTCCTACGGAAAACGTCCTCACGTTCCTAAGTGAACTCCGCCCATGCCGAGTTCCAACTAACCCAACAATCGGAATACGGATATTCTTCAGCCTCTTAATCTCACGATCCATAATCTCAATCGGTTCCTCAACAAAGTTCAATTTCTCATCAATACGAATATCTCTTAAGGGCACAACTATTTTTTCCTCCGAAAGACATTTCTTAAGATTACTAACATGAAAGACATTGTGTACACTACTCGGCCCGATGGTAGCTCCAAGCGGTATGCTACCGTCCGATTCTTTCCGTGATTGGAAAGGGACCAATATATCGGGATTGAGTTTTCCACGCTTTCTTCCAAATGAATCACTCCTTTCCAAGGAGACACTTTCAACATAACACGATCTCCAACATGAAATTCTAAAGGTTTCCTCTTCATCTAAGGCATAACTCTTTGTCTATCACGAGCGGTTTGCAACCGTTTCTAATATGTACTATCTTCTCGGGTTTCTAAGACAAATTCGGACTGTAAGTTGACTCTCGCCAACTTAAGCCCAACAAACAGTGAGAACGACATTTTGGCCATACAAAGGCTCAAATGGGGCACCTTAATGCTAGAGTGATAACTATTGTTGTAAGAGAATTCGCCAAAGGGAGGTGTCTCTCTCCCAAATTTTGCCGAAATCAATGACACACGCCTAAGCATATCCTCTAAAGTCCGAAGGTTCTCGCTTGACCATCGGTCGTGGATGGTAAGTAGTACTCATATCCAAATTGCTCCTAAAGTCAGTCCAGAAGACTTCCAAAAGTGGGATGTAAAAGACTATCCCTATCAGATATGATAGATATCGGTACTCCATGACGCGATACTATCTCCTTAAGATACAATCGGGCAAGCTTATCAAGACTATCGGTTTCACTAATAGCTAAGAAGTGAGCAGACTTAGTTAAGCGATCAACTATTACCCGATAGCGCATTGCCGCCAATAACAAATTTCCTCGGTAATTTAGTGATAAAGTCCATGGTTATTCGCCCTATTTCCATTCGGGAGTTCAGGTTGAACTAAAAGTCCCGATGGTTTCTGATGTTCGGCCTTAACTTTAGAACAAGTCAGGCACCTACTAACATACTGAGCTATCTCGGCTTTCATATTGGGCCACTAATATACCTGCTCAATTTTCCCACTGCAAAACCAATATCAGGTCTTGTATAAGTCATGGCATACATCAGTACCAATTACCCTAGAATACTCAAGTTGAGATACGCTTTGCCATTATTAGGAATCACTTCTCACAAGTATCCATAGGTGTACTCATCGAGTACAATCAAAGTAATTGAATTTCCAAGACTTTCTCAATATAATGAGGCTGAGAGATAGAAATTCTATTACTTTCATGTTTAATCCTTATACCAAGGATAACATCACCTCCCCATGTCTTTCATGGAGAACCTTGATGACAAAAATTCCTTTGTCGTCAACGATTTTGGTCAAGTGTCAAAGATCAACATGTCACCAACATATAGACAAATGATTACTCCTTTACCAGATTCATCAAATTTGCTATATACACATTTGTCACCCTGGTTAAGAACATAACCACTAGACAAAACCACTTCATCAAATTTTTGATGCCATTGCTAGGTGCCCGCTAAGTCCATAAAGAGACTTAATCAGCTTTACACACCTTGTTTTCATTGCCATGCATGATGAAGCCCTGAGGTTGGTTCATATAAACCTCCTCTTCCAATTCACCATTCAAGAAAGCGTTTTCACATCCATCCGATGAATAATCGATTGTTCAGAATAGATGCCATAGCAATCGCCAGCCTTATGGTATCGACACGAGCCACAGTGGGCATAAGTATCAAAATAGTCTATCCCCACTTTTGTTTAAAGCCCTTAATAACTAATCTAGCCTTGAACTTTTCAATAGTTCCATCTACCTTCATTTTCTTTTTGAAAATCCATTTGCAACCTAGAGGTTTGCAACCGGGAGGTAGATCAACCAACACCCAAGTGTTGTTCCCCATGATGGAATCCATCTCATCATTGATTGCTTCTTTCCAGAAAGCAATATCCCGGGACTTCATTGCTTCTTCAAATGTCTTGGGATCATCCTCAACAATGAAGCAATAGAAGTATTGGTCCGAGACTCATCCCTTGTTCCTTCAACTAAATATAGTTGAAACTCGTGGTCCAAATGACTTTGGATTCCCGACCCTTTTTTGCTCTTCCCGAAGCACAGTTCAAAGTTGTTGAACCACAACCTCATCGGGACCACATCGATGGTTCATCATCGTGACCTCTCCGATATACCAAAGGTCATGAGTTCCATTAGGAATCCTCTGACTTGGTCTAAGGACTGATGAGAATCTATTCTCATCAAAAGTTGCATCCCTTGATTCAATTATTGAGTTAATTGAAACATATTTATTAGGTTCAATAACATAGAACCTAAAAGCCTTGGAATGCTCAAAGATATCCAACAAAGATGCAAATAATGCCTCTTTCACCCAAAGTGTTTTGCTTTGGATCGTGGATTCTTACAAATGTTTCCCTACAACCCCTGCACTCAGAGATAGTTCAGTTGGGTTTCCTTTAGTCCGTGAGTTCATAAGAGGTAACCTTGTTCCTTTGTTGGGAACCCTATTTAATAAATAGCAAGTAGTTAACATAGCTTCACCCAAGAACCCTTGACTCCCTAAAAGTACAACATGGAATTAACCATATCCTTCAAGACTCTCGCTTTTTCCTTTCGTAAATACCATTTTGCCGAGGAGTATAGGCGCCGTTTCATGGATTATACCAACAGACCGAAAATACAGAGTATCCATGTACTCACCTCCCCTATCAGTCCTTAATCTTTGATCAAAGACCCAAGTTGTAATTCAACTTCGCTTTTAAACACCTAGAATTTATCTAATGCTTCATCCTTAGAATGTAACAAATAAACATAACAAAACCTAGAAGCATCATCAATAAATGTCACAAAGTACTTCTTGTTCCCCAAAGAGGGAGTGGCATGAAAATCACACAGTATCATCAGGAATAAGCTCCAAGAGATTAGTCTCATCGACTAACACCACGAAAAGGTTTCTTGGTAATCTTGGTCAACATGCAAGTTTTACACTTTTCAGTTGTTCATGTCAAAGGCCGGATCAACCCATCCTTAGACATATCTTGCAACCATTTATAATGAACATGGCCAAGTCTAGCATGCCACAGGTAGATTCAACAAAAGTCGAGTGGTGGTCACACAGTGCCGAATTTACACTATCAAGGGAAATAAATGCACTATCGGGAAATATTAAGCCCTGAACATTTGATTACATAAATAACCAAAACCAATTAAAACACCATGCTTAGAAAGCACAAATTTATCAGACTCAATAACTTGTTTATATCCATGATTATTCAAAATACTACTTGAAACCAAGTTCTTCCTAATATCAGAAACATGAATAACATCAAAAAAAGTTACAATCTTTCCCTAACTAAACCTAAGATCTACACAACTACCTAATTATGCACCAAGGTCGTTGACTCATTTCCCGTGTGAAGAATAGAACCATCATTCAATGACTCATAAGTCTTGAACCAGCTTCTATCTTTACACACATGAACTCCGGTTGCACCAGTGAGTCAACCCACCACGCAACATCATCATCCCCAAGACATATGAGATTCGAGATACATATGTAACATAATAAATCCGAAAAGACTTATTAACCATATTTCGACCTTTCAAAGGAGTTGGAAGAACCACCACTCCTCAACCATTAGTGCCTGATCCATTGGCTTTACCACCAATTTTAACACCCTTGCAATCCTTTTAATGTGACCACCTTGCCACATTTCCAACAAGTAGGTGTTTCCTTCTTATTAGGATCTTGTGTTATCATGATATTTGCGCTTTGCCTTTGTTGTCATTGTACCTGGTGGAGTTGTTACGCTCCACCATATTGACAACAGATGGTCCAAGAGCATTGCTACTCTTTGACTTGTCATTATCCTGCATCTTGAGAGATTCCTCAATCGCGAGATGACCGCCCCAACTCAACCAAAGTTAACTCCTCCTTCTTATGTTTCAAGGTATGCTTGAAATCTTTCCAAGAAGGAGGGAGTTTGTCAATGACACAAGAGACTTTAATAGCCTCATCCATGTTCATATTGTGTTGTGTAAACCTTCCAAGTATTCCAAGAAGTTCATTGTATTGTTCCATAACCGGTCTTGAATCAGTCATTTTGTAATTTGTGAAATTACTAACAAGGAACTTATTACTTGATGCATCCTCAGCCATATATTTGGCATCCAAGGAGTCCCACGCTTCTTTGAAGATTCAAAGTTCGATAAATTTCAAATAGAGAATCAGACATACCATTTAGAATTAGACCTCTGCATATGTAGTCATCATTATCCCATTTGCTCCTCCTCCTGACCGCTCCACGCTGGGCATCATCACCATCATCAAGAATTGGTGTAGTCAAGACATAAACCACACTCATGCTTGACATCAAGAAATGCATCTTCTTCCTGCACCTCCTAAAGTCCACCCTTCAAACTTGTCCAAATTTTAGCAAAGTTTGAAGCCATGTGTTTCATTGCGCTAGCTTGCCATTGATTATCACAAAATATTTTACTTTGATTGTTGGTGTGTGTCTCCCAAGAGTGGTTAGATAATCAACTTGAAGAGAATGCTCAACTGCTCAGCCAAAACAAAACAAAGGTCGTAGTGAATATATACCACTAGGTGGTCACCGGATATCACTTGGAATCGTGTGATCACTTTCCAAAGTAAACTATTCAAAACCCTAATGCCCGGTATCACAAATATCTACTTGGGATAAGACCAAATGTAGTTAGAGAATTAGGCACAATTCTATAACCCTTTCGCTAATAAGTGTTTAGTTTTCTCGGTGTTCTTCATGCATAATCGATATCCTATTTATAGGATAATACTCTTGGCCAATGGAATTATGAGTATTAATCGCCCATCAATAGCCTCATAATTATCCCCATTATAGCCAAGTAGTGGTTACATGACCAATTAAACGCGGTCATTAAGCGCCGAAACCGCCACTTGAATAGATCATGACCGCTATAAGCAAAGTACTTTCATCAAGATTTCATAGTGCTATCGTGGTTACACCGCCGCTGGAAACACCACCGCTTCAAGTAAACACTACTTCAAGTGGAAACACCACTTCGGTGGAAACATCGATCCAAAGGTGGAAGTATCTTCTTCAAAGTGAAACATCGATAATCGCTGGTAACCACAAATGCGACTTTCTCACCAAGCACTACCATTACAAACCACTATTAGAGTCAGGGTGTTCATGGACCTTATGGGTGTACACTCCGTACCTCCTAACCCATTACAAGGTGTGAACTAATCCCACAAGTGCACTAAATTTTCCAACAGTTTCAAATCGTTCCAAGACCATTAGTTCATGATTCTACCAAGACCATTAGTTCAATGATTCTACCAAGACCATTAGTTCAATGATTATACCAAGACCATTAGTTCCATGATTATACCAAGACCATTAGTTCCATGATTATACCAAGACCATTAGTTCAATGATTATACCAAGACTATTAGTTCAATGATTATACCAAGACCGCTAGTTCAATGATTATACCAAGACCGCTAGTCCAATGATTATACCAAGACCGCTAGTCCAATGATTATACCAAGACCGCTAGTCCAACATTATACCAAGTCTGCTAGACCGTGATCATACCAAGTCAGCTAGCCCAATGATTTATGATATAGAAACTCTAAGTATGGCAATACTATTACTTCGTATGACTAAACATTCAGTTCAGATAAACACATAGTTTGCAAATAGACATGAATGTCATAAAAGTTGTTGAGCATGTATCTCCCCCAAAAGTAGTATAAAAACAATTGAGAATGGGGCTATAGAACTCACCTGATGCAATGATTATAAAATACTTTACAAGTATTTATGTTGAAATGATGTCCTACGATAATCATTTAATGATTTATTTTGAAATTATAATTTTTCGTCGTAAAACAATGTCATTTGACAATTCATGAAAGTGACTAAATGGTCTCGAAAAGCTAGTCATAAAATGGTGCACATCGAGTTTTAGGAAACAAACTCAACGGTTTTGGAAAGCTTGTAGCATTATCTCAAAGTTTTAGCTTTTAAATTTTCATCATAGAGGTCTCGATCATGGAGAAAAACGTAGGTAAAGTAGGGTACTTGTACCAAAAATATTATTTAAGGGTAGTTTTTGGCAAAGTTTGAGTGACCATATTTTATTCGTTACAACTCCGTTTGACGAACGGTTGAACATTTCGAAAAATAGGCTAGTCAAACTTACTTCTACTAGAAGACATCGTTTTATAAAAAGTATTCCATCGATGTTAAAAACAACTCTCAACATGGTCATTCCATGTAATGTAATTTTGGCTATTAGAAAATATAATAGTTATGCTTATATGAAATAGTTAATACAACCTTGTTTAAACGCTGTGTAATTTAGTCGCTACAAGTCCGCTTTTCTACGCTTTTATATGTCCTTAGCTCTCGTGTTAAAGTATACTAATATATTTTTGATAAATCGACTCATTTAATAACGCTTAAGACTCATTTTTACTAAGTAAAAGTACCCTGGCGACGATGCTATTTTCCTCGGGAAAATATAGTTTTTGTTGCAAACTTGAAAATAGCATAAATTCTTCGTTATAACTCGCTTTAACCCGCTCAAGCGCCACGCTGCTTTAAAGTATATTTTCTGAATATCCAGCCCAAAATATTTTACAAACTGTCGAAATTTCTAGATTTCACAAATAAGATCAGACCCTTATTTATAGTTGTCGAAAATGATTTTTCTTGCGTAAAACTTATTCTAACCCCTTAAACCAACGCCAAAGCTATTCTAAACCTACCATACACCTTCTTAGGGTGTCATGAGTTCCTAGAAATCATCAAAAATGATATGTTTCAAGGGATAATTATAGGATGATATATATACATTTATAGTACTTAAAAACAATTAAAGTGGTACAGATAATCATATCACTTGCATATTTTTCTCAAGCATGATAAAATGACCATAATATGAATATAAAAGATGAAAATGATCATGAAATGCTTACTAGTTAAGTGATGAGGTTTAAAGAACAAAGGTTTATCCTAATACCCTAGGTTTTTATCTCAAAACCTTGTTTAAGAGTATGCTAGAGTTGTGAAATTACTTGTCTTAAAAATTTTATGAAATCCTTGCTTCTTCTCTTCTATGGCCGGTTCTATGAGGAAGAAATGAGAGAGTATATTTTTTTATTACACCTTCATATAATCTTGTGTATGTGTAGTTTGTTTAATATCTTAAACATAAGTAATATCCTTGTGTACATGAGATATTTGTACTCAAAAAGTATGTGAGTCACCTTTGTATGTCGACAAACATAAGAAACATAAAAGACTTGTGTATTTTGAGTAGTTAAGTACATATGTGTAGAAGTAAAAGTGTAGTTATTTAAGGATAATTGGTAACTTGTGTACATATTTAAGCATTTAGGGTAGCGTTAGCTAAAAATAAATTTTAACGGATCAAAATAAAATAAATTGAAGTCATAAAAATTATAAAAATAAATTCCTTACAAAAATTGAGTTAAATAATAATTATCGTGGTAGTATTTACTTAAACCGCCTGTGAATTATATAATTATAACAATTTATATACCAAATAAATTTAAAACACCTGCAAACTAATAATATTATTTTTATAATTTTAATATGAGTATAAATATATATCGTGATAATTTTGAAGTGTCGACACTATTCAAATAAATGATTACGTATAGCGTTTATTTAATAGAAATTATACGTTTAATGAAATATGCAAACCCATGCATAAACTAATATGACGATGATGTTGCTAATGATATGTAGACTAAATCTAGTCTATATGAAATGTCCTCAATGATGTCTCATGAATACGCTACTAAACCCTTACTACTACAAGATTTGATACTCGTGAAACCTAGTTTACTTATAAATGATGAATAGTGAATCATGAATAGTGATTTTCTCCTGAATGAATAGTGTTTTGTGAATAGTAAAATTTTGAAATACGTTATGAGAATATCAAATCGACTTCAAAAATGATGAATAGTAAAATGATGAATAGTAACAGATGAATAGTAAATTCCCAAGATGAATAGTAAATTTGAGAAATGACCTGAAAGTACGAGTTGTCACATTCAACATCCAAAAGGAATTCAAACCCTTGAATTCAGCTTCTGTTGGTCTCTCCTATTAGGGTTTGATGTGGCAAACTTTTCCATTCTCAAGTTAAAACCTCAAAAGACTTTTAGGTAACCAATTCTTACTTAATCTCACAACTCATCAAACGAGAACTGTCATGAGATTAGGCTAAATTGGTTTGAAGGAGGTCTTTTGAAAATTTGGCTCGATTACGGAATTGTTTACACATATGAGACTACTACTCCCTTCATTGCATGATTCTTCCCGATTAGGACATAGGTGATCGCTATGTATAATTTAGAAGTAACTATGCAATGCTTGGACTAATCGACTCATATGATGTTTGGTGTTGAATCATAAACCCGCATGTATAATGAGTATGCACTTATAATGATACGATGAGATGCTATGATGATGTAGTTATAGTCTAGGTCAATGATGCAGCCTTAGTTCTCTATAACCATGCTCGATACCAACTGCTACACCCCAAATTACTTCTGCTTTGAAGCGAATGGAATTCTCGGGGTTGATCAATAGCATCACAGCTATAGCTATATTGAACGACCTAAAGTGTCGTTGGAAAACACATCGCTTGATTTAATAAAACATCTGTGAGTTTACAAAAGATAGGTCCCAAATGAAAATCAACGGTGCGGAAATAAGTTTGATACAAGCCTAAACGCATGTTTTTAAAGTGTATAAATCCCATGTGAGACGCGCTGCCACCACGACTTCTATGATAGGTCCATTTGCATGCCATGAAGTGTATGCCTTAGATACCTGAGATAAAACATGCTAAAGTGTCAACACAAAGGTTGGTGAGTTCATAGAGTTTGAGTTGAAATGTAAAGCCTTTCAAAATCGCTTGATGCAAAGAAAGGCATTGTAAATTCTATCAGATCCAAGTTCCTACCATACAAATTTGCAACCTGTGTGTTCACAACCCACCGCCAAAATGTGTATAGTAGATGTTCAAACACACATCGTCAAATGAATTCACAAAATAGTGCATAACTTAATGTATCAATAGTTACTTGATATAACAAATATGAGTGTTGTTTCAAATCGTTCCAAGACCATTAGTACAATGATTCTACCAAGACCATTAGTTCAATGATTATACCAAGACC